>OY282641.1:119831634-120451634 GCA_958299015.1 Tetanocera ferruginea | reverse complement strand
AGAATAACTAAAGCAACAACAACAACAACTAAATATAAGCTAATGCTAAATAAAAAATTCAAAGACACGTTTTGCAATGCCAATATTGTCAACAACAACAACAACAAAAATAACAACAACAACAACAACAACAACAGAAACAACAGTAACAGCAACGTAAAGTCAGTCAGTGTGTTGGTGACAACCATGCAAGTGAAAAAAGTGAAAAAAAAGAAGTGTCAAATGTGTCACAGCGTCGCAAGCGTCAGTGTCAAATTGACATTGACAAGAAGGCGCAACACAGCACAACAGAGCATAAAGAGATGAAACTAGAGCAAGACAAATGAAAAACGAAAAAAAAAAAAAATTACGAAAGAACGTTAAAGAAAAATGCGGGTGAGTCAAGCAAGCATACAAGTCAAGATGTCTGACATGATAGAAAAGCAAAAATTTGTTTAAGTCTATAAAAAAGACCATGTCACATGGTGTTGCATACTTTTAGGCTGTTGCTGCGGATGTGCTGCTGATAAAGATTTGCTGGCAGGCCGCTTTTGGCTTCACATACACACACATCTTGCAATCGATGCGAAAAGTATTACCAATGAATGGCAGTTATTCGGTTGACACACACAAACGCACACGCACACTAATTAGGCAGTGAAAAAGTAGTTGTTGGTGCTAGGGTTGCCAGCCTAATGCGGTTGATGATGCAAACAACACATTGACACAAGCTCGTTAATACCATATGGCATGAGCTATTCTATGTGTGTGTGTGTGTGTGTGTTTGTATGCTGTCTCTGCTGTCCTGTATCACATACATTGTGAGCCCTGATAAGGCTTTCTAATATTTCATCAAAAGGGATTTCAGAGATTTTGTTGGTCTCTTCGTCGTCTGTTATATACTTTTTTTTTTCTTTTTTTGGGACACAAATGCGTACTGTTTGCATCAGATAAGCAACATTTTGGCTAATTTGAAAGGTTGTCGTAGGTTGAGTGGGAGGTTCTGTTTTTTTCTCTCGGTACTGTTATCTGTGATGAATACGACGATTTTCTTTTTAAGCCCAAAACGCTTTCAATGTGATGTGGCTCATTTAATCAAAGTTCTAAAAAAGAAGCATGAAACGAAAAACCGACAGATTAACCGACCAACCAACAAGCCAACCAGCCATTCAATCTACCAGCCGACTAAACGAAACAACTGACTGACCGTGTAGCGAATGTCAAGTCTGTCAGTTTTAGCAGATAAGTTTGTGTTTTTTTTTGCTTTTTTTTTGCTTGCAATTAATTAAATGTAACAAGTGTTTCGTAACTAAAATGCGGGTCAAGCACAGCACAAACTACAAAGTAGGGATTTAGTACTCTTTATTATAATGAAGAACAAGCATAATGCCAGTAGGACATGCTTGATGATACGAATGATTCTCTTTATTTTATTTTTTTTTTTTTGTTCTTTCTTCTTGCACAGCACCAGCAGCAGCAGCAGCAGCAGCAGTAAGCTTGATTTGAGCGGGTTGGAGTCTGATTTTGAACATTGTTGATGGGTCAAGCTGATAAAAGTTACCGATTAATATGTTAGCAATCAGCACAGAGCGTCGAGCCAGAGACTTATTTTATGTTTGGGTAACAGTAGCAAATTTAAGGATACTTGAGTTGTGAGGCATGTAGCAGAAAAATGATGTTGTGTTAAATATTCTATGGTTTTAATTTAAGGCTGATGTTGAGCGACATTTGATGGGAGGATATTTGTTTATCATTTTGCTGATTTATTAAAGTTAAGCTAATTAAATATTGTTTGCAAAATGTTGATAAGATTTTAATTAATGTTATTTTAATCCATCTTGGGTCAACGCTAAGAACCCTAAATTGGCTGATGTCAAAAGGTCAAAACTGTTATGAATGACCTCTCATTATGTTTTATGTTATTTAGAGAAATGCATACTTATCATACACCAATTTTACTCAATATAAGTAAAGGATAATGAAAACAAGAAGATATTTTGAAGGTCTTCTTAGTCAATATTTTTTGTGAAGTTTGTGCTAATAAATTATTATTTTCATAATTTGCTTAGCAAAACTTCAACATTAAGTGGTAAAAATTTTAATTTTTTCAACTAATCGCTTATTTTCTTCATTTAAGTTAGAACTAAAAGACGAATCTTTTTTAAGGCAAACATCTTTAGTTTATAACGAACTTCCGTTTTCCAGATTTTACAGCTGGGGCTTACTCGCCGGTGTCCAGGGTTCATTGCAGAAAATTTATAATAATTAGAGACCCTTTTGCTTATGTACAGATATTTCTTTTTAGTTTATTAGTTATTCAATTATTATCAATATTTGTAGTTGCTTATTTCAATAAAAAGAGATAGTTTTTACACACACATGTACTTGCTGGCGATGTACTCAGTTATGTTCTTGATTTGACATTGACTTGCTGAGGATACACACAGGTATATCCTTGAGTTGACGTTGACTTAATCGCGATGTACTAAGCTATGACCTTGAGTTGACATTGACTTGCTGGCGATGATACAGACCTTGCTGGAGATGTTGAGACGAAGTTAAATTTGTTGGTGGTGCGTGGAAAAATATCTACGACGGTGTAAGCAAGTTTTTTTCCAGGAGCTAGACTGTTGCAGTCGACTGGTATAAATTACTTTGGCGGGACTAGAGCGTTTTCTGTGAAAGTATGACCTTGTCTTGAAACGATACACAAGACTGGCAACTGAGGAAGTTTGATTACAATATTGGGGAAGAAGACTTACCACCAATACGTAATCGCGACACCCTACGAGTCTAAACAAAATATTATCTGGCAAGAAGACTTACCACTGATAAATCGCGGCACCCTACGAGTGAAAGAAGACTTACCACCGAGAATATGTCTAGAGAAATCGACTAGAAAACTCTGAATACTATCGAAGAAGTTTGATTACAATACTGGGGAAGAAAACTTACCACCAATACGTAAACGCGGCACCCTGCGAGTGGAAGCAAAATATTATCGGGGAGGAAGACTTACCACTTATAATATATCTACAGAAATTGCCAATAGAACTCTGACTTCACAAGGAGTAACAGCACTAGTAGTTCAAGCACTTCTGAACATCCGATCACCTTGACTGTACGAAAAACAAGAGATCTCTTATTGCTGTGACTGGCCTTTTAAAACTTCCCTCCTGGCTGCGAGTGCCATTATGATGAAACCACTGTTGCCAGATTGAGATAAATTTCCATTAATAAAGTGGTAATTTTTTACTCATTTTTTTGGCAGAGGTAAAAAAGGTAATTTTAGACTAAAAGTGGTAAATTTTACAATATAATTATGTCTTAGATTTCCGAATATTTTAAGTTTTTTTTCAATTTTATTACCTCTCTGAACGTACTCACAAGCAGTCCTTTATTTTTGACCAAAAAACAACAAATGTAGTAAAATTTTCATTTTTAATTTTCTGCAAATTTTAAGTTAAAAACTTAAGAATTTGTTGAAACAAACCAAGAAATAAGAAGTAATCAAATTTTTTGAACTTGCATTGAATATTGCTTAAAAGAATATCGGTTATAGGAAGCCATGACCAGTTTCTACAAAAAAAGTTAATGAAAATGTGGATTAAAGAAGTCCCGTGAATTGGAAAAAATGTTGGCAATAGGAAGAAACAATTGTTCAAGGCTAGCAAAGAAATGTTTTATTTTGGAAGTAGTGAAGTGAGTTATAAAGGTTCATTAATCATTTAAAATTTTGTAATTTTTTTTAGTAAAAGTTAAATTTTCTCAGAAAGTGGTAATTTTATTCCCAAATAGTGATCAATTTCAGTTCGGCTCTCTGGCATCACTGGTTGAAACCAGTTTTATGCTGATAGCTTTGCTGAGTATGTGTTATTCCTCTCTCTCTCTTTCTCTCTCCTGTCTTCTGCTATCGACTGCGACTGTCTTCTGCTGTATGTGTCAGAACTGGTTTTATGTATATATAAGAGTAACTTCGGGTTACATATGGTTACATATAAGAGTAAATTGTGATATGGCTGGGTAATGTGATATATCTCTTGTTAAATACACAATTTTCGACAGTAATAAACATGTGAACATAACGTCAACAGAAAAAGCCTTTAAAGACATTGTTATAAAATTGTTTTATCGGTGTAATCGATATTTTTTTTGAGTGCACTTTGCGAGTGAATTACAATAAAAAGAGCAGAATTGTAAGCTGAAATAGATAAATTTGTTTGAGTTTGAATAAGGTTAGCCACAAATGAGGTGAGATTTTGATTTTCTACACTCAAAAAAATATCAGCTGTAATATTAAAAGTCGGCCGCTGTTATTGCAAAACACTGTTAAGTTGAACGATTTGCGTTTTAGTTAACAGTGTTGAATGAACGTTTCAAAGTATTTTTGTGCTGTTAAAATATTTTTCTGTTTTTGTTGAAATGTCTGTCTTCTCTAAGCAATAGTTTTTAAACGTGTTGTGCTATATTTGTTTTATCGTTAGCAATAGCTCAGCGGAAATGTGCTAGACTGTGATGCGGAGGATGTGGGTTCGTACCCTAGTTGTGTAAGTATCAAAAATTGTAATTTAATAATTGTAATTCAAATTCTGTTTGATTAAATGTGTGCTAAAAAATAGCATTCAAATATGTTTGCTTACAACCTTAAAAAAGAATTATACAGTTAATTTTTTATTAAAAAAAAAAATATTTTTAATAAAAAAAATTCTTTGTTGCTCTTGCCGGTATTTGAACCTAGGACATTGAGTACAAGACGCACGCTTCAGCACACTGGGCTAAACATCAGCTTCCAAAACAGTGATAAAACTTCATTAAGTACGTTTTTATATGGTTTTCATGTTCTATAGACTAACTGTCAGCCGACTGTTGATTTGAAAATTTCATTTTATGGATGATATTTAACAGTGAAATCTGTTATTTCCACATAACAGCATTTTTCTCTGAGTGTATAAAATAAAATTTTAGTAATTTAAGAAAAGTCAAAAGGAAGTTCTTTCGGTTTTCTATTTTCCCTGACTCATTTTTGATGCAGGAAACTTTTAATACTTTATATGGTAATTTTTATACCTTAAACCTGAAAGGTCAGGGTATATTAACTTTGTGCAAACGTTTGTAACGCATAGAACGAAGCGAGTCCGTCCGTCCGTCCGTCTGTCCGTCTGTGTGTTGTCCGTATACACAGGATAAGAAGAAGGAGTTGAGAGAATTGAATGAAACTTGGTACACATGGTCATATGGACCCAAAGATCTGCACTACTGAATATTTTTGGAATCCGCCCACGGACACGCCTACCTCCCATACAACGTGAAAATTGAAAACTGCATAACTCAGCTCGTAATTAGACTAAAACAATAAAATTTGGTATGTATGTGTTTTATATCAACACAAAGATTTTTTCGAAAAATCGACGTCATTCGCTTACGGACTCGCCCACCTCCCATACAACCCAAAAATTGAAAACGCAATAAATAAGCCCCTGTTTAACCTACAGAGCTAAAAAATGGCACATATGTTTTTTGTAACAAAACAAAGATGGTTTTGAAAAGTGGACATCATCCGCCCACGGACACGCCCACCTCCCATACAACGCGAAAATTGAAAACTGCATAACTCAGCTCATAATTAGCCTACAACAATCAAATTTGATATGTATGTGTTTTATTCAAACACAAAGATTTTTTCGAAAAATAGACGTCATCCGCTCACGGACACGCCCACCTCCCATACAACCCAAAAATTGAAAACGCAATAAATAAGCCTCTGTTTAACCTACAGAGCTAAAATTTGGCACGTATGTTTTTTATGACAAGAAAAAGATGATTTTGAAAAATGGACTTCATCCGCCTACGGACACGCCCACCTCCCATACAACCCAAAAAGCTTAAAACTCAATAAATAAGGTTATGTTTGTCATAGAGAATTTAAATTTGGTATGCATGTATTTTATACCAAAACTAAGGTGTGTTCAAAAATTGGAAGTAATCCGTCCATGAACACGCCCACCTCCCATAGCGAAAGCATAATAAAGGCATTAACTGTGAGCTACAGGAATAAAACTTGGTATGTGTAAATTTTTCATCAACATTTAAATGCATATAAAATATAGGCTTCATCCGCCCTTGGAGACGCCCATTTACAATAAAAATTTTTTGTTTTTGAAAAGTGGGTTTAGGGTATTTCATAGTCGGCCTAGACCGACTTTAAACTTTCTTTGCTTGTTTTTCTCTTGAACGTCACACTTGAACTCCTATTACTGCAAATATATCGGAAATATTCCATGAAACCAAAAAATTTATTTTGTTTACATGAAACTAGGCCTCAAGACTTGCATTTTATGTGAAAACAGTTTTCTTCTATCTTTTGTTGTTTTTAAGATATAACCAGTTTTGTGTTGACTTAAATGTTACATTTTTTGGAAGTGAGTTTTGAGATAGGTCTGTATTAAAAAAAATAAAACTCGCGTGTGGCAACGTACACGTGGCAGAAGAGAAATTTATTTAATAGTAACAAATAAGAGAGATTTTAGTGTGAAATAGAGAGAGAAAGTATCTGAAAAGAAATTCAATCAATACGAAAAGGCAAAATAATCTGTTGATTCCATTTTTGCATCCAATGACCGTACCGGCTATGGTTTTTGTCGAAAGTGCCACACATTAACTTTTATCTCTTAATTTTTATTTTTTCCGACAAAAATTAAAGCTATTTTGTGCTTTTAGTTTTTTTGGGCAAAAATAACAGTTACTTTTGACTTTTATTTTAGCGGTCAAAAATAACAGTTATTTTCTGCTGTTTATTTTTTCGGTAAAAAATATCAGGCAATTTATATTTGTTCAAGTCATTTTACCGACGAAAAAAATTTTGATACCATTTTTTTCATCTCATCGGTGAGACATTTTACAAATGGTGTCAACAGTTCAATCTGTCAAGCGGCCTTTAAAAAAAAACACTTGATATTTTTGACGGAAAAAATTAAAGTCACAAAATAACTGCTATTTTTGACTGATAAAATAAAAGTTAAAAGTAACCTTTATTTTTTCTCGAAAAAATACAAGGCAAAAAATAACAGTTAAATTTTAACTTTTAAAGACTCAGTCTAAAATTTAAAAGGCACTAAATATTCGTGAGGCTGTGAACATTTGTAACATAATGGTAGAAAAAATCTTTCAACAATTTTTTTCATTTGAAAATTGTAAAATAACAGTTATTTTCGGTACTTGTTTTAGTTCAGTTGGTGTTTTAGTTGCTTTCGAATGTTTTCTCAACGTTGTTACTTTTTGAATGCTGGATTGCATTTGCATAGTACTCTTTGAAGGAGCCTCCGAAAGCAGAGGCAAATCTTGTTGGTTATTTCCTCCTGCTACCTGATCATAATAATTGCTATGTTGAGTGAGGGCCTCGGCAGCGAACATTGATTGTTGAGTGTATCAACTTGGTTGGCTAAAAAATTTTGTTGAGATGATGGCTGAGTTCCAAAATAAATTTTTACAAAGCATCAGTGTGTTTTTCTGGGGATTGGTTCTTTGCAGATTCACCAAAATACACTGATGCTTCGTAAAACTGCATTTTGGAACTCAGCCGATGTTGCTATCAAATTACCTTCATCGTTAGTTCCAGACCCAGCTGCGGCTGCATTCTTAAGCTGGAAGTTCATTCGATGCTAGTAGAGTTCAATCACTGCGTTTTACGTTCAGAGCAAGCAAGGACTGCAACATTATAAAACATTTCGTATGTTCTTAGCGCCATATTTGTTAATAATTTTTATCATTTGTACACAAAAGTACTCAAAATGTTTTCATTTATAACCATAAAAACTTAAATTCTACGTATTAAACACGTCCTGTTAACAAATTATCAACAAAATATCTAAGACATTTAAAATGTCTAAGATCTATGTGCAAGAGCCATCCCTGAAAGTAATTGCTTCTGACTCGTTCCTTTACTTTCTTCTCGCTTTTCGTTATAAGTAACGAGCTGTCAAAAAACGCAAGTTACGCAAGAAAAGTTGAAATATTTTCAATTTTCTTGCGTAACTAGCGTTTTGCCAGCGTAACGTTCACCACCATTGAACTCGCTGCCATAAGCTTCCACATACTTCTATTTTGTAACGCCAGCGAGTAAACGGATGAAAAACGCAAATGCATCGAATGAACTCCCAGCTTTAAGAGCACTAATTCGCTCTTTATATTCGCGAACGCGTTCTGCCCCTGTTTTAGCTACTATTCTTAGCTTTGAGACGTTTTGTGGCTGGCAAAAACTCTTCTCGGCAGTCTTAAATATTGCACTTTTAACACTTTTTGCTTTTATTATTATATTGAATTAACTGTTTTTTGCATGTTGTCAATCATCTGTCAAGTTTCTGATCACAACCAACGAACCCAAATTAAGCTTTAAGCTCATTATGCGGCGAACAGGCATTCGAATTTTTTCCCACTAGATGTATCTCTATGCCTAAATATTTTCGTTTGAAGCTTAAAGAAAAAAATTTTCCGTGCATGAAACTTTTCGGATGAAAATTAATGTTACGGACAGAATGTTACGCGTTCAGTTTTAATAACATTTTGTTTGCCTGTTTGTCATGTGGCGTAAAGGTATAGATTCCGACTCCTTGAGCAACGATGGTCAGGGTTCGATTGTCGCTAGTGGCTATCAATTTAAGAAAATTTTCATATGAATTGAAAACGTTAGCCTAGCGTCATGAATAAGAGATCTTGAAATTTCTCACGCCGCCAAAGAAGTTTCACTTCAAAAAAAATAAGTTGGCAATGAAGAAACCTTAATTAAAGTACTATATCGAAGAAGAGGAATCAAATAAACGACTTAAATAGAAATAATGAAAACAAAATGTTGCCTTGCACTTCTTGGAGCCAAAATGTGTGGTCTTTAACGTTACACTTTTATACCTTTTTGATCTTTTTTTAATTTTTTTGAATTTAAAGCGCGTCAAAAACAGACTGCTTTGATATTTATGTTTTCTGATTATATGGCATATAAGGGAACGGAATATAGTCGATACAGAGCGAAATTAAAAAAAAAAAATTTTTCGCCCATCATCCATACAGAAAAAATGTACCATATGTATACCGTTTTTATTGCTTTATTTTAGATTCAAAGCATTGGCAATTAAAACAAGTAAAGAAAGTCTAAAGTCGGTCTAGGCCGACTATGAAATACCCTAAACCCACTTTTCAAAAACAAAAAATTTTTATTGTAAATGGCCGTCTCCAAGGGCGGATGAAGCCTATATTTTATATGCATTTAAATGTTGATGAAAAATTTACACATACCAAGTTTTATTCCTGTAGCTCACAGTTAATGCCTTTATTGTGCTTTCGCTATGGGAGTTGGGCGTGTTCATGGACGGATTACTTGCAATTTTTGGACACACCTTAGTTTTGGTATAAAATACATTCATATCAAATTTAATTTCTCTATGACAAACATAACCTTATTTATTGAGTTTGAAACTTTTTGGGTTGTATGGGAGGTAGGCGTGTCAGTAGGCGGATTACGTCCATTTTTCAAAAGCTTCTTTGTCTTGTCATAAAAAACATACGTGCAGTTTTCAATTTTCGCGTTGTACGGGAGGTAGGCGTGTCCGCGGGCGGATGATGTCCACTTTTCAAAACTCTCTTTGTTTTGTTACAAAAAATATATGTGTCAAATTTTAGCTCTGTAGGTTAAACAGAGGCTTATTTATGGCGTTTTCAATTTTTGGGTTGTATGGGAGGTGGGCGTGTCCGTAAGCGGATGACGTCCATTTTTCAAAGACATCTTTGTGTTGGTATAAAACACATACATACCAAATTTAATTGTTGTAGGCTAATTATGAGCTGAGTTATGCAGTTTTCGATTTTCGCGTTGTACGGGAGGTGGGCGTGTCTGTGGGCGGATTCCAAAAATATTCAATAGTGCAGATCCTTGGGTCCATGTGACCATGTGTACCAAGTTTCATCCAATTATCTCAACTCCTTCTTCTTATCCTGTGTATACGGACAACACACTGATGGACAGACGGACGGACGGACGGACGGACGAACGGACATGGATAGCTCGACTCACGTGGTGACGCTGATCAAGAATATATATACTTTTCTATACCGGACTCGCTTCGTTCTATGCGTTACAAACGTTTGCACAAAGTTAATAAACCCTGACCTTTCAGGTTTCAAAAATGCACATTCTTCTGATCGGAAAGTTGTTTAAAAAAAAGGAATATAGCTAAGTACGCAGTCGTCAAAAACAGGTCTGAACAGCACTTACTACATACTTTTATATTATTTTTCTTGTATTAGATGTTCCAAAAAGGTACCCTTCCACTACATTTCCACAGGCAGGTCTATTAGAAGGTATCCATTTGATTATTTTTTATTTGCTCCTTTCGTGGTGGTCACTAAAGAAAGTTTTAGCTTTTTTCATGTGAAGTTGGTGACGACACTCTAGCAGTTAGTATGCATACTTAACTACAAATTACTTTCTGCAGTTGCGGCTTCAGAATTTAAAATGAATTTTGTTTAGAATCATGATGAATTTGTTAAACCTATGTTTATTATTTGTTATTTTGACTTTTCTTTTAACTACACTCAGAAAAAAATGTCTCGGAATATGATAAAAAAGGCATCATATTTAGAGAAAAATGGTATAGACTTTGCTCCAGAGAATGCTATTCTCTAATTGCGATAATAAAAATTCTCTAAAAATGATAAAAAACTACCATTAAATAGAAAAATATATCATTTTTAGTGAAAAATATTTTTTTTTTTGAGAAAATATTTGTTTTTTTTGAAGAAAATACTTCTCATAGTGAATTTTTTATCAAAATATAAGAAAAGTTTTTAATTTTCAATAAAATTTCTCTATAAATGAGAAATTTTTTGTGCGAGAAAAAAAATTATCATTATTAGAGACATTGAAATGTTTCCATTTCCTAGAAGTAAAGAAATATTTCTACGAAAATGTGAAAATTTATTGAAGAAAATTTTATATGAAAAAGAGAAAATTGCTATAATCAAAAATAGAGAAATTTTTTACCGGAGCAAGGTATGTGTATTTTTCTCAGTGTAATTAAAGCAGTACCAAATAAAAGTACCAAAAATACCAACGATTTTATATCTATAGAAAATTTGGACACCAACAAGAAAAATGTTGTTGATTCCAAACATACGCTCTACTCAAGACAGGACTGCTATCAGTTATCAAAAATAATAGCTACTCGAATGGGAAATCAAATTCCTTAGAAGCACTATTGTAAGGTCTTATAAGAGGTATGCCTACCAAAATTGTTGACTGAGTAGTTTAAAATTTGAAATTATATATCTATCGATTGTTGCTACTCGTACTCTCATTTGGTGCTTTATATAAATCCAATAAAGTTTGCAGTTGTTTGTTTTGTGTTATCCTTCCTATGCATGAAATGTCTTGAATATATTTTGTGTAAACTTTATGAATAAATAATTTATTACACTGACCTTGAGAATTTCCAAAACATTGAATATATTTTCTTTGCTAAAATTTATAACTTTTTATGGTTTTGTATATTCTTATTTTATAGCTTCTGTCAGTAAACACGGAATGAACAACATTTTATTACCAAAATAAAACTTCATTAACTATACATAACTTAGGCGCCCTTTTCGTAGATATTGACTAAACATAAATATAAAGTATTCTGTACATAAAGTATTAAAGTATAAGTAATAAAAAAGTTAAAGTTTTTACTATAGTTTTCACGAATTCACAAGTAATGTTTCTTTGCTGTATCTTGAAACTATTTCTAAACATAGTTATATATTAAAAATGTCTATCTCCATTAGTATGTTTTAATATTATATATTTTGCTCTTCACTAAAAAAATATGGTAGTAAAATTTGTTGTAATTGAAATACTCGGAATCACCGTTCCTATCCAATACTAACTATTCTAAACATATTTATATATTAAAAATGTCTATCTCCATTAGTATGTTTTAATATTATATATTTTGTTCTTCACTAAAAAAATATGGTAGTAAAATTTGTTGTAATTGAAATACTCGGAATCACCGTTCCTATCCAATATGATATGCATTAAATTTTTGCTCGTCTTACATAGTTTCCTTTCCCTCAATTAAAAGTTGAGCTATTAAAAATTAGCTTAATTTGTGTTCTGCACTCGAATAGTTAAGTTTTTATCCTTCATTAATAATGAATATGCTCCAAAAAGCAAGCCTAACCAAAACTAAACCGCCATCCATGCTAACGTCCATATAAATGAATACCTTAGGTTGCGACCCAATTTCTGCTGCCAACTTTCAATTGCTACGTTTTGCTCCACAACGTGTTACAATGTTGCAACATAGCTACAAGAACTTTATATAAGGATATATTTTGCATTGCATTACATTAGAGAAGAAGAAAAAAAAAATAAACCTGAAAAAACTTGAGCATGACAGGATGTACCGTGATGAGCAGTAGCAAGGCGCTGCCAACTTTTGACCAAGCCATGTAAGGCTAAACTCCAACACCACCTTAAATAGTTGCATCTTGAAAGTTCTACCCGAAAGCTTCATGCTCGAGCTACGACAACAGCAGGACGATGGTGATGACGATGATGATGATGATGATGATGATGTTGTTGTTGGTGCCACCAAAGAACGATGAGTAGCGACGCTGAGTTGAGTGAATGATAAATTATACTGGCTTTTGTTGTTGGTTTTGGGGTGTGCAGTCCATGCTAAGACAGGCTGATTGCATTGTAGCTGGATGGCTGGCTGACTGGCTGACTGAGGCTTTGCTGTCATAAGTTCGTTTTCAACCCAGGCTGACCTCGGTAATAATTACAGTGGCTGAATGTGAAGCAGCAGCAGCGGCAACGACAGCAGAGTAGCAACTGCTTTCAGCTCCTTGAAAAACAAAGACGTTTCTTATACAGCTCCGCAGGGAAGAAGTCTGAGTCGGTCTGTGGCGTTGAGGTCCCTTGGCTTTTGTCTAGTTCTTCTGGGACTAAAAGTGTTCTGTATTTGTGTCCCAAATGCTTTTGCTTTCTCTTTCAAACCAAGCTATGACTCCATCTCAGAAATTTAGTTTGGTTTTTTTTTTTTTTTTTTTTTGTTCGCTTTGTTTTTGTTGTTAGCCCAATTTCATTAAGGATATCCGTGAAATTAGACTGAAATGCAGAACGAAGTGAAGACACAAGAGACTAAGTAAGCCAAGAAAATCACAAAAGCACTAAGCGTTACCATTCAACGGTAGATAGCTCATTCGCTCTTTGCTGTTTGTGGCGCACTTTGAGCGGGAGTTTCGTCAAAGTTGAAGTTGGCAAGACGGTAGCGCACATCTATTGTTGTGGTTGTTGTATTGTTTGTCGATTATAACGCATTGCATAGAAGAACAATGGAAAATGTTGCTGCGCTTGCTTGGTTTCGGTTGAATAGAACAGCAACAGCGGCAACAAAAATAACAACAACAACAATAACAACATCATTAAACTTGCGTAAATTTAAGAAAAACTGTGCAATGTTGATAAGAAGGATCAAAGGCAGCAATGAGATGGATGCACGTCGCTGTTCTTGGTGCGTTGCTGGAAATTCAAGTTATTTTTTCAAGTGTTAAAAAGTTTAATGCTTGTATAATTATGAAGGTGTAGCTATTTTTAGTTTGTATAATTATGAACTTAGTGTGGAACGAGAGCGTGAAAATAAAAGTTAAAACAATAAGTAGAACAAGTGGTTAAACATTAAGTGCAGCGTTAGGAGTAACTGAAGTGGTTTTATTGTGACAAGTGGCTCAGTTGTAAAATGCTATAACTTAAAAGGCTCTCCTAAGCAACAACGGGCTATTATAAAAATAAAATTTTCTTTATATTTTCAATTCACAATAGAAAAGGTTAAGTGAAGTTGAGTTATAAGAGTTGTGAAAAAAAAATTAGAATCAAAAAGTTTCAACATTGCTTCAAATAGAAAAGCTCCGTGAAAATTATGAAAATTACCAGGAATGAAACAGTATTCTCTGTACACCAAAAGTTCAAGAAAAACTAAAAATAAACAAGTTAGGAAACTCAGAAGTCGGTCTAGCCCAACAATTGAATACCCGAAATCTTCTATCACATTAAAAAAAAATATATTGATACGCTTAAACAAATATAAATAACTTCTTCTTTTTTCAAAATCCATGTTTTACTTTTACAGTTTTTAACAGGTTTCACTTATGTGGTTTGTATGGGAGTTGGACCTGTTCCAGTACAGATGACGCCCATTTCCTGTCCACACCTCAGTTTTGATATAAAATGCTCGCATGCCAAGTTTTATTCCTGTAGGTCATATACAAACCTTTTTATGGTATTTTCAATATTAAGGATTGTATGGGAGGTTGGCGTGTTCATGGGCGAATGACGCCCATTTTGTATGCACACCTTAATTTTGGCATAAAATCCTCTCATACCAAGTTTTATCTTTATAGTTGATATATAAATTATTTTATAGAATATTCCATATAGTGGGTTGTATGGGAGGTGGCCTTGTTTGTAGAAGGATGTCGACCATTTTGCGTACACATCTTAATTCTAATATAAAATACTTTGACTTTTTGTAGGTTGTATGGGAGGTGGTAGTGTTTATGGGTGGATGACGCCCATTATTTAAACACCTCTTAGTTTTAACATAGAATACATATATGTTGAATTTTATTTCTTTAGCTTAAATACAACGCTCTTTATAGATTTTGCAATTTAAGGATTACATATATCGGAGGCAGGTTTATAAGTGTGCGTATAACGTCCATTTTTGTGCATGGCTTAGTTTTGATACAAAATAGATACACATTAAATGTCATTTCTGTAGCTAAAAGAAAACCCTCTATACAGGGATTTAATTTTTTTTTTTTTTTTGTTGTATGGGAGGTAGAAGTGTCCATGGGGAGATTCCAAAAATATTCCAATAGTTTAGATCCTTGGGTTCATATGAACATGAGTACCAAGTTGCTTGCAATTATCTCAACTCCTTTTTCTTAGCCTGTGCTTACGGTTAACACACGGACGTACGGTAGATAGACGGTTAGGGCTTACTCGACTCACGAGGTGACGCTGATCAAGAATATATATACTTTTTTATAACGGACTCGCTTATTTCTAGTTGTAACAAATGTTTGCACAAAGTTAATACCTTAACCTTAACCTTAGGTTAACCTTTTAGGTTAAGGGTATAAAGAGTAAAAACAGTTACTTCGCTTAGTGTAACAGATAGAGAGAAAACAAGTAAAGAAAGTCTAAAGTCCGTCTAGCCCGATTTTGAAGTACCCTAAACCTACTTTTTCAAAATACAATAAAAGTATTGAAAATGGATGTGTCCGTGGGCTGATGAAGCCCATATTTTATATGCATTTGATGAAAAATTTACACATAGCAAGTTTTAATCCTGTACCTCACATGTTAATGCTTTTAAAGTGCTTTCGCACTTTGTGAAACATACACCCATATACCTATGTATGGGAGATGGGCTTGTTCTTGGATGGATAACGCCCAATTTTTTAGCATATCTTAGTTTTGGTTTAAAAAAGATACATACCAAATTTTATCTCTGTTGGTTAAACATAAGCTTATTTATGGAGTTTTCAATTTTGTTTATTATATTTGAGGTAGGCGTGTCCAAAGTTGTACGACGCCCATTTTTCAAAAATATGATTGCTTTGTAATAAAATACAAACGTAGCAAATTTTATCTCTGTAAGACAAACATACGCTATTTTATGTAATTTAAAATTTGTTTGCTTGTATGGGAGATAGGCGTGTCCGTAGGCGAATGACGTCCATTTTTTTAAAAATGTCTTTGGTTTTCTATAAAAAAAATTCGTTCCAAATTGTATTACCGTACGTTAAACATAAGCTTATTTATTGCGTTTTTAATTTTTGGGTTGTATGGTAGGTGGGCGGGTCCGTGTGCGGGTGACACCCATTTTTCGAAGACATCTTTGTTTTTATATAAATTACATATGAACCAAATTTTATTTGTGTAGATTAAACACGAGCTTATTTATTGAGTTTTACATTTTTGAGCTGTATGGGAGGTTGGCGTGGCCGTGGACGGATTACACCCAACTTTCAAAAACGTTTTTTTTTCATATAAAATACATATGTACCAAATTTTATCTCTGTACTTTACACATGAGCTTATTAATTGAGTTTTACATTGTTTAGTTGTATGGGAGGTGGGCGTGTCCATGGGCGGATGACAGCAATTTTTCGAAACCATTTTTGTTTTCATATAAATGTTACAGGCTTATTATTAGCTCATTTATGCAGTTTTCAATATTTGAATTGTATGAGAGGTAGGCGTGTTCGTGGTCGGATTCCAAAAATATTCAATAGTACAGATCTTTGTGTCCATGTGTATCGAGTTTTATTCAATTATCTCAACTACTTCTCCTTATCCTGTGTTTACGGACCACACACAGACAAGGTGATCCTGATCAAGAATATATATACTTTTCTACACCGGACTCGTTTCGTTCTATTCGTTATAAACGTTTGCACAAAGTTAATCTTAACCTCTCAGGTTTAGGGTATAAAAACGCAAAAGGGCAAAAATGCTACAATTGTAAGGATTCGGTAATTTTTCTGCAAACTGGCCAACGAAGAAGTCTTCAACACTCGTAAATCCAACGTCTGCATCGTTAAACTTTTGCACGCAAATTCAATGTTAGATCAGTATGGAACTGCATACTACACTGAACAAAAGACAAGTAATTTTAATTTTAAATTGTATTAATTTTTAAGTGTATTAAACTCAAAATAATTATGAGTTTTTACATAAGTAGGGGTGACCACCTGTATAAATAGGTGGTGACGGTGGCATGCAGGTTAAGTGTGTGGTTTAGCATGCTCGGAGCCCGAGATTGATCATCCACAGTTACGGCAAAAGTTTTTTCAATAAAAAAGAAACAGTTTCGATAGTATCGTAAGTGTAGACGTAG
This sequence comes from Tetanocera ferruginea, assembly GCA_958299015.1. NCBI lineage: Eukaryota > Metazoa > Arthropoda > Insecta > Diptera > Sciomyzidae > Tetanocera > Tetanocera ferruginea. The sequence goes on along the minus strand of OY282641.1, from coordinate 120,434,715 downwards.
AATTCCGTTTAAGTTGTAACCTCTTCTACTTTATCTCTTTGGTCCGATTGTTTTGTCCATTTTGCATGTATTTTTTATTGATCTTCCGAAAATTATTTTTCTTATATAAAAACATGAATTTTTCTTCTTATCTATATAATAAATAGGCTAAGGTTTTTTTTGTGACTTCAACTCCTCCCAGACCAATGAACCAATTCTATCGATTTAGATGTCATTAAATTAGATTTAGGCTGTGTATGTGCAAACCACTTTTAAAAATTGTGATTTCGCTTCAGGGGGTTCCCAACCTTTTAAAACAGAAATAAAATTTTTGTACAAAAATCCGTTATTTTATCGATTTGAAATTTAGTTTGAGAAGAGCTTATGAATTGATCGAATTTGAATTTTTTTCAAAACTAAAAATTTTTAACCAAAATTATCTTTTATGCATTCCTCAAATGTCAATTGTCCGAAAAATGCAGTTCCAAAATCAAAAATTCCACTTTCCGAGCAAACAAGTCAGTCAAATTTTAACGGTTTTCAAATTTTTTTTGTTTTTCTAAATTTTTGTTTAATTTTGTTTGAAATGTGTTTGCAATTACGGTAATTATCTTGCCAAATGTATTTTTAATGAATTTTCTTAATATTTTCTTAAGTTGTTTAACGTGTATTTGTATCAAACGCCAAGACAGAGAAAAAAACTCTCTGAAATTTAAAGTTCTGTATTTGGAAGCGAATATCTCTGCCACTTTTTAAAAAATTTCATTTATTTCTTTTTGGTATTTAATTGCAATTAATTGACTTTAAAATAATAACAAAGTTTTTACCGTTTCTTTATTATTTATATTTTAATCATTGCCTTTAAAAAGAGTCCAGTAAAATTAATGTTTCCTCAAAAAATGTATTAAAAATTGTTTTTGTTGTAAAAATAAAGAAAATTTCAAATTTGCATTTTTGATTTTCTTTCATTGTATGTAGTTAATTTAAGACGAATTTGTTTTTGTTTGACAGAAAAATTAATAAATACTATGAGTCATCGAAAAAACTAGGCTACCCCCTATGGTTTTTTGCTCGAAATTTTTTTTTTTTATATGTTGTTCTTATATTTTTTAAATCTTCAACAAGCTTCAAAAACAATATATTTGAAAAAAATTTCATTATAGCTACAACCAATGAAAAGTTATAGCCGCGAATCTGTTTTAATCATCCTGCTTATCTATCTATATAATTAATAGGCTAAGGTTTTTTTTGTGACTTCAACTCCTCCCAGACCAATGAACCAATTCTATCGATTTAGATGTCATTAAATTAGGTTTAGGCTGTATATGTGCAAACCACTTTTAAAAATTGTGTTTTCACTTCAGGGGGTTCCCAACCTTTTAAAACAGAAATAAAATTTTTGTACAAAAATCCGTTATTTTATCGATTTGAAATTTAGTTTGAGAAAAGCTTATGAATTGATCGAATTTGAATTTTTTTTAAAACTAAAAATTTTTAACCAAAATTATCTTTTATGCATTCCTCAAATGTCAATTGTCCGAAAAATGCAGTTCCAAAATCAAAAATTCCACTTTCCGAGCAAACAAGTCAGTCAAATTTTAACGGTTTTCAAATTTTTTTTGTTTTTTTAAATTTTTGTTTAATTTTGTTTGAAATGTGTTTGCAATTACGGTAATTATCTTGCCAAATGTATTTTTAATGAATTTTCTTAATATGTTCTTAAGTTGTTTAACGTGTATTTGTATCAAACGCCAAGACAGAGAAAAAAACTCTCTGAAATTTAAAGTTCTGTATTTGGAAGCGAATATCTCTGCCACTTTTTAAAAAATTTCATTTATTTCTTTTTTGTATTTAATTGCAATTAATTGACTTTAAAATAATAACAAAGTTTTTACCGTTTCTTTATTATTTATATTTTAATCATTGCCTTTAAAAAGAGTCCAATAAAATGAATGTTTCCTCAAAAAATGTATTAAAAATTGTTTTTGTTGTAAAAATAAAAAAAATTCAAATTTGCATTTTTGATTTTCTTTCATTGTATGTAGTTTATTTAAGACAAATTTGTTTTTGTTTGACAGAAAAATTAATAAATACTATGTGTCATCGAAAAAACCCTATGGTTTTTTGCTCGAAATTTTTTTTATCGAATCGATTCTATCGATTTAGATATCATTAAATCAGGTTTAGGCTGTATATGAGCAAACCACTTTTAAAAATTGTGATTTCACTTCAGGGGGTCCCCAACCTTTTAAAACAGAAAAAAAATTTTTGTACAAAAATCCGGTATTTTATCGATTTGAAATTTAGTTTGATAAGAGCTTATGAATTGATCGAATTTGAATTTTTTTTAAAACTAAAAATTTTTAACCAAAATTATCTTTTATGCATTCCTCAAATGTCAATTGTCCGAAAAATGCAGTTCCAAAATCAAAAATTCCACTTTCCGAGCAAACAAGTCAGTCAAATTTTAACGGTTTTCAAAAAAAAATTTGTTTTTGGCTTTTTTTGTGTTTTTTCATCTAAATGTGTTATAAATCGATGTTGTAGGTGTTCTGTAAGTACCTTTTATTAATTTCTGAAATATATCTTAGTATTATTTCTTAAATCTATTTTTTAATTCGTTTTTTTTTAACATTAGTTATGTTTTATAGCTGGAAGAGTTAAGCTACGATGTTTTCGAATAGCAAACCATTCAGATAATGATCTTTTATATCATTATTGAGACTCAATGTATCGTTATTAGTTATAACTTCTTGAATAGAATATCATAAATTAAGCGTCTATAATGTTTCTAACAATTAATTTTTATTGAATTGCTCGAATTCGGGCAACAGGTTTACTAGTATTTTACTATTTTGTGACTTAAATATAATAGTGACAAAATCCAAAATTAGACATTCATTCAGCGCAGGATATATTTGATATTTTAGTATATATAATATCTTTGAACGATAAGTATTAAATGCTGTAGGTATGCCCCAAAGTATTAGCCACAAAGTTGCATGACCTTGAAAAACCTGTAAAAACGACCCCATACAAACCGCCTTATAAGACGTAGTTCTACGTCAAAAATTTTTCTGATCGGTCACCACCTCTCTGTAGATTATGGCAAACCTCAGAGAGTAAATAATGCCATGTAAAGCTTCTTGAGAACATGAACATAAACCATTCGGAGTGGGCATAAAACATGAAGGTCCAGTTCTCGGTCAATTGATTAAAAGAAGCTCGGTCGAAGTCCTTTCAAGTGCTGAAATGGCCATTGTTTTTTTTTTATAGATGCTCATAACAGATGATACTCTTGTAGTTCCACTTAACGCACAACAGCAAACGCATCACTTTCCCTATCGATTATTCCGACTTTGACACTGTTCTGGGAGCTTCACGTTTCTTCAACCAACACAATTTTCGAACAATATTAACATAAACGATCCACTTTTCATCAGCTGTTACCTTACGTTTCAAAAATGTTTTGATTACTTTTCGTTTTAGTAGCAAAAATTTCGAAATTGGCAGATGCAGATTACCGTTTCAATGTTATGTTTCTTTGAAATCAAGCGAACTCGAGGACGCCGAATACTCTTTCCCCAACTCAATATTAGTTCAAGACCGCTGATTTTTCATCCATGTCGTACTTGCAAGTACTTGTCTTTAGTTTCTGTACAATTATATCCTTAAAAAAAAATATCTTTGCAAAATGAAAATTATAAAAAAGGTCCCATTTTGACCCCTAAAACGGGCAAGAAGAGAACCTTTTACCTCAGTTACGGGAAATTAATACAGTTTCTTGCATGCAATTTAAGCGTACATCATGATGTTCTGAGAGAATTATTTTAATCAGTTACACCGCTGTCAGGACCTTTCCAACAGCATGCCTTTGATATGTGATAACAAGAAAACTCTGTACATTTATTTTGGAAGAAACTGACTTTTAAAAATAAGTTTTTTTCTTTGCTATTTATTCAATTTTATTCAAATAAACTTCAGCCGAACATGGTCGGTTACTTAAACGTTTTTATTTTATTTATAAATTTTACTTTACGTTAAAACATTTTATGAAACAACAAACTATTTTACTTGTTACTCTTGCATCATTTCTAAAATTCTAATGACTATTTGTTATTTTAACAGAATTAGTTGAGGTGGATCTTATGCGACCCAGTGCTCGTTCAGGAATAATGATATTGTTGTGATCGGTTACTAGGGTCAGTACTTGTGACTTTACCCTAGTTCCTGAGAGGCATTTATTTTAGATGCTTTGCTTCAAATTTAAATAGAAATGGATTCTTGGTTAACGCACTATTGAATTTTTAAACTTAATTAAAATGTACTCACCAATTAAACTAGGAGCAGCGCACAGTGAAGAAATCAGATGTTAGCAGCTAATCTAACAGCAGTAGAACAGAAGCAAAACCGCAGCAGTAGAGCGAAAACGACGAGAGCACGCGACGCGTCGCGACGTTAACTTAAACACGGACCGAGAGTACCACGACGTTGACCGATGTTGGAAACGCACAAAAAATGTCTTGATTTTCGTTAACATAATGTATTGATGTATTGAAATCAACGGTTCACCTGGAAATAAAAATGAAAACCAAAATCTTAAAAAACGTTTTAATTGTTTAAATGTTATTGTTTAAATTTTATATGTATTTATATTTCTGTTTCAATAAGGAATAACCGCTAAAGTCGAGTAGGACAAAATGAAATTATTACTTTCATTGCTTTTTTTCGCAACGAAATACACTAGTACGCAAATTTTTATGGATGTACCTTGAAAATTAAATGTTTGAGGACATCAAATCTTAACAACAAAAGTCAGGGTACCATTTTATTAGGGAGTAATTTGCATCTGAAAAATCGTCTTCTGAAATTTTGAAAATGAGTTTAGTTGTTATTCCTTGTCGACACAGATTTAAAAACGTTTTGAAGTTTTTTCTTAATTTAAAAATTTCAAGATTTCAAAATAAAAAGTCCTAAAATTATGCTATAGAATTTTTGAAGAAAGCTCTATAGTTGGCGCCTATTGAAATATTGTAGTAGCAGAAGTGAAAAATCATACGGATAAATTTGCAGAGTCAACTTTCTTATTACTTAACCCTATAAGGACATGCTATGTCGAATCGACGACGCATGGTTACATTAAATCATTTTTCTTTCTTGTTTTATTTTGTTTTCTTCTGATTTTTCCTATAGCACCAGTCAAAGTCTAGCTTGAAAGTATGCGCAGACATAGAACCGAAAAAATAGTTTAGAAGTATGATTTTTAAAAATTATCGTCGTCGAAACGACAAAGCATAGCTTTTGAGTAACTTTTTCAGTTTCATATTTTGGGTTTTTTTTTTAGTTTTTGTATTAATATTTCATTATTATTGCTGGAATGCAAAATCTGCAACCAAAAACATATATAAATATTAAGAAATTGGAAAAAATGTTATCGATCTACAACGAATCCAATGATGAATTTGATTGTTTCAGCGCTTGCTTTGGTACAGTGGAGGCTAAAAAAAACTTACTGCCTATTGTTTATAGTATTACCTCATCCATTTAAAAACTTCATCTGAATAAAATTTAGAGCTTTGTTTTTAAGATAAATATTAATTTTATATTCAATGCATGCTTAAAGAAGTTAATATTTAATTTTGTTTCATGTACCTTTTTTTAAATCAAAGAGAAAAGATTTATTTTTAACCGACTTCAAAAAGGAGGAGGTTCTCAAGTTGGTTGGTTTCTCTGTTTTTTTTTTTTTTTTTTTTTTTTTTTTTTTTTATTTTTTTTTTTTTTTTTTTTTTTTGTGAATGTATGTACATCGATTACTCCTAAAGTACTTGCCCGATTGCCGTAATTTTTTGTCAACATATAGAGATTATCAACGCGGAGGTGCCCGTTTATGAAAGGGGGCGGTATTCGGAAAAGGGGCGTGTCTTTATAAGAAAAACACTGTATCTCAGTAAATATTGACACTACGGTAATAAAATTCACAGTAAAATTACAAGGGCAAGCACAAGTATTAAAAATAATGATCACTTAAGTGGGCGTAATTCTAAAAAAGGGTGTGGCAATATTGTAAAAACTGTGTATCTCGAAGAAAATTGACACTAGAGTACTGAAATTAAGTACAGAGGTAGGTACAATTGTTGGAAACTACTATAAAAAAGTGGGCGTAATTCGACAAAGGGGTGTGGCAATATAAGAGAATTACTGTGTCTCGAATAATATTAATACTAGGGTACAGAAATTTATTACAAAGGTAAGAAAAATTACAACAAATTTTTGTAAAAAAAAAAATGGGCGTTAATCGAGAAGGGGAGTGGCTATATTAAAAAAAACACTGTATCTCGATTACTATTGACACTACGATACTAAAATTTAGTACAAAGGTAGGTACAAATATAACAAATTACTGTCAGTAATGTGGGCGGTATTCGATAAAGGGGCGTGTCACTGTAAGAAAAACACTGTATTTCAGTAAATATTGACACTAGAGTACTAGAGTTAATAAAATTCACAGAAAAAATGCAAGGGTAGGTAAAAAATAATAGTCAATTAAGTGGGCGTTAGTCGACAAAGAGGTGTGGCAATATTAGAAAAACTCTGTGTCTCGAATAATATTGACACTAGAGTACTTAAGTTAACTACAGGGGTAGGCACAGTTATAAAACAATTAATTTCAATACAGTGGACCTTTTTTGATAAAGAGGTGTGGCAATATATAAAATACACTGTATCGCGAATAATATTGACACTAGAGTACTGATATTTAGTATAGAGGTAGGCACACTTATAACAAGTTATTGTGAATAAAGTGGGCGTCATTCGACAAAGGGATGTGGCAATATTAGAAAACACTTAATCGAATACTGACACTACTAACTGAAAAAGTACAGACGTAGGCACAATTATTACAAATTACTACCGAAGAATTGGGCGTTATTCGACTAAGGGGTGTGGCAGTGTGTAAGAAACTGTATCATATTGACTTAAGGGTGGTAAAATTCATTGTTAGAATGGGTAGAACTATTGAAAACACTATGACAAAGAGTGTGATATTCTCGACAAAGAGGCGTGTCAATATTATAAACACACTATATTTCAGTCAATATTGACATTGGGGTAAAACGACAGAAAAGCATTTTCCATATTATGAGCATAAATAATTGGTGTTTAATTAATTTATACACTTTTTTAATATATATCATTTTCTCTAAAAAGAAAGAAATAAAAACTTTTTAACAAAAAAAAAAACCTACTTCAAAATCACTAGAAAGTAAAAAATAATTTTAAATTACTTTTACTATTTATTTCTTGGTCAAATTTGTATTTTTATAATAAATATATTTATTTTTTTATGATAATAAGAGCTTCGAAGTCGGCGCTAATATAATCAGATTTTTGTGCAGCTGCAACACACATTTTAATTAAGATTTTAGAAAAATTAAGATTACAAATTAATACAGCGTCACCCAAGCAGGATATTTACAAATAAAAAAGTCTTAAATAGAGTAGGGATGGCAAAAAATCATGATTTTACGTCAATGATTAGCGCTGACTAGAAGCTTTTATTATCATAAAAAAATAAATATATTTATTATAAAAATACAAATTTGACCAAGAAATAAATAGTAAAAGTAATTTAAAATTATTTTTTACTTTCTAGTGATTTTGAAGTAGGTTTTTTTTTTTGTTAAAAAGTTTTTATTTTATTAAAAACATACATAAAATTGTTTGGTATTTTCTCTTATTCTTAATAATCTGAATAATCAAAAACAAGTCATTTCTAAAGATTTTTCCGTATAAGACATCGGAAGCGGCCTATTAAAAAATGGTGTCGTCGATTCGACGAAGCATGACCTTTATGTATAAAAAGTAATCATGTCATTCTTGGGTTAAAGATATAAAATTCATGATATCGTTTTTTTTTATAATTTCTGCAAAATAACTGATTTCAACGGCCTTAGTTTGGAAATATTTACCTCTGCCTGTTGAGCTAATTCAAAGGCACATAAATCTGAAAGCCAGTAGCATTTGCTAGCAAAATGACATGGATAACTTTTGGTAAACATTGTGGTTTACATCGGGCCAAGTACTGGGGGTACTTATGTTAAGAAACCACTTATAGTTTTTTTCTACATCGAAAAATTTTACCTATCTTAAAAATGATATCCACAAATTTCCAAATTTCAGGAGAGTCTGCAATAAGAATTCAATAATTTATAATATGGGCATGTAGAATAAGAAAAAATAGCAATATTAGTTTGATAAATTTATAATTTTCAGATAAAAAACATTTTCAAGGTATGTACATTGGACTGAATACATTATTTTAGGTTTTAGAATTAGATATCAGAATTATTTAATCAAGTATTTGAACAGAGTTTCTTGATTTTTAGTTCCTTTTTTTTTGTCTCATATGACAATGTAATCAAAATTGTCTTAGTATCCATAACATTTCTGTTAAAAAGGAGTTTTGCATGTATAGTTTTGCATTCCCGGCAACAACTCCCACCCACACACTTGCACCAAATGCACACACACATTCTGTTGAAAATTGGAGTCAGCGAATAACGATGCGTGCACTCGTTATTTTGTACTTAAATAAAAATATACTCGTTACTTTGAATTCGCTGCAAAAATTATTACTTCAGTGCGGGTGAATTTATTGAAATGTTTGGGTGGGTATCTGCGAGAGAGTCTGATAAGAAACTTCCTTTCTCAAATGCGCAAACTCACCACAAATGCCGGTCTTTCACTAATATACTGACAATGAACGCAAAATATATGAAGTATATTAAGTGCATATTTAATGAGAATGCCAGATTAAGAACTGAAATTCTTGGGTAAGAAAAACTAAGCATAAAAACCAATGTAATTAAAAGTAATTTATAACAACAAAGTAAAGAGCAAAGGATGGGTACAGGATTAGTAAAAATAATTTTGATAAATGTATGTTACATGAAAAGATTATGAAAATATATGAAAAAAGACAAAAAAAAAACAGAAAATAAAGTTTATTTGCAAATTTTTTTCAATTCAAAACATAAATATTTACGAATATTGAAAATGAATTTAAATTTTTGGAATCAGGAAATTTATATAACTTTTATTTTTTGCCAAATTAAATTAAGACATCGAATGCGTTCACCAAGTTTTATAAAAAAGGTTTTAGAAGCACCAAAAGAGCTTATTTGAAAAAAAAAAACTTGGATTGGCCGAAATAAAAATACTCCCACGCCTCTTTTTTAAAGTTTTTTCAGTTTTGGGGTTGCATGTGCAGTGGTCGTGTTCGTGGGTGGATGGATGGTGCCAATTTTTCCAACACGCCTTAGTTTTGATGTAAACTACTATCTAGAATTATTAAAATACTATCTACTGTCTAGAATTTTGCATTATGTAAGGAAGAGATTTATAAAAACGAAGTTATTGGAAAAAATTGTATCATATTTTATATCCAAATCGTCTTTAATCTTTCTCTCAATACGACTTTTTACAATGCCTTCTCAAAACGATTTTATCTAGGTGTGTGCTTGTATTTCATATTTAAAAAAAAAAAAAACAGTCTTAAGGCCACCTTTTACCTTGGCGACACAAAATGTAATGCTTCGCTAAAAATTCAATTTTACAAAAGTTATAAAAGACATCGACAAACGGTTTTTCGTAATGACTAGGAAAAACAACAAACTTAATTCAAAAACTATTGCGGTTGTTGTTGTTTATGTATGTATGTTTGTATGTATGTATGTTTTGTCGAAGTAGTTCATCAAAAAAAGGTATCCGGCTGGTTGTAATCAAAAAATGTTTGTGCTTCATTTGAAATGAAAATAAAAAACAAAACCAGAATATGTTGTAAATTAATGCTGTTATCGTCGGTACTAGCATTAAGAGGATCGTTCAACAAACAACGAAACTATAGCATCCAAAAGTCAAAATTAACAAAAACAAGTATTTTTGAAGGCTTCAAATAGCTACAGCTCCGTTGTTTTTCAAGCACCCTTACGATTCTAGTACCGACGAGAACGACTACTTTTCAAAGTATGTGGTGCAAAAATTATTAATATCGGAAAATATTTTCGATAACTTTTTACTTCAACCAACCGCGAAAAAGTGATTTCGAGATAATAGCATTTAAAGTTATGGTAAGTGTGCATATTGTATGTTTTTGAGCTTGACTAGCCTGCACAAAGACACTAGCCTCAAGAAACCTACTCATTAGATTTGACAATATGTTCCCAAAATAAGATAAGTTGATATAAAAAAAAAAAAATTTCGAAAAAAATTTTTTTTCAAATGTGTGTGTCCTTAAAGGGAAAAATTGTGGTAATACAACATTTAGTATATATTTTGTAAGGGAATTAAACTATTTTTTTTATATTTTCACATTCAACATTAGGCTTCAAGGCAACATATTTTGTTGGACGTCTTTTCTGACAAAACACGTAATAACTCTTTTACCAGAAGTGCTTGCATTATATCTAGAAGTCTGTGGCCTGAACTGAACGAGAATAGAGAGCCCAGAATGGTTTCGGTGAACGAGAATACAAAGAAATCAGGTTTATTGGGTAACACAACCTATATGGGTAAAAATAATAAAATAAAGGCCCTAGTAGCACAAACAGTATTTATAGGTTCTTTTATAGGCCTTTTAAAGATAATTACAAAAACATGGAATTGTATTTATATGTTCTTTATAGGAGCTTATAAGGCCAATTTGGCGTATGGGTTATAAAGACGTGTTCCCCTTCATGTTATCAAGACAAATGTCTTGTGTAGAGGTATTTCAAAGGACTTTAAAATACTCCTTACAAAGACTTAAAAAAGAGTTGCGCGAAAAATAAATATAAAAAACTAAATTTGTAATATTTTTTCTTTTATATGTTACAATTTATTTTAAATATGATTGCTATTATAAAGTCATTATTATTTTACTTTTAAAATTTTATTTGTACTTACCTGTTATATCCGGATTCGAACCAACGTCCTAACGCTCCATAGTCATGCACGCTATCCACTAGGCTATATGTGACATGTACAAATGTACGTCGAAGACGAATCATATTTTTCTTTGGTTTGTCTTGATAAAGTCTTTAAATATAGCGTTATAAAGTAATAAAATGAAGAAAAGTATGCCGTCGTTCAAAAAATCATTTGCAGTCAATCTCGACGCATACAAGTTTTTTTTCAAGTTTTAAGAATTTATATATATGATTCGATCTTGGAGAAAAGTTGAAAGAAGTGGGACATATTACCGAAACATGAAATCACAACGTAAATCATTCGAGAAAAAGATGAAATTGTTGAAAGGACAAATATTGTCGTCAACAAAACTCAATAGTTTGAACAATATTGCTGCACTCGATAATGTAGTGCCTGCTTCACCCAAATTTGTGCTGAAACCAAACATGGAGTGACCCTAAACAATAACTCCGGCAACATGAATTATTCTGACCACTATTTTTATGTTGACAGTGAAGATTTAGATTATGACGATGATTTATGGAAAACCCTGAATTTTCAGTCAGTGATCTTTTTAGAGAAAATATCAGAAATTGGGCCTTACAAACCGTATCAGCCATTTGGCATTGAATCATTTATTGAAGATAATTGATACGTGTTTTGGTGAAAACAGCGACGTTCAAAAACTCTGCTACAAACGCTTTTTGGCGTTATTCAGGCGCTATTCAGGCGTTATTCAGACGTTAAAAAAAAAAATATTTGGTGTTCTTGTTGGGAATTGAACCCAGGACATTCGAGTTCTTAGACTCGAACGCCAGCACACTCGGCGTGGTTGACGACAAGTGGTTGACGACAAAACAAATACCCAATTTCAGTTCCATAGCTTAAATATAAGCCTATTTATAGCCCTACCCACACGTACTGCGTAGGGGTATATTAATTTTGTCACAACGTGTGTTACGCGCACAAGGAGGCGTGGAAGGTATAGAAAACTATATATATTCTTGATCAGCATCACCACCTGAGTGGATTTAGAAATGTCCGTCTGTCTGTCCGTCTGTCTGTGGACACGATTACAGCCGTAATTTTGAAGCTATCGTAATGAAACTACGTGTATAAGATTTTTTCAAAAAAATAAAGATCAAGTCCGAGAATGGACAAGATCGAATGAAAACCACGCCTACCTCCCATACAACCCCAATAATGAAAACTCTATAAAGAGGCTAATATTACAGCTACAAAACTGAAATTCTGTATTTGTGTGTTCTATGTCAAAACTAAGGTGTGTTAGAAAAATGGGCGCCACTCACCCACTAACACGCCCACCTCCGATACAACACTAAAATTGAAAGCTACAAAGCTACAATTGAAAGCTTCTGTCTAAGCTACAAAAATAAAGTTAGGTACTAATTAATTTTATATTAGAAATAATACGTGTTATAAAAATGGACGTTATCCACCCACTAACACGCCCACCTCCCATACAACCTCAATATTGAAAACTATATAAAGAGGCTTTTGTCGAAGTTACAAAGAGAAAATTGGGTACTTATTTATTTCATTTCAGCAAAAAGACGTGTGAAAAATGGTCGTCATCCATTCACGAACACGCCCACCTCCCATACAATCTTAAAATTGAAAACTCTGTAAATAGGCTTCCCTTTAAGCTACAGGCAAAAAATTGGATATGTTTGTATCTTATATCAGAACTAAAACGTGGGAAAAAGTGGGCGTCATCTGACTACGAATACACCCACTTCCCATAGAACCCACTTTATTTAAGCTACAAAACTAAAACAACCACAAACACGCCAACCTCCCATGCAACCCCAAAATTTAAAACTTTATAAAAAGGCTTATTTTACACTAACGAATCGGCCGTGGGGGTATTTTAACTTCGGCCAAGCGTAGACCGTGACATGCAGGTTAAGTGTGTGGCTTAGCATGCTCAGAGCCTGAGTTCGATCCCCAGTCGCGGCGAAAAGTTTTTTCAATAAAAAATTTTTCTGATCGGTCACCAACTCTCTGCAGACAATGGCAAACCTCAGAGAGTAAATAATGCCATGTAAAGCTTCTTGAGAACATGAAATTTAGCCGTTCGGAGTCGGCATAAAACAAGTAGATCCAGTTCTTGGTCAATTGTGTGCAAACATTTAATAACACACACAACACAATTGATCATAAGAAGCTCGGTCAAAGTCCTTTCAAGGGCTGAAATGGCCAATTTGTTGTTTGTTGTCAAGTCGAAGATATGCCTTACAAGTTTTGATATAAAATGAATAAATAACTAATTTCATTTTTGTAGCTTAACCAGAAGCCTATTTATATAATTTTCAATTTTGGGGGTGTATGGAAGGTGGGGGTGTTCGTGGGTGGGTGACGCCCATTTTTTTAACTCGCACAAATTTTGATATGAAATGAATTAATAGCTTATTTCATTTTTTAGCTTAAACAGAAGCCTAATTATATAGTTTTCAATTTTGGGGTTGTATGGGAGGTGGCGTGTAAGTATGTGGATGACAACCATTTTTCTAACACACCTCAGTTTTTACACACACTGAAAAAAAAAACACATACCTTGCTCCGGTAAAAAATTTCTCTATTTTTGATAATAGCAATTTTCTCTTTTTCAAATAAAATTTTCTTCAATTAGAATAAATTTTCAAATTTTCGAAGAAATATTTCTTTACTTCTAGGAAATGGAAATATTTCAATGTCTCTAATAATGATAAGTATTTTTCTCGCACAAAAAATTTCTCATTTATAGAGAAATTTTATTGAAAATGAAAAACTTTTCTTATATTTTCATAAAAAATTCACTATGAGAAGTATTTTCTTCAATAAAAACAAATATTTTCTCAAAAAAAAAAAAGTACTTTTCTCTAAAAACGATATATTTTTCTATTTCATGGAACCTTTTATCATTTTTAGAGAATTTTAAGTATCGCAATTAGAGAATAGCATTCTCTGGAGCAAAGTCTATACCATTTTTCTCTAAACATGATGCCTTTTTTATCATATTCCGATACATTTTTTTCTGAGTGTAGAATACACAAATACTGAATTTAGGATTTTTAATTTAAATATTAGCCTCTATATGGAGTTTTCCTTATTGGAGTTTTATGGGAGGTAGGCGTAGTTTTCATCCTAATTAGACCATTCTTAAACGTAATCTTTGTTTTTTTGAAAAAAGCCCAAATATCGAATTTCAGCACAACTACTTCAAAATGACGGCTGTAACCGTGTGCACAGACACAAGGACAGACGGACATGGCTAAATCAACTCAGTTTTTCACAGCATTTTTATATAGCTATATAGATTTAATACAAACTTTTATGTAAAACGATAAGAATTTTTTTTTTTTTTTTTTTTGGAAAAAATATGCCTATTTTTTGATTTTATTTTATTAATTTCATTTTAAATTGTTTCTTTTTAAATTTGTGAACTTTGAGGAAATCAAAGTTTTTAGGAAATATGATAAAAATTAGAGTTCTTATTATATAAGCAAATCATCAGGAAGATTTGTTTTAAATTTTGAAATATTTGTTAAACACTTTTATGGCTTTTGGCAAATGCATTACATACATCATTGTTGACAAACATCATGATTTTTCAGCTGATTTTCCTGAATCGAAAACTTAGTCAATTTGTTATATTTCTATACAAACAGCACATAATTGAAATATCTTGAGAAAAAATTGATACAAATTTTAAATAATAATTTTTTTAATTTTTTTTTTTTAATATTATTTGCAGAAATTAAAAAATTCTCGCATTGAATTTTTTTTTTTTTTTTTTAAATGCTTGACATTTTTTCATATTTTTTAATTGCTTTAAATAAATTGGTTAAATATTTAAAAATTGCATTTTTTCACAAAATTGTGAAATAGCATGCTTTTAAGTTTTTTTTTTTAACAAAAACCTACCCACAAACAACCTTATGTTGCAATATAAGAAAGATTTAATTATTTTGCTTTGTAATTTCAACTGCAATTCTCTCTATCTGTCCATCTCTCTAATCTCTATGACTCTCTTGTGCTTTTGTTTTTTTAATCAAAACAGAGAAATTCCGCAACAGCTATCAATCAGCTGTTTTTGCAAAATTCTAACGAATTGTCTCCATACCGAATTCCCACGCTTTCTCTTGAGTATCCTTTTTGTCTGCTTATTTAAATAAAAACATTCCGCTCTTTCGGAATTTAAACAACTTCAACACAATCCGAATAATTTTACTTCGGATAGCTATACAGAACTTCGTTAAATTCGCTCAGGCATGAATTCGCCGCAAAATTTGCTTCGCATGACTTTAGAGTTTTTTTGGGGAGCAAGTCGAAGTTTGCTTCCTGCCAGGACTCGCAATCAGTTGAGCTTTGGATTTCGTCTTATACGGAAGTGTTCGCGCAAAGTTTTTAGAAATTATAACGTAAAATAATATACACACATATAAACCTGAAATGAAACAAGCAAACACACACACACATATACGTTCGCATTAAATAGCGTTCTAGTGAAAATTTCCGGGTATCCATGCTAGCACGTCAGGGTTGCACATCGTAAAGCGTTAAAAAACTCTTCGATACAATCAAGTGCCGAATTTGATTTAAACAGTAGTTGCTGCGTTGCTCGTGTTAAGGTTCGGCGTAAAGTTCGGTAATTTTTGTTTTTTTGCTTAAAGCTTGTGTCTGCATGTATGCGTGAAGTGCTGTTTGAGTGCACTCGAGCATGTATGGGTACGTGAAAGAAGTTAAGAGTCTTACATGTAGTCAAATTTATGTAGCATACTTTTAAGCGTTTTACAGTTCAATGCATGCATGCATTAAGTAAACGATGCGGTGAAAATATATAAAAAAATCAAACAAAAACTGTAAAAAATACCAAAAAAATGCAGACTTTAACATAAATAAAAACAATAACAACAGCAACAATAAAGATTTTCAGGCTTACACGCCGCAATTGTTACTAATTACATAGCTATACAGCGACTGCTTAACTTCAACACACACACATACACATCCTTAGTCGAAAAAAAACACCTACCAGCACATCAACCATCAACCATCAGCCAAACACACACACACACACAAGCACACATGCCGATTCAATCGTTTTACAACGTCAGCTCAATGTTTACGAGCAACAATTTAAGTTAAGTGCAATAAATGTCAAAAAACGTTAACGTTTACGTAAAAGCATAGCCGGAAACGGAAGTGTTTAACTGATGCTTGATGATAAAAGCTACGCGCTTGATTTAAGAAAGCAAAGTTTTTTTTATGTGTTTTAGTAAAATCATAAAAAAATATAATTTACAGCTTAATAAAAAACAGTTAATAAAAATCAACTTAAGTCAAACGTTGTTAAGATAAGAACTGTTTGTAACATAAAATTAAAGATTTTATTTTAAAAATAAAAAATAAATAACCACAAGATAAACAGAATAGTTTCTTAAAATGTTGTTGTTTAAACATTTATAAAAATCGCATACAAAAACCACCTTTAAATAGTGTTTAGAACCACCTATTCACCCACACAAAAAAAAAGTATTGCTAACAACATGTTTTTGCAACGTTTGTGCAGCAGCACGAAGCCGCAACGCTTCGATATGGATTTACGTTTGCTCTTCATTGTGTTCCTGCTTAAATGGACCTATGCTCAAGGTATGTTAAGCCAATGCAAGGATGTGAACATTTTTTAACTCGGAAAATAGAATGATCAGAACTAAATAGTTTTTGCAAAATTATGCTTCCAGCTAGTTGCAGTTTAAAGTTGGCAATAAATGACTAAAATATTCATGTTGAAAGTCGTTGTTAATTATAAGAGTTTTTAAACTCAGAATTTATTTTTTTTATATTTCAGCTTATATTGAGTCAAAGAAGATATTTAACTGCAAAAAACATTTGTTTATATTTTTTTTTGTAGTTTTAAAATGCTGCAGGCTGGTGATGATATATTATTTTCACATTTCTTGCATAGAACTTGGAGTAATAAAAAAAACACTAAAAATATTCAACAACTATGCTTAGATTATTTTTCTCAAAACATGCCATTCACGTTCGTAATTAATGTCAAAAATTAGGATTAAACATTTTTTTGATAAATACCTAAATTTGTGTTAAATACCTGTAATCTTGGGCTTGTTTGAAAAAAATAAATTTTGTTGTAGCTGTTTTTGCACCTCAAAAAAATTCACAACCAAACTATGTAATTCTCTGTTGGTTTTTCTTCCTTGCTTTATGCGTTAGTGGACTGCATAATAAGCCACAGAGACTATTGATGAGTTGGAGTAGCGTCCGACGAAACCATTGTCTAGTCTGCTCGGTTTGTTCTGCAAAGAACATTGTTGTTGTAGCAACCTGTTTGGCTTCACAAAGTTTTTGGCATCAAGCTCTAAATATAATTCTTGAAAAATATGTTTTTTATGAATTATAAACTGTGTTTTATTAAAAATTAAATTATGCGTTTTCCTTGATATGCGCCAAACATTGTCAAGCGCATATTTAAAAAATAAATTAAAAAAACGGGCGTCAGTATATTTTAACATTTTTGTAATGTGAAAATAGACACCCTTTTTTAATGTACACTCAGTACAGTAGGCTACCAGCAAAATTTTTCGTAATTCCTTGATTTGCAATCAATTCTAAAACGCATTACATAATAGCTGATTGACCAATAATGCGTTATATTACATATTACTTGTAATGCAGTCAGTAACTTACGGCCTTTGAGCCTTTGAAATTTTTGTCTTTTTTATTTTTTATAATAAACACAGAAGAACGCGTAAAAATATAAAATTCTTGTATTGAAAAAAAAAAATGAATAATGTATTAAGTTTAGCTCATAATATTAGAGATAATTAAATATAAGTGGAGTTCACGATCTAGTGAAAATGATCTTGCATGAGTACATTTGCAAAAGTTTATTGCATATTCTTGCACCACACTAACAAAATAGACACGTTTGCACTTGATATGTCTTTGCAAATATGCAACACCTAAAACATGTAGCATATAATGCTGGGTTGCAAGCTCTAGTTTCAAAAAATTTATAAGAAATCAAAATCTAAGAAACCAGTTTTGTTATTTTGCAATAGATTAAAATTAAAAAAGAAAAGTTCAATAAGATCGTGAACAGCCTATTATATTCAGAGACCGTAACTCTTATGAACAATATCGATAAAATTAGAAAAGAATGAATATTTTATGATTTCTAATTTTTTGCTCAGATATAAAAGTCGTTTTATGATTTTATTTTAAATTAAAAATTAAAAGTTATCCTTTTAACTCAAACAAAAAAAAATTATTTTGATTTTTGATACAAACGTAGTAACGACGAATTCTGACCCCAACACATTTTTCCGTACGGAGTACTTTGAAAAACAGATTATTACACACATACAACAGAAATAAAAATATTCTCAATAATTTCAAAAAGTACATTCACGTGACAAATAATAGGGGTATTCACGATTCAGTGCACTTGCCAGTGTAGTTGAGGACTTGAGGACTTAGGCTGTGTTCATAGTAACGCTGATGCTGAAACTTTTACAGCTGCTGAAAAACTATTTATATATAATAATGTGGAAAAAGCGCAAAGTGATCATAGTGCAAGCTTAAATTCAAGGTGACGCCATTTTTGAGGCTTTTTGATACTTTTTTCTTCTATCTCGCTAGGGTACACAGTGTTAATTTTTTGTTTCATTTCGTACTTATGCTTTGTTTTTTCATACTTTTTAAGGCTTTTCTACTTCTTCGTTTGTTTGCACAATTAGACTGTTTTATTTTATTTCTTGTTTGTGCTTTGATGTGCAAAAACGCGATCCAAAAGCTCGCACTATGAACAGCAATAGCAAGAAAAAGCATCATGATATCGTTTGAAAAGTTCCACTATAACGGTTTCAGCTTCCACTATAAACGCGGCCTAAGGCAGCGCGCTTAGTGAAGCATATGAGCGTTGCTATGAGCAAAGCGTTTTACTTGCGTTTTGAGGATATGCTGTTGAAAGCGTGTTGCAATGCGTTTGGGTGCGACTCTTAAAAAGGAACTCAAAAGAAAATGCCGATATAAGTTGATCAGCATCCATACTTTATTCACTCAAAGATATTTTTTAACAAAAATTAAACCAATTTAACTCGCAATACACTTGCTTTTCTTCAATCATTGAGCTAAATAAAATGAATAATCGTTTTTTTATCTTCCTCCGATGCGAGAACCTAACAAATTAAAATTCACAAGACTTAAACAAAAACAAAATGCACATACATTCGCAAGCAAACGCAACGCACCACTTTTTCGAGCATCCAAGATTTTTTGTGGTTAGAAAAAGAAATCATTTTTGAAGTGAAACTTCTTTGGCGGCGAGTGAAATTTCAAGGTCTCTTATTCGTGACGCTAGGCTAACGTTTTCAATTCATATGAAAATTTTCAAAAAATGATAGCTGCTAGCGAGAATTGAACCCTGACCATCGTTGCTGAAGAGTCGCAATCTTTACCTTTACGCCACGTAGGCACATGATAAACACGCAAACAAAATGTAATTAAAACTGAACGCGTAACATACTGTCGGTAACATTTATTTTCATCACGGCAAATTTATTTCCATAAGCTTCAAACGAAAATATTTAGGCATAGAGATACATCCAGCGAGAAAAAATTCTACTGCCTTTTCGCCACATAATGAGCTTAAAGCTTAATTTGCTTCGTTGGTTGTGATCAAAAACTGAACAAATGATTGACAACATGCAAAAAACAGTTAATTCAATTTAATAATTAAAGTAAAAAGTGTCAAAAGAGCAATACTTAAGACTGCCGAGAATAGTTTTTGCCAGCCAAAAAACGTCTCAAAGCTTAGAAAAATAGCTAAAACAGGAGCAGAACGCGTTCGTGAATATAAAGAGCGAATTAAGAATGCAGCCGCAGCTGGGTCTGCAACTAATGATGAAGGTAAGGTGATTGCAACATCGGCTGAGTTCAAAAATGCATTTTTACGAAGCATCAGTGTATTTTGGTAAATCAACAAAGAACCAATCCCTAGAAAAACAACGTTCACTGCTTTACGAGGCCCTCACTCAACATATGACATTCAACATTGAATGCAAATGCAATCTAGCATTCAAAAAGTGACAATGTTGAGAAAACATTCGAAAGCAACTAAAACACCACCTGAACTTAAACAAGGACCGAAGTTATTTTACAATTTTCAAATGAAAAAAATTGTTGAAAGACTTTTTTGAAAAATTGTTGAAAGCCTCACGAATATCAAGTGCCTTTTAAATTTTAGACTGATTCTTTAAAAGTTAAAATTTAAGTGTTATTTTGACGTAGAATTACGTCTTACAGCGCGGTTTGTATGGGGTCGTTTTAACAGATTTTTTCAAGGTCATTAGGCAACGTTTTTGGCGAATACTTTAGGGTATACCTACAGCCTTTAATACTCTTCGTTCAAAGATAATATATATACTAAAATATCAGATATATCCTGCGCTGAATGAATACCTAACTTTGGATTTTGTCTCTATTATATTAAAGTCACAAAATAGTAAAATAAAAGAAGAAAAATGCATGTTTTTATATATGAAAATCAATCATCAGCTGCTTATGTGCCTGCTGCTTTCATTGTTTTTCTTTCGTTGTTTATGCTTGTATGCTTTGGTTTTGCACGAACTGATTGGTTCGCTTTGGCAGCATTGTAAGCATTACTTCGCATTGGGTTTATGTATGCACTACTGTTCTAGTATACTAAGTGCTCTATTTTGAAACCAGAGTTCATGAACCTCTTTTCAACTCAGTCAATGAACTCAATCTATCAAATTTAACGAAATGGGTCTGTGATCCGGTTAGATTTAACTCTTATGAAAAAAACGAGTTGGATCATATTTCTTTTTATGCTTTTACTCAATAGATGGTATAAAATTTTAATTTTTGTTTTTAATGCAAATTAATTTGGATTCCACATCCCACTAGCACTAGCGAGTGTAGTTTGCAAACTATACATCGAACAGAAAGTGTAGCTAGCAAACTAAATATCAGACAGAGGCGAGAGGAGAGGACATGTGCTCAGCGTGAAATATAATAACCATACGATATTTTTAAAATCGGAGTCTTAATTTAAATTTGAAATAAGTAATTAAACTGACTGTAGCTCGCAAACTATATATCGGGCAGAGACGAAAGTGGCACCAATGCAAAGTGCATTTACTTCGCCTTCTTTTCAACTAAGTCAATGAACTTCAACCTGTCAACTTAACAAAATGATCGAAAAAATTTGAAATTATGCTTGTTTCTTTTTGCTTGCTCATTTAATCATACTTACTTTATAACTTTTTCTTTGTTTGGGCCTCAATAAGTAGTCCGTAATTGAGTGTTATTCATTTATTTTTTAATTTTTGGAAGATCAATAAAAATACGTGCAAAATGAACAAAACAATCGGACCAAAGAGACAAAGTAGAAGAGGTTACAAATTAAACGGAATTCTACGTCTACACTTACGATACTATCGAAACTGTTTCTTTTTTGCCTTGTTTTTTTTCGAGGAAAAATAAAGGTTACTTTTAACTTTTATTTTATCGGTCAAAAATATCAGTTATTTTGTGACTTTAATTTTTTCGGTCAAAAATATCCAGCAATTTGTGTTTTTCTGTCCGATTGACAGATTGAACTATTGACACCATGTGTAAAATGTCTCACCGATGAGATGAAAATAATAATATCAAAATTTTTTTAGTCGTCAAAATGACTTGAAAAAATATAAATTACCTGATATTTTTGACCGAAAAAATAAACGGCAGAAAATAACTGTTATTTTTAACCAATAAAATAAGTCAAAATTAGCTGTTATAAAAAAATATAAGGCACAAAATAATTTTTTTTTGGTCGGAAAAAATAAAAATTAAGAGATAAAAGTTAATATGTGATACTTTCGACAAAAACCATAGCCGGTACGGTCCCTGGATGCAAATATTGAATCAACAGATTATTATTCCATTTCGTATTGATTGAATTTCTTTTCAGATACTTTCTCTATCTATTTCACACTAAAATCTCTCTTATTTCTTACTGTTAAAGAAGTTTCACTTCTGCCACGTGTACGTTGCTACTCGCGAGTTTTTTTTTTGATTTTTTTTATTTCGCTAAAAAATGTTATAATAAAAAAATAAAAAATAGTTCTTGCTTTTTATTTTTTTGTTCATAAATTTAAATCGTTTAAGGATCTTTTTTATTTTTTTCTTAAATTATAAATCGAATTGACAAGCCTTCTTCTTGCAAGGCATTCGTAATAATTATGTTTTTTATCTCTTCCAAATTTGAAAAGGAACTAAAATGAGATAAAATTTTAAGCTTATTTTATTGAGAGTAATTAAAATGGCAGGCATCCATTTTTAAGAGCAACATTTTGTCCAAATTTTCTGAATACAAATAACATCTTTGGTCACTTAAAATTGGTCGAAAATTAGTTGGAAAATGACCGTTCCACACTTACTTGTGTAATTGGAACACTGTGAACTTTTTTCGCTACAGACCACAGGAATAGATATTTATACCGTTTTACATGCCAGAAGCTCATTATATCGTTCCCTATATTAATGGCTTTGGGTGAATAATTTTCAAGTTCAAAGTCTAAAGTCGGTCTGGACCGACTCGGATATACCCTTAACCTACTTTTTCATAAAACAATATAAGCATTGGAAAAGAGCTTGTCCGTGTGCGGATTAAACCCATATTTTCTAGACATTTCAATTTTGATGAAAAATTTACACATGTCGAAGTTATATTTCTTTTAAATAATGAGTTTTAATACTGAGCAAAAAAAAAAATAGTAATCAACAAATCATTTTTATTTTTAAGCAAACTAAATAAAAATCAATAATAATTTTTATTTCTGAGTAAAAAAATATAAAAATCAAACATAATTTTTATATCAGAGCAAAATAATTTAAAGTCAAAAATAATTTTTTATTTTAGGGTTAAAAAGAAAAAATAATATTCAAAATAATTTTTATTACTGACTAAAAAATTAAAATAATTTTATTATAATTATTTTTAATTTTGATGCCTAAAGCATAGTACTCTGTTCGGCTTCACGTGAAATTCCACTCAAATCTCCATACAAAAAATGACAGCTGTGAAACAACCGTGAACATTTCACAACTTTTTCGTCAAAGCTGTACTATGCTTCGCTGCGGAAAATCTATTACTATATTCCGCAACATGCATCTAGCAACATTATTTTCACGGCAATTTAATTGAACCGACCATTTATTTTGCCGTGAAAAGTGGCAGTTGTCATTTAATTTAAGAAAAAAATGCAAGCAAAAGAACAATTTGTAATTAAAATTATATTTTTTGTACTATTTCTAAAGTTTTGCAATTAATAGTTGCAGTTGTTGGAAATTGTAAATACGAATGCACCTTGGTGTTGGCGGTCGCAAAACTTCGCAGCTTGCAAACTGCCATAAACTAATGAGTTTTTGTGCTCCACAACAAAGGACATGCATACTTGTTTAAATATTTATTTTTTTATTTATATAATCACAAATATGAAAATAAAAGAACTTAAATGATTTTCTGCTTTTCCTCTAATAAATTGTGGCTGTTTGTTTACATCTTGTCGAAATTTGTAAGCTAATCATCAGCTGTTCGTTCGCAACAAAATATCTGTCAAAATTTTCACGCAACAAATAAATGGCTGTTGCCAGTGAAATTTCACGCAATCGAGCATAGTACTAGGCTTAACGCTTAATAAATAAAAATCATTATTTATTCGAAGAGGCAACACAAATTCCAACATTTCGGTTACTCAAGTTTTTTCCAACACTTAGAACATACTGATTTTTTTCATTAAAATTTGAAAAATAAACATTATTTAAAATATAATTTAAATCAATGAATGTTGCTTGAAAGAAGAAATTCATTAACTTTTAAAATTGATGTTTCACACCTTCCCCCTTCCCTGTTTAGCAAAAGTTATGCGTAGATTTTTATACAATAATATTTCAATCGCTTTCATAATTTGTGCAAAACAAATTCTAAGTTATTATCAAATAATTATTTGTCAGTCATCAATTATTATTGATGCCTGGGAAATAGTTATTCAGCAAGATTTATAAGCTCATATATAACTACTTCTAAGTTTAGCGAAAGCTTCATCGATTACCGCAAATGGCATACCTGTATAAAAATAATGGGTTCTGTAAGGAGAAGGTAATCGATGGTTCAAATTTTCTATAAATCTTTCTCGATCGTCTCCATACAAGGAGAAAAAAAATATCAACCGTTCGGTTACTCAAAAGTTGGAGGGATTCATTGAAATGATTTCTACATACTTTTTTCAAATTGAAGTAAGCCCGTCGAAGCAATTTTGATTTTTCTGCAGATCCTTTTTGGTAAAAAAAAACATGTTTGTGGTTGTAACTTTTTATTTTCCACAGAACGCATACCCCACATCTGCTAAAATGTTAATTTTCTTGCTCATACCAACATTTTGACATAGAAAAGTTTTTAAAATTATGTTTTATTATAAATCTTATTGAACTTGTTGCTATTTTTAAAAACCCAGGTTTTTAAAATCGCTGTAAAAGACACATTTTTCATTAGATTCAAGTGGAATTGTTATAAAATGAAGTAACACTTTTTTTATACTCTTTTTTTAAAATTTTAAGTTCATTAAAAGTTAAGTTTAATTTTAAGTTTACTATCATTAAAATGTGAGGTCAGACGTAGTGTCCATTTCAACAATTTTTAAAAAAATTCTAAATATTAATTGTTTCGTAGCAGCGAACACGTTTCTTAATTTGTTAACGTTTAAAAAAGTACCGAATCATGTTAAGTCTTTTTCGATCACGTATATTATATTCAAAATATTGGCTTTTACATTAAGAGTTATACGTTGACGGAACAGACAATTCGACCCCTGACTTCAAATTTGTAATCGTTCAATGTTAAAACTTCTTTTGAAGCATTTGCATAAATGTGTTTTTCATGTCAGAGTAATATTAGTCAAGAGAATAATTTTCTTGTTTATTTATTTATTTTATTACTAGCGGATGTAACCCGGTCGGGGTTGTGACTCGAGCACAGAAAAAGGATGATTTTCAAAACTGCCTTCATTTTAACATTTTTTGAATTATCAATTTAATTTTAAAATTTTTTAAATTATCGTTTTTTTTTGGGATTTTGACCCCTCCTTCCGTCGAAAGTGTTTGGTCACATTTCCGTAAAACTGTACCCCAGACATGATTAAAAAAAATGACATCTTCAACGTCTCGATATGACGTCTGGCTTCCGAGCAAAATGGTCACCCACACTCGGAAAAAAACACATATCTTTCTCCGGTGAAAAATTTCTCTATTTTTCTAGAATAAATTTTCACATTTTCAAAGAAATATTTCTTCACTTCTAGGAAATGGAAATATTTCAATGTCTCTAATAATGACAAATATTTTTCTCGCACGAAAAAAATGCTCATTTAAAGAGAAAAATTTATTGAAAATAAAAAATGTTTCCTATATTTTTATAAAAAATTCACTATGAGAAGTATTTTCTTCAATAAAAGCATACGTTTTCTCAAAATAAAAAGTCTTATTCTCTTAACTTTTATATACATATTTCTCTGTTTCATAGAAGCTTTTTATCATTTTTAGAGAATTTTTAGGATCGCATTTGGAGAAAGACATTCCCTGGAGCAAAGTCAATAGACTTTTAGACTAAAGACCATTTTTCTCTTAATATGATGCCTTTTTATCATATTCCGAGAAACTTTTTTCTGAATGCAGTTTGAAAAGTCATTTCGAGAAAAATGCGCTTAAAGTTTTTCTTAGCATGCATTTAATATGCAATTTTATCTCAAAAAAATTACAATTTTAAAAAATCCTATTAACATCGATTCGATTTTTGGATAGTCTTCGTTCAACTTCGGTTTTGGCCGATACTGTTCAGTTATTTTTTTTTCATCTTTATATAGCTGATGCTCGTATTCGTTAAACTTCTTATTTTTCGTTAGTCTTTGGTTCTTGACTGCATTTGCCTCGGCTCATTCCTTGAGTTTTGTCGAAAGAACTTTTAAAAGCATAGGATCAATTTCAGTAACAGATACAATTGCCTACCAAGTTCCATCAAAATCGGTTCATCCGTTTTGACGTGATTGAGTCAAACATAGTTGATTGAATAAAGCGCCCTCTCACGGAATTTTTCTGATATTTAAAAAGCCTCTGTTGCAGTGTCAAGTTATTTCACGTACCAAATTTTAGTAAAATCGGTCAAATCATTTAGGAGTTATTGAGTCTTAACAATGCACTACTTAAAGCGCTCTCTTGCGGAAGTCTTTAAAATTTTTTATTGCCTATGTTTTATTTTAGGAGCAGTTGAACCTTCATACCAAATTTCATTGAAATCGGTTGAAAAGTTTAGGAGTTATTGAGTCTTAACAATGCACTATTTAAAGAGCACTCTTGCGGAAGTCTTTGAAATTTTTTTAAAGCTTATGTTTTATTTTGGGAGCAGTTGAACCTTCATACCAAATTTCATTGAAATCGGTTCAAGAGTTTAGGAGTTATTAAGTCTTAAAAACGCACTACTTAAAGCGCCCTCTTGCGGAAGTCTTTAAAATTTTTTATTGCCTATGTTTTATTTTAGGAGCAGTTGAACCTTCATACCAAATTTCATTGAAATCGGTTGAGAAGTTTAGGAGTTATTGAGTCTTAAAAATGCACTACTTAAAGCGCCGTCTTGCGGAAGTCTTTGGAATGTTTTATAGCCTATGTTTTATCTTGGCCGCAGCTGAACGTTGATACCAAATTTTATTGAAATCGGTTCAGGTGTTTAGGAGTTATTATATAGTGCCACGCCCACATACTTTCGCCCACTTTTTTACACCCCCTATGTTCTTTCTCACTATAAAAGGTACTCGGTGTCCAAATTTCAGCTCAATCGGATAAACGGTACGCGAGCCTATACGGAACAGACAGACAGACAGACAGACAAACATTTGATTTTATATATTAGAAGATAGAAGATAATACAATAAAACTGTATATTGCACTTACTTACCTACCCTCGCGAACAGCTAAACATAAATATTGGTCAAAATAATAAAATAAAATAATAAAAACGCAGTCTCTAGAATATTTTTTTTTAAATGACAAAAAATATCTGTAATATCTTCGAACATATTTAACATAGCATTAAATTGACTCAGAATGATAGAAACAAGCAATTTCCGTGACTTCCTTACTTTTGTTTTATGACCACAATTCAATTAAAAACTTTTTTATTAAGAACTTTCTAGCCAATTAAAACTTTGTTTAGAATTTTTAAAATTATAAAATTTAGAATTTATCTCTAAAAGCATTGCATTGTCCCAAATTTATATACCTACATTGTTTTATTTAATGAAAAATATCAACATTTGCTTTTATTTTTCTTGAGTAAATTGATTTATTTTGTTCTACTCTTCGATACCTATGGAGGGTTTTAACCCCGCGAATACCCTTGGCTACTGGTCTAGACCAAATCTCACTATAGCAATTTTGATTTTCTGTTTCCTTTATGTTTAACCCGTTAATTTTTTAATTTCAATAAATAACTTTTATCAATTTGAATGTTTGGAGCATTCTTACATTGATAAAATCTATTTAAGATAACATCTGACCTTCAAGTTTCATTCTTCTATTAATGACAGCTTAGCACTTATAGCCGTTTTAAGTCATTTTTCCTCACGCTTCCCAATAGGCAATTAAGCCAGCGCTCTTCAAACGAAGGCCTGCATTGACTGCTACTTTTGAAGACAAAAGACATCCTTTCCTCGCTGCTCTTATGAACCCTTCTTGAAGGCCTTCTTTTTCAGCACAAAAGGCAGCACAACAAACTTTTTTCCCTTCAAAGACTAACTTTTCATATACTTCAGGGCAACTTTTTCGTTTAAAGTCAAAATATATATCAATTCAAAAATATGACATAAAAATGGCCCTTCTTACTGCTGTATCAAAGTTTATAGATTGAAATTAATCTGCTGTTAAAAAATATAGGAGAGAAGAAAAACTAATAGAATTTATAAAAAAAGAAAAAGGTGTAAAAGAAAAAAATATTTTTTCAACAGTTTTTGTTTACCCCTACTTTTAGCCATTCTAAAGAAGTGCTTCTATCAGGCCTCTTTTGAGCTATCGGAGCGGAAGGCCTGCGAAATTTTCCCACTTCATATAAAAAAGAAAGTATACTTGGATATGAGTGTGGAAGCACTTCGAAATCCATATGAAGGCCTGCTAGTAGCGCTTCTAAGTGCTGCCATTGCCGACTGGGTTAATAATCTCAGCTCGGAGTCATGACAATGTTTTCTTCAAAAATGGTCTGAATAAAACCTAGGCTTGCATGTAACTTTACAACTTTCAAGATCCTACTTCATAATATGGTGACAATTTGCCGCAAGACACTTGACAAAATATTTTACTTTGACCGAAAAAAACCTAAATATGATAAATGACGATTGTAAAATATTTTAAATGATTTTCATATAATTTAACTTAAGAGCTTCTTTCTTAAAAGAAATTGGCTGCATACATTTGTTTATTAACCATTTAGTACAGAAACTTTTTTTATTGAAAATTTAGTCATGCAAATATTTCAGAAACTTTATTAGGGGAAGAGTGGCATGAAAGAGCCAGTTTGAAAAAAGTTACAAAATATATAAAAATTATTAATAAAATTATAATTCTTGTATCAAAAGTATTTTCTCATTCATTTATGAACGTAATACCATGAAATATTTTCCAAAATCAACAATATTCTTGGACCTGTAGCCATTTATAAAAAATATGAAATTCGGCTCTTTCATAACACATGGGCATTGAAAGAGCCAACCAAAGTTTTGAAAGAGCCATCTTCTTATTACAAGACTTAACACGAAAAATAACGAATATTTTATTAAAAATATTAATTGTTATTATAAAAAGTATTGTTTTTACAAAAACAAATTAAATACATAAAAAAATTCAAAACTAAAAACAATAAATAGTTAAAAAACTTAAAAATATTTTTAGCAAAAAAATTAAATCGCTTTGAAGAAAATCTATAATAATAAGTCCTATTCCAAAAAAAAAATAAGAGGTTTAAAACACTTAAAAACATTTTTGACAAAAATAATTTAAACTTCCTTTACGCTTCTTCATACCACCGCAACCCAGCTCTTTCAAAACATATTGTCCAAGGAAACATAACCTCAAAATTAGTATGAAATCAAGATTTTTCCGGCAAAATAAATATGTTATTGGTAGGCCTAATATAGCCATAAAATTATAGTATAATAATATTACTGTAATAAGAAATTACTGTAATAAGAAATCCAAAATACGATACTCCATCGTCGTTTATTATCAGTGAACTGTCAAATGTTCGAGGGTGCCATATGGCGAGTATTGCTTCTTAAAAATTATAATTTAAGAAGCATTCGTATGAAAACTACCGCGTAAATCAAGATGGCTCTTTCAAAACTTGGCTCTTTCATGCCACTCTCCCCCTACTGCAAGTTCCATGGTACCAATACCAACAACAGGTATGCAATCCTTTTTAAGCTCAATTAATTTTAGGCATTACGATACGCTTAGCGTCACCTACGCCGCTTATCATTAGCCTGGATTTGTTGTAACGAACAATCTTAGCATTTATCAATGCTATGCAATATAAAATAAATAACCGTATAAAATTCTCACCGTTAATTAATAACCACAAAAATCAGCCAGCGTATGTAAATAATACAAAACACAAAAATAAATGCCTACAATTCCCGTTGGGGCTACCACGAAAGAGCGTGCTGAACCCGAAAAGGTTAACTAAGAGTTGCCATCGTGGCGGTGGAGGGGTAGGGCAGAGGCAGGAGCTGCGGAAATAAAATGATAATTGGGCTCACTCGGAGTTGAAATGAATTATTTATATGTATGTTAAATAAACTCCAAAAAAGGACAAAAAGAATTCACAAATACAGCAGACATAAGAATACACGCTCAAAAAAGCAACACACACACATACACACACAGAAACACAAATAAGCAAAACAAAAATAATAAAGAAAAGTAAATACAAACACATAGCAAGGACAGTTTTTTATGGTCGCTCATATGTATTGGTTGG
Organism: Tetanocera ferruginea; assembly: GCA_958299015.1. Taxonomy (NCBI): domain Eukaryota; kingdom Metazoa; phylum Arthropoda; class Insecta; order Diptera; family Sciomyzidae; genus Tetanocera; species Tetanocera ferruginea. The sequence goes on along the minus strand of OY282641.1, from coordinate 120,404,678 downwards.
CTGACTGGCAAAGGAGTTTCTCACGTTAAAGCAGGTGCGGTGCGGTGTGGTGCGGTGCGTGGTTAAATTTACCAAAATATATTTTATTTCATAAAATAAAAGCAGGCTAGCAGAAATATTTTATTTTTGAGAAAATTCAACAAAAATATGGCTGGAATACAGCTGGTTCGTTTTTTTTTTTTTATTTTTTTGTTATTATTTTTGTTACTCAGACTCGGTTTTTTTATTTTTTTGTTTGACTGCCGCTAAAAAATCGTTCATTGTGAAAAATTGTTTGTTGTTGGTGTGTGTGTTTTTGGTTGTTTTGTGGCCAACTACAGTCGACTTGTTATTGTTTAAATGTGGTGTAGGAGTTGAAAATATAACAACAGCAACAAGGAAGCGATCACATTTTGTGCCGTTATGGCGGTATTTATTATTATTATTGTTTTGTTTTTTTTTTTTTTTTTTTTGCTTTTGTAACCTTTTTGCAGGATTTGTTTTTTGCTTTTGTTGTTGTTGTTGTTGTTGTTTTGTGTGCATATATATTTTATTGATGTTGTGGATTTTTTTATTGATGTTCGTACGTTAGATTGTGCAGCATTGATAAAACAGGATAACAGACAACAAAATGACAGGATATCATTCAATTGAATTCGTTTACAAACACATACACTTGCGAACAAATAATAAAAATTACAAACACACACATACACACTCTCACATTCTCCCACAAAAAAATAAAAAACTTAACTATAGCACAACCACAGAAGGAAGCGAATTTGTTTTATTGAAATGGCATATGCAGTGTTCCCCAACGTATGTTGCTGGTGTCAAGCATTGCTTTAACTGTATATTTGTGATTTTTTTGATTGTTGTGCGTTTGATTGTGTTTTTTTTTTTTTTTTTGTTTTTTTTTTGCGCATCGCCTTTAGCTACAACAATTGAATTGAATTTCAACGTATGTTATTGAACTTTAGCGCATTTTTTGGTTGGCTTGTTTTACTCCGAGCTGGGCTGAGTAGATCCATCCGGTGTTGCTATTGATTGCATTTGTATTGAGTTATGTTAATTGCTAGCCAGCAGGGTGTGAATTTTTTTTACGAATATTAATATTTTTTTATATTTATGTAGGTACGTATACAGTTAACGCAAATCCATATATTTATTTAAAGAAATACTTCTGATGTTCTTGAAGGTTGTCATTTTTAAAGCATTTTTAAAGCAAATGCTGTTTGATTGAGCTCACATGGATGAACAGAGTCTTCAGCAAACTAAAATTAAAAATTGATAAAATATTCCGAAAAAAATTTTTTGAAAACTATTCCTACATTCCTACACACATGTTTTCTTACTTTCATTTCAATTCAAACCCTCTTTTATATTCTCTCTAAGCACTTTAAAACTGCATTAAAATCATCTTGCTAAGAATGTGGCCACATTGTTATACCAATGATTTTTTAAAGAAAAACTATATGAACTAAGTTTTAGTGGAATAAATATGTTTTCACATTTTGATATCAATCGGAGTTCTAACTCCAAAAACTCCCTCTTGGCTACGGATCTGGTATCAACAGTATAAAATTCTAGTCTTTTGTCAATAAATCTTATTTTTTTTTGTATTCATAAAGGATATTTCAACTCTAGCTTTCCCATTTAACTCCATCTTGGACATATGGTAAATTTTTTTTGTAATGGGGGAGACCGGGGCTAGCTGTGACTAGTGTAGTTGTAACACTGGCAACAATGGACGGAAGAAAGAGATAAAGAAAGCCACCACTATTGGCTCACATGGCACGAGAGCCAGCGACGCTAGAGTTTTTGTGAAAGAAGCATTTGTGTGTCGACAATAAAACAGCAGGTTTGTAAAATTTTCGATTTTTAATAATATTGGTCTACAGTCTGTTTTTCAACTAATCCGAGAGTTGTCCCGTGTCGTTTTTGCAGCCAAAGGCTTACTTTTTATGATGAAATTACGTTACTATAATTATATTCCTTGCATTTTTACTACTTAATCTCAAAAGATTAATTTTCGCGTTGGAGCTAAAAGTGAGATTTGCTCGGGGCAGGTTGTGACTTGACTTTCCAACCGATATTATTTCTTTTTTTTTAGCTTTGAACCAAGAATTTCAGGTGTCAAACCTATTCAGTCAAGTCTGCCTTAGTTCGGAAAATGAGAAGATAGATAAGTAGGAGAGAAAGTGAAATCAAGATGAACAAGTGTAGAATGTTAAATGTGTGGCGGAGTGCAATATTAACATGCGAATTTGAGTCTGAGGCAAGTGTTTTGCCTTTACCTCAGTCAATTCAAGTTATTAGCAATCTCATTCCACAAACATCGCTACCACCAACTACAGCTTTCAAAGTTGTATATATTGATGAATATTTCATTTTAATTGATAAGAATGAGGAAAGAATAAAGAAAAGGTAAAAGCGTAGGACCATGGCCAGGCCAGGACTCGAACCTGGAACCTCGGGTTGGCAGAAAAGATAATAGAGCGTGGCAAAATATCTAGAGATATTTATGAACGAGCAGCAACTATTTTGGAGAAGGATAAAACTAAGAAAGTTCGTGGCATCGCAAAAGATTTTTGATTGTGTCATATGTCGTTAGCTAGGTATATAAAGAAAAGGGAAGAAGCAAAATAGAAGGATACACCAAAAGCATATCTTACAGTTAGATACAAGAAGAATCGGCAAGTCTTCAGTGATCAACAGGAAGCCGTTTTCGTGAGTTATCTTATATATTAATACGTGAACATTAAAGTTTGTCGTACACTTTTTTGGTATTAATTAAAACTCAAAATAAATGAAACTTATATCATTCGAAAGGCTATGTTGCCCACACGGTTAAAAATCTGGGGCTAAATTTTAATCTCTTTTGGATTACATATAGGACACGACCAAAAAAAGATTACTTTTTAATCCAATGGAAAGTTTTAAATTTTCCAATCCAAAAAGGACTTATTTTTAATCCGCAAAAAGTTTAAAATTTTTTAATCCAAAAAGGAATAATTTTTAATCCGCAGAAAGTATAAAATATTATAATCCAAAAAGGATTAGATTTTAGTCCAAAAAAGTTAAAAATATAAAAGGATTACTTTTTAATCCACAAAGGTGAGAACTCGTGAGAAAAAAAGGTAAGAGATAATTCTCATATTTCATAGGTCTACGAAGAAAAGTTATCCTTTGACCTCCATAAGCATGTATATATATATTAAAAAAAGTTCTCAAACTTAATTTATGCTAAATTTTGCATATTTCTATACGAGCTAAAAAAACTTATTTTTTTTTTGTCGCGTACTTTGAATTAATTTGTACTAAATCTTGCCAATATTTTTATAAAATGTAGCACTCTTTCATCGCGTTAGAACACTTAAAATACATATTGGTTCTTTTTGTTTCTTTCTTGTTTTTCGAGTAATTAAAACCGTGCGAATGTCGCGTCCGTGCCAATGGCTTTTCAGCTGAAAAGCTACATAATATTCAGCTTTTCGCCATAGAAGAACTGTCAAATAAAGAGCTACTTTTCGTTGGCTTTTCAGCCAAAAGGCCTTCGTGTGAACATATTATTATATTGCCATAAACTTCACTATATATACATAAAGGGTATTCATGCAAATGGGCAATGCCCTTATAAATGATATAAACCGTATAAGTTTATCAGCCTTATAAATGAAATGTATGGAGAACCGTTTGCACAAATCAGATATATCACAAACCAGCAATCAGCTGTTTATATGCATGCTGAAAGTTGACTGTTAACAAGCTAACAGCTGACATATCTCTCCAAATGCACAATCGACTGATAAAAATAACTAATTGCCCAAAATACAAGCTTGCCGCTTTGCATGAATACCCTTATTATGTATTATGAAACACTGCTCAATGTAATAATGAATATAATAATATTTTGGTTCAGATTTTAAGAAACAATTTGTTTCATTTAATTAAAAAATAAACTTCGACTGCTTTAGCAACATTAACTATTATATTTAGCGTAAATTTCGTAGCAGTAGTAGTTTTCAATCTTAGGTAACATAAATAATTTTTCCTGAAAATACTTAATGTAAATTTGTAGTCCAAAAATAGTCTTAAACTTAAACTTTTTTGGATTAAAAAACAAATTAAACTAAAGTATGGAATAAAAAATAGTACTTTTTGGATTAAAAAGTCCTTTAAACCAAAGTTTGGATTAAAAACTAGTCCAAAATTTTTAACCGTGTGGGAGGTGGACCTGTTCATGACAGATGACGCTCATTTGACGCTTACTTTTGAAACACAACTTAGTTTTAATATAAAATGTTTCTATGCGAAGATTCAACTCTCAAAGTCAAATATGAACCTTTTAATATTGTGGGTTGTATGGGATGTGGGCATGTTCATGGGGGGATCACGACCATTTTTTACTTTTTTATACCGGATACGCTTCGTTCTAGGTGTAACCAACGTTTGCACAAAGATAATATAACCTTGACCTAACAGGTTTAGTATATAAAAAACCCTCTGAATCACAACAAAATGCTCCCAATTTTTCATGCAATTATTCTTAAATTTTGTGCTTTTCTGTGTTCAAAAATCCAAAACAATATGGCCATTTCAGCCCTTGAAAGAACATTATTAGAGCTTCTTATGAGCTATGCTGCTGTGCGATTTATTAAATTTTGTAGACAATGGATCAAAAACTGTATCTACTTGTTTTATACCGACTGCGAACGGCTAAACAGCATGTTTTCAAGAAGCTTTTCATGGAATTTATAATTCTCTGGGGCATGTCATTATCTCGTGGTGACCGTGGCATGCAGGTTAAGTGTGTGGCTTAGCATGCTCGGAGCCCGGGTTCGATCCCCAGCCGTGGCGAAAAGTTTTTTCAATAAAAAATTTTTCTGCTCGGTCACCACCTCTCTGCAGACAATGGCAAACCTCAGAGAGTAAATAATGCCATGTAAAGCTTCTTGAGAACATGAGCCGTTCGGAGTCGGCATAAAACATGTAGGTCCAGTTCTCGGTCAATTGTGTGCAAAAATTTAATAACACACACAACACAATCGATCCTAAGAAGCTCGGTCAAAGTCCTTTCAAGGGCTGAAATGGCCAATTTGTTTTTTTTTTTTATGTCATTATCTACAGAGGGGGAATCAAGGCACTTGGACGCCAAAGCTACACACAGTTTTTGCCTCAACAGCCACGTTTTTATATTTAACCATTTTTACCCAAATTTTTGATATTTTTTCGCATCGCCAAACATACTAAGGTTCTCATCCAATTCAGATTCATCCAACAACTTAAATATGTACAGTAAATAATTTGCCTTGCAAGAATTTTCAAAGATATGTTATTGCAATTTGGTAGTTGCATACCTTTGTGGTAAGTAACATTCTATTTTTTTAGACAAAATTTCGTTTTCTGTAAGAACGTGCAAGTTTTTTAAATTTACAAAAAAATTGACTCCATAAAAACTTTCGTACCTAAAATACACAAAAATTTTTTAGTACTTGTTTTATTTTCTGTTGAAAAGAAACAAAAATCAATCAAAAATGAAAGTGCTGACTTTAAAAGTGAATAACCCGGTCATTTTAAAAAGTATTCCATTCATTTTTTTTTTGGTTGAAATTTTAAATAATTCTCTTTTCAATCATTTTTCTATTTTTTTTTTCATTTTCGTTTTTCTTCTATTTTGTATAATTTTTCAAAAAAAAAACCTTAACAAATTTCTTTATTTCGCAAAAAAACTTTGATAAAAATAATTGCTGTTCAAAAAATATTTAAAATCAAAAATTTCCTCTCATAAAACAATTTGATATGAATGTATTTAAGACGTCATCAAAATTGTAAAATGTTTTGAAATCTCATATAAAATGAACAACAATTTAAGATTTGGTACTCTTACGAATCTGCCGTGGGATTATTTTACCTTCGGCCAAGTCGGAGATATATTTTACTAGTTTAATTTTATTTAAAAATATAAAGTATAAAGCATTGAAAGAAATTTAATTTCGTTTAATTTTATTGAATATTTTGTCAACAACAGTCAAAATTCTGTCTAGATTTCTTGTGTACGGAGAATTATTTGAGACAGTGTAGGCATATATAAAAATAATAGTTTTGCATAAAAATATACCACATAATATACATACATAGCTATGAAAAAAGTAATTGCACAGTTCATAAAATAAGCCAACAAAAAATTGGTTCAAAAGAACTACATTTTACCAAAAATATTAATATTGACTGGTTCCAAGAAATAAAGGTGATTTTCTCAAAAAAATTTCTTCATTAATGTTAAAATATCATGTTGAAAAAAATCTTGCCCCATAAAGCAATCAATATAAAAACATATCCTTGTGTAGTATTTGCTCGTCAGCATTCAATAAATTCATATTTTTTCATATATATTTTTTTTTTTTCTTACTATGAACAAAAATAACTCAATTAATCCGATTTTTGTGCTTGCTATTTGCTTGAGCGGTCTTTAGCACGAAATTATTATTAATTTACCTTTATAGCGGAAATTCCGTTCATTTATTTATTTTACTCAATTTATTATACCGTTTCATTTTGTTGTGTTTTGCTTTGGTTTTTTTTTTTTTATTTTGTGTTTTTCTCGTTTTGTTACATTTCCTCATTATATTTATTGACATAACTTTATTAAAAATATGTACGTGCCGTTGTATAATTAAGCGATCATGCCGCATACGTTGTAGTATAAGGATGAAACCGGAAGGAACAAAACAAACTGTTATACAGAGATAGAGATAGATATGCAGAAACGGAAGAGGCAAACAACAAACACAGAAACACTGACACAACAGTGTTAGTGAAGAAGTGGGTGGGTGGAAGGTTGTGGGAAAGTAGAAGGAAAGTTCACAGCAAACATATAAAGCAGCGCCAACCAACAATAATTTGCGTAGCATCAATATTTTGATTAACTTAATTAAGTAATTTTATTTGTTGCGGGCTACAACAACAAAAATGACAACAACAATGACCATTCAGACAGTCATAACAACAACAACAACGACAAATCAATGACATACCCTTCGTAATGTGTTTTATTTAAGTACTCTGCGTTGTGTTCTTTATGGCTGCCAAGTGAATTTAAGTATGTGTGAGTGTATAAAACAAGCATACAAAATACTACACTGAACAAAATTTTGAGTGATTGCCAGACAGACTTACCAGATAAAATGAAGATTTTTAAGAATATAAAAAACACTATTCAAGACAAAAAATATATACAAATTTATATCAAAGGAAACTGTTAGAAGATACCAAAACAATATTACAAGTTAAATTTTATGACTTAACGATGCTATAACGAAATACTCTGACCCTCTTGCGACTATTTGAATACAACTTTTTGGACCCTTTTCAAACATATGTTAAGAAAATTCAAATTTAGAACTAATCGCAGAAGATTGAACTTTTCTAAGAAAATGTTTCTTTTGAGCATTTAATTTTTAGTCACTTTGGGCAAAATTTATTGACATCTTCATCAAGAAATCCAGAAAAAGTTCATCTTTATCAAGTTTATAATGATGTTTATAACAAATTAGTGGAAGTCATTTCAAAGAATCTGAGATAATAAATAAATAACTGCAAAACAAAAAAATTAAAAAAAAAATTAATTCCTGCGCTTTTAAAATATATCTATTTTTCAACCTTATAAGCAAAAATACAAAAAGACCATAAAAAACACTCTCACATCCTTATAAAATATCATAACTTTTTTGGGTAAAGTAGTTTCATCATGTTAAAAAACAACATTCTAAGCTCTTGAATTGCAAAAGCTTATTCAAAAGCTTTTCTTTTTTTCACAAACAATAGTAGGTATTCATAAATATTTACTCAATAAATAAGCTTCTCAAGGACATCATTACTACATTTAATAGCTGGCAAATATGATTGAGTATCAAAAAGCAAAAGCAATGAAACAAAAAAAAAAAAACACAAAACAAAGCACAAAAATAGACATTAAGTCTAATTTTAAGACCCTTTAAGTGGTCAATATTTATACACTGTAACAATATTAAAGCACATTTATTGAGACACTGAGTTGTTGATATTGTTGCTGTTCGATTTTTGCTGTTGTTCTGCTTGTATTCATGCTGGGTCCTGCTGCTGCTTTCAACGTTTCTATATTTTGCCGTTTGTTGTTCGTTGCAATGTTTTGTGGGTTTGGCAAAATTGTACAAATTGTGGCAAGCACAAAGTAAACATAAATTAAAATTACAAAAAAAAAAAACAAAAAGCAACAACAACATCGACAAAAAACAAACAGAATCAACAAAATATGGCTTTCGGCGCTAAGTGTAGCGTTGTACAATGGCAAATAATACATTAAAATGCGGTCAAATGTTCAGATATATATAAAATTTTAAAATTTATCTTAAAGAGTTATTTATATTCGTTTAATTTTGTTAAAATGTTGAGGAACTTCAAATTTGTACCCACTTCAATAAACCTCATCTAATTTTTATGCATTTCAAAAGTAATCTTCTAATGGACCGTTTTGCTGGAATCGGACAGCCAACAAAAGTTCTTATGTGCATGTTTTTTTTTAACCCTTTCAAGACCATAAGGTTTCCAGAAATGAAACAAAGTTTATGAGATCATCAAATAGATTTATTAACTCCAATTTAGCATATTCAAAAACAATTATAAAAAAAATCTTAAGTTTTCTTGTAATTTCTTGAGACATGGGTGTCCCTATGGTCCTTAAAGGTAATTTTTTACTTAAAATTTCAAATTTAATCAAAATTATAAAAAAAAATGTAAAACTTATCCATTTAGTTATGATATGCAGCAAAGCAGTTTCTGTTTTTTGTACAGCATAGATGCAATTTGCATGTTTTGCAAACATTTGGTGTGCGATTTTCGATACTCGATTTAGCACATTCTACACATCGTTTACGGAAACTAACTTTGTCGATTAGATGACTAGGAGCAAGGATAATAGGTTGAATTAGTTTTTTCGAAGCAACAGCTGTAGATGGAGCTGATCTCTTACGGAATGTAAAACTACCAATCAAATCTCTGACAACACACTGACGAAATTCAAGGCCTGTTAAAAGTGATCCATAGACATGATTTTCGTCACGAAGCTTCTTATATACTATATAAGCATTATTAAGTGCAATATCCAAAATGTCAAAAAAGATTCATAGGTAATACTTTAGTTTCGCTTTTCTATCAATTTCGTAGTAGACTTTTTTCTGGTCCATAAGGTCCACTCCGCCCATATGCTTGTTGTACTTCATTACCATCTCAGGGCACGTAATTTCAATTTTATCGGTGGATTTTGCAACTCTGCGCTTAACACTTACATGTGGGATCTGGTGATATAAAAGTTGCCAACATATGAACCCCTCTGTTGTCCCTCCACTTCACAAATGCCAGTCCTTGAGAGTTAACTGCAAATATGTCTCCCCTTTTCATATTTTTATCTAATGGTATGTCCTTCGTAAGATTCTCTCTATTTACTCGGACTGTTCCACACGCTTTTACGTTCCGCTTGATAAGTTCAAGTTGCAAAGAAGGCGAATTAAAAACATTATCAAAATATATTTCACATCCCAAGGATGCAATTGATTCTGTAAGCTCCAAAACAACTGACTCACCTAAGCCGATGTCAGTATATTTAGTTTTTTTACCGGTGTATATATCGAACTGCAACAAATATCCTGACTCTGAATCAGCTCTACATCCACATTTTGAAACCCCATCTTACTGGCTTGTTTTTTATAAATTGCTTTAATATATTATGGCCTTTAAATTTTATCATGTGTTCATCAATTGCTTGGTATTTAGTATTATTCATTGTGGCTTGAAAACATTTGTTGAAGTGAGTTATTATGGGTCTGACTTTATATGCCCTGTCATGACTGGCAGAATTTTTCATCAGGTTGATTTTCATTGTTGCAAAAATGTAAGTTACTGCTGATTTCTTCGAACCGAGTACGAGACATAATATTTGCATTATAAGGTACAGCCATATCTGGCTCAGTTGACCAATAATGCTTTATAGTTGGTAATGTATGATACCCCATTTGGTAGTTCATCCCTAAAAATTCTTTCATTTCATCTTTGTCAATAGTAAATGGTCTTCCATGTTGCTGTGCATACTGAATGGATTCAGAAATCAAAATATCAATTAATGGGTCAAGCTGGATGCACTCGTAAAATATGTTTGCAGGTGTCATAAACGTTAAGCTTTCGCTTCCAAAAATATAAACTTTGCGAAACATATAGTCGTTTTCTTCAAAATTATGTGGGGTATAGGAATGATGTCTCCATCTCAAAATTGTATCTGGAACATTGGCAGGTGTTGAGAAATTTTCACTAACACAGTTTCCTTTATGAATTTCCACAATTTCGACTCCATCATCAATATCTTCCTCGATAAAAACTCGATCTTCCTCATTGCTTAAGCGATCAAAAAGCGATGCATCTTCTAAATAATCCTTAAGCGAATCGGAAGTGGATCGTTGAATCAATTTTTTTTCCATTCGTCTTCCAACTATTTACATGCAAAACAAAAAATGTTATCTACATTTCGTCATACTTGTTCTAATAGAACGTAAGTCAAAGTTATCTGCTGTTTAGGGTTGTTTATATTTTGATGTATTGTATTTTTATTTCACATTTTCTTGCTTATATTATTTGTTTTTTTTTCACAACACTTCCATTTTTTACGGATTTGTGCTTCAAATTTACAATCTTGTAGTTGAAGTGTTTAAATATACCATTATCTTTCTTTTTCATATTATCTAGAAAAAATGTCTTTCTTTTTGTCATCCATTGTCCTCTTTAGTCAAATTTTGTTCTAGTAGCCCTATTCATTAGTTCCTCCATGAAGTGTCTTTGGTGTAGTTCTTTACACCTGTTTCATGTCAGACATTTTTAGTTATGATTTAGTAGCAACATGTACCAAGGACACTGCAATTCTAGCCACATCTGAATCTTGAGTTGAAACGTCACAGCTGATTCAATAAGAATTTATAAGTCTTAAAAACCTAAAAACTGGTTTAAAAGAGGGAATACCTCTATCAACCCTAACAAATCAAACTTTACACTATTTGCACTTCCTATAATGTAAGCGGGCGACTATAAACTTTTCAATGCCAGGAATATATAATTTCATTCAGTCATATCTAGATATTATTATATATCTAGGATTGCTCCTAGATAGACGACTGACCTGTAAAATGGATATCAAGAAAAAGCGTCAGAAAATCAACAATAGCTTTGTTTCAAAATGCTTAATACAAACAAAAACATAAGAATTTATTAAACAATTATTAAACCAACGTGGACATACCATAAGTCGTGGACATACAGCTGGGTAGTACTATAACCAGATCAAATAAAGGAGTTCATAGATGTCAACCAAAGTATGATATACTTGATGGCCTTTGTCATGTGTCAAATTTTACAATTAATAATGATATTAACTGTTATGAAAGAAATTTCAAAATTTACCGATAGGTATCTTAAAAGATCTCTCTAATTTTACTATGATGCGAAAGAAGTAAAATACGAAACCCTCAAAATACAGTTGTTCGAAATATTTGTTCAAGAATTTCAACATAAAATTTTAAATTCCGTCCTGTTAATGGGCTATCCGCAGATTATTAACAGGACGGAATTATCAACCTTTATCAACCATATGTGTGTTATCAACCTAATGTGTTCTATTGCCACACGTGGCAAAATTCCATGACGTAAATGCACAGCCCTGGTACTGCATGTTATTATTTTTGCTATTTTTATTTTTTATAAAAATATTTTTTTAAATACTTTTTTTTTATTTTTACAGCTATGTGCATTATTGCCATGAGAAGTATTTCTGCCAATTTATGGCACCAACACAGTTTATATGTGAATTATTGAGCTAACTTCTTTTATGGCAATAATTCACTTGGCATTAATACCTTTTGTCGTGTGAATTATTGCCATAAAGAGTTTTATATAATAACTCGCATGGCGTTACTTCCTTGTGTCTTGTGAGTTATTTCCATAACCAATTTGTTGGCAATAACGCCATGGCAATAATGCTCACTTGCTTATGGCAATAATGTACATGGCAATAATTCTCCACACCTGCAAACCAATAGATTTCGAGTTAAAAACCCACCTTGGGCAAACTTTTTTTTTCAACAGAAATCAATTTTACAGGGTTTAAATTGCTTTCAGCAGAATAGCAAAACATTGAAATTATTACTGCGGTAGTGCTACCGACAGTTTTTAAAAACATTGTTGTGCTGTTCATTTTGCTTTGCTGTATGAATTTTGAAAAGCAAAGCAAAAGCAGCAGCATTAGAAAGAATTTATTTATATTTATTTAAGCAAAATAAATTATTTTATTGCTTTGCTTTTCTAATTTCTCACAGCACTTCGACAGCAGCAGTTATTTAGCAGCAAAGTTTCGCTTTGCTTTCGGATGTTGTGTATTCGTTTGGTTTTCGTGATTTCTTCTTCGTCGTTTCTATGCTGTGTCATTTCCGAGGCGCATGTCTTTTTGCATGTTTTTTTATATAATACAAGATTATCTGAAATTAAATAATTTTCCTTGTTATAAAATTGAGCCAATGTATGTAACCCAACAATGTAGCATTAAGTAGTTTTATTCAATATCCCTTAATATACATACTGATTTTTTTTTATGAAAAAAAGTGTGCGTGTCAGCTACGACGCGCGATTGGAGTTTACTTCTTATTGATTGCCTTGGAATTTTATATAATCATGTACAATAGGCAAAGTGGTTAAATATACATATAAACTCATCATGCATTAACAGTAAACATTATTAATTTCATTACCAAAATGTAATGTCGTTACCAACAACTGAGGCAGTAAAATTTAAATAACAAAAACTCGAAACGTAAAAAATTGAAGTAAAATATGATTGAACAAAATCTAGACGTCCCCAGTGTTCTTCCAAAAAACAAAATATAAATTAAGGTTTTCTCTCAAAAATGTTATTTTAATATGAAATCCATTAAAGTTTCAATGACCCAGCCTAGACCTCAGATAGTCCAGTTACATCCGCTTGACCACAGAATCATCCATTTATGTCTAAATGGTTCGTAGAATTCGTAAAAGTGACAATGACCTCAGATAATTCCATTGCATCCGATTGGCCATAGAATCATCCATTTTGGTCCAAATGTTACATTGAACCTACATAAGACACAATGACCCGCCTGTGACCTCAGACAATCCCATTGCATCCTATTGGCCATAGAATCATCCACTTTGGTCCAAATATTCCATGGAACCCATAAGAGTTCCAATGACCCGCCTGTGACCTCAGATAATCCTATTGCATCCGATTGGCCATAGAATCATCCATTTTGGTCCAAATGTCCCATGGAACCCACAAAAGACACAATGACCCGCCTGTGACCTCAGATAATCCCATTGCATCCGATTGGCCATAGAATCATCCATTTTGGTCCAAATGTCCCATGGAACCCACAAAAGACACAATGACCCGCCTGTGACCTCAGATAATTCCATTGCATCCGATTGGTCATAGAATCATCCATTTTGGTCCAAATGACCCATGGAACCCAAAAAGGTTCCAATGACCCGTCTGTGACCTCAGATAATCCCATTGCATCCGATTGGCCAAAGAATCATCCATTTTGGTCCAAATGTTCCTTGGAACCCACAAAAGACACAATGACCCGCTTGTGACCTCAGATAATCCCATTGAAACCGATTGGCCATAGAATCATCCATTTTGGTAGAAATGTTCCATGGAACCCATAAAAGTTACAATGACCCGTCTATGACCTAAGATAATCCCATTACATCCGTTTGGCCATAGAATCACCCATTTTGGTTCAAATGTTCCATGGAACCCATAAAAGTTCCATTGACCCGCCTATGACCTCAGATAATCCCATTGCATCCGATTGGCCATAGAATCACCCATTTTGGTCCAAATGTTCCATGGAACCCATAAAAGTTCCAATGACCCGTCTATGACCTCAGATAATCCCATTGCCTCCGTTTGGCCATAGAATCACCCATTGTGGTCCAAATGTTCCATGGAACTGATAAAAGTTCCAATGACCCGCCTATGACCTCAGATAATCCCATTGCATCCGATTGGCCATAGAATCACCCATTTTGGTTCAAATGTTCCATGGAACCCATAAAAGTTCCAATCACCTTACATAATCCCATTGCATCCGATTGGCCATAGAATCACCCATTTTGGTCCAAATGTTCCATGGTACCATTAAAAGTTCCAATGACCCGCCTATGACCTCAGATAATCCTATTGCATCCGATTGGCCATAGAATCATCCATTTTGGTAGAAATGTTCCATGGAACCCATAAAAGTTATAATGACCCGCTTGTGACCTTAGATAATCCCATTGCATCCGATTGGCCATAGAATCACCCATTTTGGTCCAAATGTTCCATGGAACCCATAAAAGTTCCAATGACCCGCCTATGACCTCAGATAATCCCATTGCATCCGTTTGGCCATAGAATCATCCACTTTGGTCCAAATGTTCCATGGAACCCATAAAAGTTCCAATGACCCGCCTATGACCTCAGATAATCCCATTGCATCCGATTGGCCATAGAATCACCCATTTTGGTCCAAATGTTCCATGGAACCCATCAAAGTACCATTGACCCACCTGTGACCTCAGATAATCCCACTGAATCCGATTGGCCATAGAATCACCCATTTTGGTCCAAATGTTCCATGGAAACCATAAAAGTTCCAATGACCCGCCTATGACCTCAGATAATCCCATTGCATCCGATTGGCCATAGAATCACCCATTTTGGTCCAAATGTTCCATGGAACCCATAAAAGTTCCAATGACCCGGCTATGACCTCAGATAATCCCATTGCATCCGATTGGCCATAGAATCACCCATTTTGGTCCAAATGTTCCATGGAAACCATAAAAGTTCCAATGACCCGGCTATGACCTCAGATAATCCCATTGCATCCGTTTGGCCATAGAATCATCCACTTTGGTCCAAATGTTCCATGGAACCCATAAAAGTTCCAATGACCCGCCTATGACCTCAGATAATCCCATTGCATCCGATTGGCCATAGAATCACCCATTTTGGTCCAAATGTTCCATGGAACCCATCAAAGTACCATTGACCTACCTGTGACCTCAGATAATCCCATTGCATCCGTTTGGCCATAGAATCATCCACTGTGGTCCAAATGTTCCATGGAACCCATAAAAGTTCCAATGACCCGCCTATGACCTCAGATAATCCCATTGCATCCGATTGGCCATAGAATCACCCATTTTGGTCCAAATGTTCCATGGAACCCATCAAAGTACCATTGACCCACCTGTGACCTCAGATAATCCCACTGCATCCGATTGGCCATAGAATCACCCATTTTGGTCCAAATGTTCCATGGAACCCATAAAAGTTCCAATGACCCGCCTATGACCTCAGATAATCCCATTGCATCCGATTGGCCATAGAATCACCCATTTTGGTCCAAATGTTCCATGGAACCCATAAAAGTTCCAATGACCCGGCTATGACCTCAGATAATCCCATTGCATCCGATTGGCCATAGAATCACCCATTTTGGTCCAAATGTTCCATGGAACCCATAAAAGTTCCAATGACCTATGACCTCAGATAATCCCATTGCATCCGATTGGCCATAGAATCATCCATTTTGGTCCAAATGTTCCATGGAACCCATAAAAGTTCCAATGACCCGCCTATGACCTCAGATAATCCCATTGCATCCGATTGGCCATAGAATCACCCATTTTGGTCCAAATGTTCCATGGAACCCATTAAAGTACCATTGACCCACCTGTGACCTCAGATAATCCCATTGCATCCGATTGGCCATAGAATCATCCATTTTGGTACAAATGTTCCTTGGAATCTACAAAAGACACAATGACCCGCCTGTGACTTCACATAATCCCATTGCATCCGATTGGCCATAGAATCACTCATTTTGGTCCAAATGTTCCATGGAACCCACAAAAGACACAATGACCCGCTTGTGACCTCAGATAATCCCATTGAATCCGATTGGCCATAGAATCACCCATTTTGGTCCAAATGTTCCATGGAACCCATAAAAGTTCCAATGACCCGTCTATGACCTCAGATAATCCCATTGCATCCGTTTGGCCATAGAATCACCCATTTTGGTCCAAATGTTCCATGGAACCCATAAAAGTTCCAATGACCCGCCTATGACCTCAGATAATCCCATTGCATCCGTTTGGCCATAGAATCATCCACTTTGGTCCAAATGTTCCATGGAACCCATAAAAGTTCCAATGACCCGCCTATGACCTCAGATAATTCCATTGCATCCGATTGGCCATAGAATCACCCATTTTGGTCCAAATGTTCCATGGAACCCATCAAAGTACCATTGACCCACCTGTGACCTCAGATAATCCCATTGCATCCGTTTGGCCATAGAATCATCCACTTTGGTCCAAATGTTCCTTGGAATCTACAAAAGACACAATGACCCGCCTGTGACTTCACATAATCCCATTGCATCCGATTGGCCATAGAATCACTCATTTTGGTCCAAATGTTCCATGGAACCCACAAAAGACACAATGACCCGCTTGTGACCTCAGATAATCCCATTGAATCCGATTGGCCATAGAATCACCCATTTTGGTCCAAATGTTCCATGGAACCCATAAAAGTTCCAATGACCCGTCTATGACCTTAGATAATCCCATTGCATCCGATTGGCCATAGAATCACCCATTTTGGTCCAAATGTTCCATGGAACCCATAAAAGTTCCAATGACCCGCCTTTGACCTCAGATAATCC
This sequence comes from Tetanocera ferruginea, assembly GCA_958299015.1. NCBI lineage: Eukaryota > Metazoa > Arthropoda > Insecta > Diptera > Sciomyzidae > Tetanocera > Tetanocera ferruginea. Next base: position 120,387,864 of record OY282641.1, on the reverse strand, counting down.
CATTGCATCCGATTGGCCATAGAATCACCCATTTTGGTCCAAATGTTCCATGGAACCCATAAAAGTTCCAATGACCCGTCTATGACCTCAGATAATCCCATTGCATCCGTTTGGCCATAGAATCACCCATTTTGGTCCAAATGTTCCATGGAACCCATAAAAGTTCCAATGACCCGGCTATGACCTCAGATAATCCCATTGCATCCGATTGGCCATAGAATCACCCATTTTGGTCCAAATGTTCCATGGAACCCATAAAAGTTCCAATGACCCGTCTATGACCTCAGATAATCCCATTGCATCCGTTTGGCCATAGAATCACCCATTTTGGTCCAAATGTTCCATGGAACCCATAAAAGTTCCAATGACCCGCCTATGACCTCAGATAATCCCATTGCATCCGATTGGCCATAGAATCATCCATTTTGGTAGAAAGGTTCCATGGAACCCATAAAAGTTCCAATGACCCATCTCTGACCTCAGATAATCCCATTGCATCCGATTGGCCATAGAATCATCCATTTTGGTCCAAATGTTGCTTCAACCAATAAAAGTTCCAATGACTCCCCTGTCACCTCCATGGAATCCATGGAATCCATTAAAGTGCTAATGACCCGCCTGTGACCTTGATAATCCCATTGCATCCGAATGGCCATAGAATCATCCACTTTTGTCCAAATTCTCCATGGAATCCATTAAAATGCCAATGATCTGCCTGTGACCTTGATAATTCCATTGCATTCGATTGGCCAAGCATAACGCAAAAAATAGTTGAAAATTCAAACGTAACGAAAAAAAGTTGAAAATTCAAGCATAACGCAAAAAATAGTTGAAAATTCAAACGTAACGAAAAATAGTTGAAATTTGACTTTACCCCCTAATATAATTTCTTTATATGCAAATCGATTCTAAAGGAGTAAACTCCAATAAAAACTTTTCATTACTTGTTTTGCTTAAAGTAAAAATTTAAATCTTCTGTACTTTATGACGACTTTAAGACATAAATTACGATTTCTGTGACGTGAAAATGACGATTTTTACACCCAAATGACAATTTTTGAAAAGCTTGTTGACGTTTTTAACAGAAGAGTATCTGGCTACCCTGCCTGTATTCCCATCACGTCAAAGAGCGCCAGCTGCTTCTGATCCAAAAACTTTAAAGAGAAGGGTTGATAGTAACATAAAGTTGAAACTCTCGTAACACAAACGCGTGAAAAGCAAACGACCAAGCAATGCTTAGCATAGGTGGTAATTTCCTAAAAAACTTAACAACTTAATTAAATATATTTCTTGTTAAATTTTCTAAAATAAACCCCGCTTATGGCATTCTGTAGCACAAATATGATATTTTAAAATTTTTTTCATAAAAATCGGTCCAGTAGTTTTGAAGTCTATTGCGCACTTAATATTTCCACTTCAATTTTATATAATGGTATAGATCAGAGAAGGGCACAAATTAAATTTCCTATCCCATGGCATTGGAAGCAAAATGCTGCTTGCGCAACGTCGACACATGAACAGTGTAAGCTGCTTCGTGTGGCTTACGATCGTGCGCATTTGGTTGTTGATTTGTTTTTATTTTGGCAGCAAATCAAGTCAGTTGCTTTTCAGCATTTGTACAAACAACATCTATTTGCGCAATTTTTTAAAATATAGCGAGAAAATATGTAAAAGTCATCTTCGTTTTTCTCTGCTTTACACACCATGTGTAAAGTGTCCCTGTGTGTGTACATCACCATGGTATAGATGTACACTTGTGCGCAATCGTGTATGTATGTTGTTACTTTGAAACACTGTCGGTAGCACTACCGCAGCAAAATGTTGCTGCTCTGCTGTTCTTTTGCTGAAACTATTTTCATCCCTCAGCAAAACGAAGCAAAGCAAACGAATTGCTGTTTTCGTAGTGCTGGGACACAAAAAGCAAAATGAATAGCAAAGCAATAAAATAATTTATTTTTCTTTCGTAAGACTACGCAGTAAAAACATTATTTTTAATGCTGATGCTTTTGCTGTTGCTATTCTATTTTCAATAAGCACAGCAAAGTAACAGCAAAAGCAACTGAAGTTTTTTTAAGGTTTTTAAACGCTGCAATTTTATTGTTCGGCCGTCCTCTCTCACCAGACAAAAGCAGACCTCAGAAAGTAAATAATGCCATGTAAAGAAGAGAACATAAAATTTTGCCGTTCGGAGTCGGCATAAGACATATACGTCCAGTTCTCGGTCAGTTGTCCGGTAAAAGTTCAGTTGAAGCCTGGTAGAAGTCCTTTCGAGGGCTGAAATTTTTATTTTTTAATTTGCTCATAAAATCGTTTATTCATCAAGAAACAAACAAAAAAAAAACAAATTTGACATTTCAGCCCTTGAAAGGACTTTGACTGAGCTTCTAATGATCAATTGTGTTGTGTGTGTTATTGAATTTTTGCACACAATTGACCGAGAACTGGACCTACATGTTTTATGCCGACTACGAACGGCTAAAGTTTATGTTCTGAAGAAGCTTTACATGGCGTTATTTACTCTCTGAGCTTTGGCATTGTCTGCAGAGAGGTGACCGATCAGACCGTTTTTTTTTTTATTGAAAAAAAACTTTTACCGCGACTGTGGATCGAACTCGGGCTCCGAGCATGCTAAACCACACACTTAACCTGCACGGTCACCACCGGTATAGTCCGGTATAGAAAAGTTTATCTCGCGAGTCGATTTAGCCCTGTCAGTCCATCTCCGTCCGTCTTTCTGTGTGTTGTCCGTAAACACAGGATAAGAAAAAGGAGTTGAGATAATTGCATGAAACCATTGCACTATTGCACAATATTTTTGGATTCCGCTTACGGACACGCCTACCTCCCATACAACCAAAAAATTGAAAACACGATATAGAAGGTTTTGTTAAAGCTACAGAAATGAAATTTAATATGCATATATTTTGTACAAAATCCAAGACATATACGAAAAAATGGACGTGATCAGCCCACTTACACGCCCACCTCTCATACAACCCACAATATTGAAAATACCATAAAAAGGTTTATGTACGACCTACAGGGATTAAACTCTGTATGAGAAGATTTTTTATTTAAACTAAGGTGTGAACAAAAAATGGGCGTCACCCGCCCACGAACACGCTCAACTCCTAGACAACCCACATTAGTGAAAACTGTTAAAACTGTAAAGGAATGCATTGACTTTGAAAAATTATGAAGTTTTTAATATTTGTTTGAGTATATCAATATATATTTTAATATGATAGGAGGTGTAGGGTATTCCATAGTCGAGCTAGACCGACTTTAGAGTTTCTTTACTTGTTTTTTATAAAAAAAAGTAAACTGAAAAGAGCACCCTCAAAAATATAAGGAACAGTAATGCATGGAATACATTGAAGACGACAACGACTTAATGACACGAAAAAAGAGATAAATATGGTCATGTCGACGGTTTTTTTGATTATATTGAAAGCCAAACTACAAATGGCGTTTAATACCAAGAACAGTACAAGTACAGTACAGTACAAGTACAGTATAAGTACAGTACAAGTACAGTACAAGTACAGTACAAGTACAGTACAAGTACAGTACAAGTACAGTACAAGTACAGTACAAGTACAGTACAAGTACAGTACAAGTACAGTACAAGTACAGTACAAGTACAGTACAAGTACAGTACAAGAACAGTACAAGTACATTACAAGTACATTACACGAACAGTACAAGTACAGTACAAGTACAGTACAAGTACAGTACAAGTACAGTACAAGTACAGTACAAGTACAGTACAAGTACAGTACAAGTACAGTACAAGTACAGTACAAGTACAGTACAAGTACAGTACAAGTACAGTACAAGTACAGTACAAGTACAGTACAAGTACAGTACAAGTACAGTACAAGTACAGTACAAGTACAGTACAAGTACAGTACAAGTACAGTACAAGTACAGTACAAGTACAGTACAAGTACAGTACAGTACAAGTACTGATTCGAAATCTTATTCTTTCTCTTTTACGCCACAGAAACTAAAAAATATGCATTCGAATTTCAAAACTAAATTTTGCATTTATAAACAAGATATAAAACTTTGAAAGGTCTATCAAACAATTTTTATCAAAACTTACTACTCTGAGATAATTTTTGTATGAATATCTAATTAATCAGCGTTGTATATAAGATTTTGATATACAGTTTTTTTTTTATGTCAGTGCATTTTATTAACTTTTATCCACAGTGCGTGAACCCAAAGCAATTTTGTAGCCATTTCCGTTTGAGCGCAAAAAGTAAAATCACTCTCACACATACACATACAAAAATGTTGTTGTAGATACTCGTTATTTCAATTAAAAAAAAAAAAAAATAACATAGCCCAACAAATAAAAAAAACAGGTAAATAAAATGTATAGCAAATAAAAATACGCCGCAATACCTTTGATCCAACGGAGTGAGACAGTATTTATAAATATTAACAAATTGATTTTTGCGTTTGTTTATTTTTGTCTGACTTTCATGGTCCGTTGTTGAAATTACTGCTGTTAATTATTGAGGTAGCTTTCCACCGAACCACAAGCAAGGGTTTGGCGAAAGGTGAGAGATTTGCATGCATTGAAAGGTTGAACATTTTGCTTTAAAATTTTTTTTTGTTTTAGAACTTTAAGTTAAAATCTTTTCTAATTTTTATTATACATATATTCATAACTTGATTCATTTTGAATCAAAAAAATACTGATTCTAACATGAAACTATTTAAAAAATTAATCATTCAATTCTTAAATTAAGAATAAATTAATCAAAAATTAAATTAATCGTACTAATTTTGTATACATACATATGTATGTATGTATATGAGCATGTTAATGAATCAGACATATTCAGAGGGAATCATAAGCATGAGTTTGTAAAGTTGGAAAATGAATCAGGAAACAGGACACTTTTTTTATATGAAAATAAGTTTGGAAATGAGTCATAAATTATACATATTTCAAAATTTTTTACAAATTTTGGAATAAGTTCATTACGCTGATTAATTTCAATAACTGAAATGGTCGAGTTGTGGTAAGCATGATTCAAAAAGGACGTTTATGAATTTATATTTCATAAATTTAACCAAAGTAGATACTCTGTGTACAAAACTTTATCTTAATTTATGTACAAAACTTAAGAAATAAGAAAAAAAACTAGCTGCTTGTTTCCATTCAACTATCTTTACAAGAATTTAAAAGTCATGTCGTGTTATTTCACTACTTTTTGCTGTTTTTAAACTATCTAAAAGGCTTAAATTAATTCTTGATAATGTTGTTGTCAAACTTGTTTTTCTAAACACATAACTTTTTTTTTGTTTTTTTTTTTTTTTTTTTTTTGTAAAATGTTGTTAGTTGTACCAGTGCATGTTAACGTGAAATTGTGTAATTAGCAAAACATCGAGGTCTCGTGACTGGGAAATTTTAATTTCCTCTTCAATTTCAGCGTTTATCGAGCAGGAACAACAAATTTTATAATACAACACAGAAAAAAAAAACATGTACAAGGAAATAGGTATAATGACTGGCTGTTGGTAGGTTGACAACAAAAAAAAAAAAAAAACAACTAAATAAAAGCCTGGCTAAATGAAATTGCAATAAGCGTGCAACAAATACGAACAAATTATTGCAAATTGCATGACGAATGAGTTTTAATGGTTAACGTGACGAAGTTGATTGTAGAAATGGGCATGCGGTATATAAAAAGGACGTTAACTACATCCTTTACAACAAGTAAAGGAATGAAAAAAGTTTTGACGCAAAAAATAGAGAAAAAAAAAAAACTAAATTAAGCTAAAATTGTTCGAGTCACAACTTGTTGCTGTTGTTTGTCGCTTAAGTCTAGTCACTCTGCTATGCGGTACATTTATACACTGGATAAGTGTGGTCCTTTTCATGCTCTGCTCATGCTATCATCAATAGGGCAGTTTTTGTACACATTCTACTTGATGAAATTGAAAAGCTTTGAACATAATTATTAAAAACACAAAACAGCAAAAAATAATACCTGTTGATGGCAGCAAATTTAACAATATTAGAACGAAAACAATGAATTACTAGCTGCAAAGGATCATAACATAAAAGCGCACTCAACACGCTGTGCTAACTAATCTACGTTTAACACAACTCCAGAGAAATGAGCTACGAACACGCAAAAAATTAGTTTGCACATTTTTACATCACATCACATCACATCACGTGATTAGAAGCTCAATTAGTATGAAACTGGAACTACTGCGTGAGTTTTTTTTTTTTTTTTTCATTTCAAAGATTTTCATAACGTTTAATGCCACGCATACAATGAAAGTCATGATAGGTTCAATAGGTCATACATTCTATGACTATGCTATAGTATTAGTTTGTTGGTTGCCAGTGGCAGTGGTAGAAAGACAAGCATATTTTATCATATCCATGAATTGATTTTGAATATCATTGCCGTCATCGTCAAGGATGTATTTGTTGTCTTGTAAGCATTTTTCATAAGTGGGACAAGATTTTTATGTACAAAAAACTACCCGGCAGCGCACGAGTGGTTTATTTATGTATGTGCAGGGTACGGTCTGTACCAACGGCACCACCCCTTTGTTCTTGTAAAGTATATTTTCTAGTAGCATTAATCCCCGTTCAACGTGTTTAAACTACAGCTTACGTTAGTGTTTTGATGTTCCATCTCATATTTTTTTAGTTTTAAGTTCTGATAATATTTACCAATAAACCTAATTTTAAAACTATGGCTGCCATTGCCAAAAGATTATGATCCAAATCTCAATCGCTGATTCTGTCACAAGTCCTTTTGTTTAATATACCGTCGCTTTTGACTAACCACCCTATTTTTCAAAATATTCTGAAGAACACAAGTAGTTTTACTCAGGCTTAAAGTGAAATTGATGTTTTTTTGGTGTAAAAGCTCTCTTTAGGATTAAAATTTATAGAAAATTATTTAAACTTTGAAGATTATTGTTGTGGCAGTCGTGGCAGAGCGTGCTAAGTGTTTTGAGTTAACTAACCTCGACAGCCCGAGTTCAATCCTTACATATGACAAAAAGTTTTTCCAATCGAAATACATTTTTTTTTGATCGGCCGTCAACTCTCTGCAGAGAAGGGCAAACCTCAGAGAGTAAATAATGCCGTGTAAAGGTTATTCAGAACATGAACATTATTTGTTTGGAGCTGGCATATTACATAGTAGGTAATGTTCATGTTCACACACAACAACATTGTCCATAAGACGCTTGATCAAAGTCCTTTCAAGCTGAGCTGGGCAATTCCTTTTCTTTTTTTTTTAAAAGACTATTGAAACAAAAATAATACCATAACAGATGAAAATATTTTTAAAATTGAGCTTCTTAATGTATACTAAAGACCTGCAGCGAGTGGTTTTTTCGCTATTCAGAGTACATTCATCAAAAATATGTATTCATATTCATTCAACACTCAACGCACGCCACTCTGATTCAATCCACTCACACCAAAGAGAGATTGTGGGCAATCAATACTCATGAGTCATGACTATAAGTGGAAGAGAGTAAAGTTTTCTTCAGCTCTGAGTATTATGAATACTCTTTCCCAATTAACACATGCTGTTACCTAATTACTTTTTACGAATAAGATAAAAACTAACCTTAATTTTATAATTTTGAAAATAAATTTCCTGGCGCTTCAATAAACTTAGTCTAACTATATCTGGTAACCAGTGCTGTCACTAATTAAACATGATTCAAACTAAAAATACTTAAAAAAAAAGATGCTTGCATCAAGTTGCACATAACAAGATATTTTTTTAAGAACTAAAATATGTGTATTGTTTCATTAATCTACTCAAATTATGTTTAAAAATATAAAAAAAATAAATTGGCCATTTCAGCCCTTGAAAGGACTTTGACCGAGCTACTAAGGATCGATTGTGTTGTGTGTGTTATTAAATGTTTGCACACAATTGACCGAGAACTGGACCTACATGTTTTATGCCCACTCCGAACGGCTAAAGTTCATGTTCTCAAGAAGCTTTACATGGCATTATTTACTCTCTGAGGTTTGCCATTGTCTGCAGAGAGGTGGTGACCGTTTAGAAAAATTTTTTATTGAGAAAAACGGGGATCGAACCCGGGCTCCGATCATGCTAAGCCACACACTTAACATGCATGCCACGGTCACCACGTGGCAAATTATGTTTAAATTCATCAAAATACGACTTTACCATTTGTGCTAAAAAAGTCAACATTTTTCAACGCCAATCTGGCAATCTTAGCTAAAACAGAGAGAGACATTAAAGTTGCACTCGGATACCACTTAGGCTGTGTTTATAGTGAACGCGATTCAGACAGGCAGGCAGACAGGCAGGCTGAAATCTGTGTGAAAAAACGAGATGCAGATAGCAATCTATCTCGCTTGTTCACATTGCCTGTCTGCCTGCCTGTCTGACTCGGCGTTCACTATAACCGCAACCTTACACTCTCTTCACATGAATCTAACTCAGTTGAGTAGGGGCATAGTATAATTAACGAAGTAATATCAGCTAAGAAGAAGCAAAATGTAAACAATGATCCGCTACCAACTCTCGCGTGTTTATGTTAAATAATTGTAGAAAATTGTGATTTGTCGCTTTGTATATTATTTTTATTGTTATTGTTAAAGTAATAATGAATAAAATTAAAAGTGCAAATTGAATAAACTGCAATTCATTGGATGCTGTTTGCAGTCACTGTTGCTGCTGCTTAAACTCGGACCTCTTAGAACAATTCGCTGCAAACACCTTGAAGTCACTGTTATTCCTCAGTTATTGTATTATATTTATTTTATCTAGTTTATTGTTTAATAAAACGAACAACGAAAATATTAAATGTTATTTGCACTTAACTCAACACGATGTTCCATTGAATTTAGATTTGTTTGCTTTGGCTTGTTTGCTTTGTCTGCATTGGCCAAGATGGCCGATTTTGCCATTTAGGGTACTGACAGAAAGAGTACGTTCAATCCTGCTATTACTTCGTTAGTTATACTATGAGTAGGGGTAAGAAAATGAGTATGAGTGTAACCCATGTCTAATTTACATAAAAAGAGTTGAATGCGTATAAATATGGTGGGTATTTTGATGAGTATGAGTGAGTGTACGCACAAACAAATCATGAATATACCAGTGTTGCCAGAGAGCCGAACTAAAATTGACCACCATTTGGGAAAAAAATTACCACTTTCAGAGAAAATTTACCTTTTTCTAAAAAAAATTACAAAATTTTAAATGATTAACAATCGTTACAACTCACTTCACTACTTCCACAATAAAATATTTCTTTGCTAGCCTTGAACAATTCGTTTCTTCTTATTGCCAACAACTTTTCCAATTCACGATATGTAAGGGACTTCTTTTATCCAATTTTCCATTAACTTTTTTTGTTGAAACTCGCCATGGCGTTCTATATCCGATATTCTTTTAAGCAATATTCAATGCAATTTCAACATTTGATTACTTCCTATGTCTTGGTGTGTTTCAACAATTTCCTTAGTTTTTAAGTTAAAATTTGCAGCAAATCAAAAATTAAAACAACCCTGCATTTGTTATTTTTTGGTACAAAAGGGGGCTCCCAATAATAAAGGACTAATTGTGAATACGTTCAGAGAGATACCAAAGTGCAAAAAACTTAAAATATTTCGAAATCTAAAAAATAATTATATTGACAAAATTTACCACTTTTAGTCAAAAATTATCTTTTTTACGTGTGCCCAAAAAATGAGTCAAAAATTACCTCATTTAGGGAAATTTACCTCAATCTGGCATCAGTGGAATATACTGGCGAGTATACTCGAATCTGAATCACTGATTGCAGGTCTCTGGTACGTAAACTCAATTAATTAAGCTCATCATTTTAAAAATGTTTTTCTATCATTTCTCATTCTTTACTCTTTTGAATTTTTTAATATAGTTGCAAGAATTATTAAGGAACATTTCAAATATGGAACTTTATTATTTGAAATTAAGTTTTACTATTTCAGGGTTTGTTGGTTGTTTTAAATTTCTGCCTTTTTGCAATTTTTATTAAAGTGTCACACCCTTTTTTGAATCCTGTCTAAGTACTTTATTGATCATACATTATATTATTTTAACCTTGCCCTGCATTAAAATTCAGCTCCCTAGCATCTGTATTGACCGATATACAGTAGTTTCCTTAAAGAGTCTCGGGTTATTTATAGTATCTCCCACCTTTTTAATTATTCTACCTAGCCATCTAACAAATATTAGTACCCAAGTTTCAATATTAATTGAAACGCAGTGGTTTTTCTAATTGTGACACGCCTCTTTATTGAATCAATCCTACTTTCTCCATTGTATTTTGTTATAATTCTACCTACTCTTGTATCGTTTTCAGTACCCCAGTCTCAATATTGACTGAGATATAGTGTTTTTTCTAATAGTGACACGCCTCTTTGTCGAATTTCGCCCACTTTGTCTTAGTTTTTTCCAATAATTCTATCCATTCTTACAATGAATTTTATCACCCTTGTGTCAATACCATACAGTTTTTTCAAACACTGCCACACCTTTAGTAGAATAATGCCCACTTACTCAGTATTAATTTGTAATAATTGTGTCTACCTCTGTATTTAATTTTTATAGCCTAGTGTCAATAGTATTCGATATAGTGTTTTTTAATATTGCCACACCCCTTAATGACGCTAACTTTATTGGCAGTACTTTGTAATAAAGGTGTCTGCCTCTGTACAAAATACCAGTATTCTAGTGTCAATATTATTCGAGATACAGTTTTTTTCTAATATTGCCACACTTCTTTGTCGAAAACCGCCCACTTAATTGACCGTAATTTTTTATAATTATACCTACCCCTGCATTTTTGTTGTAAATCTCAGTACCCTAGAGTCAATACTTACTGAGATACAGTGTTTTTCTTAACGTGACACGCCCTTATATCGACTACCACACACATTATTGGCAGTAATTTATTATACTTGTGCCTACCTCTTTACTAAATTTTAGTATTCTTGTGTGAATAGTATTCGAGATACAGTGTATTTTTAATATTACCACACCGCTTATTTCGAATAACAATATCTTTCTTAATAGTTATTTTCAATAACGGTGCCTGCCTCTGTACTAAATTTCAGTACTCTAGTACCAATTTTTATCCAAAAACAGATTTTTACAATATATTCACACCCTTTTTTCGAATAACGCCCACTTAAGTGATCGCAACTTTTAATATTTGTGCCTGACCTCATAATTATACCCTAAACCTGAAAGGTGAGGGTATATTAACTTTGTGCAAACGTTTGTAACGCATAGAACGAAGCGAGTCCGGTATAGAAAAGTATATATATTCTTGATCAGCGTCACCACGTGAGTCGAGCTATCTATGTCCGTCCGTCTGTGTGTTGTCCGTAAATACAGGATAAGAAGAAGGAGTCGAGATAATTAGATGAAACTTGGTACACATGGTCACATGCACCCAAGGATCTGCACTATTGAATATTTTTGGAAACCGCCCACGGACACGCCTACCTCCCATACAACGCAAAAATTTAAAACAGCATAACTCAGCTCATAATTAGCCTACAACAATAAAATTTGATATGTATGTGTTTTATACTAACACAAAAATGTTTTCGAAAAATGGGTGTCAGCCGCTCACGGACACGCCCACCTCCCATACAAAGCCCAAAAATTGAAAACGCAATAAATAAACCTCTGCTTAACCTACAGAGCTAAAATTTGGCACGTATTTTTTTTATGACAAGACAACGATGGTTTTGAAAAATGGACATCATTCGCTCACGGACACGCCTACCTCCCATACAACCCAAAAAGTTTAAAACTCAATAAATAAGGTTATGTTTGTCATAGAGAAATCAAATTTGGTATGTATGTATTTTATACATAAACTAAGGTGTGTTCAAATATTGGGAGTAATCCGTCCATGAACACTCCCACCTCCCATAGCGAAAGCACAATAAAGGTGTTAGCTGAAAAAATTCGGACTTTCGACGAAGACGTAAAATTGGCGCTGAGACATTTTGTGGGTAATGAAAGATGATCGGAATATACGGAATATCGGAATATACGGAATAAATGTCTTTTAACCTTCTTTTACCGAATCTTGCGAAAAAGTTTAAACCTTGGTGGAACATTTAGCTTCCGCAACAGGTATGGCTTTGTAAACACCCACTTTACTTTGTGACTATATTTAAAAACAGAAAAAAAATAATATTAATAATAATTAGCGCAAGTTGACCCATTGACAGAGAACAAGTTTTAAGCTCCTTTGTTATGGCTCCTTTATTATGACAGGGAACAAAAATTTCATAAAAAAAGTCAATCATAGTTTTCCTCGAGATAAAGTTCAAGCTTGCTTTTATCTCGAAAACACAAAAAAAAAAACAAATTGGCCATTTCAGCCCTTGAAAGGACTTTGACCGAGCTTCTTATGATCAATTGTGTTGTGTGCGTTATTAAATGTTTGCACACAATTGACCGAGAGCTGGACCTACATGTTTTATCCCGACTCCGAACGGCATTATTTATTCTCTGAGGTTTGCTATTGTCTGCAGAGAGGTTGTTACCGATCAGAAAAAATTTTTTATTGAAAAAACTTTCCGCCACGGCTGGGGATCGAACCCGGGCTCCGAGCATGCTAAGCCACACACTTAACCTGCATGCCACGGTCACCACTCGAAAACACACTGAAACAAAAAGGTACACTTTATAGTTGTTCTTGGCTTGGTATATAAGTGATTTAAGTTTTAATTTCTTTTATTTTAAATAATTTTTGCAATCAGGAATACGCTCAAAAATCAAAAATTCATCTAATAATAAATTGTAATTTGCAGAAATCTAAATAAATTTGTTTTTTTTAGTTAAGGTTGAATTTGAACTATAAAAAGTTGAATCTGATTTGTAGAAAGTTATTTTTTAGCTGTAAAAAGTTGTTAATATTAAACTTTAAAAAGTTTTATTCGAACTTTAGAAAGTTGAATTTGAAATGAAAAAAGTCTATTTTTTAATGTTAAAGGTTGAATTTGAAGTTAAAAATCTGTATTTTGATTTTCAATTTAACAAGAAGGTGTGTTTAAAAATATTTTTTTTTTTTTTGTTTTGTCTTGTTTTTTTTATCCTTACAAGTTATATTGCTTTAGTCAACTTAAAAACTGGGTTTTGCGCAAAATGTGTTATTCATATTCTACTAATAAATTATTATTTATTTTAAAATCAAAGGATTTTTTTTATGAATCTCTTAGAATTTTGCTTGAGCCTTTTTTTTGTAGGAAATACAAAAAAAAGGAAATTTGTAACAAATATGTAAAAAATTCTGAACGAAATGCTCATGTTTTACATATCGTAAATTTCATTTTACTTCTTTAGGCAATGTTTACAACAGTGGCTTTGATTCTTTGTGTGTATTATTATTTATATTAATTTTTTGAAAATGCTAATTATACCAAAATCTTAATTCAAGTTTCTTCTAAATTCGGAATTATATTTTCTCTAAAAATAGGATTAAAATTAAAAATTGTTGCTTTCTGAAAAAAAATTCACTATAAAACTTGACGTTGCAGGATTAGTTTTGTTTATTGTTCTTAAGCACAAGGGCAACAATTTAAAAGCTTTAAGAAGAAAAAAAAAAAAAAATAAAACATAAGCTCAAAGCAAAAGTTTTGTGCAAACTTTTTAAGAAACGTTTTTTAAGGACAATCTAATCCGTTATACACTAAGGCAACAACAAAGAGAGCAAAAACAAAACAAACAAGAAAAAAACATATAAAAAGAAGAAAGCACATATAAAGTAATAATAACAAAAACAGGCAAATGGCAAAAAATGGCAGAGAAAAGTTGTTCTTCTATTCCATTATCTGTGCTTTTATTTTGATTTTTTGTGACATGCTTTTTATAGTAGATCCCAGAAGAAAGTTTTTTTTGTTTTGTTTAAAAAATAGCGAAAAACTCGTACATAATTCAGTCAGCCAGTAAAACACTGACTGGCTCGGTTTTTTTTTACTCACTCGCTCGCTGCCTGTGTGCGTCTTGTGTGGGAAATTTTTCTTACTTTTTATTTTGGGCACATTTGTTATCACGTCAAGTCCTTGCTATTCCTAGTCGTCGTCGTCGCCGCTGTTGTTTTTGTTTTTTGCAGCTTGTGGGACTTGCGAATGTAGGACATCTGGGCTGAAATCTGTCAAAAAATTCTTTAAGAACTTTCTTGTAGAATATCACAGAATTTAATAATGTTTGCTTTCACCAACTTAGCAGTTGTTGGGCTATTTTTGTTGCTTGAGGTTTGTCTGTCTGCCATCTCTTTCTGTGGCTTGTAAACCAATTTATTTCCTTAGCTGTGCTGAGACTAAAATAAGCACTTTTTTGCTTTGTGAGTTTGGTCTACTGCAATATTTATAGGAATGAGTTCTTAGTATTGAGCCCTATACATCATCGGGCTTCAGATGATTTCATGTGAGCCCCGTGCTCACCCGCATTTTAATATGCAAAATTGACATTTGACTGGCATGCTGGGCCACCAGTCGTTGCAGAATAGTAAAGAGAAATGCCTTTAAGTAGCTGGGTCATAATTAAAATGGCGTATAGCCGGAAGTGCCGCCATTGAGAGTATTAAAAAAAAAATTTTATTATCTCTATTAAAAGGCTTTAACTGCTTTATGTTATTTTTAACTTCCTTTTTGTGTTCATTAAAATGTCACTGGCATTCACAGAGCATAGTCACCAGAGTTGCCAACGCTACATTAATTCTGCAAGTAGCATTAATTATGCGAAAATAGTTGGCAGTGGCAACTACTTTTTTTTACTGTTTTTCTCTTTCTCTTGTGAAGATGGTTGGTATAATTATATTTTTAATGTTGTTGCATTTTTTGCACCAGCGCGCACAGTGCAACAGTTGGAAATTCAACAATAAAAATTGTAATCTTAAGGAGGGACATGAAATTGGCCGTTTTTTAAGTTGATTTTTTTTAAATTTTATATTTTAGTAAAGATTTTTAAGATTCTAAGAAAATAATTCATTTCATGCGAAAAATTCTTACGGGTTCAAACGGTACAGCCGGATTAGTGTGAGCGCACTTGTAATCTTCGCTCTTTTTTTTATTTTTGTTCACAAACTTTGAACGCGTTTATCTCGAAACCATGTTTTTCGTACTGGTTGCGGCACTAGGGGTTCGTTTTTTTATGAACTTTTTTTTTTTTTTTGGTATTTTTTTAAACTTTATTCGCTATTGTATGACACAAGCTCTTTTTTACAATTTTTTTTTTCGATTTTTTTTTAATTTTTAAAGTCAATATTTTTTCGAAAAAACACACTTACAAATTTGGAACATCACCAAAAATTACATAAAATTTTATATTTTAGTAAAGATTTTTAAGATTCTAAGAAAATAATTCATTTCATAGGAAAAATTCTTACGGGTTCAAACGGTACAGCCGGATTAGTGTGAGCGCACTTGTAATCTTCGCTCTTTTTTTTTCTCTGTTCACAAACTTTGAACGCGTTTATCTCGAAACCATATTTTTCGTACTGGTTGCGGCACTAGCGGGTTCGTTTTTTGATGAATTTTTTTTTTTTTTTTTTTTGGTATTTTTTTAAACTTTATTCGCTATCGTATGACACAAGCTCTTTTTTTAAATTTTTTTTTTTCGTTTTTTTTTAATTTTTAAAGTCAATATTTTTTCGAAAAAACACACTTTCAAATTTGGAAAATCACCAAAAATTACATAAAATAATACCTCTAACCAATTTTGTTAAAATTTAAAAAAGTCATTTTCTTCAGATCGGACAATTTTTGCGATTCCCAGCGCTGCAACCACGAGGCCCCGTTTTTTTTCTCTGCCGCCAGTTTGGAGCTCTATAAAACCATGTTGGAGTGAAAAATATATTTTTTTTTAATCTATTTTTTCTTGTAATTTGTTCAATTCTCTACAATAATAATAAAAAAAATTTTGGAAAAATGTTTGTTTTTTACTGAGTTATGAATTTTTTAAAAAAATGTTTTTTTTGTCTGCACCGAATGTTATGTCCTTCCTTATTAGAAGTGTCACGCTCCACACCTGATGAAGCTCAAACTGCAATTTATTATTGCTATTACAGTGCTTTTCAAGCTATGTATATCAAATTCAGACCCAGTTTTATCCTGAAAGTATGCACAGAAAATACAGTCAATCAAAAAAGTAAGTATGCACCCTATGCTAGTAGATTCAACTTTAATTTTTCCGTGCACCCTGTGTTCAAATTATTGTTCTTTTGCTTTCATTTGAATGCTTACAATGTTAACATATCGCTAAATTAAAATTAAATTTTAAAATTAAAATTTTTAACATAATAATGATTTTTAAAAAACGAATAAAGGATTTGAATTTTTTAGTATAGATTAGGTTGTGCATACTTACTTTTTTGATGTATTTTTATGGATTATTAAGTTTAAGTTAAGTTAAAATGTAAGAAATTTAATTTTTTTTTAAACTTTTTTGTACCTGAAATAAAGTTAATTTAATATTACTTGAAATCGTTTATGTTTCATTTGTTTGAGAACGATCTTTCTATTATTCTAGGTCACATATATTTTCTTTTTTCCAGTGCATACTTACTTTTTTGATTGACTGTATATTTAGAAATTTAAACAAGAAAATGAAAATAATTTATTCACACATGTTCACTACAAATGCTTGATTTGAATAAAGAAATATGTTTCTGGATTGAATAAATTTCTGTCGCATTTTCACATAAGATGATTCCAAAACCTAGAAAAATTATAAGAAATTATATTTAAATTGAATTAAATTTTATACGAAAATGTATCTTTGCCTATTTTTCCCGAAAAAATATTTGATATTTTTACCTTTTCTTGTAAATTGTTTTGGTATTTTTTTAAAAATTTATTCTGATTTTTAAACAAATCTGAAAATTTTATTTAATTTAGAATTTTAAACAAAAAAAGAATACACAGATACTTTTTTTGCCCTAAAGTCAGACATGCACAACGAAATCAACAAAATTTTTTCGTTTCGTTGAAACCGAAAAATAAATTATCAAAATTATTTCGTTTTTTAAATAACGTTAAAAATTTATCAAAGCAAATTTTGTTTCGTTGAAAAACGAAAAATTTTCTATAATTTTCTCCTATGCTAAAAAAAATTTCTTCTGATACAAAAAAAAACGAAATTTTTTGTTGAAATTAACGTTATTTTCAACGGTTGATTGGGAAAAAAACGAAAAAATTTTATATCGTTTTCTCCGAAACGAAATAAATATTTTTCGTTTTTTGAATTAACGTTATTTTTTTATTTCGTTTCAACGAAACAAAAAAAATATTTCGGTTACCGTTAAAATTAACGTTAACGTGCATGCCTGCCTAAAGTACATTGTTTCTTATCTCAAGAACCCATACATTGAACAAAGGTGAAAATTCTGAAATTTTAATAAATGATGCATTGATTAATAGCCATTTAATTTACTACCAATTAACCAATTAACTGATATATTGAAAAAAGGCAAAAAGATTTACAGGATTTAAGAATTTCTCAATATTTTTAGAAATTTTTTGAAAAAGATCTTAATGTAAAGATCTTCAGTAGAATGGTCATTGGTCGCAACACAATTTCATCAACAATCCTTATTTTACAAAATTTACAAAAGCAAAAATATGAAATGTAAATATTTTACAAGTCTAGTGTCAAAAGTTCATAAAGTGTGTGTACAAGATACATGAAACAATAAAAAATTTGTA
Source organism: Tetanocera ferruginea (assembly GCA_958299015.1). NCBI lineage: Eukaryota > Metazoa > Arthropoda > Insecta > Diptera > Sciomyzidae > Tetanocera > Tetanocera ferruginea. The sequence goes on along the minus strand of OY282641.1, from coordinate 120,370,130 downwards.
AATGCCATGAAAAAATACTAGTGTAACAGGGTAAATCACTCAATTTATTTGTTTTTGTGAATAAAATTCAAAAAATGTATGAACAAATACGTGAAAAACAAGAAAAGTTCATGAGATGAGTCGGATAAATTTACATGGCGAAAAAAAACGTCAGTCGGAATTAAGAGGGACTCCTTAAAACGATTTCTGCAGACATTCTATGTTTTGGGTTGGAGAAATGCCATGGAATGGTTTTGGTTCTCATGAAACCATTTTTTTGCCTAAAAATCAAAGTTTTTGCATAGAACTTGTTTTCTTCATAATGCATACTCAAGATGAGCTCAAGATAAAAGAGTAAAGATTTGGATAGTACAGGAATTTTGGTTAAAAAATTTTGAATTTTTTGTCTTGACGAACTCTTTTGCAAAAACTTGATTTTTTCACTTCAAAGACTTTTTAGGAGAACCAAAACCGTTCCACGGGGATTTTTTCGATAAAAAATGAAAAAAAAACATGTAGAAATAGTTTCTAAAATAGATAGCGCGGCGAAATCTAAATTTCGAGCCGGCTTAGTGTTCAAGATACATGAACCCATAACAAATTTCGTCAATGCCATGAAAACTGCAAATGGGAAAAAAATCATTCCTAATTTTTGTGAATTCAATCCATAAAATTCATGTACAATAATATGAAGAACAAGAACAGTTCATGAGATAAGTGACAAAAATGCATTAATCGCATGTTCATTATAAGAGAAACGTGAAATGCTTTCTGAGCTTATTGTTCGATATACATTTAGTCCATGTACAAATGCAAGGGCAGCATATAAATAGTGTGTTTCATCATGATCTTACATAAGATATTGCATTGCTTTATATACAGATTATTATATGTGAGTACACTCAGCTCATGAACAGAAACACAAAACCGGTTTGAGACCCTCTTTACAACAACTTGATTTTTACTCTATGTCGCCGTAAATGCTCTCGACAATGTTATGTTTAATAATTATTATATGATGAAGGTTATCCTCAATAATTTTAAGCAAAGTATAATAGGCAGGGAAGGTCTTTTGCGAAAGAATAATGCTTCAAAACATTTCTAAAAACAATCTCTGAAATAAAATCAACAGTACGTATTGGATTTGTTTTATTGATATGCATTCATTCCTAAATACAGAGTCCTAGTAAATCTTCTCTTTAACTAGTTAAATTCTTATAAAACAAGTCCTAGTAAAATCTCTTTTGAAAGTTATTAAAATTTTTAAATTTAAAGAAAAGTTGGGGGTTAAACCCAAAATTAAATACGTTTTAGCGGAACATTTTTTAAGGATTTTTTTAAGATATTGTAGGACAACGCAATATTTTTCCAGCTAGTAATGCTTTAGAGTCAACAAAATATTATTGACTTGTCTCCCGTTTTTGGCCAAAATAAAAGTATGTCCAAAAAAACTACGACTTCCTCTACAATTAGGAATGTGGATCAGGTTTGAATCACACATCGATAATATTCAAAATTTTCTGACCACAAAAAGCAATTTATACGAGTTTTAGTCAAAATTTTAACAAATTCAAATATTGCGTCCGCCATATCGGATTCCTTATTTTTAATTTGTATACCCTAAACCTGTAAGGTCAGAGTATATAAATTTTGTGCAAACGTTTGTAATACCTAGAAATAAGCGAGACCGGTATAGAAAAGTATATATATTCTTGATCGGCGTCACCTCGTGAGCCGATCAAGATAAGAAGAAAAAGAAGAAGTACCTAGTTGAGGTAATTGCATGAAACTTGGTACACATGTTCAGATTGATCCAAAGATCTGCACTGTTGCATATTTTTAGAATCCGCTCACGGACACGCCTACCTTCCATTTGACCACAAAATTGAAACGACTTCATAAGAAGAGAGTTGTATTAAAAATGCAAAAATATAATTTTATATGCATGTTTTTTTTATCAAATTTAAGACGTTCACAAAAAATGGGCGTGTTCCGTCGATGAAACCTTCCAAACAACAAATTATGATAACAATATATAGAGTTGCGTTTTGACTACAGAAATTAAATTTGATGTGTATGTATTTCATATAAAATCTATGATAAGAACTGGGCGTTATTCGCTTACAAACACGCCTCCCTCCCATACAACTCCAAAATTTGTTGTAAATTAGCTTCACTAATAAAATTTTATGTGTAAGTTTGCAATATAAAAATTGGTGTTTAACTTGGTGTTTTCTGTCAGCGAACACCCTCACCTCCCATACAAGCCAATAATTGCAAACTCTACAAAAAGTCTTATATTTAAGTTACAGGGATTAAATTTGTCTAGTATATATTTTATACTAAACCTAAGACGCCTACATCCCATACAACCCAAAAAATTTAAATACTATAAAATAGTTTATAGTGTGATGACCGTGGCATGCAGTTTAAGTGTGTGGCTTAGCATGCTCGGAGCCCAGGTTCGATCCCCAGCCGCGGCGAAAAGTTTTTTTCAATAAAAAATTTTTCTGATCGGTCACCACCTCTCTGCAGACAATGGCAAGTCTCAGAGAGTAAATAATGTCATGTAAAGCTTCTTGAGAACATAAACTTTAGCCGTTCGGAGTCGGCATAAAACATGTAGGTCCAGTTCTCGGTCAATTGTGTGCAAACATTTAATAACACACACAACATAATTGATCATAAGAAGCTCGGTCAAAGTCCTTTCAAGGGCTGAAATGGCCAATTTGTTTTTGTTTTTTTTTATAAAATAGTTTATATATAACATACATAGATAAAACTTCGTATGGGAGTGTGTTTTATCAAAACTTAGATGTGTGCGAAAAATTGGCATCATCAATTTACGAACACGTCCATCTCCTATACTTCCCACTACAAAAAACTCTATAAAGAGGTTTATAAATGAGCTACAGAGATAAACTTTAGCATGTGATTATATTATATCAAAACTAAGATGTGAAATATTAATAAAAACAAACTAACGTCAACCGCCCACGAACACAGCCACCTCCCATACAACTCACAATAGTGAAAATTTTTACAAAGGGTTGATATTTGAGTTTTACTCAGTATAAAATAAGAAGTTATTTCTATTTGGTGTAATATTATAGGAGGTTTAGGTTTAAGGTTTAAACTTACTTGTTTAAATCTGATTCCAGATTCGTAATCGGCGACCCTTAATGTATATTTATATTGAATTTAGTTCAAAATCGATGAAATCTAAAAATTTCGTAGGCGGTATTGGAATTATAATTTTGAATTTTTAAAATCGGATTCTTGATTTCTGAGCAGGGAGCCCAAAATCGTACCCAGACAATGTTTTTAGTCCAAAATTGATCATATTTAAAAATTTTGATCCGCCGTATTGGATCAACCATTTAGAATTTCTTAAATTTTAACCAAGATTCGTAATAGTTATATTGATTTCTATTCGAAATTAAAAAAATTTCAACATTTTATCCGTCTCGTTGAATTTGTTCTTAAGTATTTGTTAATTTTGATTCCAGATTCGTGATCAATGGGCCCAAAACCTAAAAACATATTGTTTTTGAAATTAGGTCTAAAATTTAACATATAAAAAATGTTGGTCACCATATTGAATCTAGTATTTGAATTTGTTAAATTTGGGTCAAGATTCGTAATCAGCGACCACAAAAACCATTGCATACTAAGATCTTATTTAAAATTGTTGCGCAGCTATATTGGATCAGCCATTTGGAATTTTTTAGATTTGAGTCCAGATTAGTAATAAATGACCACAAAAACCTAAATATACACAATGCTCAATCCAAGTTCGAACAAATTCAAAAGTTGCATTCAAAAACATGTTAAATTTTTTTGAAAATTAGATATATTATATGTTTTCATGCATAAAATTAAGATCCTCAGAAGAGATCTTCATTTCAGAGTTAAAAATTTAAAAAAAAAATACCTATTTAGCTTATAATTAAAACGAATACTTGAAATTAATTAAATATTTCTGCTGAAAAAGCGCTGTTAGTGATTCAGACAGGCAGGCAGACAGAGTGTGTAAACAAGGGAGATAGGTAGATATTTGTGTCTCCTTTGTTTACACAGATTTCAGCCTGCCTGTCTGAATCGGCGTTTATTATGAACGGTGCCTAATAGCCGATACACATTGACTGCAACCTGCGACGAACAACAAACGTCAAAAAATAGAACGCATGTCTTCTTATGTAAGTATAATTTTTGTCTGCAGCACGACAAAGAGAAAATTCGACGACAAATGTTGCAGCCGCAGACTTCAATCTATTTCTAATTTGACAGCCGACAAAAGAGTACTCTGAAGTTTGTTTACGTTTTTGTTTCAAGCTATATTCAAATATATTCAAGCTAGCTGTGCGTTTTCGATTGTTAGAGTCTTGTCATCATTGTTTTGTTTTAAAGTAAGTTAATAAAGTAAATAAAATTCATCAGAAACACAGCAATACAGATTGTTGCTGTTGCATTCATCATAATCAAGTCGTCGAGATCACTGCAACAATTCTCTCTGACGACTAGTTTTCGTTTTGTCGGTGGACGCATGTTGCAGTCAATGTGTATCGGCTATAACTCGTGTTTCAATCTTTTAAAGCAACTATTTATACCACAAGATCCAAAAACATAGCGCCCTACTTTATTTACTTCATGTTTTAATTTAATGGCGTTTTCGTTTCTCCCAAAAAATGTTGCCTTGTCGCGGTGCAAAATGTTTTCAATGTTACCCGCAACCCTGTAAAAGTGCATGTTTTTCCTACTCAGGAAATGTCGTCACATTATAAACGTATGTAACCATCCTTGTCTAACGCACGCATTTCATAATATTGCCGCTTTAAGAACAGCTGATATGCAGGGCAACATTCTCCTCTGAGAAAGCTTCGCAGGGCAGAAAATGCGCCTTTTTTGCCCTCTGTGAGTATGACATTTTTAAAAACGAACACAGAATTTACTCAACCTTTTGCACTTAATTTAGAATCGAACATGAAAAAAGGCAAGGGCAGTGAAATGGCAACATTTTTTGGTAGAAAAAAAGAAAATTTTAGCAAGATATTATCCGGTTGAAATAATTAAAATTTTTCGTTGTAGGGTCCGATAAGGATTACGAAAAATTTTTTATAAAGGGTTATCGGTCATCTCAAATTTAAGAGAAAGCAATAAAGAAATGCTTTTTAACAGGGTTTAAATTGCTTTCAGCAAAATAGCAAAAGCAACGAAATTTTTACTGTGGTAGTGCTACCGACAGTTTTTAAAATCATTGTTATGCTGTTAATTTTGCTGTGTGAATTTTGAAAAGCAAAGCAAAAGCAGCAGCATTAAAAAGAATTTGTTTTACTGCGAAGTGTTACGCAAGCAAAATAAATTATTTTTTTGCTTTGCTTTTCATTTTGCTTTTCTAATTTGTCACAGCACTACGACAGCATCAGTTATTAAGCAGCTAAGTTTTGCTTTGCTTTCGGATGTTGTGTATTCGTTTGGCTTTCGTGATTTCTTTTTCGTCGTTTCTATGCTGCGTCGTTTCAGAGGCGCATGTCTATTTGCATGTTTTTTATATAATATGTACACTTGTGTGCAGTCGTGTATGTACGTTGTTACTTTGAAAAACTGTCAGTAGCACTACCGCAGCAAAATGTTGCTGTTCTTTTGCTGTTTTGCTGAAACTATTTTCATTACTTAGCAAAACGAAGCAAAGCAAAGGAATTGCTGTTTTCGTAGTGCTGCGACACATAAGAAAAGCAAAATTAAAAACAAAACAATAAAATATTTTCTTTTGCTTTTGTATCACTACGCAGTAAAACAAATTATTTTTAATGCTGCTGCTTTTGCTGTTGCTGTTCGATTTTCAATAAGCACAGCAAAGTAAAAGCAAAAGTAACTGAAGTTTTTTAAACGCTGCTTTTTAACAGGGTCTAGGATCAATTAAGAGTCGATTAGATTACAAATGGAAGCAACCCGTCTCTTCTGAGGGTTATTTCAAGGCTAAATTTTGAAAAATCTGCGATATAAAACATGGCTTATGCAATAGGAAGGCGTGTTCTGAGACTTAGATTTAATATATAAAGATTTTTTGGTCGCTGAGTCCGAATCTGAGGTCAGTTGGACTATATTAAACTCATTTCAAGGTTATTCGAAGGCCAAAACTAAAATATACCGTGTTACGATTGTATAACTTTCCGATACATAGGTTTTTTTGTTACTGATGTCGAATCTGAGGTATGTGTGTCTATAATAAAGCCATTTCTAGGTCAGTGCAAGATCAAAATGAAAATAAACAAAGATACGATGCTAAACTTCCTGATATACAGGTTTTTTGGGTAGCTTATTCCGAATTCATAGCAAGAGTGTGTGTATTAAGGTTATTTCAAGGCCATTTGAAGGTCATTTGGATTGAAGACGAGTTAGATGTTATGACTTGATCTGAGCCACATGAAGTGTAAAGCGACAATGATGATGCTGATGTGAGTTAAAAAGAACAAAACTCGATTTTTAAATATGAATCCTCAAAAAAAGAAGAAAATAGAAAAAAATAAGGAATGTGGTTGGTATTTTTTGTGGTCGAATAGACTCTTAATTGTACCTTCACTGCTAAAAAGAATTTTATTTTTGTTTTTTTTTTGCCAAAAGTGAGGCTGAAAATTGGCCTTATCGACCCCTCTCTTTTCTATATTCTTTCATGCGTACCTTGAACTACAATAATGCTCAAATCTTCGTTTCAATTTTAAAGTTAACGGCCAAAAAGTTGACTTGGCTGGCCCACTGTGCAGCGACCTAGTTATAAAAAAATAAACTATTTTTACCCAGAGCTACTTAAAAAAATGTTGTGGTTGAAATTCCTTTAAAAGCAAATTTTATTATGTGCTTATATAGTCGCCTGTTTCTCTGATTCTCTTTTGGTTTACTTGCGGTTCTTGCTGTTGTTGTTGTTGTTGTTTTAAGCTTTGTGCAGTTGGCAGCCTGCATAAAATGAAAAATGTTTAAAATTTATATGATCAGAATAAAAAAGAGAGTGAAGAAAAATGGCTGCAAAAAATGGGCGAAAAAAAGTAATTTCACATAATTTCACACAGAGCTTTGTTGTGACATATAAAGTGTGTCCTTTTACATACTACAACTACAACCAAACTTATACACACTTTTTCACACACCACATATTATCACAAAAAAGCATAGAATTTAATATCAGAACATGTCACGATTTAGCTACGAATTGCAAATAAAAATTAAACAAAAAAAAAAAAATAAAACAAATAAGTAGGTATCAACAGAAAAAATGCTTTGCCCGCAAAGGACACAGGAATAAAAACCAGATAAGGCAAAGAACAAAAAGGAACATTAGTAAGCAGTTGTACAATATGAGAAAGAACAAAGCGAAGGAAGAAAAAAATAATATAAAAACAGTCAACTAATGCACACTTTGTCATATTTGCCAAGTCAACACGCGGTGACTGTTTTTGGTTGTTGTTATGTGTGGAGCTTATGTACAAAAGTGTGAAGGGAATATGTGAGTGGGAGTGGTAGGGTGCGAGGCATGTGTCATGACATGAGCATGAGCATGACAAGAGCCGACTTTTATTAATATCGATCTTTGCCAAAAGGTCAACTCTTTCGAAATAAGAAAGATACAGTCAATAAAAGCTATAAAAATAGATAAAAATTCTATGTTTTACTGAAATTTTTCAAAAATGTCAATGGTATGTTTTATTTACATTTCAAAATTTAGTTGACTTGACAAATTTTTAATTTTATGTTTACTTTCGAAAATAAAAACTACGAATAACTATGATAAAACAACATAAATAAGTCACACGCAGCTACAACAACAACAACCAAAAATAAACCAAGCATTTAAACCAATATACAACAAAAAAATCATGAAAACAACCAATCATTATCAACACAGAAGTAGATTTATATTGACAAGCCCCAGCAACAATATAATTCGCATTAGGTTTACATAAAAACTAGCTTAAGATGATAGGGTGGGTTCTTATTTTGAAAAAACATGCTGTGGGAATATCAAAATTTCATTTTAATTTAACAATTTTTTTTTCAAATATGCCGTATAAATACAAACAAATTTGCCGTGATAACCAAACAAAATATGTCATAAATGATGTTTGAACTCGTTTTCTCTGCAACACAGTATCGCTAGTGCTGCCATTTGTCTATTATAATTGTCGAATTGAAATATATCCTTTTATAATAATATTATTTATAATTGATTTACCAAAAAAAGTAAACCTTATTCTCAATTTAGTAACAAACTCATTTATATATTAAGCAAATTACTATCAATAACTGATTTTTCAACATCTTCAAGAGCCTAAAAATCTCTTGTACCTTTAAAAAAACACATCAATTAACATAAAAATGTACTAAACGCGCTTAAAATATATTCATATATTTTCACAAGCAATTCAATAAGCAATATTTTTGCTTAAAAAATATATATACGACACAATACAATACAATACAATAATAATATCGTTTTATATTCTCATTTTGGGCCTATATAAAATTTAATAACAGCATTTGAATTTTAAAACATAAAATTTCTTGAAGCCGTTCGTCCCTCTACACAACGCATATATTTTTGTTTTATGCCACAAAAACGTCCTATTTGGTCGCTTGGCGCTCTTCATGTTCATGCCAAAAATTTAATATTTATGAAATGCAAATACAAAATAAATATAAGCTTGGCAAAGAATTTTACAACAGCAAAAGATGCTTTAAACAAAAATAAAAAAAAAACCAAAAAAACAACAAACAAAAAAACAAGCAAAAAGAATTTTAATCCTAGATATTCAGATAGAGACACAGAAACTTATTATAAAATGTTACAAGCTATGCAAACGTTGGCATATAAATGAGGAGTTCCATACATAAACTCACTGCTGGAGCAGCCCCTAGTTGCTACACTCCTAGCTTACAGCTCCTACAGGCTAGACTAAACGTATAGAACCACCCACCAGCCCACCACCCGTCATGTTATAATGCCAAAAATCTTGACTGCTTTCAGCGACTCGACCGAGTCGAGTGTGTAGCGAGACAAACAGTCAAAAGCGTAATAAACCAAAAGTGATGTAAACAATAACGCTATTTACGACTTTACTGCTCTATATATAAAGCATAAAAATGGCGGCATTTCAAAAATAAATCGCAGCTAGCTACAGTACAAGCTAAAGTACAAATATATATATGTGTGTGTGTGTGTGTGTGTGTGTGTGTGTGTAGAAGATAATAAAAAAGACATTTTAAATAAATAAATAAGCAGCAAGTAAGAAAATTTTCAAGGCATAAAGCAGCACGTTTTTATAATGTCGGTTGAGAGCTTGTCAAAGCTTTTTGGTGGTTTTTTTATTTTGCTTATTATTATTGTTAGTATAATTTTTTTCAACAATAATTTAAAAAAAAAATGTAGAATGCAAAAAGGTTTTATAATGTTGTATTACATAAGTGCAGTCCATTTTTAATATTTTTAAAAATGAATTTATAGATTTTTTTTTATTTTTAATAAAATTTATTTATATTTAATTATAATCGTTGCGTTCTTTCAGCCCAAGATTTAGATAAGGATATTAAATTATATTGAAAACACAATTAACAATTGATCCAGAACGAAACTTGAATCTAAATTGAAAGTGTTCAGAACTTAACATTTTAGTTCAGCCATTCTCTAACTGATGTAGTTGATAAAGTTGCTTGGCAACAATATTCAATATATTTTGTATATTTTATTTATATTTAAACAAATAAATGAAATTGAAAGTACCAACCTATTTGATTTTAGAAAAGATTTTGGAAAAAAAGAAAAAAAATATGTTCCGAAATGTCCAATATAATGGACAAATTCATTGACAGGGTTAAAGGAACCAAGCGTCCAGTTGTCAAGAAGGAGAAAACTCCTTTCATGAAAGTTAAGAAAATTGGAGGACCCAAGAATGGCGGTGAACGTGCTGTTTACTTTAAGAAAGCCAAGTCCAACTACCGCACCAAGACCTTTGTGAAGAAATGTCCTGCCAAGGACATGAAGGACTTCATGAAGCGGACAATAAACGCGTTGTGCTGCTGAAGGCATACTTGTCTGGTCTCCTATTGGTAACTGTACCATTCACATTAAACTCATGTCCTATGCGCCGTGTTTCTCAGCGTTATGCCATCGCTTGCTCGTCTCGCATCGATTTGGGTGACTACAAAGTACCCGAGCACATACATCATCGACGAATGCTGCCGCCACATGAAGTTCAGTTCCGAGAAGAAATCTGTTGATATCTGATCTGTTGAAGGCGATATCTTAACTGCCAAGAATATAAATAATTTTTTGTTTATTTGATAAAAAAAATTAAAATTTTCTGCATGGAAAAGAAACGCTCGCTAAATAAAACGTTCGCTATAAATTGCACTTTTAAGGAAATATCTATCTCGGCTAAAAATTTCCAGAAAATTGATGCTGCTTTCCAGACCTGAGGAAATACAAAAAATCAGCTACAGGTCGCGAAACAGATCTGCGAAACATTAATTCACGACTGAGCAAAAGACTGGAGTCGCCTGGGAGTTACAAGCCTTTTCATTCCGAGAATATTCATTCCGTTCTATGCAAATATCGAATACTTTTATGAAGATTGAAAGTTCCAGAGACTTCTCCATGTAATTCTGTCGATTCTGAAATAACTGATTCTATAGCAACAGTCTTTTAAAAAGTACGAAACATTTGAGCTGTTTCCGAGCATTTAAATCCAAAAAACCTTCTCAAAGTTGAATTATTTTAGTTGAATTATTTATTTATTAGGAACTCATTCATTGAGTTCCTAATGCTTCTAATGAATTTTGCTAGGTATTTAACAAAGGCCGGAAAAAAAATTGTGTATAGCCTGTTTCAAAAGAGAAGAACATTTTCGCGCATGTTTGAGAATAAGAAAATAATTTTGAGAGCGTTCTTCATTCTGATTGGTCAACATTTAAAAAAAAAATTGAATATTCTCCGAGCAGAAAAATAAATGAAAAAAATTATTGTATATTCCTGAATTTTGCTGTTCATCGCAACTGCGCTGCGGAAGTACTGAATTTTATTTTTCAAAATCAACCAATCAAAATTGAAAAAAAAGTGGGTGTCAAAAAATAATTTGTTAGCCAAAATTTCACTTCACAATTTTTTCTTGAGAAAATAATTTATTTTTTATGTAATTTGTATTTGATTTCTCTCTCAAGATGCAGGTTGCTGCAGGGCGTCGGTGCAACACCGTACTTGTTCGATCATTTGTTCTGAATGTTTGCGCATTTATATATATAGAACAAGTAAAGAAAGTCTAAAGTCGGTCTAGGCAGACTATGAAATACCCTAAACCCACTTTTCAAAAACAAAAATTTTTTATTGTTTATTGTAAATGGGCGTCTCCAAGGGTCCCTATGAGAGGTGGGCGTGTTCATGGACGGATTACTTCCAGTTTTTCAACACACCTTAGTTTTGGTATAAAATACATGCATACCAAATTTAATTTCTCTATGACAAACATAACCTTATTTATTGAGTTTAAAACTTTTTGGGTTGTGTGGGAAATAGGCGTTACCGTTGGCGCATGACGGCCATTTTTCAAAACCATCTTTGTCTTGTCATAAAAAACATACGTGCCAAATTTTAGCTCTGTAGGTAAAACAGAGGCTTATTTATTGCGTTTTAAATTTTTGGGTTGTATGGGAGGTGGGCGTGTTCATGAGCGGATGACGTCCATTTTTCGAAGACATCTTTGTGTTTGTATAAAACACGTACATATCAAATTTTACTGTTGTAGGCTGATTATGAGCTGAGAAATGCAGTTTTCAATTTTCAAGTTGTATGGGAGGTAGGCGTGTCCGTGGACGGATGATGTCCACTTTTCAACGAAATTTTTGTGTTAATACAAAACACACACATACCAAATTTTATTGTTGTAGACTTATTATGAGCTGAGTTATGCAGTTTAACATTTTTGCGTTGTATGGGAGGTAGGCGTGTCCGTGGGTGGATTCCAAAACAATATTCAATAGTGCAGATCCTTGGGTGCATGTGACCATGTGTACCAAGTTTTATCCAATTATCTCAACTCCTTCTTCTTATCCTGTGTACGGACAACACACAGACGGACAGACGGACGGACGGACGGACGGACGGACGGACATGGATAGCTCGACTCACGTGGTGACGCTGATCAAGAATATAAATACTTTTCTATACCGGACTCGCTTCGTTCTATGCGTTACAAACGTTTGCACAAAGTTAATATACCCTGACCTTTCAGGTTTAGGGTATAAAAATAGTAAAAAACACTCAAAAAAAAGCATAAAGTTCAGCGAACATTACAAAAAGAGCAAGAAATTACGCTCTAAAAAATTGTCTAGCTTTAAAAATAATTTCTCACTGCGCATCAAAAAATGAAACTAAAAAATGTTCTTCTCTTTTGAAAAAAGAAAAAAATTAGAAAGCACTTGTCATATAAATTTGAAGTGCCATCTATTGGTTAAAAGCAAAAACTGATGCAAAGTATTTTTTTCATAAAAATGAAATCTAATCGGATCTCAGACCGAAAAAAATGTGGCTAATATACTTACTTACTGATTTACTAGAGTACTTTCGGTACTCGCCATTGACGCAGATTGGACCATAGATCTTGCGAAGGATTTTTCTCTCGAACGCTCTCAAAGTCCTTTCATCAGAGCTGCTCAACGTCCAGGTTTGTGATGCGTACAGTAGGACGGGCATGATTATTGACTTATAGAGCGTCAGTTTCGTTCGTTGAAAGAGAGCTTTGCTTCTAATTGCTTACCCAAAGTTACACCTGTTAGCAAGAGTTATCCTTCGTTTAATCTCAAGTCTGATATCGTTGGAGTAGTTAATGCTGGATCCCAAGTAAACAAAGTCCTTCACTACCTCAAAGGAGGTGTTGTCAACAGTGACGTGGTTTCCAAGACGCTGGGACTGTTTCTTTGTTGACACAAGATACTTCGTTTTATCTGCGTTCACTGCAAGACCCATTCGACTCGACTCTTTTTCTAGCCTAGAGAATGCTGCAATATCATCAGCATGTCATATCATCTGTCAATATCATCAGCAAGCGCCAGCAGTGTAACACTCTTATAAAATATTGTGCCACTGCATCTCAGGTCAGCAGCTCGGATGATCTTCTATAATTATATTAAAAAAGTCACACGATAAGGAATCAGCTTGTCTGAGTTTTCGCTTGGTATCGAAAGGAGGATAGAGGTCCTTCCCAATTTTTACAATGCTGCTGGTGTTGTTCAGTGTCATCCTGCAAAGACGTAATAGCTTCGCAGGAATACCAAATTCAGGCATGGTGATGAATACCTACCTGATAGGTGAGTAAGGACTCACCTATCACAGTCCATATTGGACTGTCGAAGGTGGTTTTGAAATCGACAAAAGGTTGCTCTCCAAGGTTTGTCGTAGCGTTAAGATCTGGTCGATGGTGGACTTTCCACGTCTAAAGGCACAGTGATAAGGTGCAATTAGTTGTTTGACGATGGGCTTCAGTTTTTTACACAATACATCGGCTCCTGTGGCTTTGTTGTTTTTAAGCCGAGCTATAGCTGTTAAGACCTCGTTATAATCCGGCAGCGGAACTTCAACGCTGTCATCCATAATTGGTGTTTACGGGATATCATCTCCACTGGCGGGATTGTTGTCAGCGTCGCCATTTAAAAGACTAGAGAAGTGTTCCCTCCATAACACCAGTGTACTCTGGATATCTGTCACTAGATTTCCATTCTTATCCTTGCAGGAAGAGGCTCCGGTCTTAAAACCATCAGCCAGGCGTCTTTTTTTTTCGAAATATTTTCGAGTCTCATTCCTGTCGCTATTCATCTCAATTTTCTCTCACTCACGCATTTCCGCCTCTCGTTTTTTTCGCCTGAAAATGCGTGTCTCTTCCCTCCTCTTCTCTCGGTATAGCTCCATAGCAGCACGCGTTACAACCGACTGCAGGGTAGCTTTGTAGGTGGCGTCCTTCTCTGTAGTGGCGTCGCGACACTCCTGGTCTTGCCACTGGTTTCGGCGAGGGCGGTGGTAGCCTATCACCTCTTCTGCAGCCGTACGCATAGAATGGGATATGTGCGTTCACTGCGCGCATTTATCGTCGTTCGTAGGAGTGCTTTCTTGAAGCAAGAGTGAGAGTCGAGTAGCGAAGGCTTCGGCCATCCGTTTTGACTGCAGCTTGTCGACGTCTAGCTTTCTTTGTGTAGTATTGCGAGCATTCTTAGTTGCGCACAGACGTGTGCGGATCTTGGCTGCGACATGATAATAATGCGAATCTATGTTAGCACCACGGATCGTGCGTACGTCCAGTACACTGGAAGAGTGCCTTCCGTCAATCAAAACGTGATCAATTTGGTTGCACGTTTTTTGATCAGGGGACAGCCAGGTGGCCTTATGAATGTTGAGATGCTTGAATCTAGTGCTACTAACGACCATGTTTCGTGCTGCGGCGAAGCCAATCAACCTCATTCCGTTATCGGATGTGTTGTCGTGGAGACATAACTTTCCAAATATGTTTTCTTTGCCTACATTAGCGTTGAAGTCTCTAAACACAACTTTTAAGTAATAACGGGGACAGCGTTCGTATGTTTCTTCAAGGCGCTCATAGGAATTTTCTGTGGTCTCGTCATCTGTTTCTTCTGTCGGTGTGTGCGAACATATTAGGCTAATAATACAAAATTTAGCTATGAGACATTAGACAAAAAACAAAAAACAAAAAACAAATTGAACATTTCAGCCCTTGAAAAGACTTTGACCTAGCTTCTTTTCATCAATTGTGTTGTGTGTGGTATTAAATGTTTGCACACAATTAACCGAGAACTGGACCTACACGTTTTATGCCGACTCCATACGGCTAAAGTTCATGTTCTCAAGAAGCTTTACATGGCATTGTTTACTCTCTGAGGGTTGCCATTGTCTACAGAGAGGTGGTGACAGATCAGAAAAATTATTTATGGAAAAAAACTTTTCGCCGCGACTGGGGATCGAACTCGGGCTCCGAGCGTGCTAAGCCACACACTTAACCTGCACGCTACGGTCACCACGGTCAAGACACCCACTCCTGTTGCTAAACAACACGGATTCAAATGTCTGCTAAATATCTGAAGAGACATCACTCACAAAAAAAATTATATAGAATGGGTCTACTTATTTGTGAAAAGTACCGTAAAAGCTTCAGTAGAACCTTACAAAAACTATACTGAGGGTCACTGTACAGTTAATTGTGCTTCAAGCACTTCATCAGGTGGAGGCTTATAATTTTTTTGATGACTTTTGAAAATTCTCTTCTCATGACAATTGCGACTTTTCATCAAGATGAAAATACTTCTGTCCTGTAGAAGAAGTTGAAGAAGTTGAAGAGGTTGTGGAAGAGGTATGGAATGAATCAGAATAGAAGCAAAAAACAAAATTGACGGTCCATTAGTGGGTAATCTATGATTTCCTGGAGTTCTCTGTGAAGCCTGTTTCTTATATGATGAAGTGTTTGTAATTAAATACTGAGGTAAGATATTTTAAGCTATCTTTTTCTTTGTCTTCTGCACATCTTCTGTAGAAATCTATGTGAGGGATTCATACTCTCGATTGTGTTTTTAACAAGCTTTCAACTAGCTTATTTCAATCATGTTTTCTTTTGACAGCAGTACACTTAAAAAATTCCGTAATCGAAGACCTGAAATTACGTGTCGGTAATTTTTGTGGTCTGAGTTGCATTCTTATAAGTTTAAATTTCTATCGACCTAAAATGTTACTGAAATATAGAAAAGTTTGTTATTTTTTACTGTTTTTATGTAATTTTTTTTTTCATACGAATATCAACTTACGATAATAACATTCCCTCAAGAGTGCCGTGCTATAAGACCATTTGTCCTCGTTTGGTTTTGTTGCAATAATCCACTTTCACCACTCATTGGAATCGTGCTTAAATTTCACATTACTTTGTTGTTGTTGTTGTTGTTGATCCAATTCGAGTGAAATAACTAAAAATTGACATAATGTTGACTAACAGCGGCTTCCTTTTTTATATATTTTTTTTTTTATTTTTTTTTTTTTTTTTTTGGTAGCCTCTGACTTGCCATAATTCTGGCCTGCTTGACATTCTATACGGCTCACCAAGATGATACCCAGATACAACGCCAGATATAGTTTGGAAAAAATGCTACCCCAGCAAATAAATCCATCTTTATAGCTGAAGCTTGCAAGCAAATCGTGTTCACAAAAGCAAGCAAGGAATTATATTCGTCTCTATCAATATACGGCGTGCTGATATTCTTATCTATCGTGCTGTTGTGCATTCTATAGATACTTTTTTTTTCATTTCATTTCTTTCCTCTGCTTAAATATAATGATGCCATTTAGCAATAAGTCAATAATATAAGCGTATTTTTCGTCACAAATGTATATCTTTAATATTTTTACGGTATATTGGATTTATGGCAAAAGGACACACACACACACGTTCAATACAGCAGACAAGCATAAAAGCAATAGCAGCAAGAAACACGAAACACTAAGAAAACAGCCGGCAAGTCAAACAGACAAAAGGACAATGTTTTGATTTTATGATTTAGACCAACAATAGGCAAAAGACATATAAAATATTGAAGCAGCCGAAACAGAGTGGGTGGGTGTCATGAGTTCTGCATTATATCTAGTCTTGTTGCTTTAGCTACACAGCAGATAAACGAACTTAGTAGGCAGAGGCAAAAAGGTAACTTTGCATAAATTGCTAGAAATATATAGACAGTGATGAAATTTTTGCTGATGCTGTACAAACATAGAAAAAAAAACACATAACTATGGACAGACTGCTTGAGCAACAAAAGCCATGATAGATAGATAGCAAAAGAAAGTCGAAGCAGGATATTCATATTTTTATGATGACCTCCCAGCACCGTGGTCCCAGCGCCACCCTATTTTTATAGAAACGCATAAAAAAAACCATCTGGTTGTTATGGGTTTAAGATGCTGTATTGACTACATTTAATCTTGAAGTGTTGGTAGAGGGAGAGAGAGAGAGAGAGAGATATAAATGGGGAATTGACTTTTGCTGTTGTTGCAAGCAGTTTAAACTGGATTGAGTGCAGAATTTATATATTGATGATATAGGACAGTATTTAAGCTACAAATATGCGGTTACAGAGGGTCGTATTGCTGGTCATAAATAAACTATTATAAAAAATGTTGACTTATGCTATTGTGTGGTTTTTTATTGTTGCCATTGTTTTCGATATTGTGGTTTTTTTGTTGTGAAATGGTTATGCTAATGAGGCTATCTGAATGCTAAGACACGCATTACTATAACAAGATAAAGCTTTAAAAATTGCCCCGTTGTTGTTGTCTCAGTTGTGGTGGCTTTGAAGTGGGAAGACAAATACAGCTGGTATGAGTCAAAATATTGCGGCGAATCAATGCTGTATTGCGGTCAAAAGGATATTGATAAGAAATTAATAGCAACTCTTAAGATTTCAAAGAAAAAATTTGAAGTTTCTGGAAATTTTAACATAACAAAACAGAAATATTGTAATGAACAAAATATTGTAATGATCAAAATATTGAAGTTTCTGGAAATTTTAACATAATAAAACAGAAATATTTTAATGAACAAGAAATATGATAAAAAATTAACATGAAATATTATGAATATAATAAAAAATTTGCCTTTAGTTCCATCCAAAACTAAGCAATAAGTAGAAAAAAAAAAATACAATATTGTTTTGGTAGAGTTTTTGAAATTATTTTTGAATATTTTTAGAGCTCAGTAAAAAAAGTTTAGAAATGCAACTCTTAGTTTTTTTAAAATAAAATTTTTCTCAACTTAATGGTGCATATCAATAGATTTTCTTAAATTTTCTAAAACAATTTCATTTTATAAAATGTTTTTTCATTTATTTTCAAATAAACCAATGAAACAAAAAAGCCCAACGAAACATCAACAATCCAGACAAATAATTGGTCACAATATTTCTTCACAATTTATTTAAGTATAACCTTCAACTTTATAACTCTGCTTCTGGCAATTGAAGCAATGAATGACAAATCATTGTTTTTCATTAAAAAATAATTAAAAATCGAACTATTCTGAAATTTCTCAATTATATAAAAAACTTTCCCTAAGGATACTTAATCCTTAAAACTACCTCTGCTACAACTTTACAACAGTTTCTACAAAAATTTGTTGTATTTATATAAAATTTTCATCATTTTTCATTTTCAGTTTCGAAAGCAGTGACACTTGTATTAACACAACCAAATACTACAGCAAACACACATACACTCATGTATGTATATGAATGAAATATAACCACTTGCATCAAATTTATGCGCTGTCAAGTGTTGCCCCCCTTCACAATCAAATAAATGACATTCACTTCAACACCAACTCGTTGCAAGTGCAAAATGTCGTTAGCTCACGGTTATGTTGTTGATGTTTTTGTATGTATGTGTGACGTTGTATTGTATTACGTTGTAAGAAACAATGTATAAGTCGCGACACAGCGATTACAAACGTAATTGTTGCAATATTTTAAAAACTTGTTCAACGTTTTTAAGTGCCGAGGTCTACAACGTCTGCACAAGTTTAAAAAAATGTTGAAACTTTATTCAGGAAATACCAGGAATAAATAAGAACTTTGTTGATGTTGATGAGTTCATAAATCAAGGCAGAACAATGAAAGGAGAAGGATCAATAAGGCCCGTTTGAGGCCTCCCTCATATTTTGCAATAAGCAAAACAAAAATGTCAATAAAGAGTTCATTCGTCTACAAGCGGAACCAACAGTATCCCCACCTAAGGATCATTTCAAGGTCGAATTATGAAAATGCCGTTAAATCAAACTTGCCTTTTCGAAATTAATAGGCTTTTTCTGGGACTTTGGTTTAATATACACATAGAGGTTTTTTGGACGCTGACTCCGAATCCAAGTTCAGTTTGTCTATATAAAGGTTAGTTCAAGGTCATTCCAAGGTCAAATGAAAATATAAAAACAGATATGGGAACTCCAACATCCTAATATGTAAGTTTCTGGGGTCGCTGTTTCGTAATCTGAGGTCAATATGTCTGTATAAAGGTCATTGCAAGGTCATTTCAAGGTCAAAACTAAAAACCACAGAAACCAACTTCCTGATATATACGTTTTTTGGTCTGCTGATTCAGAATCCAAGGTCAATTTGCATGTGTAGAGGTCATTTCAAGGTCATTTTAAGGTAAAAATTAAAAAACAAACAGAGATACGACCTCCAACATCATAATATGAAGGTTTCTTGAGTCGCTGTTTTGTAATCTGAGGTCAATATGTCTTTATAAAGGGTCATTGCAAGGTTATTCCAAGATCAAAACTAAAAATCACAGAAACCAACTTCCTAAAATATAAGTTTTTGGGTTGCTGATTCAGAATCCAAGGTTTTTGTCTGAGTATAGGTCATTTCAAGGTCATTGTAAGGTCAAAATTAAAAAACAGACAGAGATACGATCTCTAACATCCTAATATGAAGGTTTCTTGGGTCGCTGTTTCCTAATCTGAGGTCAATTTGTCTGTATAAAGGTCATTACAAGGTCATTTAAAGGCAAAACCTAAAAAGCACAGAGACCAACTTCCTTATATATGGGATTTTTGGGTCGCTGATTCTGAATTTTAAGGTCAATTTGTCTGTAAAAGGTAATTTCGAAGTTATTCCAAGGTCAAATTAAAAAAAAACCCTGAGGTACGATGTGTACCATCCTGATGATTAAGTTTCTGGTGTCGCTTATTTCAATTCCAGACTCTATTTATCGGAAAAAAGTTAATTCAAGGTCATTCTGAGGTCAAAATGGAAAATCACAGAAATATGATATCAAACTACATGATGTTTAAGTTTTTTGGGTCGTTGATTCCGAATCAGAGAAAAATTTGTCTAAATAAAGGTAATTTCAGGGTAATTGAAGAGCCGAAATGAAAAAAAAAAACAAGTAAAAAAAAGTCTAAAGTCGGTCTAGGCCAACTATGAAATACCCTAAACCTACTTTTCCAAAAAAAATAAATAATATTAATGAAAATGAGCGTGTCCGTGGGCGGATGAAGCCTATATTTTATATGCATTTAAATGGTGAAGAAAAATTTGCACATACCAAGTTTTATTCCTGTAGCTCACAGTTAATGCCTTTATTATGCTTTCGCTGTGGCAGGTGGGCGTGTTCATGGACGGAGTCCATGAATATAAGTTTTGTTATAAAATACATACATACCAAATTTGATCTCTCTATGACAAACAGAATCTTATTTATTGAGTTTTAAGCTTTTTGGGTTGTATGGGAGGTAGACATCCATTTTCCAAAACCATCTTTGTTTTGTCATAAAAAACATATGTGCCAAATTTTTTCGCTGTGGGTTAAACAGAGGCTAATTTATTGTGTTTTCAATTTTTGGGTTGCATAGGAGGTGGGCGTGTCCGTAAGCAGATGACACCCTTTTCTCGAAGACATATGTGTGTTGATATAAAACACATACACACTAAATTTAATTGTGGTAGTTTAATTATGAGCTTATTTATGCAGTTTTCAATTTTTGCGTTGTATGGGAGGGAGGCGTGTACGTAGGTGGATGATGTCCATTTTTCAAAACCGTCTTTGTTTTGATACAAAACACATACACACCAAATTTTATTGTTGTAGTTTAATTATGAGCTTATTTATGCAGTTTTCAATTTTTGCGTTGTATGGAAGGTAGGCGTATCCGTGGGCGGATTCCAAAAAATATTCAAGAAAACAGATCCTTAGGTTCATGTGACCATGTGTACCAAGTTTCATTCAATTATCTCAACTCTTTCTTCTTTTCCTGTGTATACGGACAACACACAGACGGCCAGACGGACGGACAGACAGACGGACGGACGGACATGGATAGCTTGACTCACGTGGTGACGCTGATCAAGAATATATATACTTTTTTATACCGGACTCGCTTCGTTCTATGCGTTACAAACGTTTGCACAAAGTTTATATACCCTGACCTTTCAGGTTTAGGGTATAAAAAAACCTGAGATACGATGTGTAACATCCTTATGAAGAAGTTTCTGGTGTCGCTTGTTTCAAACCCAGACTCAATTTGTCGGTAAAAAGGTAATTCAAGGTCATTCTGAGGTCAAAATGGAAAATCACAGAGATACGATATCAAACTTTCTACGGTTTAAGGTTTTTGGGTAGTTGATTCCGAATCTAAAGAAAATTGTCTATATAAAGGTCATTTCAGGGTTATTATAGAGCCGAAATGAAACAATAAAAAAAATATTGAAGTACGATGTCCAATATCCTTATATATAAGTTTTTTAGATCGCTGATTCCAAATCTGAGGTCAATTTGTCCGTACTTCATTTGTTTTAAGGTCATTTCAACGTCATTTCAAGGTCAAAATGAAAAAATAACAGAGGCAAGATGTTCAAATTCCTCATATATAAAATTTGGCGATCGCTTATTCTGTATACAAAGTCAGTTTGTCTATATTCAGGTTATTCCAAGGTCTTTACAAGGTCAAAATGATTAAACATAGAGAAACGATGTCCAACTTTCTGCAATTTAAGTTTTTGAGACGCCAATTTTAAACCAGAGAAGAATTTGTCTGTATAAAGGTCATTTCAGGGCCATTCCAAGGTTAAAATTGTAAAATCACAGAGATACGATGTCCAACTTTCTGATACATTGATGTTTTTGACTTGCTGATTCCAAATCCAAATTGTGTGGTGACCGTGGCATGCAGGTTATGAGTGTGGCTTAGCCTGCTCGGAGTTCGAGTTCGATCCCCAGTCGCGACAAAAGTTTTTTTTTAAAAAAACATTTTTCTGATTGGTCACCACCTCTCTTCAGACAATGGCAAACCTCAGAGAGTAAATAATGCCATGTAAAACTTCTTGAGAACATAAACTTTAGCCGTTCGGAGTCGGTGTTTTATGATGTTTTTTTTATATAAACGTTTTATGATATCAATCTTATCAACATAATCTATATCAAATATCATATCTGTATATAAAGTCAGATCGAAATAAAATTTCGCCGGATACCGATTCAAAATTTAGGGACTCTTAAAAGCTATTTCTGCAACATTTTTTTTTATCGAAGAATTCATGGTATCATTTTAGCTATTTTGGCTTGGGTATGAATGCTGAAGAAAAAAAAAGTTATAGGCAAAACACTTGATTTTTTTTTGGCCAAAAAACGGGTTCAGGAAAACCAAAACTGCTCCATGGGGATTTCTCCTAATCAAAAAAAAAAGATAATTAGAAATAATTTTAGGAGTCCCAATAACTTTTGAGTCGGTGTCCATCTGATCTTATCTACATGTATACATAAAAATGTATAGTGGTTTGTTTGGATGCTTAAAACTTGAAAATGACTGAACCAAATTGGATATTTTCTTCTGCGGGCTTGTAAGTAATTGCAACGCAAAGGTTTAGATAAAAAGAAGAAGTCAGAAATTTCTCAACAGGTGGCGCTGTAGGCATATATTTCGGTTTTCAGTTCAATTTGAACGTAATAACTTTGGAAACATAGGTCGTACAGCCTCAGAATTCGGTATTTGACCTCAATTAACATATGCCACTTTATGGGCGAGGGGCGTGGCACTTTTTCACAAATCCTAGTTTTCGGTATAACTTTCGTACTATAAGTCGGACTCTTAAAAAGCTCGGTAGGAGCTTACTTAGTCGTGTTCTTTGTCTGAACTCGGGCTTCGTTGGCTTTAACGGCATACACTAAGCATGCACAACCACGGCCGCCGATGTTATATACTTTCCTTCATAAAAACAAAAATCAAGAAAACCAACTTAGTTTTTAACCTCAAGATTGCGAATCAGTCTTTAATATAGCTTAGTAGATTCTTCCTAAGGCCTTTGTATGCCCTCTTTAAAGTATGATTTGTATAAATTTCTTGATTGCATACATAACAGCGTATAAATTTAAATGTCAGTCTTAAAAACCTTAAATTCGCTTGATATATATTTTATTATATCTTTCTCTATAACTTATATCTCTTCTACTTTTTGTTTCCTTAGTCCTTATTTAACGCTCTTAAGCAAACTTTGTATTGACTTCAATTCCATTGCTATTAATTACCGAACTAATTTTCTTCTTTTGCTTCTTTTTTTTTTTTGTATTCTTTCTTTTACTTTCGTATTCAATGCTTAATTGCTCCACTGCCAAGTTTGTACAAACTTTTTTTCTGCTAAACTATTGTCGCCCCTGCAACCTGCTTGTTTCGAAAAAAAAAAAAAAAACATTTTCATTTCTTTCTACTTATAAAGTCTTCCAAGTTGTGGCATTTTTGCTTATTCCGCAAAAGTGAGTCTCTAAGTCTTTTGAGCTTTTTGCGCTTTCTTGCTTCTTTTATTCTATCTTAGTTCATCCGAATTGATTAAAATTGTTGCGAAAACAGGGACAAAAGCATGCGAACAACGCACATAGTCAAAAGCAACAGCTTCATCATCAACATCGTCATCATCATCATCATCATCATCATCACCAGCAGCAGCAAAGCGTAAACTTTTTGCCTCTAGTTTTCTTTAGCGTTTTAAGCAAAAGTTAAGCAAAGAAAGAATTTCTTTTCTCAAAACCTAATGAAAAAGTTTGCATAACATCTTTAAAGTTTGTACAGGGTATATCTATATATATGACTGGTGCGTGTAGCATGTGTTCTATGATGGTGTTCTACAGACGTTATTTTTAAATTTTTTGTTACTTCACTTGGAGCGAACATGTTTTGTTTTCTAATAATTTCATGAGACAATTTAATTTAAACAACTTCAAATTTAATTAAAACTTCCATAATAGTCATGATGGAGATGAGCAAATTCACAGAAATTTGAGCTCTTTAAAAAGTAAAATTTTCCAATAATAAATAATAGATATAACAGTTAATGACTGTATTAAATCGTTAAGAAATCTTATTAATCATTGCAGACAACCTGCATCAA
Source organism: Tetanocera ferruginea (assembly GCA_958299015.1). Lineage (NCBI taxonomy): Eukaryota > Metazoa > Arthropoda > Insecta > Diptera > Sciomyzidae > Tetanocera > Tetanocera ferruginea. The sequence continues at coordinate 120,346,190 of OY282641.1, read as the reverse complement.
CCACATTTTAGATTTTTTTCAACTAGGTTCTTTCGAAATTCGGAACTAAAAATTCAAAACTTGTGTAGATTAAATGCTTTTGAGAAATCCAGTAACTTTTAGAGGTTCCTTGAGACAATATTTCCGAAGAGAAAATAATAGTTTCAAAATATATATTTTAGTTTTGAGTACATATTTGAGTATTTATTTTAGTTCTCCCTACATTTTTATGATTTCAATCATCGTATCATACTCTACGACTCACGGGAAAATTAAATTAATTTAAATGGTATTCTCTTTAACTATGTATGTCCTAATGTGAAATGCTTAGTATACTCCAAAGTGAATTGGAATCTATTTCATCATATATTTTTTTGCTTTTGGTTTTTAAATCAGCAGAGTTTTGTGTTTTTTAATAGATCTGCCATCCTACAAAACTGCTCTGACCCATATCAAGAAGCCAAATCCTCTATTTTTCTTACAAATTTATGCTTTCCTCATAATTATTGTTCGCTTTTGGCTTTCGTCCTGTTTCGTAAGACTCATTCTTATTTACCAAAAACTAGATTTATTTTCTATGCGTACCCAGTATTTGTCGCAACTGCATTTTCCGCCGTCAATCTCAATTCTATAGTAATGTGACATATTTCACTGTTGCCCTCCCTCGCAGCTATTTCTGTCACCCAATTATGGAAGGCTCTTCTCGCTCACTTTCTTATGCTGTCATTTAAACTGTGCCTGCAGCGTATGAATTAAGTTTTCTTTTTTTTCTTACTGTGTACTTCTTTTGCTTGCTTCAGCTCAAGGATGTTTACAAATTTACAATGTGAAAGTGAATGTTCTTTGTGCATTGTTGTTGTTGTAGTTGTTGATTTTCTTCTACGTCTTGTAATTTAGTTGTTGCTGCTGCCGCCGCTGCTGCTCTCAAGCTACAAAGCTTACCTCAGGCAACGGCAACAGCAATTAGGAAATGTTAACAAGCGTCCTTAAAGAAGCTGAAGTAACAACAACAGCCTGAACAAAAACAACTACAGCAGCAACCTGCAAGTTGCAGACACGGTAAGAGGCAGCAGCACAAATAGTAGTAAAATTGCAACGTAGCGGTATTGTTTTGTTTGTTTGTGTGTATTAGAGCGCATTCAATTCTGCTGCTGCTTCTTCTTATTATTCTTCATTCTCTTCTACAATTTCGATTTGCACATCATATCCTTGCAATTTAATTCTTTATTCGTATCTGCATTGTTGTCAACTTTTTTTTTTACATTATTTCTGCAGCAGCAACAGCAACAGCGGCATTATCGGCAATATTCTCATCATTATCATTGTCATCATTATCAAACGTGAACATCACCATGCTCAGCGTCATCAATATCATCATCATCATCATCACCACCAACATAAACAACAGCAACAACAATTTGAAACGTTTTGCTGTTGCTGTTGATTTATTCCGTTGCCGTTGATTAAAAGCAATTTAAATGCATCTGTGTTTGTATGAGTTGTAGTTGTTTATTTACATGCATGGGTACATGTGTATCAGTATAAGTGTGAGTGCGTTTATGTGTGCTTGTTTTTTGGTATGTTTGTTTATTTAGTTTGTTTGAAAGTTTTATTGTATAAATTAAAGTGTTTCTCTTTGGCTGACTGTGTGTGAGTATTTGAGTGAGTGAGTGTGTGTGTGTGTGTGTGTGTATGTGTTACTGAGTGTGTTTGTATAAATGTTTTACGTTTATCGGCATCACTTCACAAGTGAAAATTAGAGATAATGGATTTATCGTTATCCCTCAAAAGGATTTTTCAATTTAATTGCTATTGAAACTTTGTTGTCTTTCGAATCCTTAATCAAGGATCTCAGAAAATTGCGTATTCTACTGATACCAAACAAACAAACTAAACTAACGACTTTTCCGAAAGTTTTCGATATAAATTAAATTTAAACTTTAATTTATCAATTAAAGCGCTTTGTAGTTACTTTTATGCAAACAGTAGCAGTGACAGTAACAGTGACAGTGACAGTAACAGTGACAGTGACAGTGACAGTGACAGTGACAGTGACAGTGACAGTGACAGTGACAGTGACAGTGACAGTGACAGTGACAGTGACAGTGACAGTGACAGTGACAGTGACAGTGACAGTGACAGTGACAGTGACAGTGACAGTGACAGTGACAGTGACAGTGACAGTGACAGTGACAGTGACAGTGACAGTGACAGTGACAGTGACAGTGACAGTGACAGTGACAGTGACAGTGACAGTGACAGTGACAGTGACAGTGACAGTGACAGTGACAGTGACAGTGACAGTGACAGTGACAGTGACAGTGACAGTGACAGTGACAGTGACAGTGACAGTGACAGTGACAGTGACAGTGACAGTGACAGTGACAGTGACAGTGACAGTGACAGTGACAGTGACAGTGACAGTGACAGTGACAGTGACAGTGACAGTGACAGTGACAGTGACAGTGACAGTGACAGTGACAGTGACAGTGACAGTGACAGTGACAGTGACAGTGACAGTGACAGTGACAGTGACAGTGACAGTGACAGTGACAGTGACAGTGACAGTGACAGTGACAGTGACAGTGACAGTGACAGTGACAGTGACAGTGACAGTGACAGTGACAGTTTGATTTGATTTTTTGACGTAGAATAACGTCTTACAGCGCGGTTTGTATGGGGTCGTTTTGACAGATTTTTTCAAGGCCATGAAACTTTTTTGACGAATACTTTAGGGTATACCTACAGTCTTCAATACTTATCGTTCAAATAAAATATATATACTAAAATATCAGATATATCCTGCGCTGAAAGATTATCTAATTTTTGATTTTGCCACTTTTACATTTAAGTCACAGAATAGTAAAATATAAGAAGAAAAATGTATGTGTTTATAAAAAAAAATCAATCATCAGCTGCTTATGCTATGCCTGCTGCTTTCTTTGTTTTTGTTTTGTTGTTTTTGCTTGTAATGTTTTTGTTTTATACGAACTGATTCGCAGGCTTCTTCATTGGGTTATTGTATGTACTACTTCTTTATTGGGTTCTTGTGTGTACTACTTAGAAATGAGTGCTCTATTTTAACACAAGATGTCAATCACAACCAATCTTTTCAACTCAGTCAATGAACTCAAACTGTCATACTTAAAGAAATGGGTCTGTGATCCGGTTAGATTTAAGTCTTATGAAAAAAACGAGTTGGATCATATTTCGTTTTATGCTTCTACCCAATTTATGGCGTAAAATTTTAATTTTTCTTTTGAATGCAAATTAATTTAGATCCCACATCCCACTAGCACTAGCAAGTGTTGCTCTCAAACTATACATCGGACAGAGACAAAAGTGTAGCTCTCAAACTAAACATCGTATTGAGACGAAAGTAGCACTAATAGAAAGAACATGTAATCAGCTTAAGAAATAGTCACCATACGATGTTTTTAAAAATCGGAGTCTTACTTTTATTTTGAAATTAGTAGCTAAACTGACGTAGCTCGCAAGCTATACACCGGGCAGAGACGAAAGTGGCACCAATGGAAAGTGCTTCTTTTCTTTTCAACAAACTTAACGAAATGATCGAAAAAATTTGACATTTAGCTTGTTTCTTTATGCTTGCTCATATCATCATGCTTAATAAGAAGTCCATAATTGAGTGTTGTTGGTGACCGTGGCATGCAGGTTAAGTGTGTGGCTTAGCATGCTCGGAGCCCGGGTTCGATACCCAGCCGCGGCGAAAAGTTTTTTCAATAAAAATTTTTCTGATCGGTCACCACCTCTCTGCAGACAATGGCAAACCTCAGAGAGTAAATAATGCCATGTTAAGCTTCTTGAGAACATGAGCCGTTCGGAGTCGGCATAAAACATGTAGGTCCAGTTCTCGGTCAATTGTGTGCAAACATTTAATAACATAAGAAGCTCGGTCAAAGTCCTTTCAAGGGCTGAAATGGCCAATTTGTTTTTTTTTTTTTTTTTTGTCATTGAGTGTTGTTAATTTATTTGCTAATTTTAGGAAGATTAATAAAAATTAGAAGCAGAATGAACAAAACACTTGAACCAAAGAGAAAAAGTAGAAGAGGTTACAACTTTAACGGAATTCTACGTCTACACTTACGTTACTATCGAAACTGTTTTTGTTTTTTTTCGAAGTTTTGACTACATTTACGGTGCATTAATTTTGTCTTGACACTAAATTAATAAAAAGTCTGTGTCATCAAAAAACAAGAGCCAACCCTAATGAGTCTTTTGCCAAAATACATTTTTTAAAATGCTGTTTTTTTATTTTTTTGAAAAATTAATGCAATTCAAAAAAAATTTATTTGACGGAAATAGCTTTATATCTTCAATTAATTAAAAGCTTTATCCTCGAACGTTTTTAACCATCTCTCTTATTCTGCATAAAATTAAATTATAGTCAAAAAAAATTGGTCAAATTTAGACCACTGGCGAATTTCTCTACCTATGCCTTAGTATATTTAAGGGCATAAGCCAAAGCTTTCTCGGAACAGTGCTTTATTTTTATATTCTTAATGAAATTTTTCAAATCTTTATTCATTTTATAACAATGATAAATCAAGATGTTAATATTGCTCGTAAAAGCATCATTTCAAAAACATTCAAATTTTTAATAAATTATTTTGCTTAACAAAAATTGCTGCATAAATCAATTTTGTGAAAAAATAAATCATTTAATTCAAATTCAATTAAATGAAAAGTACGAAATATTTTGCATTCTGTTATGTTTTTGTTTTATTTTATTTAATATTGTTTTGTTTGCTTTTAATGCCCATGAGGCAAAAGATGGCGCTGATGATGTTGCTGGACAGCATTTTGTTTTAAAGGACCATCCATCAATGACAAAGCAGACAAAATTCAAATCATCAACAGCAGCAGCAACAACAATAATAACAACAATAATAAAAGCAGCAGCAGCAGTCATCAACAATGAAACATCATCAACAGCAGCTGAAAAAATAAGAAAAAAAAACAAAAATACCAATGGTCAAATTTTGATAAAAAATCAACAGTAACTCAGAAATAGCCACCATTTTGAGTATAAAACAATAAAAACAAAATCAACACACATGACGATACATGCTAAACAACAACAACAAAAATAAACTGCATTCACTATCTGCTGCTGCTGCTGCTTCTAATAGAGTAGTTTCGATGTTGTTGCCGCTATTGTAGTACTAGTGGTACTCGGCAAAAATACCACACATAAACAATTCGTAGTCATACGCAATACTCGCTTTAAACTCGCTTTCGATTTGCTTTGGTTCGCATCTAAAATTTTTGTTGATTTTTTATGACTTTGTTTTTTATAATCATCAAACTCTGAGTGTTTTGGTAGATTTTGCGAATTTTGCAAAATTGAAAATCGAAATGGTTTTAGCTGCTGACATTTTTGGGCAGAAATTCTCACACTGTGCTGGAATATATTTCAATGATCGATAACAAAAAATACAAAAACTAAAAAAAAAAAATAAATTGAACCGCCCAAAAAAAGTTTTATCCAAATCATACAAACCCATAGCAATACAAAAGGACGGACGTTAGACAGTAGTCAATAATCAATCGCAGAGTCTGACTGGCAGCTTGTAGCTGTGCTGTTAAAATTCAAAAGTTTTTCATTGAAATAAAACAAAACATAAAAAAAACAGCAACATAAAATAGACAATTCCATTGAGTTCCATTGAATATATTCCCAAATGTTTGGCATTTGATTGATGTTTGCCAGAGCTGTTCTCTGTGTTAATGTTCTTTGTTTTGTTGCTTTTTTTCTTTTTTATGTTGCTTACTTATGGGCAGTAATACAAAAGTTTGCACTCATTGTATTGCTGGTCATTGCGTTGATTACATTTCCTGACTTTAAATAATTTAAGTTTAAGCAAGCCGAGGCCCACTGTGTTGAAAGTTCAAAAATAATGACCAACAACTACAGGAAGAGATGTTTTAAGCTTAGAAATGTGTTCTGGAATCTTGACTCAACTTTTGAAAACTTCAATTATTGGCCTCTTATCTTCTTATAAGGGTGGCCCTTATCAAACAAACTTAACAAAAATTTTCTTAATGTATTTAAAATGAAAAAACTCTTAAATCAAACTATTTATATACAAGAATATAGTTAAAATATAGCGGTTTTATGTCTGGCGTTTCGAATTGCTACTGAGTTTTAAGATCCTGGTTCAAGCATTGATCATAAATGTGTATTGAAATCTAGAATTTAGGAATTAAATCAAACTTTAGAGCAGTTTTTTTTCTGAAATATTATGTCGACATAAAAATATTTTTTTTTATGTATTTTTTTTGCACCATTCAATGATCAACAATTTTCTTACTTCTTCAAAGTAATTCTACAAAATTTTCTTTTCAAAAAACAAAAAATGTTTTTAAATTTCCGACTAAATCTCAGTATTCTGTATAAAGTAAATTTCAAAATATTTGCTTAACATACAAATTTTATTTATTGTTATATTTTAACTTTAAAAATTTAACATGTAAAAATTTAAATTAATAATTATCTAAAAAATTTTAACTTTAAAATTTAACTAAAAATGTATTTTTCTCTTATCTTTTCAGGTAATAACACTGAATTTATATGGTTAAGGATTTGTAAGTATTTCGTTGAAAAAAAAAATCTTTAAAATATCTTCAACATTCATTTTTTGTTTAACCTGCACTTATTCCAATAAGTACACAATAATAATGAATTTTTACATGGCATCGCATTCATGAATTTTAGTCTAGTAATCACTAACATGAATCACATGAGCTACTCATTTTATCAATGTACAAAATATATAGAAGAGGAAAAAAAACGTGAACATGAATATTTCATAAGCATAGTGTTTAAAGTTCATAGAGTGTGCGCACAAGATACATGAACCAGTAAAAATTTGGTCCGTGCAATGAAAAGATACAAGGATAACATGAATTATTCATGTTTTCTGTGAATAAAACTCATAAAATTCAAGTACAAATACGAGGAGATCAAGAACAGTTCATGAGATAAGTGATTTTGCGAAGTAAGTTTTTTAAAAAATTCTGTAAAACTAATAAATTTTTTTCATTTCTACAAATATCGACACCATATGAGGGAATTAAACTTTCTTAATAAGTACCTCTATAGAAATTATATCTCTAGCTTTGAGTTGAACATTAAATCAAACCCAAAAGCTTTTTGGAATTTTGTCAAATCCAAGAAACGTTGCTCAGACATTCCCTCTTCAATGATCCTCAATGATAAATTATCGAATGACGGAATATCTACTGCAAACTTATTTGCAGAATTTTTTCAATCAAATTTTGAATCGTACGAAAATTATAACTTTGAAGTAAGTAGTAGTACTGATACTGGAATTAACTTTGGTTCTCTTTCTGTTACGGAAGATGATGTTTTAAGAGGTACTCATACACTGAAAGTTTCTTATAGGGTTGACATTGATGGTTTGTCAGCCTTTTTTCTAAAAAGGTGTGCTTTAAAGTTAATCGGTCCACTTGCAATAATTTTCAATAAATCTTTGAATTCTGGTATTTTTTGGATATTTGGAAAATGTCTTCTATAACACCAGTGCATAAATCTGGATCAAAAAATAATGTTGCCAATTATAGATCCATCTCCAAACTTTCTGCAATTTCCAAACTTTTTGAAATTATTGTTAAAGAAAAAATAATATTTGCCATCAAGAGTATCATTTCTCCCTTCCAACATGGTTATGTCCCTGGACGTTCGACTATTTCAAACTTAGTGATGTTCTGTGAATATTGCATATCTGCGTTTTCTAATGGCTTTCAGGTAGACGTAATATATACGGACTTTTCGAAAGCATTTGATAGAGTTTCTCATGATTTACTTATTAAAAAACTAAACAATTTAGGCTTTCACTCAACATTTTTAAGTTGGATTGAGTCTTATCTGTCTAATAGGCAGTGTTTCTTTTGATAATTTTAAGTCTTTTTCTTTTACTGCAACGTCTGGTGTTCCCCAAGGGAGTATTCTGGGCCCTTTGTTGTTTATTTTATTTATTAATGATATTCCACCTTTATTTGTACATTCTCAATGTCTTCTATATGCCGACGACCTGAAAATTTTTCTTCAAATTAGAAATCAATGTGATGTTTCCCGACTTCAAAATGAAGTTAACTAAAACTCTATATTTGGTCTTTAAAAAATGCTCTTTTCTTAAATTTAAAGAAATGCGCTTAAATGTCCTATTCGAAAACTCAAATTATTAGTCCATCCGAATATCATATAAATTACACTCTGTTATCTCATGTCCATCAATTTAAAGATCATGGTGTTGTTTTTGATACCAAGTTTACATTTAGTTCACATCTAGACTTTATCATCCCAAAAACCTATGCTTTGTTAGCATTTATTAGGCGTCGAACTTTTCAGACCCGTACACTTTTTAAACACTGTTTTTTAATCTTGTTCGTTCTCGGCTAGAATATGCATCTATAATTTGGCATCCGTCTTATGCTGTTCATAGTTTGCGCATTGAGCGTGTGCAGAAATCTTTTACTAGTTTTGTTTTTCGTACACTCAGTCCTGAATTTCCACTTCTCCCATATAGTGAACGGTGTCTTTTATTAAACATAAAGTCTTTAGGGAGTAGAAGAAATTTACTTTCATTACTTTTTGTTTATGATATAATTTCTGGATCAGTTGATTGTCCTGTACTTTTGGAAAAAATTGATTTTAATATACCTGCTAGGGTGCTAAGAAATATTGATATTTTTTACCTACCAACTTGTCGTACTAATTATGTTGCTAATGCACCTATTTATAGGTCAATATTTCTTTATAATAATATTAATGTTGAACAACATTGTATAGATTTTTCTATCTCAAAGGAAGTTATGAGGCATTTATTAAATAGAATTCTGTAATTATAGTTATCATTACATATAGTAGAAAATAAGTTTTTTTTATAATATTTAAGTTAATATTTATTGTATTCTTTTAATCTATAAGGAAGTTGTATCCAAAGATTGAAATAAAATGACATGAAATGAAATGAAATAAAATTAAGGAATCTTATAAATATATACTAGGGAAACGTTAACCACTTTGTGAGTTTTGTAACCAAAATTTTTATAATCTTCGAACAAATTCAAGGACAGCAAGAACTGTTCATGAATTCATAGTCAAAAAAACATGAAGTTCATGTACTTTTAAGTGGATTTTTTAGGCACTTTATTTTTTTTAAACTAAAAAAACATAAGTTCCAACTTAAACTCCAACTTCAACTTCAACTTCAACTACATCTCCAACTCCAACTCCAACTCCAAATCCAACTCCAACTCCAACTCCAACTCCAACTCCAACTCCAACTCCAACTCCAACTCCAACTCCAACTCCAACTCCAACTCCAACTCCAACTCCAACTCCAACTCCAACTCCAACTCCAACTCCAACTCCAACTCCAACTCCAACTCCAACTCCAACTCCAACTCCAACTCCAACTCCAACTCCAACTCCAACTCCAACTCCAACTCCAACTCCAACTCCAACTCCAACTCCAACTCCAACTCCAACTCCAACTCCAACTCCAACTCCAACTCCAACTCCAACTCCAACTCCAACTCCAACTCCAACTCCAACTCCAACTCCAACTCCAACTCCAACTCCAACTCCAACTCCAACTCCAACTCCAACTCCAACTCCAACTCCAACTCCAACTCCAACTCCAACTCCAACTCCAACTCCAACTCCAACTCCAACTCCAACTCCAACTCCAACTCCAACTCCAACTCCAACTCAACTCCAACTCCAACTCCAACTCCAACTCCAACTCCAACTCCAACTCCAACTCCAACTCCAACTCAAACTCCAACTCCAACTCCAACTCCAACTCCAACTCCAACTCCAACTCTTACTCTCACTCTTACTCTAACTCTAACTCTAACTCTAACTCTAACTACTCATCGTCAACTTTTTTTTAAAACCAAGAATTTCAGTGGTCAAACCTATTCAGACAAGTCTGCCTTGGTTCTTTACCTTGGTAAAGAAAAAATAACAGCAAGGTATTATTATTATTATTATTATTATTATTATAAAAGGTTTTGGCGTACAATAAGACAAAGTCTTTTTTAGTACAACATTGAAATAAACATGGATTTAGATAAGTAAATAAATTAAATTACTAAACTTAAAACTAACAAATTTTTAATATGAGAAATTTTGACAAAATGATAACAAAAGTAATAAATAAATAAGTAATATATTATGATATTTCTCAAAATGATTATGAATTACTTAAAAAACTAAGTTCAATTTAAAAAACAAAAGAATAAAGAGTTAAGATTTCGAAACATTGACAAGGTAGAATAGAAAAAGTAATGAGAATAGATAAACAGATGAGAATTAATAGAATTAATGATTTAAAGAGCTAAAGTATGAAAATATAGCATGTTTAAAGCTAGTTCGTGAGGTAATTTGTTTTAAGGAACTAGGCAATGCATTCCACATTCTAATGGTGCTGATAAAAAAGAACCTTCCACTGTTCAAATAGTTAACCCTAGGAATAACAAAGTTAGTTGAGCGCTGAGACTGAAAAAATTGTAATTTAATATAGAGATAATCAGGGACTTGGGTGTAAATAAGCTTATGCAAAAATAACATGTTTCGAATGTTCAAATACTCAGATAGGCCACAGCCAAGAATGCCTTTACTTCGTAGAGAAATGTGTTCATAACGATCAACTCCATACACATACCTAGCAGCATTATTGAATGCTACCTGAAGTTTATGCAGAGATTGTGAGTCAAGCTGACTATATACTACATCAAAAAATGTAATATGCGGCATTATTAATTGCACTATTAGTCTTCGACGGGTTTCAGTAGGCGTGTAATGCAAAGAGGTTCGTAAGTAGCGTAATGTTCCGTATATTTTACCTATCGTATTGTTAACATGGTCCGTACAAGTTAGTCTGGAATTAATTATAAATCCCAGGTTTTTCGCTTTGTTCACTAATTCAATTTGTTGCGATCCAATAAACAGGGGAGGGATATCAGTAAAACAAGAGTCACTTCTTGAAATGGACAGTATTTTAGTCTTCAAGGGATTAATAAGTAACATGTTAGTAGAAGCCCAATTATTTAACGAAGTCAAATCAGAATTTAGTCTATAGGTCAAGTCTTCTAAGAGTCCGGTAGGTCGAGAGAGATAAAGCTGAATGTCATCAGCGTAAGCATGGACATTTGCGTATTTACAGACTGAAAAAATATCATTTATGAAAATAGAAAACAATAGTGGGCCCAGAATAGATCCTTGAGGAACTCCATTTACAACCGGTCTAAGTGACGAGTAAGCATTTCCAACTTTAACCTGTTGCATTCTCCCTTCTAGGTAATCAGATACCAAGCCGACCGCACTAGGACTAAACTTGAAGTATTTCTTAAGCTTAATACAAAGAAGAGCATGATTAACTGAATCAAATGCTTTAGAAAAGTCTACAAGACAAAGTAAGGTGAGAAAGTTTTGATCGTAAGCAATTCTAATGTCATCCATGATTTTAACCGCAGCCGTAGAGCAGCTGTGGCCAGTCCTAAACCCAGACTGCAACGGCGATAGCAAATTAAATGTATTTATGTGAGCATAGATTTGGTTGGCCATTATACGCTCTAAAACTTTTCCCAGCGCAGGCAGTATGCTAATCGGTCTGTAGTCATTGGGTACAGAGGCCGAAGCGAATTTTGCAATAGGCAAGACCGTGGCAGCTTTCCATAAGGCAGGAAACCTGGAGCTAGTTAAACAGTGGTTTATTATATGTGTTAAGGGAGACAAAATATAAGGCAATACTAATTTAATAAATTTAATCGGCATTTTATCAGATCCAACCGCATTTGAACTTATCCTCATTATGCATTTACCAACATAATCTTCACTTACTGAGCTAAATTCGAAAGAGGGAGATGTTGCGTTAGTAGCTAATGTTGGCAACACAGCACTATGGACACTGAATTGAGAGCTAGAGTTAACACAATCTAAGTAAAAATTATTTAGTTCATTAGGATCTAAAGTACACTCACAGTTATTCTTACTAAAAACTCTGTATCTTTTAATATTTTGCCATAACTGTTTAGAATTTAAGTTAGGATTTAGTTTTGCGTTAAAGAAATTAATTTTTGCTTGTCTGGTCATGACAGTAGCAGCATTACGAGCTCTTCTAAAGTCATCCCAGTTAGCATTCGATGGATTTCTTTTCCATTTCGAGTGGAGTTTGTTTCTTAACCTAATAGCCACTAAAACACGATTCGTAAACCAAGGACAACAATTATTTGAAATCTGAACTGAACGTAACGGAACATGTCGAACAAATAAAACAGTAAGTAACTTATGTTTTACTGTTCAGTAAGAACACTTTAAGTTTATCATCAACTGAGTCAAAATACCAGCAATCATTCCAACTCAAGGCAGACAAGTTAAGAAATAAAGTAGAAGCATCAATCGATTTATAGTCGTAATAAGAAAAACAAACAGGGGAGTTCCTGCCAAAATTAATATTAAGTGAGCAAAAAACCAAGTCATGATCGGACAGGAAACTAATTTGATCAAATTTGAGGAGAAGAGACATATCAGAAACAAGACAGATATCGAGCAGGCTAGGCTCACAGCCATGCATATAGCGAGTGGGAATATAATTGTTAGCTATTTTCAAACCACACATTGAAGACAGATAATAGAAGTTATCAGTTACAGAATCATTTTTCAACAGGTTAACATTGAAATCGCAGACATAATAAAAATCATAATCAAAAATTTTACCATTTAGACAGTGCATTTTTAAGGGTGCTTGAGCTGCTCTGGTTGCTCTTCAGACCAAATTCGTCAATACTGTTAGTTGACGTACCCATTGAGTCAAAATTGAGCTTAATGAGTGGAGACAATTTTTTGATAAAAAAGTGGATCTTTATATATTTTTTCGAGGCCCATTCACCAAACAAACGACGTTGTGATAAGTCACCCGGCTTCAGTTGTCGTATTTAGTATGGTTTTATATCATTACGTAGAGTTCCAGGTGGTCGAATACCATAAGCCCAATTGCTAAGAACGACGACGAATTAACATATTGCTAACTTCATTGCAACAGGCTGATACAGAGGCAAATTTTTTTCTTCGATACGCACTGTCCGCATGCGAGTTGGAGGATTGATGTTCAATTTAGTGAGATTGGTGTAAAATTTGTGCACAATACCTTGAATGGCTTGCTCGGTGGATCGATTATGATGATCATCAAATGGACTTTATGTGCGAAACACATTTCTTTCCTAGCACAAATTTTAATAATGAAATTGAATAATTTGCAAGCGCTGTTCATTGTTTAGTCATTCGAGCGAAATGTAAAGTAATTTATGAGTTTACTGGCTGAAATTCATAAAATCCATGCAAAAATACAAGGGCAGCAAGAATAGTTCATAGGGTAAGAGACAAAAATTCATGAAACTCATGTTCTTATGAAAGCGTGAACTTTTTTCTTAATTTTGTGGAAACTTTTATTTTTATCTCTTCTTACATATTTTAACTAATTTTAAGTTTTAAAAACAAAAATTGTATGGCCAAATAATAACCATATTTGATACATTTGTGTCTGCTGAATAAAAATTTGGTCCATTTTTAGCACAAAAATACAATAATCTTCTCATTCTTTTATTTTCATTATTTTATTTTCGAATATGTAGCTTTCGCTAACACAGTTATGATAACGTCTGCAACTGAGAAGCGTGAAATATTATTGTCAGCTTCTGTATCTGCATTGCTATAACTTGCACCACCAACATCGCACTGGCCAGCAGCAGCCGTTTAACTACTGCTCTTGCTGCCCACCCAGGATATCCAATCGTGCAGTCAACCCCAATATAATGACGAACAAGCCAAAGCAAATAGAGGCACATACAAGCGTACATAGAATCACACATACACATACTCGCACACTAACTGGTTAAACCACTCACACAAAGCTAAATATGGACAATATAAGACCGCAATCATGCTCGAATAGCTTCGTTTTTGTTGTAGCAAGGATTTGCTTATCAAAGTGTCCACACATTGATATTCTCATCCTTATGCTATGCCTGCTATGGTTCTTGATGTTGATGTTTAAAATTCTAATGGACAGCTGAAAATGCTTTTGATTTGTAGTGTCCATACGCTGGGTTGTTTGCCCGTTTATGTTTGTGTTAGTGTAAATGTGTGTGTGTGTGTGTGTGTTTGACAAAGTCTATAATATTGTTATGCATTCAGCTTGATTATACTGCGTCCTGCGTACGTTGCATGTATTTACAAACAATTAAAGGACACTCTCGATTGAGTTGTCATCGCAAGCGTGTTTGAATAAATTGCGGTCCTGGCATGATTCTCTGATATCCTCCTGTTGGAAAATATGAAGCTATCAAAGGTGTTGATATTGTTGTGTAACTAGATGTTGCAGTTGTTGTTGTTGTTGTTGTTGTTGTGCTTGTGGTCAAATTTAGTCTGCTCTAAATTATGATGCGCTTAGGCACAAATAAGATTTGCCTCTAAATTGTTAATATTTTGATACTTTTGAGCAACTGTAGAGTTTAGTGTATAAAAGCGTTATGTTTCAGGATGAGAAATTTAGAAGATTAATGATTTGTTGCTGCAGAATGTTTTTCTTCAACATTAATATTTGTACTTTAGACAAATGTGGATATAGTACTTCAGGATAGGTCAAAAATCAAGTAAAGATTATTCAAGAAAATCTTAATATCATATAAGAAAATGCTCCATTACACGGATTGTATAACATTCACGTCATGTTAGTTTTAAAATTATAACAACATAACATAACATAACATAACATAACATAACATAACATAACATAACATAACATAACATAACATAACATAACATAACATAACATAACATAACATAACATAACATAACATAACATAACATAACATAACATAACATAACATAACATAACATAACATAACATAACATAACATAACATAACATAACATAATATAACATAACATAACATAACATAACATAACATAACATAACATAACATAACATAACATAACATAACATAACATAACATAACATAACATAACATAACATAACATAACATAACATAACATGACATAACATAGCATAACCGAGCATAACATAACATAACATTACATAACATAACATAACATAACATAACATAACATAACATAACATAACATAACATAACATAACATAACATAACATAACATAACATAACATAACATAACATAACATAACATAACATAACATAAAATAACATAACATAACATAACATAACATAACATAACATAACATAACATAACATACCATAACATAACATAACATAACATAACATTACATAACATAACATAACATAACATAACATAACATAACAAAACATAACATAACATAACATAACATAACATTACATAACATAACATAACATAACATAACATAACATAACATAACATAACATAACATAACATAACATAACATAACATAACATACCATAACATAACATAACATAACATAACATAACATAACATAGCATAACATAACATAACATAACATAACATAACATAACATAACATAACATTACATTACATAACATAACATAACATAACATAACATAACATAACATAACATAACATAACATAACATAACATAACATAACATAACATAACATTACATAACATAACATAACATAACATAACAAAACATAACATAACATAACATAACATAACATAACATAACATAACATAGCATAACATAACATAACATAACATAACATAACAAAACTTAACATAACATAACATAACATAACAAAACATAACATAACATAACATAACATAACATAACATAACATAACATAACATAACATAACATAACATAACATAACATAACAAAACATAACATAACATAACATAACATAACATAACATAACATAACATAACATAACATAACATAACATAACATAACATAAAAAACATAACATAACATAACATAACATAACATAACATAACATAACATAACATAACATAACATAACATAACATAACATAACATAACATAACATAACAAAACATAACATAACATAACATAACATAACATAACATAACATAACATAGCATAACATAACATAACATAACATAACATAACATAACATAACATAACATAACATAACATAACATAACATAACATAACATAACATAACATAACATAACATAACATAACATAACATAACATAACAAAACACAACATAACATAACATAACATAACATAACATAACAAAACATAACAAAACATAACATAACATAACATAACATAACATAACATAACATAACATAACATAACATAACATAACATAACATAACATAACAAAACACAACATAACATAACATAACATAACATAACATAACAAAACATAACAAAACATAACATAACATAACATAACATAACATAACATAACATAACATAACATAACATAACATAACATAACATAACATAACATAACATAACATAACATAACATAACATAACAAAACACAACATAACATAACATAACATAACATAACATAACATAACATAACATAACATAACATAACATAACATAACATAACATAACATAACATAACATAACATAACATAACATAGCATAACATAACATAACATAACATAACATAACAAAACTTAACATAACATAACATAACATAACATAGCATAACATAACATAACATAACATAACATAACATAACATAACATAACATAACATTACATAACATAACATAACATAACATAACATAACATAACATAACATAACATAACATAACATAACATAACATAACATAACATAACATAACATAACATAACATAACATAACATAACATAACAAAACATAACATAACATAACATAACATAACATAACATAACATAACATAACATAACATAACATAACATAACATAACATTACATAACATAACATAACATAACATAACATAACATAACATAACATAACATAACATAACATAACATAACATAACATTACATAACATAACATAACATAACATAACACAACATAACATAACATACCATAACATAACATAACATAACATAACATAACATAACATAACATAACATAACATAGCATAACATAACATAACATAACATAACATAACATAACATAACATAACATAACATAGCATAACATAACATAACATAACATAACATAACATAACATAACATAACATAACATAACATAACATAACATTACATAACATAACATAACATAACATTACATAACATAACATAACATAACATAACATAACAAAACATAACATAACATAACATAACATAACATAACATAACATAACATAGCATACCATAACATAACATAACATAACATAACATAACATAACATAACATAACATAACATAACATAACATAACATAACATAACATAACATAACATAACATAACATAACATAACATAACATAACATAACATAACATAACATAACATAACATAACAAAACTTAACATAACATAACATAACATAACAAAACTTAACATAACATAACATAACATAACATAACATAACAAAACATAACAAAACATAACATAACATAACATAACATAACATAACATAACATAACATAACATAACATAACATAACATAACATAGCATAACATAACATAACATAACATAACATAACAAAACTTAACATAACATAACATAACATAACATAACATAACATAACATAACATAACATAACATAACAAAACACAACATAACATAACATAACATAACATAACTTAACATAACATAACATAACATAACATAACATAACATAACATAACATAACATAACATAACATAACATAACATAACATAACATAACATAACATAACATAACATAACATAACATAACATAACATAAAAAAACGCTTTACGTCTGCTTTTTTGAGATCCCTAGGATCATTGAAAAAACAGATTTGTGTATGCTTTTCCTCTCATCGGTAGCGAGCCGGGCATAATTAAACCAGACAATACTGACTCTTCCTCTTCCTCATTCTTGAAGCTTCTGTAGACATTATTCGCATGAACCACCAATCTAACGGCATATCTACCTATAAGAAAGTTTCCTTTTATGACACATATTAATGTGGCACCATGGAATTTCCCTCCTAGGGATTTTACAGTAGCTTGGCTGTCATTCTGTAGCTTTAAAAATAACCTTTATTAAAAGAGTATCAGTTTAAAGAGGTTCCTATATTCCTATAGATCCGCAAAAAAGACATTGTAGTAGAGTTTTCAGTCGTTAGTATAAACACCAATGTAGTTAGCGTCTTAACTGTCCTCCATTCCTTTCTGGTTGGGGTAATGTTATGAAAGCTTACTTCAAAAGAAGGCTCGGCAGTTACGCAATCGGTGTTGAAAGGAACTGATTGCTCAGGACCGAGAATAGAAGAGTGAGCTATGCGATTATAAAATCACATTAGATAGCTCTAAGACGGATAACCGTTACCTTCGCCCAGTTTATCACGGGTTTAAAAATTGGATCCCCCGTTTTCTATGATCTTTAGCAGTTCACCACCAAGCAAGTCACCAGTTCACGAAGCAAAGAAGATAGAACGTCCTCCGACGAGCGTCTCTTGTAATGAATGTTTTAATGAAGGTTTTATGCATGTAGCTCACATATTAATGCCTTAATAATTTTCGCTGTAGTTAGTTGAGTGGGTGGTGGGCATGTTCGTGGACGGACTACGTCCAATTTTGTAATGCATCTAAGTTTTGGGATAAAGAACTCAGTTATCTCTGTACGTTAAACATGAGCTCATTTATTGAGTTTCGGATGACACCCATTTTTTGAATACGTCTTTGTTTTGATATAACATACCTACGTACCAAATTTTATCTCTGTATGTCCGTGGGCGGATGATACCCATTTTTCGAAGATATCTTTGTTTTGATATAAAATACTTACTTTACAAATTGTATTTCTGTAGCTTAAACATGAGCTTATTTATTGAGTTTTAAATTTTAGGATTATATGGGAGGTGGGCGTGGACGTGAGTGGACTTTGTTTTGACATAACATACCTACGTACCAAATTTTATCTCTGTACGTTAAACATGAGCTTATTTATAGTGTTTTTAATTTTTGGTTGTATCGGAGGTGAGCGTGTTCGTGAGTGGATGACACCAATTTTTTGATGAGATCTTTGTTTTGATATAAAATACATACATTAGGCCGGATCATTCTTATATGGATACAAAAAATGTCAACCGGTCGGGGTCTCAAATGTTAAAGGAACTCATTAAAATGATTTCTACATCCTTTTTTTCAAATCGGAGAAAAACCACCGAAGCAATTTTGATTCTCCTGAAGGTCCTTTTTGGTAAAAAACACGAGTTTTTGCTTGTAACTTTTTATTTTTCACAGAACGCATACCCACATTTTCTTAAATGTTAAATTTCTTAGTCAAACTTATACAATACATCAAAATTGCTTCGGCGGTTTTTCTCCGATTTGAAAAAAAAGTATGCAGAAATCATTTTAATGAGTTCCTCTAACTTTTGAGACCCCGACCGGCGGAATCTAAATTTCGATCCGGTCTAACATACATGCCTAATTTCATTGTTGTAGGGTAATTATGAGCTTATTTATACAGTTTTGAATTGTTGAGGCAGGCGTGTCCGTGAGCGGACTCCAAAAATTTCAATAGTACAGATCCTTGGGTTCATGTTACCATGTATGCCTTGATCAAGAATATATATACTTTTCTGTACTGGACTCGGTTTGTTCTATGCTTGCAAACGTTTGCACAAAATTAATATACCCTGACCTTTCAGGGTTAGGGTATAATAAGGATATAGACAATGCTCATAAGAGGGATTTCAAAAATTATTAGGAACAGCATAAAGACCCGGTCTTAGACAAAGATTAGGACAGTTATTAATTTCAAGACGTCGAGAAGAATCAGAACAGATAAGATTTTTTTAGCTCTTAGCAAATATTTCTTGTTGTTATTCAGTCAACTTTGCCTTGGTTTAATTAAAAGGACAAGGTTTAAAAAGATAAGAAGAAAAGAAATGGAAATCATGTGAAGCAAGGGAATAATGTTCTATGTGTGGCGTATAACTATGTATATCTACTAGCCAATTTGAAGTTGAAGCAAGTGTTGTGCCTGTTGCAGGGTCAATTCAAGTAATTAAGAGGGCAGCTATCTTTAGGCAGGGCAAAATTAGCTATGCATAATGAATTTTTTTCAAGTTGATAACATAATTGGTTAAATTTTTATTATCATATCATTGTTGTAATTTCAGTATTTGTTTTTTGTTCTTACAAAATGGCGACCAGTATTTCCTCGGCCATCTGCTGCGAGGCATCTAATAGTGCTGGAACAGTAAAAATTTTGCCACTTATCTGAAATAAAAAGGGGTTTTTCTTCGTTTACTGATATGTCAAAGGGAAGGATAAACCTTTAAAATAATAAAAGAGTTGAGAATTAAAATTTATGTAGGCTGTTTTTTTAGATAGTCCTGATTTTAGACTTTTTTTGTCAACAGTTACTTGAAGAATTATTCATTCACATGATATCTTGAAACTTGTATGTATATTCTTTCGGTACTACTATACAGGGACAACTGTCAAAATTTCATCAGGCTGATCGGTTAGCAACTTTTTGAGTTTTAGCATGAGAGTTTTGAGTTAAGTTTTCATTTTTGAAGAAGTAGCTTTGAGATAATCACGATTAAAGTTTCGATACGATATAACCATTGGTGTAAGTGACTTAAGGGTCAATCTACGATTCCGGGTCCATAAAATTTTAGGCGAAAACTTTGAAATAGGTACAAATAATAATAACCAGCATGCTCATAAGTTTCAGAATGAAGGTGTAGCCTTCCTTAAACATTCCAGCAGCAATGCAAGCTGAATTCTTGACAATATTCAGCCTGGATTTGAGGTGCTTCGGACATATTCTCCAAACTGTCGGGTAACAACTTCTATTGACATTCTGGTTATGACCACCCAGATATCTTTCCAATAAATCAACTTTAAACAAATCAGTGTGAATTGATAAAAGATGTTCCTTCATCTCGTAGCCAAGTAATGGAGTAAGCACTCCGACTACCTGAAAAGTAACGGTTTCGAACTCGAACTTTTTGACCATAACTCCGTTAATATTCAATACTTCACTGTTTCCTTTTGACAATACATTTTTTAAATGTTATACTTTCGATAAATGAAAAACTATAAATTTTTCCAAAATTATAAAGATATCTCACCCCTTAAGCTATCACACCCATCCACAAACTTCTTTCAATCTATTACAACTTCCATAACCATATATATTGATAATTTTAGTTGAACTTAGAATTTCATTTGATTAGAAATGAAGAAGGAATTGAAGAAAATTTAAAGCGGTGAACCATAGTCAGGCCAGGATTTGAACACAAGACTTTAGATTGGCAAGCACGTTGACTTCTCGGCTACCGTGGTCACATGAAGGACAACAGCGGGTAATGGAAGCATTAGGATACGTTGTGATATCTGAATTTCTCTACATATTGATGACACATCCAACTACATTCCATTTTATTTGTTAATAAGTTTTGAAACGAATCAAAAATCATATTTTTTTAAATTTTTTCAAGTCCTCTTGGAGTGATTTTTTTTTAAGGTTTAAAATTATTAAAATAGCCAAAAAAATAACTTTTCTTCTCCAAAAGGTTCATGACGAAAGGTTCAAAGATGATTCGCTGGTCTTTTTGCTTAGGGTAAAAACAGTTTTTAGACTGTTTACAAGAAATAACTAAACAAAACAAGAAAACAAAAAAAAAATCTATAAAAATATAACTTTCTAATATAAAAATAAAACAATTAGAACACAATTTACAAGTGAAAATTACCGTTTTGTTCATTGCATTCAAAAGTTATGTTCTTGAAAATGTTATTGTAAAGGACTTATTATTCATGAATACAACCGCCTTTAAACGATTGCTTAAAAGTTATATATTTAAATTAAAGAAATTTGTGTTGCCATACCGCCCGCATGATTGATATACCAGCCCTCTAATTACGTCTTTAACCCTTTGCCACCCCATCTCTGTGCCACCCCATCTCTTTGCCACATAAATATATAATGATAATTATGTAGACAGTTCTAAACTCACGTACGGAAAATCACTTCAAAGCACACTGAATGACATCCTGTGTCAGCGGTTTGTCAACGCTTAATACGCAATATGTGTAAATGTGTTGGTGTTGACATGTATGCACATCATGTGTACACACAAGTGATTTTCTGTAGGTGAGAGTGTGAGTGCTTGTGTGGCAGTGAATGTTGCCAACTGTCAGCATAAATTTACCCTTTCAATTGAATAATTATATGAATAGATAATTTTTATCAATTACCAGTGAAAGTGGGTGAAGGTTTTCTCCCCAACCACCCACACGAAGGTATTAACAAACAACCTTCAATACATTCATACCAATTCATCATCAGCTCTCTCAAACCATTCAGAACTATTTATTTTCATTTTGGTGCTATTCAAAGGACACTTGGTAGGTTTCTACAAGGACCATGCTGCTACAAGTATTAAGTTATTAAAATGCCATTAGGGTGAAAAACTTATGCGTTGTTATTGTTGCCTGTTAACGTGGCTGGTTATTCGTCACCCTTTTTTAAATGTATTGAATAGAGTTGTAAGTAAATCGTCGTCGTCATCAGTTTCACAGCCGGTTGTGAGTGATTCGATTGATGTCTGCTGGTTGTGCATTAGGCAGTGGCCGTTGTTGTTGTTATACTGTCCTTGCTTATAAATCAAATACTCTTTAACTTACATATGCATGTCTACAGTTACACATTAGAATCAATATATTAAAGTACAGCGTTGGAAAAGAAAATAGCGCACACTGCATACAAGGCAATTGTGCTTATTTAAAAACAAAAGTTAAAAACTGTTAGAAAGATCTTTTAATTGAAGTTATTGAGATAAAGCTTAAAGTGTACGTATAGTGTTGCAGTAAAATAACTTACTTTAAAGTTGTACAAACTTTTAACATAATCAACGTTAGAAACCCTCAGAAAAAGTTCATTATTTTTAACACTTAAACAAAGGATATTTTGTTCACTGCGAACAAAATTATTTTAACACTTAAGCATGCACAAAGTTTAAAAACTATGTTTTAAATTTGCACAACTGCCGTTACACTTGTGTCAATAAGTAGTCGCACATGGCACTGCCATATGCCATAAAGAAACTTTGTTCTACTTTGTCTGACTTATCGGACTAACTTATTCTATGCAATTTGCAGCAACAATTGCGAAAAAGTAAAAAGTTGAAAAACTCGTACAGTAAAAACAACAATGATAGCAAAAACAAGAAAAAAAAAACATTTTTTTTTAAATTAATATATCAAAATTCAATTCCTAACGAAAACATTTGAATGACAAGCAGAGCAAGAAATTGTCTTCAACTCAAGCTGCAACTTTGGCAGAAACTTGCATGCTTCAGTTTAAGTCAAAAAGTTTTTACATTTTACAGTTGCACAAAAATTGAAAAAAAAAAAAATACAAAAAAAAAATATATCTATCTATGTATATAAAAAAAAATAACTGAAAAGTAAGGCAAATCAAATGCAAAGCCTTTGCTTTTGTGCTTAAGCGCCTAAAAGGCTGCAATGCAAGGCAAACAAACAAGCAAACAAAAATACAGAGCACAGAACCAGAGTACAGTAAAAACTAGATAGAACTTTTATATGTTGTTGTTGTTGTTGTTGCATGTGAATGCATTACAAACTCGCCATAGTGTGTTACACACACTCTCATACACACAAACAACTACTGGCTGTCTTTAACTTTAAACTTTAGCTACATGCAACGCCTAACTTGTTTTTGTTGTCTGCTTAACATGTTGCAAGGTTGCATGGCATGCATATGTGACTGTTTACCTTAGTGTGGGTGCTTTTATTTCAATGAGTGTTGCTATGTGTGTTTGTGTATTTGTGTGTTTGTTAAAGTGTGAGTGCAAACAAACTTTTCACATCGAATTTTCTAGCTCAATAAATTCTGCAGCCAAAACTTTGTCATTTGGAAAATGCAGGTGGCACAACAGTGGGTGAGCGCCCAGTTGTCACACAAGCTGGTGGTAGAGGGTGAGTCCTGCAGTTTTGATTTGCTGCCATGCAAAGTAAGCCTCTTCAGAAATTTTATTTCAGTTTTCATTGTGTTGATTTGATTTTTTTTTTCTTTACTTTTATTCTTTTTTCAGCTGATTTCTCATTTATTTTTCTCTTTTTTTTCATTTTTCAGTTTTTGTTCTTCTTTTATTGTGCTTGTATTCTTATTATTCTTTTTGATTATATAATTTATTAAAGTTTCAAAAAACTTTTTCATTTGCTTGCTTTTAAAGTTAGCACTGAGTGACATGCGGATAAGCTTTGCTTATTTTTGCCAACACTTTGTGGCTTTATCAAGATTAGACGAACATGTGGTGTACAATGAATGTATGTATGTGTTGGTTGGCAAAGAAAGTTGAAATCGGTCAGGCAGCGCTGCGCGGTGCTGTCAGTTTGTGCTGCGGTTACTTTTACCTGTAAGCCGCATCGCATAGAGTGTGGTTTTGCAAAAAGTTTCTTTGCAAGTTCCTTTGAGCAGCGTGTTATACAAACGCTTACGTAGAAAAAAAAAAAGGATAAAGTTGGGTTTTTCTTTCATATCCAACAAAACTGACAAAACGCACTGAAAGTTATATTAAGAACTATTTATTTTATAAGGTTAAAAAAAAACAACATAATAAAACGCGATTTAACTGAGAAAAAGGATGAAAAAAAAAAAAACAAATTATTAAAACTACATTACAACTATTTGTATGTCGTTATATACATTAAGAATTTGATTAATAATAAAAAAAAAAAAAATATTTCTGGTGCGTGTTTGATTCTTAAGAGCTAAAATTTGTAAGATCTTGGCAGATAACTGAGTTCAAATAACGTGTGATGCAATAACTACTTTTTTGTTTTTATTTGTTTTCTAAATAAAATAAAAAAAAAATCAATGTATTGATGCAAAGTAATTTGGAATAATAGTTCGGTTCCTACAACTCAATGTTTAAAAATTATTTTCTTCAAATGTTGCTTACGATCCAATTTTCGACAACTTTCAATCATATCGACCGGTATTCCTGGAATAGCACGGGTTATGTTCGTAAAGAAGTGATTTAACATATTGCCAATGAAAGTAATCCAATGGCATCAAATCACATGATCTTCTTGGCCAACTAACAGGACCATTCTTGAGATGATGTTTTCATCGAACGTTTCCCTCAAAAAAGGGATTGTTTCAAGACTCAAAACTTTTTCATAGAAAGCTTTATGCATACAGAATTTTTCTTCCAGCTTTTAAGTTCAAGATGAATGATGATAAAAAGGAATATGTATCGTAATTTGTTTTAGCTAATTATGTTTCCTCATAAGGAAGAAACTCTTATTTTTATATCCAAATAATTACCTACTTACTTAGGTGGCCATGACAACCCGTTGTCGGGTTACGGCCGACTTCATCAGCTCTAGCCAAGCGTCTCTACTTCGCGCGCACCGTCTCCAATCTCATTCAGTAAGGGCTTCCTCGGCCTGGTCAATCCATCGGAGGCATGGTCTTCCTCTGCGTCGTCGACCCTTTTACGCTGCAGCTTCTTCATCCATACGAAAGACATGACCCAGCCAACGTAGTCACTGAGTTGTTATACGCTGGACTAAGTCAATGTCGTCGTAGAGCTCGTACAGTTCGTGGTTCATTCGAATGCGATAGTCGTCGCCTGCTGTAACATGGTAGCTTCGATGCCGCGCATCCCTATTTGCAGACAGCATATACTTTGTTTTGCCCTCGTTCACCGTCAAACCCACTTTGGCTGATACCTTTTCGATAGCGGCGAAAGCAGCAGTTACATCTCTCTTGGTTCTGCAGATAATATCGATATCATCAGTAAACGCAAGGAGCTAGACACCTTTCTAGACTATGGTACCATTGCGATGAACACCTGACTTTCGTAGAATCTCCTCCATGATGAAATTGAAGCGATCGCATGATAGCGGTTCGCCTTGTCCGAAAGCCCTTTTGGTATTACAGGTTTCAGAGAGGTCATTTCCTACCTTGATGGAGCTGAGCTTGATGCAGAGTCTTCTGAACTTTGCTGCTATACCGAACTCAGACACTGTTGCGTACAGGCAATCCCGATTCGGGCTATCGAACGCAGCTTTGTAATCAACAAAGAGATGGTGGGTATTAATTTGATTTTCGTGGGTTTTTCCCAGGATTTGGCGTAGTGTAAAAATCTGGTCTATCGTATGGTGGACTTGCCACATTGATTAATTACGTTCAATATTTGTTGTGGTATGCGGCTTTAACTTTTACACAATATGCTCAATATAACCTTGTATGCGATGAAAATAAGAGCGATACTTCGGTAGTTGGCGCAGATTGTCGGGTCGTTAATCTTAACTATAGGACAAAGCACACTGAGATTCCCCCCGTCGGGCATGCTTTCCGCTAGCCATATTTTGCTGATCGGTTGATGCATGCACCTTATCAATTCACCGCCACCGGTCTTAAACAATTCAGAAGCCAGGCCGTCAGCACCTGCGGCTCTGTTGTTTTTGAGTCGCTGGATAGCAACTTTAACCTGGTAGTGGAATTTCCACTCCAACATCGTCGATTGGTGGTGTCGGACTGCATTCTACAGCAGATTGGAAAAATTCTGTCTCCATAATCTCAATGCGCACTGCGTATGTGCGCAACCAGATCACCATTCTCATCTCTACAAGTGATGTCTCTCTCAGTTTAGACGCTTAACCTGCTGGTAGAATTTTGGAGCATCCTTCTTGCCCTGGTACATGGAGAGAATTCGGTTCAGACAATATTCCTTATGATCATAACTTATGCGCTATTTGATCACATTTATCGACTAAGAGCAACTGGTCATAAAATAAACATTTGCGTGCATAACTTCAGATCAAGATAAAATTATTATTTATACGCAACTAATGTACGATATTTCACCAAATTGCTCATGGATAATGTGCACTATGAATCAGTTGAAGAAACTTTGCACATAGATTATGCTAAGATAGCTCTTATATCAAGTGTAGTTGGTATAAATTAAATACACCTTGCATATAGATTATGAACAAAATGTTAATAGATCGAGTAAAGTTGTATCGATTGGTGATATCTTGAGCATAGGTTCAAAACAAAATGTTCATAGATCCTGCGATCATACAAAAATAGTATGATTATATAATCAAAGTATTGCGAGTTAAATGAGTTGATTTTGTATTTATTGAGCAGCAGAAAAACATTATTTTTTCGCAAAACTAAATTGATGATTTCACAGATGCATTCCTTAAAATATACAAAATTAATTATTTATTAACTAATTGTAATTATTTGTAACTTACCTAGACCTATTTAAAGTGACTGGAGTTGCTGAAACTGACTGCAGCTGATGAAACTGCCTTTCGCTGCCCAGAGTTGCTGAAATTGTTTTGAGCTGGTGAAACTGCTTAGAAAAGTTGAAACTGAGTGAAGCTCAGAAAGAAGAAACTGCGTGATGCTACTGAAATTATTCATTTTCTGACTTAATACATCACAATCCATCCAGAGGAATCATTGCTATTCAGGTTTGCTGGCCATATTCAACTGTTGCGGTGGCTATACATACCCAGATGAGTGATGACTTTCGCTAAATGTATTGCTACGTGAAGAGTTAAAAAAATTGTCAAACTGATGAAATCTCATCAGTTGAAACAAAAAAGGACATAATTATTTTTCAGGATTTGTATGGCAGAGACACAACTTCTTGTTATATTTTAATTGTAACTTACCTGCACCTCCTACTCGTTCTTAGAAACCGTATTATTTCTTAATAATGATGAATAGATCACATAATGTGTTCAGTGTTTTTGACACAATTATTGGAAATAATGTGGTCATAGCGCATAGTACATGATCAACCCTTATAAACGATTAACAAAAACATTTTTTGCAGTTTATGAGCAACTTAATCATAAATCTTGAGCAAAGAATTTTCTCCGTGTACACTTAAATTTTTTCTCGCTCACGTTTTTCTTGCTCTCTTTTTTACGTCTGAAAAAGCATCTCTCTCGCGTTGCGCTGCGACTGCAGCGTATTTTTATATGCGACATATTTTGCTGCTGACACGTCGCGACACTCCTGGTCATACCATTAGTAGAGAAGTTGCGGGCGCCAAAAAACAATGACTTCTTCAGCAGCAGTGCGCCTAGAGTGGGATATATGCGCCCAAAGTCCACCAGCGTCGTCGAAACTAGAGTAAGGTTGGTAAAGCTAAGCCGAGAGTTGAGTGGAGTAGGCCTCAGCGGTCCGCTGGATAGCAGCTTATCGACATCAAGCTTTCGTTGCATACCTGTGCATATATTTTTCGCATTGTACAATCGCATTCGGATCTCGGCTGCAACAAGATAGTGGTCGGAGTGAATATTGACTCCCCGTTTCTCTACTAACTAACATGTTTCGCGCCATGGCAAAGTTGAACAGTCTTAGACCGCTGTTTAAGGTGGTCTCGAGACTAAACTGACCGAGAGTGGAGCCAAAAATACCTTCTTTTCCGACCTTCGCGTTGAAAGCGCCGAGGACTATTTTCACGTCAGGGGCCAGAAAATGCTCATACACGTCCCTTAGGCTATTTTTTCTGGGGCTTCTGCCAGTTGGATAGAGGCACCTTCCCTATAAAGAAAGGGTCTAAACATTCCAGGTATATCCGTTAATAATTATCCGTTTTTCGTTTGCGGTGGTCATCAACGTAGTGGGGGCTCATATCCGAGGCTGGTTTAATTTTAATTGGGCAGAATTAATATGATTGAGACTCAAACCCTACGCACATTTCATTTTCAAGGTCTTATAGAGACCTATCAAGAGATGAGACAGGGAGTTTTGGACATGGAGCTTTTGAGCCGACTCCGACTCGACTTGATAGTGCCAGTTGCAGGCTTTATGTTTTTTTCGATCAAAACGCAGTGCCTGTCCCACGCTATGCCCTTCCACACCCTAGCTGGTCATCCGCTACTTTTTCGGGACCGCAAAAAGCTGCTAACCTCTATATATAGAGGCCGTCTATCATCAGCAACCAGTGACCCGTCCGGCAGCTTGTAGCTCAGCCTTCGCAGGTGTCCTATAGAATACAGGGTACCGGAAAGTTGAAATATAATGGTAATATTTGAAAATTATTCGTATTTTAAGATTGATTTTGATCGATATTTATTACTACCCAGCAAAATCTTCGCTTACATATAATCGAAAAAGTAATCCAGAAAATTTCATTCATCGCTTACCCTCTCGCTTACGGAACCCATTATTTTAATACAGGCATGTCATTGGAGGTAGTAGATGAAGCTTTCGCTTGACATGGGAGTACTTATGTAAGCACTAATAAAAAATTATGAATTACTTCATCTCAATAATCACTTATTTATTAACACTTAGAAGTTATTGAATAATATGTTTCTCTGCACAAATTAGAAAAGAGATTCAAATATTGAAAAAATAAATTTTTTTCGTACATCTTTTGCTTATCAGATCAACAACACCAATGAAGAGTTAGAGAATTTCTTCTATAAAATGAGAAAAATGCTTTTATTTAATAGATATATGTATTAGTTAATTAATTAATGTAATATATTTACCTTTAACACATTTTTCTGTATTTCATTCATAAATCAGGCATTTTTTTCATATTAAAAATTATAAAAAATTGACACTTGAAGCAAAAATAAAAGCCAAACAAAAAATTTAAATTATCTAAAAAACAGAACACTCATTTCAAAAGCAAAAAGGGCTGACATTACTAACTACATTGCGAGTAATATACAATATAATGCATTATTGGTCACCAACATTTATTTAATGGGTTTTATAATCGAATGCAAATCAAGGCAATACGAAAAATTTTGCTGGGTACTGTTCTCAATTTTAGTTCTCTACTTCAAAATATAAATGGAAGATAATCTCATTTTAAACATTGCTGAATTTAAATGCATTCAGAGCTGAATAAGACGCTACATATTTATATCACACGCATAATTTTTGAAAACGCATAAATTATGAAAAATTTGAAAATATTTGCTGCGGTCCGAGATTTTAGTACTTCGTCATCTTTTCAGATAAATTTCTAAAATCCATTTTATTTTTCATTTATCATAAGCTTCTGAGTTATATTGGAGATAACTCCAATTGCCTAACTTTAACTTCATATCTTGAAGTGATTATTTGTGATAGTAAATAACTATCAGACATAAAGGACCACGCACTTAATACACTGAAAAGCGGTCCCACTTAAAATTTAAATTTCCGTGGAAAATTAAAAAAGTATTTTAAGTGAAAATCAAGAATGTATGAAAAAAACATTGGAAAAAATTACTCTTTTCAGAGAACTAGCCAGTAATATACGAGTTTAATTGTTAAATAGCATTATAAAATAGTTGAAATCTCTAAAATGAGTAATTTTTACCAATTTGTTTTTAAACATTCTTATTTTCACTAAAAACACTTTAATTTTCCACAAGATATTTTAATTTAAAGGGGGATGACTATTGAGTGTATTTAGTGCGTGGTCCTTTATTATAATACTGTGCCTAATTTAACTGTGAATAGTATTCATTTTTAGTTTTGAAGTTCTATGAAAGAATCATCCATTATACCCATTATAAAAACAAAGTCAAAAGGTATATAGCTATGAACGCAACTAGATATTTAACATAAATAATTTTTTTATGGCAGAAAAAAACTGAGTTTGTCATATATTTCAATGTCATACGTCCTTAAGATAATCTCTTAGACATTTGAAGCTTTAAGGATAGATACATCGGGAATAAAAATATCGGAATTGTATTGAATG
Organism: Tetanocera ferruginea; assembly: GCA_958299015.1. Taxonomy (NCBI): domain Eukaryota; kingdom Metazoa; phylum Arthropoda; class Insecta; order Diptera; family Sciomyzidae; genus Tetanocera; species Tetanocera ferruginea. The sequence continues at coordinate 120,315,285 of OY282641.1, read as the reverse complement.
AAGTAATTCCAACTGAAAAACAAAATTCTGCTTGATTTGACAAATTTGATAAGAATATTATATTTTGGATGCTATGAGAAATCAACTACTAAAATCTTGTAAAAGCATTGAAATTAAAATAAACACTTTATCTTTGCTTACCATTAAAGCTAACATATTGTTTACGGTATAAATTTCCGCTTTGATTTATTTTAGAAATTAATTTTTAAAACATACCGTAGCTAACAAAACTATATCGCATCTACGCATCAAGCTGACGTCTACGACATGTATTTATATTAATTTGCTGAAAATGCAAACTTTGTTGGATGCCAAAATATCTCAGCCCCAACATCCTGAATAAATATTTGCTACAAAAACGCTGCCTTCAATCTAAGTAATGATCAAATAAACAAAGTGTTTGTCTAACGTCAGCAAATATTTTTGTAATTAATTACGTTATTCTTAAGTGCATGAAACGTACAAAACTTAGCACACAATGTCACATATTAAAACATCCACCCACGCACACACACACACACACACACACACACACTCACACACACATATACATATGTATGCTACTCATACAAACTCAACAGCAGACACGTACCGGCAGGAAATCGCAAATGCAATAAATTTTGACTGTCATGCCAAAGAAATATAAAATTACGCTGACATTAAATCAAGTCAAGCCACCGCAATCCACTCCATTCCACTTTATGCCAATGTTTTATTTAGCTCTGCCACTAATATTGCTACTACCACTACTACTAATACTACAACTACTACATCCACTCACATGCCATATTTTTTTTTTTTTTTTAATGTTTTTCTACGTGCGCACTCTACTAGTTGCCACAAAATCACTACCTCAGAACTACGCGCAATAGTCATGATTTGCCCTACAGGGAATTTCGTGCCACTTTTTTCCACCACCAATACCAACAGCAACAGCAACACCTACACCAACGCCGCACCGTCAGGGAAACATTTGCATGAGTTGCATTTATATGACTTTGGCCATAATGCCACTTTTAGCTACGTTCGTTCTTGTGCAGAGGTGTTGAATATGCAACTGAGGGTGTGTGTGTGTGTGTGTGTGTGTGTGCAGCTCATTATGCATACGTTCGTTTATGCTGCTACTTTTGCTGTTCAAAATTATGACAAACTTAATAATTTTATTATGTGCTCTGTTTTACATCGACCTGGCTTGGCTGGCTGCCTTCTGTGTTGCTGGTAATATTCTATGTTGTTGTTGTAGAGCGCCTTTTTTTTATTCCTTACAGATTAAGTTGTATTTTGTTTGATCCTAGTTGTTGTCAACAGTGGCGTTAAAGTGCATTTATACAGTGTTTCTATGTAAAATAGTAACAACAACGACAAGAACACCAACACCAACAACAAAATAAAATCATTGCAATCATTTGACGTCTCCGTGGAGTGCAAAACTTTTTGCACGTTGATTTTATGTCATGCATAGTTTTATGACCGTTGCTGCCAACATTGTGACTCTTCAGTTGGGGGAAGAACTTTTTAAAGTCATTTAAGCCAACACTTGCTTGTACAAATATAATGGTTTGCCTGTCTCTGAGCTGTCACAACTTTGTATAAGCATTCAAAAAGCAAAGGAATTAAAATAAGTTTTCAGCACTGTCTTGCATTTATTTTTTAAATACTAAAACAATAGAGTGCTTTTTCTTAAATTCAGTGCTTGAATTTACGACTCAATTCATGCTATTTCTAATGTTTGCACGAATAAGTAAAAAATCCGAAAAAAATCGTAAATACTAGGATTAACCATTTCAGTCGTTGAAATGACTTAGACCGAGCCTTTTATGATTAATAATTTGTTGTGTGTTTAATTAAATATTTCTACTCAATTGAACGCATTTTTCTGACGTTTCACGTAGCAAACCATTGAGCGAAAAGCATCTCTCTACTAAATATCGCTACCACAACAGTTGATTACGTCGAATGTGACTAATGACAGCACAGTAAAAGCTGTACTGTACATCTGCCAACTTGACAATAATATTCAAAAATGTATGACGTCATGAGGCATTACAAGGAATTTAAGCTCAGGATAGCTGGTTTCATGATAATAATATTAAACAATTAGCATTCATTGGTGGAGAAGATAGCAGCTTATGCAACGATATTTAAAAATCGTTGCATAAGCTTTTAACTCGCTCTGTATCATTTCAACGATTTATTTTATTTCTCGACAATAGAGGTTGGACGACCTTTTAATAAAAAGAAATAGCTTCGATAGTATCGTAATTGTAGACGTAGAATTCGGTTTAAAGGCTCAACCAAGTTATGCGTAAGCATACAAAAGTTAGAGAGCAAAAGAACGTACTTGCTCAGCAATAAATTGAGTTGCCCAAGTTCTGCGTAAGCAATTTTTCGTTCAGTTTCTCAATTTTCGTTTACTTTTCAAAACTTGAGAGTAAGCGCCCGACATCGTATATTGCTAATCAGTAAAGGTAGAATCATCCATTTTGGTACAAATGTTCCATGGAACCCATAAATGTGCCAATGACCCACCTGTGACCTCAGATAATCCCACTTCATCCGATTGGCCATAGAATCATCCATTTTGGTCCAAATGTTCCATGGAACCATAAATGTGCCAATGACCCACCTGTGACCTCAGATAATCCCACTTCATCCGATTGGCCATAGAATCATCCATTTTGATCCAAATGTCCTCTGAAGTTGTGTAGTTCGAAACACGTGTTTGAGCTGAAGCTCTAATACGAACCAATCAGTTCGTGCAAAATAAAAACAATACAAGCATAAACAACGAAACAAAAACAAAGATATCAGCAGACACAGCAGGTACATTATAAGCAGCTGATGATCGACTTTCTCATATAAAAACATTCATTTTTCTTCTTATATTTTACTATTTTCTGACTTTCATATAATAGCGACAAAATCCAAAATTAGATATTCATTCACCGCAGGATATATCTGATATTATAGTATATAAATTATCTTTGAACGATAAGTATTAAAGGCTGTAGGTATACCCTAAAGTATTAGCCAAAAACGTTGCATGACCTTCAAAAAATCTATTAAAACGACCCCATACAAACCGCGCTGTAAGACGTAATTCTACGTCAAAATCAAAAGTTTATGATGTTTGTTTATTGATGTTTGTTTGGAATTATAACAGGGTGACTAAAGCTTTTAAGGTAAATTTATGGAAAGACTGTTAAAGTGAATTTTTGGCCTCATAAAATTAATTTAAAACAGTAAAAAGGCCTCATTCTGTAATTTAATTGCATTTGCTAAGGTTAATATTAGTGCACCACAGCATATTGGTACAAATGAGAGGAAAAACTGGTTGAAATTAAAAGACGACTTCGTATTTGACCAAAATTAACTACCTGTCAAAATATAGAAAAAGCACGTATTCACTATCACTTCCTTGTATCCTCATGTCTAAAGGGAATATGACCTAAATGGAAGAATTTTCAACAGAAAGGACTGAGAACTAATTACAAAAGGCTTTTCAATACAGCAAAACGCTCGAGAGCTGAGCATGACTGGACTACATCTAAAGTAGCTCTAAAACTATATATTTAAGTCAAGGAAAGCTTAAAGGTCCTCATAGCTGCAATTCTGCGAAGGAATTGAAGAAGCGTCAGAGGTATCTAGGCTGTGTTATATTCTTGGAACAACAGCAAGTACACCTAGTTTTCCAAAAAATTTTCCATGGTCAAAAAATCTTTTAATATCCTTTTAGACACACACTTCCCAGGTAACTGTGCGGCTATTATTTATTTATTATTATTATTATTATTATTATTTTTATTATAATTATTATTATTATTATAATTATTATTATTATTATTATTTTTATTATTATTATTATTATTATTATTATTATTATTATTATTATTATTATTATTATTATTATTATTATTATTATTATTATTATTATTATTATTATTATTATTATTATTATTATTATTATTATTATAATTATAATTATTATTATTATTATTATTATTATTATTATTATTATTATTTTTAAATGTATTATTATTATTATTATTATTATTATTATTATTATTATTATTATTATTATTATTATTATTATTATTATTATTATTATTATTATTATTATTATTATTATTATTATTATTATTATTATTATTATTATTATTATTATTATTATTATTATTATTATTATTATTATTATTATTATTATTATTATTATTATTATTATTATTATTATTATTATTATTATTATTATTATTATTATTATTATTATTATTATTATTATTATTATTATTATTATTATTATTATTATTATTATTATTATTATTATTATTATTATTATTATTATTATTATTATTATTATTATTATTATTATTATAAATTTAAATAGTATTATTATTATTATTATTATTATTATTATTATTATTATTATTATTATTATTATTATTATTATTATTATTATTATTATTATTATTATTATTATTATTATTATTATTATTATTATTATTATTATTATTATAATTATTATTATTATTATTATTATTATGATTATTATTATTATTATTATTATTATTATTATTATTATTATTATTATTATTATTATTATTATTATTAGTATTATTATTATTATTTCTATAATTATTATTATAAAAGTACATAGTACATTATTATATAGTACATACCTCCACCATCCCAGCGGCTTACAACAGGATTCCGAGAATATTGTCTCTGATAGGGAAAGAAATGGTGATTAACATGTCAAACCCTAAAAATCATCGGGACCTGAAAATTTGTACCCCATTGAAGCTCAAAAGCTCTCTTAGCTCAAAAGTTTGAGTGCTACAACCTTTTTTGCTACAAAAACTATTGGATTTACAGTTTTTTTCCCTGAGTGTAGGTTTCATACCAAAGGCAGGAAAGGTATCAAACACCATACCTAATGATTTCAGTCCGATTAGCCTAACGTCCTTTCTACTAAAGACGCGTAGACGACTCTTAGATCTGTACCTCCGCAGAAACATTGATTCAGCTCTATTATCGACATCACAACAAGCTCAAACAAGGGAAAATCTGTAGAAAGACCTTGCACTCACTGGTTGATCTTTAACATCAATTTGTCACATCAGAGCGAATTAAATAAGTCACAATTGTGCTTTACACATGTAAAAAAAGCCATAGGAACTAGGTAGGGTTGTTCGCCACCAGTTGTTCATTGCATGTATACTGGGGTCATTAGACCTATATTCCTATATGGAATTACAATCTGATGGCCAGCCTTAAACAAGGTCATGTACTTTAATCAGCTTCTAAGGGTTCACAGAATGGCATCTATTACGTGCATCAGAGATGCTCTGACAACGACGCCGACTCCTTTTATGGAGACCATATTTCATCAGCTACTGCTCGATCCAGTTGCTAATCAAATAGTTGCTTGTTCAGCACTAAGCTAAGAGAACTCGGGGTATAGAAATGCCAAGAAACAGGCCATACATTCATACTGAAGAGTTATAACTTTATTCCAATAAATACTGACTACTGTCAACCCTCGCCGTCCTTTGACGAGAGCTAGGTACGCTGATTCCTACCAGATCATACTCTTAACGCAGTGCACCATGGCAGCGAGGGTGTCTTCGTTTTAACACCGCTGGGTCAAATCTAAATCACAAGGTTGGCTAAAAGGGTCCACTCAAAGGAGAAATGGGTATCCTGACAACAGAAGCGTCTGTCAATTTGAAATTATGGCAATAAGGAAGGTTGCTTCATGGTAAACAGAAAACGTGGTCGATAACTAAAGTCGAAAAATTTTATTTAAAAATATGAACCAAATTTTATAGTTGAGTTTTACTACTATTTAGCTCGTTATGAAAATAACTTTATCACAACATTATGAAGAAACAAGTAAAGAAAGTCTAAAGTCGGTCCAGGCCTGACTATGAAATACCCTAAACCTACTTTTCCATTTCAATAATAATATTATTGAAAATGGGAGTGTCCGTGGGCGGATGAAGCCTATATTTTATATACATTTATATGTTGATGAAAAATTTACAGATACCAAGTTTAATTCCTGTAGTTCACAGTTAAAGCCTTTATTGTGCTTTCGCTATGAGAGATGGGCGTTTTCATTTGGATTACTCCAAATTTTGGAACACACCTTAGTTTTGGTATAAAATACATACTTACAAAATTTGATCTCTCTATGACAAACATAACTTTATTTATTGAGTTTAAAGCTTTTTGAGTTGTATGGGAGGTAGGCGTGTCCGTGGGCGGATGACGTCCATTTTTCAAAACCATCTTAAAAAAATTGGTTTTTCAATGTCCGTGCGCAGATAATACCCATTTTTCGAAGACATCTTTGTGTTTACATAAACCACATACACACCAAATTTTATTGTTGTAGGTTAATTATGAGCGAACTTATCCAGTTTTCAATTTTTGTTTTGTATGGGAGGTAGGCGTGTCCGTGGGCGGATGATGTCCATTTTCCAAAACTTTTTTTTTTTTATAAAAACAATATGTGTCAAATTTTACCCACGCGTACTGCGTAAGAGGTATATTAATATTGTCACGACGTGTATAACGCCCATAAGGAGACGTGGTAGGTATAGAAAAGTATATATATTCTTGCTCAGCATCACCACCTGAGTTGATTTAGCCATGTTCGTCTGTCTGTCCGTCTGTCTGTGGACACGATTGCGGCCGTAAATTTGAAGCTATCGTGCTGAAATTCAATATTTAAGCTTTTTTTTAAAAAACAAAGATCAAGTTCGAGAATGGGCTAAATCGGATGAAAACCACGCCTACCTCCCATAAAACCCCAAAATTTAGAACTCTTTAAAGAGGCTAATATTAAAGTTACAAAACTGAAACTCAGTATTTGAGTGTTTTATGTCAAAACAGAGGTGTGTTTGAAAAATGGGCGTCATCCACTTACTTACACGCCCACCTACCATACAACTCTAATATTGAAAACTATATATAGAGGCTTGTGTTGAAGCTACATAAATAAAACTGGATATTTATGCGTTTTATACAAAAATTAAGACATGATAAAAAAATGGGCGTCATCCACCTACGAACACGCCCACCTCCCATACAACCCCAAAATTGAAAACTCTATAAAAAGGCTTCTCTTTAAGTTACAGGAAAAAATTTGATGTTTGTATTTTGTATCAAAACTAAATCGTGGAAGAAAAGTGTGCCTCATCCGCATACGAACACACCCACCACCCATACAACCCATAAAAGTGAAAACTCTATAAATAGGCTTATAAATCTCATACAAAAAGGGCTTCAATTTAAGATTTTTCACCATTACGAATCGCTCGTGGGGGTATTTTTACTTCGGCCGAGTCGAAGATATACCTTACTAGTTTTTTTTTAATTCGAGGGAATAAAAAGATTTCATTGCGTGCTTAGTCGGGGCTTCCATGCGAATGAACCAACAAATTCAATTTTTGAGTGTTGAAAAACGCTTTTGGTTGAGCTGATGTGTGGGAGTTTGCATTGTCGTGATGGCGTATGATCTACGTTCGGCTTGTTTTCCTGAATTCTTCAAGGACTTCCTCCAACAAAGCGATTGTGTTACATTTATTATTATTTCGTAATTGCGGCATGAACGCTTTTTGTGAAAAAAACTGGCAATCTGCTCCGGATGTGCTCTGTTCCCGGAAAATTTTTTCGGATTTTGCTTACTTTGAAAGACCTTAACGATCTCAAAGAATGATAAGAGTTGATCCAGTTACGATAACGAAGACCTTTTTTACACGTTGTTTCTTTTCAATCATTTCCTTCACCAAATGACATGAATCTTTTTTTTTTTTGGAGCAACCTTCAAGTTTTAGGGTACAAACGGGAACAAATCTTCCTAACTCCTACATAAACAAAAAAACAAAAGAAATTGGCCATTTCAGCCCTTGAAAGGACTTTGACCGAGCTTCTTATGATCAATTGTGTTGTGTGTGTTATTAAATTTTTGCACACAATTGACCGAGAACTGAGCCTACATGTCTTATGTCGACTCCGAACGGCTAAAGTTCACGTTCTCAAGAAGCTTTACATGGCATTATTTACTCTCTGAGGTTGGCCATTGTCTGCAGAGAGGTGGTGACCGATCAGCAACATTTTTTGTTGAAAAAACTTTTCGCCACGGCTGTGGATCGAACCCGGGCTCCGAGCATGACACGGTCACCACACTAGTTCCTAACTCCTACAAAATCTTACTGCATTTCGTATGCCTGTCTACCTCCAACACTACAGTCGTTCTAGGATGATGTTCGAAAACCTGAAAATCCTTTAATATTATTACCGGAAAAGAGAAAATGCTTTTGCTGAAATCTATATTATTTATAGGCTAAGGTTTTTTTTTGTGACTGCAACTCCTACCAGACCATTGTACCGATTTTATCGATGCAGATGTCATAAAATTTGGTTTAGGCTGTAGATGTGCAAACCACTTATAAAAATCGGATTTCGCTTCAACGGGTTCCCAACCTTTTAAAACAGAAATAAAATTTTTGTACAAAAATTCGCTATTTAATCAATTTGAAATGCAGTTTGAGAAGAGCTTATAAATTGATCGAATTTGAATTTTTTTCAAAACTAAAAATTTTTAACTAAAATTATCTTTTATGCATTCCTCAAACGTCAATTGTACGAAAAATGCAGTTCCAAAATCAAAAATTCCACTTTCCGAGCAAAAACTCAGTCAAACTTCAACGGTTTTCAAAAGTTTTTTGTTTTTCTAAATTTTTGTTCAATTTTGTTAGAAATATGTTGACAATTACAGTAATCATCTTACCAAATGTATTTTTAATGAATGTTCTTAAAATTGACTTTAGTTGTTTAACGTGTATTTTTATCAAACGCCAAGGCAGAGAAAAAAACTGTCTGAAATTTAATGTTTTATATTTGGAAGCGAATATCTCTGCCAATTTTTAAAAAATTTCATTTATTTCTTTTTTGTATTTAAATGCAATTAATTGACTTAACAAAAATTTTAACATTTTTACCGTTACTTTATTATTTATATTTTAGTTATTGCTTTTAAAAAGAGTCCACTTAATTGAATGTTTTCTCAAAAAATGGTATAAAAATTGTTTTTGTTGTAAAAATAAAAAAAAATTCAAATTTGCATTTTTGATTTTCTTTTATTAAATTGAGTTTTTTTAAGGCGAATTTGTTTTTGTATGGCAAAAAAAAATAATAAATACTATGCGTCATCGAAAAAACAAGGCTACCCTCTATGGTTTTTTGCACGAAATTTCATTTTTTTAAAATGTTGTTTTTATATTTTTAAAATCTTTAACAAGCTTCAAGAACTTGAAGAAAATATATTTGATTTATTGAAGAAAGTTTCTATATTTGAAGAAAATTTTATTATAGCTCCAACCAATTAAAAGTTATAGCCACAAATCTGTTTTAGTCATCCTGCGTATCTATCTATATAATTAATAGGCTAAGGTTTTTTTTGTGACTTAAACTCCTCCCAGACCAATAGACCGATAGAATAGACTCAGTCAAATTTTAACGGTTTTAAAAAAAATCCGGGGTTGTTGGGTTTTTTGGCGTTTTTTCTTCGGAATATGCTATAAATTGATGTTGTATGTGTTCTTAAAGTATTTTTAATTAATTTTTTAATTATATCTTAGAAGTAATTTTTTTTCTAAAATCTATTTTATAAGTCGTTTTTATACCCTAAACCTGAAAGGTCAGTGCATATTAACTTTGTGCAAACGTTTGTAACGCATAGAACGAAGCGAGTCCGGTATAGAAAAGTATATATATTCTTGATCAGAGTCACCTCGTGAGTCGAGCTATTACGAACACGCCTACCTCCAATACAACGCAAAAATTTAAAACTGCATAACTCAGCTCATAATAAGCCTACAACAATAAAATCCGGTATGTATGTGTTTTATATCTAAAATATAATAAATATATATATATATAAATGGACGTCATTCGCTGACGGACACGCCCACCTCCCATACAACCCAAAAATTGAAAACGCAATAAATAAGCCTGTGTTTAACCTAAAGAGCTTAAATTTGGCACATATGTTTTTTATAACAAAACAAAAATGGTTTTGAAAAATGGACATCATCCACCCACGGACACGCCCACTTCCCACACAACGCGAAAATTGAAAACTGCATAACTCAGCTCATAGTTAACCCAAATAATAAAATGTGATATGCATGTGTTTTATACCAACACAAAGATGTCTTCGAAAAAAAGACGTCATCCGCTTACGGACACGCCCACCTCCCATACAGCCCAAAAATTGAAAACGCAATAAATAAGCCTGTGTTTAACTTAAAGAGCTAAAATTTGGCACATATGTTTTTTATCACAAGAAGAAGATGGTATTGAAAAATGGACGTCATCCGTCTACGGACACGCCTACCTCCCATGCAACCCAAAAAGTTTAAAACTCAATAAATAAGGTTACGTTAGTCATAGAGAAATTAAATTTGGTATGTATGTATTTTATACCAAAACTAAGGTGTGTTCAAAAATTGGAAGTAATCCGTCCATGATTTCGCCCACCTCCCATAGCGAAAGCACAATAAAGGCATTAACTGTGAGCTAGAGGAATAAAACTTGGTATGTGTAAATTTTTCATCAACATTTAAATGCATATAAAATATAGGCTTCATCCGCCCACGGACACGCCCATTTACAATAAAATTTTTTTTGTTTTTTAAAAAATGGGTTTAGGGTATTTCATAGTCGGTCTAGACCGACTTTAGACTTTCTTTACTTGTTATTTAAATAAGTTATGTTTTATAGCTTTAAAAGTTAAGCAGCGATGTTGTTGAATAGTAATAATGTTTATCTCGGTAGTTATAAAAGTGTAAGTCCGTCTTCGTATTTTGACAGTTACATTTAAAATTTTAGTGTCAGACCATAAGTTTTAAGCATTCAGATGATGATCTTTTATATCATTATTGAGACTGAATATATCGTTATTGAGGAAAAAAGCTGCTTGAATAGAATATCATAAATTAAACGTCTATAATGTTGCTAACATTTAATTTTTATTGAATTGCTCGAATTCGGGCAACAGGTTTACTAGAACAGTTTTGAAAAAATTTAACAGAAAAAACATTAAAGGCACGTACATCAATATGTTGTTACAACGCTTGTGCTAGAAAATGTCAAATTTTTTAATAGTACTGAAAACTTCATTTGACAATGTTTAGTGTTGCTGAGACGCAAGAGGAATTCCTCCATCCGTTTTAAGAACTACATATTTTGTTTAATTTTTTATTACTGGAGATATCTGAAGAAGTTATGGCTGGCTAACAACTAATAAAAAATTACTAATAAAATGCTTCTTAAGGTCTTTGATAAAGGAATACTTAGTTTGGTAAATTTTTTCCAAGATTGTGACTTTCTTATGAAATCTATTTGTTGAACGATTTTCTTAAACGACAAACTAGATCTAAATATTCATCATATTTTCATACTCATCTAAAATTTTTGTCGAATGTTAGAAGATTAACATAAAAGTATTTAATTTTTACAACATCTAATAAACCTAATAAAATCTCATATCTACCAGTAACCACCCGAAAATACGAGAATACAAAATAAATCTTAACTTTTATTGCGTTAAGCAGGCAAAAGTGTTCCTTTGACCACAACTGAAGGCAAAATATTTTAATAATTAAAATAAATCAAGTACAAAAATAAATAATTTACTGATGACCCGCAAAAATGCTACAATAAGTATGCTACTAAAGGACACACTGCCGGAGTGTTCTGAGTGTTGGGCAGAGATACGAAACTTAAGTAACTTGCAGCTATTTTTTAGTGTTTTTATATAGCAAGCAACTAAATAGCAATTTGTTAATGTGTACGTTTAAGTATATGTGTGTGTGTATGCGAGTATTTGCATGCTTGTGTGCAGGCTTTTAGGCAAGCGTTGGTAAGAGTGTGTTTGTTTGTCTTGTCGTATGTGAGACGTGGTCATGTTGTTGATGTTAACTGCTGGTTTAGGATTTTTTTGTTGCTTGCTTGCTCTGCAGCTAGGTGTTGGTTGGAACGCTGGCTGTTGCTGTTGCTGTTGTTTTTGTAGCCACTTTAAGGACATAATTTATTGTTGCAAATTTAGAGCGACCCCTAGCGGCAATTAGTGTTAAGTTTCAGCTACAAAGTGCCAAGTATAACAAAAATAAATAACAAAAAAAAAAAAAAAAAAAAACCAACTTATGATAATATAAATAGCACAAGGACATTTACTGAGGCAGACAGGCAGGCAGTAAGACACAATGTTGGCCGTAGTATAACGAAGCAAAGCTGCCAAGTAACTGCTTGTCCAACAGAGCACAACGATAAACAGCTCAGTTGCGCTCAGTTTTATTCAAAAAATTATGTGCAAAAGTTTTAGTGTTTATGAAGCACATAAATTAAGTACGCAGCACTAGCGAAAAGTAGAGTAGCGGAATGGCTAGCTAGGACCAAAAAGGATATCGTTTTTAATGTGCTGCTTTTAAAATTTTAATGAGCTTCGAAAAATACGAGCTGAATATGAATGATAAAAGGTTACTTGCCCAAAACTATAAAATATTCTCTAATATTCATTAAGTTAATAAAGTAAATTGAAAATTTTAATAAACCCAAAAAACCAGCCCCGCCCGCCCTAGTGTTAAATAGTTTCATCTACAAAGTTTTAGTTTTATTAGTACAATCAGACCAACACACACACGCACATACAAAATTTAAAGCGATAAACTTGCGATTGACATCTGTCGGCATGCAATTAAGTAAAGTGAAAACATATTTGATACTTTTGGAACCAACCAACCGCCCACAAAAACAACAGCGTGATTTGAAATTTATTAAAGCACGTTTTAGACAAGTTAACAAGCATTAAGGTTTCATCAGCTACACACACACACACCCACCAACAAGCCTGTCAACCAGTGGCGGTAAACAGCATTTCTTCAACGTAAGCTTTTGAAAGTTTTCGCTTGCAATTTCTAGTTCGTTCACTTTAAATAACAGCTCAATGGGGAGTAACTGGCTTGATGGCTCAAAATATCACCCACTTTATTTTACGCCCACTGTCAGCTTTTTCTAATTTTGTAGCCCTCTAAATATACCTAAATATTTTGCAATTAAGTTTAATTGAAAATTTTTACTAGCAAATAAGAAGAACTAAACGTGCTCTAGTCAAACAGTCAAGCCCATCTCTACTTTTACTCTAACAACTTTACAAAAAAGACCGTTACGCATACAAAAACCCAAATACACACACACATATACACACACCCATGGCACTTTATACCTTCAGCATATTGTTGAGCTTCAGCGCAACAGACCGATAAAATCCTTCAAAGTGATTCCTATGCTACAACACAGCAGCAGCGTCGCTCAAGTGCTTGATGCTGTTAATGACGATGGGGATAAACAAGACTAGCAGCATCCTTAAAGGCAGCAGCATGATGTACCATTCCGTATTAGTGCTAGAGTGGGCGTTGGGCTGAAGTGGGTTGCACGTTTTTTTCATTTGCTTTGCTTTTACCAACTAGATAAATAAAACTGCCGCTTCATCTTCTTCTACGGTCGGTCCGTATCTTGTTGTTTGCTATGTTGTTAGATTTTAGTGATTGAATTGCAAGTGGGTAGCGCTAATTTTTTTGTTGGTGCTGATGGTGTTAGTGTTGCTGGTAAAGAATTGGTGGTTGATATCAACGCTAAAAGCAATCTATAGAAAATCTCTTAAAAAAGCCAACAATGCGAGTGGCATTAAAATTTTCACTGACTTTAATTAGTCAGTCGCTGTCTGAAGAGTTGTGTTGTTAAGGTTTTATTTGGTTTGGGGCATGTAAAAGCAAAAATCAAGCCTAAAATATTTGACTGTGAAATTGGTTGGCTGGCTAGGCTGGCTTTGTTAAGAGGTGTCAAAGCTCAGCAAAGAGACAGTGATTGGCCATAGTTATTAGGCTACATTAACAGGAAAAGATTTATGGAGAAACGTGATATACTTTAAAGTTGGCCCAAACGGTAAAACACGGAAGCAATTTATGTATGGTAATTACAAGGTGGTAATAAAATGTTAGTGATTAAAAACATTTAAAATTTGAATTCTGTTTTTTTTTTTTTTTTTGGTACAGGTAAGATAGACACGATTTTGATACAAAAAAAGTTTTGCAGCCTCGTTAGTCGAGTGGTAAGTGTGCATGACTGCCTATGTGGAGGTCCCAGGTTCGAAATTTAGAACTAACATTTTTATATAACTATGAAGTACAGCTTAATTTTGCTAACTTTCAATGTACTATACAGATACACATATAACTCATATAACTACTTTTAATCCTTTTTGGATGCGATTTACCCACACCCTCAATTAAGTAAAGTTTTCCTAAGGAATTTTTTCAAAACATATTTTTTTTTTTAAGCGTGCACACCTAGAGCAAAACTGATGCCAGAAATGAAATCCTCGCACCCGATTCAACATAAAAGTGCACATCATGTAAGCATTTTGTAAAAAAAAATAAAAACGTTAGACTGTGTTTAGGTTGAATCGGGTGCGAGGATTTCATTTCTGGCATCAATTTTGTTCTAGCTGTGCACGTTTTTAATAAAATAATTTTTATGAAAAAATTTTTAAGAAAACAAATCAATAATTAAGGGCGTTGATAGGGTTAGGTGCAACCCCAGGCCCCCATTTTAAATTTGCTTAAATAACTCTTCATGCCAGAGCCGAAAATGACACAGGCAACTTCGGTTTTGTTGGCTCCATACAAATAGACCCAGCCTTATTTATAGATCTTCTGGGGTCTCTTATTACAAAACTGAACTCAAATTGGAAATATTCAAAATAAGAAATATAATATGACTCAGGAAACTTTTAAATTGAATCGATTTTGGACTGAAATCAATAAACACATATGTTTTCAGAACAGCTGATTACAAATGTAGAATCAGATTTAAAAATTTCGAAAAGGCGAATACAATATGTGATGAACCAAATGTTCAAATTTGTTCAAATTTCGAGTGAAAACTTGATACTTTGTTTTTTTAGGTCAGAAAATACGGAAAATAGGATATACCAACTTGTTGTTCAAAAAATTGCAACCATTATTAAATTTATCTTGATTTCGCCTTCCCGAAATTTATGATAGATACATGGTTTTGCTCGACTCATACCTACTTGAAAGTCTTTATAATCCTTATTCTCTGACCTAAAAGAGCAATATAAACAGAATAAGTCGTATCGTTTAATTAAGAAAAAATTTAGAAATATTACCACCTTATTTGAACAGTTACGCGAGAAATAGTCGGGAGTGCAAACAAATTCTTTGTGGGCGAGGCCAAAAACAACAGAATCTAATTTATTTCTTAACTAAGTTATTTTTAGTCAGATACTTAAGTTGTATATATCGTTGGAAAAGTCTTTACAAGAGCCTATGTTTAGGTTTTTGAGACCTCAAATAGCGTTTTCATCTTCCACTTGTAACCAACGCTACTTTTAAAAAAAAAATCTTACAATAAATTTGAATGATGTTTAATAGTAATAAAGTTCTTGACATATTAACTTTTTATCATAAATTAAAAAATTATATTGGTTTCAAGTTTTTGTAAGAAATTCTCTAACGAAAAAACCTAATGTTTTTCTAAAGCGAACTTAAAATATTTGTAAGGAAGAGTTGTCTTAAAAAAGAGAGGCATTTTTTTTTGTTTTTCAAGGCCATGAAACTTTTTTGATGAATACTTTAGGGTATACCTACAGCCTTTAATTCTCGTTGTTCAGAGATAATATATATACTAAAATATCAGATATATCCTGTGCTGTATGAATATCTAATTTTAGATTTAGTCACTATTATATTAAAGTCACAAAATAGTAAAATATAAGAAGAAAAATGTATGTGTTTTTATAAGAAAATCAATCATCAGCTGCTTATGCTGTGCCTGCTGGTTTCTTTGTTTTTGTTTCGTTGCTTTTTCAGGTATTGTTTTTGTTTTATACGAACTAATTTACAGGCTTCTTCATTGGGTTCTTGTATGTGCTACTTACTCTATTTACTCTATTCACTTTACTATTTACTTACTTACTCTATTTTCATACAATTTCACTATTTTCACCCATTCCTTGGCATGACTGTCCAACACACTTGCACTGAGAAAAACTTTGAGAAGACAGACATTTGAACAAAAATACAAAAGCAGAAGATTTTAACAGCAAAAAAAAAAATAAATAAATAAATAAAAAGAAAACTGTTAACGGCAAATTCAGAGTCACTCACGTTTCAGTCATAGCAGTAAACATGCATTTTTCTCTATTAAAATTAAAAGCTTTTAACACAAAATTATATGGGTATAATAAGTCTTAGGCTAACTATTATAAGTTCATGCAAAAAGTTTAATATACTTCTTCTACTTCTTCTTACAAATTCCTTTAATTCTGCGAATAAATTGAGTTAACCCTTTCAAGACCATAAGGTTTCCAGAAATGAAACAAAGTTTATGAGATCATCAAATAGATTTATTAACTCCAATTTAGCATATTCAAAAATAATTATAAAAACAAAATCTTCAGTTTTCTTGTAATTTCTTGGGACATGGGTGTCCCTATGGTCCTTAAAGGTAATTTTTTACTTAAAGTTATTGTTAGAGCTTTGAAGGTAAGCACGATTAGAAAAATCAAAATTATAAAAAAAATTTAAAACTTATCCATTTAGTTATGATATGCAGCAAAGCAGTTTCTGTTTTCTGTAAAGCATAGATGCACTTTGCATGTTTTGCAAACATTTGGTGTGCGATTTTCGATACTCGATTTGGCACATTCTACACATCGTTTACGGAAACTAACTTTGTCGATTAGATGACTAGGAGCAAGGATATTAGATTGAATTCGTTTGTTCGAAGCAACAGCTGTAGATGGAGCTGATCTCTTACGGGATGTAAAACTACCAATCAAATCTCTGACAACACACTGACGAAATTCAAGGCCTGTTAAAAGTGATCCATAGACACGATTTTCGTCACGAAGCTTCTTATATACTATATAAGCATTATTAATTGCAATATCCAAAATGTCAAAAAAGATTCGTAGGTAATACTTTATTTTCGCTTTTCTATCAATTTCGTAGTAGACTTTTTTCTGGTCCATAAGGTCCACTAAAGAATAAAGTTATTTTCCGAAACGAAATTGAGTAGAAATTTAAACTGCAGGAAAATATATAGCTTTTTCTAAGAATTTTAAGATTTTTTCATGCACTGATTTTGTCACTCGCGTTTCACGTCGGTGTCACTCACGTTTAAATACAATTTTAGTTGTCTTATTTTTGCATCCTGGTAAATCTGGTGAACTTTATTAAGCATATTTTGTAAAACAATTTTTTCTTAATATTACACTGAGAAAAAAAGCACATATGTACCTTGCTCCGGTAAAAAATTTCTCTATTTTTGATAATAGCAATTTTCTCTTTTTCAAATAAAATTTTCTTCAATTAGAATAAATTTTCACATATTCGAAGAAATATTTCTTTACTTTTAAGAAATAGAAATATTTCTAGGTCTCTAATAATGATAAGTATTTTTCTCGCACAAAAAATTTCTCATTTATAGAGAAGTTTTATTGAAAATGAAAATTTTTTCTTATATTTTGATAAAAAATTCACTATGAGAAGTATTTTCTTCAATAAAAACAAATATTTTCTCAAAAAAAAAAAAAAGTATTTTTCTCTAAAAACGATATATTTTTCTATTTCATGGAAGCTTTTTATCATTTTTAGAGAATTTGTAGTATCGCAATTAGAGAATAGCATTCTCTGGAGCAAAGTCTATATCATTTTTCTCTAAATATGATGCCTTTTTTATCATATTCCGAGACACTTTTTTCTGAGTGTAAGGACATTTTTATACAAAAACAAGTAAAGAAAGTCTAAAGTCGGTCTAGGCCGACTATGAAATACCCTAAACCCACTTTTCAAAAAAAAAAAAAAAAAATTAATTGTAAATGGGCGTGCCCGTGGGCGGATGAAGTCCATTTTTCCACACCATCTTTGTCTTGTCATAAAAAACATGCGTGCCAAATTTTAGCTCTGTAGGTTAAACACATGCTTATTTATTGCGTTTTCAATTTTTGGGTTGTATGGGAGGTAGGCGTGTCCGTGATCGGATGACGTCCATTTTCCGAAGACATATTTGTGTTGCTATGAAACACATAAATATCAAATTTTATTGTTGTAGGCTAATTATGAGCTGAGCTATGCATTTTTAAATTTTCGCGTTGTATGGGTAGTAGGCGTGTCCGTGGGCGGACGATGTCCATTTTTCAAAACCATCTTTTTTTTGTTATAAAAAACATACGTGCCAAATTTTAGCTCTGTAGGTTAAACAGAGGCTTATTTATTGCGTTTTCAATTTTTGGGTTGTATGGGAGGTGGGCGTGTCCGTGAGCGGATGACGTCTATTTTTCAAAGACATCTTTGTGTTGGTATAAAACACACACATACCAAATTTTGTTGTTCTAGACTTATTATGAGCTGAGTTATGCAGTTTTAAATTTTTGCGTTGTATGGGAGGTAGGCGTGTCCGTGGGCGGATTCCAAAAATATTCAATAGTGCAGATCCTTGGGTACATGTGACCATGTGTACCAAGTTTCATTCAATTATCTCAACTCCTTCTTCTTATCCTGTGTATACGGACAACACACAGAAGGACGAACGGACGGACGGACGGACATAGATAGCTCGACTCACGTGGTGACGCTGATCAAGAATATATATACTTTTCTATACCGGACTCGCTTCGTTCTATGCGTTACAAACGTTTGCACAAAGTTAATATACCCTAACCTTTCAGGTTTAGGGTATAAAAATTGCCACTCACGTTTCACTCTTGAATCACTTTTTAAAATTTTATTTTTCGATAGAAAATGATTTTTTTTAAAAAATTTTAATATGATTTTGTGCTTTGATATTTAAATTGCGAATAACCAAATTAATTCAGAACGAATTGAGATTTTTGTTCAAAACTTTGAGAACATATTTTTATTTTTATATTATACAAGACGGAAACTCGGTATTTAAGTATTCTATATCAAAACTGAGGTGTGTTAGAAAAATGGGCGTCATCCACCTACTAACACGTCCCCCCTCCCATACAACCCCAAAATTGAAAACCCTATAAAAAGTGCAATATCAAAGGTAAAAAACGAAAACTCGATATTCGTGTATTCCATAACAAAACTGAGGTGTGTTAGAAAAATGGGCGTGATACACAAACTAACACGCCCACCTCCCATACAACCCCAAAATTGAAAACGTTATAAAATTACTTATATTTAAGCTGTAGGAAAACAATTTGATATGTATGTATTTGAGACAGATAAAAATAATAAAATCTCTCAAAATCTCATAAAAAAAGCTCTCCAATTTAAAATTATTTTACCTTTAAGAATCGGCCGTGGGGGTATTTTAACTTCGGCCCAGTCGAAGATATACCTTACTAGTTTTGATTATTTTACTACCAACTTATGATACAAAAAAACGATTTTTTAATATATAAAAAGTAGATTATCCCCCTTAAATGAACTCATCGGATTTTAAAACGATTGATTCTGTATCTACAAGTGGTTCCTCGAACATCTGCATAATCAGATAGCGTCGAATTTCAGGTTGAATAAAAATTACTTCCTGCACACCGTGTACAGGTGCCAACAAACATTATTTTTTGAAATAATGTAAGCATTTTTATACCCTAAACCTGAAAGGTCAGGGTATATTAACTTTGTGCAAACGTTTGTAACGCATAGAACGAAGCGAGTCCGGTATAGAAAAGTATATATATTCTTGATCAGCGTTACCACGTGAGTCGAGCTATCTATGTCTTGTCAAGTCTTAAACTTGCTACACATTGTCACATGGACCCAAGGATCTGCACTATTGAATATTTTTGGAATCCGCCCACGGACACGCCTACCTCCCATACAACGCAAAAATTTAAAACTGCATAACTCAGCTCATAATAAGTCTACAACAACAAAATTTGGTATGTATGTGTTTTGTATCAACACAAAGATGTTTTTGAAAAATAGACGTCATCCGCTTACAGACACGCCCACCTCCCATACAACCCAAAAATTGAAAACGCAATAAATAAGACTGTGTTTAACCTACAGAGCTAAAATTTGGCACGTATGTTTTTTATAACAAAAAAAAGATGGTTTTGAAAAATGGACATCGTCCGCCCACGGACACGCCTACTTCCCATACAACGCGAAAATTGAAAACTGCATAGCTCAGCTCATAATTAGCCTACAATAATAAAATTTGATATGTATGTGTTTCATACCAACACAAATATGTCTTCGAAAAATGGACGTCCTCCGCTCACGGACACGCCTACCTCCCATGCAACCCAAAAATTGAAAACGCAATAAATAAGCATGTGTTTAACCTACAGAGCTAAAATTTGGCACGTATGTTTTTTATGACAAGACAAAGATGGTTTGGAAAAATGGACTTCATCCGCCCACGGACACGCCCATTTACAATTAATTTTTTTTTTTTTTTTTTGAAAAGTGGGTTTAGGGTATTTCATAGTCGGCCTAGACCGACTTTAGACTTTCTTTACTTGTTTTTACTTGATTTTTCGTATTATTGCTTATTACTAACAACTCTATACTTTTTTGCGAAATTGTTGAAGATTTGTGATTTTGATATTCATAATTAAGCATGTACTAATTTAAATGTTAAAAGTATAAGAAATTTTATGAGAAAAGCTTTCGTGAGTGTGATATATAGTAATTTTAATTTCGATAGCTATTTTGCCATTGGGCAATCTTTAAACTTTTTAAAAAGAAGGTGACAAATCTTGGCACTAGGTAAAATAAGAAATATAAAATAAAATCATCCACCCTAGTAGGCAGATTAAACTGATTTCAAGATTTCATATATAAAATTTTCATGCAGCTCTTTTCTAATGTACTGATTTTTTTCCATCTTTGACAAAAAAAAATAAACCTTTTTTAAAGTCCTCCATATTACAAAAATCATCAAAAACTTAAAACTATTTAATATCACTTTCTCTACATTTAAGACAAATCAAGGTTGTTGGTCAAATATTTGGGCTTTTAACGTGAATTTATGACTTTTCAGACGCATTGAGGTTGGTTGGGTTACCAGACAGCCAAACCCAAAGAAAAGCATGGTCATAAATTGTATGCAAAACAATTCCAAGAACTGGTCATGAGTCATTGTTTGTTTGGGTTTCTAACAAAAAGTCAAAAGAACTAAAATAAAAGAAAATAACTCAAAAGTGGTGGTAATAAAAACACGCCAATACAAACAAAAACTTTGACAAACAACAAAGCAATGTCAAAACTACACACACAATGACAAAAGCAAACAACAACAAAAACAACATCGAAATTGAAGTTACGAAATGGGGGAGTTGAAAATCAAGACAAAAAAAAAACTGCATTGTTTGAGGGCCACAAATAGTTTTAGCTGCATTTGATTGTTTATCATTGATCACTCAACTGGACAAACGTGTCAAGAAATATTATTTTGTGTTTTTTTTATTTGAGCGAGTCAAATAAAAATATGAGCCAGTCATAAGCAGACACAGCATGAGGCTAACTAAATGTCAACAAAAAGGGAAATCACTAGAAAAGAATAAGGAATTTGACATAAACAATGCTATGTGAGAAAAAAAAGGGAGTAAAATATGAAAAATATAATTATGAATTGACATGCCATAAACAACCGGAAGAGGTGGGCCAGGGCGAGACAGGATGCATCACACAAATGCGTGCCAAAGTAATTGAAAGAATAAACTTGAAATTTCAGTTAAAAAGGGTACCACCATGATATGGTGCAACAAAACAAGATATGCATGTCTGAAAGCACAAACAACAACAACAAATGTAAATGCAACAAATGTTGCTTTATAAAATAATTTTACCCCCATGTCGCGTTGTTCTTCATAATTGTTGTGGGTGTTGTTTTTGTAGAGCAGCTGAAATTTATTGCTCTGGCTGCTGCCCAAAAATTGGTAGCAGTTTCCTGCAGCCCAGTTGTACATCAGCACAACTTGTAGTCCAGCAGGATTGCCCTCGAAATAAAATGCTGTTGATTGCAAACGCCCGGCAGCACTCAGCTGCACTTTTTTGTTTTACTTCCTGTAAGAATGTGGGTGCAGCAAGCACTGAGAGAGTATGAGTTGAATGACCCTTATTTGTTTGTTGTTCTTGCTGTGCTAACAGCATAACAAGGATACACAGCAGAACAGAATAAACGCAAAACACAGCATGACAGGCACGAAAAAAAGGAGCAACGATTTTAGCATGGATACAAAACAACAACAACAAAAAAAACAGTTAAAAAAACGCGCAGCATGTTTTGGGTTTGTCGTGAATTTCGGACACAGAACGAAAAATTCTTTGCAACACACATACAAACACATCAAAAATCAGCTGCTGGAAATGGCTACAAGGACATTGCTTTGGCTGGCTCCAGCTATCTCCAGCTTGTTGTTTGACTGCACATTGTTTTGTTCTGGTTGTTGCTTCTGCTGTTATTCTTTAGTGTTGATCTGGGAGTGTCCTGCGGCCATGTTCAACACAATGCGGGGCTTTCCTTGACTTCGGCGTATGGAAAAATCAACACATGACTGTGCAAACATTTCAATGTTCACAGCCATCACGTAGCTAGCGGTGCTCTGGTGCTGGCGGTCTACTTAATGTTGTTGTTAATTCTATGTTGTTGTTGTTGTTTTTGGCGATGTTGGTGTTGTTTTTGCTCTTCTAAATTGAGTTGACTGTTGAGTTGGAAAACCGTTTAAATTTAAACTTGATTATGTGGAAAATTGTTGTTGTCCCTTTTGATTTGTTCGAAAATATTTTAACGATTTTAATTGGATCGCTTGTTAAGCTATGAACAGGTTCAACTATATAGCGGTATCTCATAGAAAATAGACACCACTAACTTTGAAGCATGTTTCATATATAAATTGATTCAAGGTATGTAAATAAAACGAACTTTTTGTAGAACCAACGTACATATCAGGCATTATTAAACCTGTTCACCACTTAAGGCTGTTGAAAGGCAATATCCGAATGGTTAATAACAAAACTAATGAGTTAAGCACAAGTTCATTTGAGAAGTTAAACGTGTCCTTAGTGTGAATATAATGTCATCTTAAAAAATAAATGTTGCATACTTGACAAGGGTCAATTTTGTTAGGTTACGAAAAAAATTATTGAGCCAAAGTTTGATTCCGGTCGAATGGGGTAACCCTTTTCGCATAACGCTCCTAACTGCATAAATTGTCAAAAATTTAATGAATATAATTCAATGCTGCCCAAGGTGACTCCAGAAAAGTAAAATTTACCCTAACGTATCCACGTTTTTATGAAAAATTATTGCAACTGTGTTTGGATTACCACTAGATGGGTTAAATGTATGACCAGGCTATATTAATTTTATTCCCCAATTTTTTTCCTGAACTCACTTTGCCTCTTATAAAAGAAACGAAAACTTAATAAGTAGCTATGTTGTAAATGGGTAATAGATCCCTCGGAATGCCACGTGAAGAGATGAAATGTACTATTATTTTTCACCCGCAACATTTTTTCAAACATATTGAGCCTCTAACTGAGTCCCCACTATAAATTTCAAGTTTTTTTATAAAATCTCTGTTACCGCCTCGAGATGACCATTAGCTGCCTCAAATATATTATCAGCTCATCTTAATTTTTGTCAACCATTATTTTTTCTTCTTCTTAAGTTATTTGTTGTGGTTCAAATATCCCTTTAAAGTAAAAAAAACAAACAGAATACAAAAATATTTGGTGTTATCAGTTCCAAGATTCGACTTATAAATTTGTCATCATCCTTCTAGTCGCTAATTTAATATTCATAAAACAAGACTTTAAGAAATTTTCTTATGTAGAGTAGGGCGTATCGAATTAGATTATTTTTCGAATTTCACATTCTAAGAGGTTTCAAACGTTGCATGTGGTTGTCAAGATCTGCCAAAAAAAAAAATTTATGAAAATAAAAGGACAGCTTCTCTCCCGTAAGAACAAAGCTGTTTTTTGAGAGAAAAAAGTACAAAATAACGATCTTAAAATGCTTTGATTTTAATGAGGAAAACTCCATATGTCTTAAAGAAAAGATTTAAATACAGTTTATTTATCTTTCTATCCCAAGCAACTTTCGCTTCGAATGTCCTTCATATAGAACACTGTTGGTGAAAATCGTAAGTAGCACTTAGTTTGGCAAGAAGTTTTAAGTTAAACTGCATTCTTACTTTTGTTTTAAGAAACTTGTGGGTTTTCTTTAAAACTCAAAGCGTTTTCCCAAAAAACAACTTAGTCCTTGCGTCCCAAGAAGATGTCCTTTATTTTTTATAATTTTTTTGAGTGATCTTGACAAACCTTTGGAACTTTTGAGTCCTCTTAGAAAACGATCTAAATTTTTCGATACGCCCTAATGTAGAGTACTAGTACTTTGCGAAATATCACATATGGGCATCTCCCAAAAAAGGTCCACCAAAAGTGAAGAAAAACATTTAAATAAAGTACTCTAACAGCTTTTAAATTAATTTTTTTTTTTTATTTTGATTAGTATTACTGCTATGTAACTTGAATTTAACTTATTATGATGTATTTTTATTAAAATTTATAATGAACATCTTTACTGTATTTTACTATGGTGGAAAAATTTGTCGCGTCCGAGATGTCGCATCCGTATTCGTGCTATATCTATTTAAAAAAAGGGAAGAGATAATTCTAATATTTCATAAGTCTACGAACAATAGTTATCCTTTGACCTCCAATAACATGTATATTATATATAAAAAAAAGTTCTCAAAATTAGCTAAATTTTGCATATTTCTATACGACTTTAAAAAAACTTCTGTTTTTGTAGCGTCCGCTCCATTGAATGATTCCTTATTTCTTTGTACTGATTTGTTTTAAATCTCGCCAATTTTTTTTTTAAATGTAGCACTCTTTCATCGCGTTAGAAAACTTAAAATACATATCGGCTCATTTTGTTTCTTTCCTGTTTTTCAAATAGTTAAAAGCGTGCGAATGTCGCGTCCGTGCCACTGGGAGATGCCCATATATCTCTCTACTCTACTATAAAAGTAGATACTCTTTGAATTATTTTTTTTTTTTCACACCATATGAACTTCTTTTTAAAACCGATTTTAGCGTCAGAGATAACTTGGGCGATAGTACAGTGACTCCTCCTTGGCGAATGAACTTTTGATGCATTTTCGTTGTTTCATAATGATTAGACAAAAGTCGAAGACAACATTTTTTGAGACTTAATATTTTTTTCAAATTTAGTCAATATTAAAATTATTTTTAAAATGCCGCCAGTTGCAATATTTTTGAATGATGATCAAGACAAAAATTTGCATATTACTAGTTTGAAATATTTGAAATTCTAAAAATAAATAATAAGTCCTTCGGAATTATTAACGGAACTTAAAGAATTCTACAAAAATGAGTAATTTTTCTAAAAATGCACCAAAATGTTTCATTTTTTATGACGCATGTCCTGGTCCTGGTCCTGGTCCTGTGGTATATATCTAATACTGATCTGGTATATATCTAATACCGATCTGGTATATATCTGATACTGATCTGGTATATATCTGGACCAGGACCAGATCGAATTTTTGGGTCAACATTTTATATGGAGATTTTCATACAAAAAGTGGTTTTTGTGGTCTAGAACTGTCATACCTTATCTACTCAAGAATATTGTATTAAATTTTGAGGTCAACCGGAGAAAAACTGATGAATTCTGAAAGTTTGACTTGCCGTTGCTCCAACTCAGCTATATCAGTAAATAAAACTTTAAATCGATTTTCCCAAACATGTCATTTTTAAAATCGTTGATCACGATTCCAATAAAACTAGTGAACCGATCGTTTTAAGAATTTGTACATATTTTCTACATTTAAAGAACTCTCAACTGATGTCAAGTTTTTAAAATTTTTCTTTACGTATAAATCTTACAAATTTTGAAATTGAAGATATAAAAAAAAAATCGACGTCAATTGAGAGACCAACCAATAAACTAATTAAAAACAAGTAAAGAAAGCCTAAAGTCGTTCTAGGCCGACTATGAAATACCCTAAACCTTCTTTTCAAAAACAACAAAATTTTTATTGTAAATGGGCGTCTCCGTGGGCGGATGAGCCTATATTTTATATGCATTTAAATGTTGATGAAAAATTTACACATACCAAGTTTTATTCCTGTAGCTCACAGTTAATGCCTTTATTGTACTTTCGCTATGGGAGGTGGGCGAGTTCATTGACGGATTACTCCCAATTTTTGAACAGACCTTAGTTTTGGTATAAAATACATGCATACCACACTCTAAAAAATAAATCTTAATATAAGGTGAAAAATTGTCTTGAAATAAGCTGCAACAGCATTAAGACGGCTTTTGCTGAAATCACTTTTGCCTTTTTATACTGTAAAACAGCATTCAATGATGTCTGACTTAAAGGCAGTTAAATGGTAAATGCAGCCTTACCTTCGCTGAATTTCAGCCCTTATCGTAAACAAACTGGCCTGAATAGCAATGCAAGCTATCTTAAATTAAGACTCATATGATAAATTGTAGACATTTTTAATACAAAAACCAATAAATTTGTTTAAATTAAGCTGGCTTGTCTTAAAATCAACTTCCAAAAGCTGACTTTAAATATGTTTCTTTGGGTTTTTAAGCATTTAGAATACTACAATTCAAAACATGCTTAAATTCAGGCACAAGTTGATTTAAAGGCAGTCTTTAAAATACGCTTTACTTTTTAGAGTGCAAATATAATTTCTCTATGACAAACATAACCTTATTTATTGAGTTTTAAACTTTTTGGGTTGTATGGGAGGTAGGCGTGTCCGTATGCGGATGACGTCCATTTTTCAAAACCATCTTTGTCTTGTCATAAAAAACATTCGTGATTTTTTAGCTCTGTAGGTTAAACAGAGGCTTATTTATTGCGTTTTCAATTTTTGGGTTGTATGGGAGGTGGGCGTGTCCATGAACGGATGACGTCCATTTTTCGAAGACATCTTTTTGTTTGTACAAAACACATACATATCAAATTTTATTGTTGTAGGCTAAATTTGAGCTGAGTTATGCAGTTTTCAATTTTCGCGTTATATGGGAGGTAGGCGTGTCCGTAGGCGGATGATGTCCATTTTTCAAAACTATCTTTGTCTTGTCATAAAAAACATATGTCCCAGTTTTTTTTTTTGTTTTAAGGTTAAACAGAGGCTTATTTATTGCGTTTTAAATTTTTGGGTTGTATGGGAGGTGGGCGTGTCCGTGAACGGATGGCGTCCATTTTTCGAAAACATCTTTGTGTTTGTATAAAACATATACATATCAAATTTTATTGTTGTAGGCTAATTATGAGCTTAGTTATGCAGTTTTCAATTTTCGCGTTGTATGGGAGGTAGGCGTGTCCGTCGGCGGATGATGTCCATTTTTCAAAACCATCTTGTTTTAGTTATAAAAAACATATGTGGCAAAGTTTAGCTCTATAGGTTAAACAGAGGCTTATTTATTGCGTTTTAAATTTTTGGGTTGTATGGGAGGTGGGCGTGTACGTAAGCGGATGACACCCATTTTTCAAAAACATCTCTGTGTTGATATAAAACACATATGTACCAAATTTTATTGTTGTAGGCTTATTTTGAGCTGAGTTATGCAGTTTTAAATTTTTGCGTTGCATGGGAGGTAGGCGTGTCCGTGGGCGAATTTCAAAAATATTCAATAGTGCAGATTCTTCAGTGCATGTGATGATGTGTACCAAGTTTCATCCAATTATCTCGACTCCTTCTTCTTATCCTGTGTTTACGGACAACACACAGACGGATGGATGGACGGACGGACGAACGGACGGACGGACATAGATAGCTCGACTCACGTGGTGACGCTGATCAAGAATACATATACTTTTCTATACCGGACTCGCTTCGTTCTATGCGTTACAAACGTTTGCACAAAGTTAATATACCCGCACCTTTCAGGTTTAGGGTATAAAAATAAGGACATTGGTTCGTATACCGACTGTGTTAGAATGAAAATTTTAATTTAATTATTATTAGAATTCTAATTCCAATTCTATGATTCATTCAAAAAAATTATTGCCTTATGCTTGGTTTTCACTTAGTCATTTTTTGTTTGACATGAAATTTAAAAAATCACATAAATAACAACTTTTTGCAATTTTTGCTAAAAATATGTTAAAAGATCAGTTTTTCCTATTTTTCGCCATTGTCAAACGGAAAAGAAATGACAACGTGTTGGAATTTTTCATATGACTGACAACAACTGACTATTGAAATCGACATAGTGAAAACCAGGCTTTATATAGATTACTTTTTTTTTGAGTAACAATTCTAATTTTTTGAAACGAGGTTTTTTAACAAAATTTTTGAAATAAAACATTTCTTGTTTGTCTTTTTCAAGAAATAAATTCTTTTTTCAAGCAAGTCTGTGCATAAAATAAGAATATTTTTGTTTAATTTACTCAAGCACAAACTAGCTTAAAACAACTAGAAATCTTGCACGATGCTTTTTCAAACATGTTATGTATCAATTCAAGCTTGAATTTGTTTGATTTTTTCTCAGTGTGTGTAAGAGAACTTTTAATATAGCGTTATTTACTGTTATCTGCATTGGTCCTCACAACTTTAACAGCGTTTTTGTCAAAACAACAAATGTTTTGTCAGCCGAACTGATATCTCGAACAAATTTTTTCGATTAACTTGAAAATTTTAAAGAATTTTCAAAACAACTTTCTCCTCAACGCACGAGTGAGTAGTTTAATT
This sequence comes from Tetanocera ferruginea, assembly GCA_958299015.1. Lineage (NCBI taxonomy): Eukaryota > Metazoa > Arthropoda > Insecta > Diptera > Sciomyzidae > Tetanocera > Tetanocera ferruginea. The sequence continues at coordinate 120,286,453 of OY282641.1, read as the reverse complement.
TCAATATTGAGAATTTTCAAAATTTTTTTTTTTTAAATACGCCATTTTGGAAAAATCTACGTAGTGTTGAAGGCTTTATTATACTTTATCGATTTCTTTTTAGTTTCACTATTGCATTTTTATTATGCATTATTATTGCTTTATTGCAGGAATGCCACGAACCCACCATATGATTTAGTAGAGCTCTGATAACATTTTCAAACAGTGTTCAATATTTAACAGTATCTAGCAGTAAACAATAAAAACTGAATTTTAAAGTATTGTTTAGTTTTCTTCCGGAAAATAATAAAAGTTGTTAAAATTTCTACCCTGAAAAGAACAGGAATTAATTTTTTATTTTTCAAGTTCGGAAACAAGATTCTGGAAAAATTAACGATTGGTAACCAAAGTTTTTTCAATGAAATAATGATTTTGAAATTAATTATTAAACTAAACTAAAAACACAAAATTTTTCATTGAAAATTATAAACAAACTAAAAACTTACCGTTACTTCGAATAAGTAAATAAGGATAATTATGTTGATGCTGTTTCATACTTTAAGTGTTGTATTTCTGTTGAATAGTTGATAATAGTAGTTGGTAGTAATCTACTGTTGAAGTAGTACAGTAAGAATACAACACTGACACTGATAACTCAAATTTAAGATAGTCATCAATAAAGTCACATTTTATACTAGCACCATTATTTATTTTTTAATATTTTTATGTTACAACAGATTAGTTCACGGCCGATGTCGAAGAAGTTCAATTCAAAACTAAATTAATTCTCTTACCTTTGACCTGAGCTAATCCGCGTAGTTACAGCTATTATTATGAAGAAAAAAGTCGCGTCTCTAAATTTAATTTTTTTAGGCACTCATTTTCTTGCTTAGCTAACTTGATTAACGGTCTAAGAATTTTCTGTTGTTATTCTTGGTGTGGTTGTTGTTGTTGTTATCGAATAACTGCGAAGTGATGATGAAGTTCTTGTAACATGATGAGTAAAACTTGTTTTAAGTTCATGAATGAAATTGCTGAAGGGTAGTGGTGAGAGTGATGCTTGAATAAAAAAAGTTGAACAAAAAGTGGCGTGATTTATTTTGTTGGCACAAATATGAGGCAAATTCGAAGGTCACTATCAGGTGATAGAAAAAACTTGCAGCTGCAGCTGAGTGGGGAAACAAAAATATTATATGATGACAACAACAACTACTGTGCTAGTTTAATTAGCGCAACCAAAGGGGTGATTTCGAGGTTTAAGCCCCCTCCCAAAAGTTATTGTAGTACCAAGCAAAATAGGATACAATCAAAGTGAGTCACATAAAAAGTAATGTAACACATCCTATTCAAGCGAGTGAAAACCCCAAATATATATTTCAATTCTATTCTTTTTGATGCAAAAAAACTGGTTTTTATTTAATATTTGTTAATTTCTAATTATGTCTATTTGAGAGGTTGTTGACAATACTTCGATTTGAGTTGTCTTTTCAACTTTTAGCATGAAGGCGGCTGAATATTTGGGAAAAACTTAATTCAGAAGTAAGACAAAATAGTCCTCAACAGAGGACAATCTGTTGAGTCCCTTGTCACAAAAAAATTAAATTAAAGAAATTCCCTGTAAAATTGTCATTCTTCATTCTTTTTAAACCATCCATTCATATAGTTCAGGTAAAAACAGAATTCCGATTGATTTCCGAAACTCGAGAAAAATTCACAATTCATCATTTTATATCATACTTTTCTGAATCTGTTTCATAAAAATTTCCCTAACTTGTCAAATATCCCTACAAACATTTTATGAGGCTCTCCAAAAAATTACTCTGAACAGAGTGTCTTTTATGCGTGTTTTATGTTAACTCATTAAATTGACTCATGAAAAGTATTTAATATGATTTTTAAATGATTGCTCAAAATAAGGCTCATACAAGAGTCATTATTGTATCTGATTTATGAGTACTCATAAAAGAGACTCAAAGAGTCCTAAATATGACGGTGATATGATTGTTCATAAAATAGATTTATAAAAGGATCATATATTGATTGATATATGCGTTATCATAAAAAAAGACTTATAAAAGAGTCTTATATACTAGTACAGGGTTGCATATATTCGACGGACCCATCTGGCAACGCCATAACTTTTGACAGAGATGTCAGATCGCTTAATGACATACTGCATTTGAAGCGTCAGTCCAAGCAGATTTTTACCATGGAACAATACACGCCACGCGAGCGCTCTGAAATAGTTGAAATTTACATTCAACAGAAGAAGTCAATTGTGAAAACTCAACGTGCTTTTAAAATATTAAAAAATGTGAAAAGTGCGCCTTCTAAGAACACCATTAAGCGTTTATACGAAAAATTTTCGACTGGTGAGGCTCTTTCTAATCCGAAGAGGCGAAATAAAAGTCGACCAAGGCGATCGGCCGAGAATATCGCTGCCGTATAAGCCAGTGTTGAGAGGTCCCCAAGAACATCCCAAAAACGCCGTTCTCAGCAGTCTCGGTCCACTTTACAACGGATTATTTGCGTTGATTTGCATTTGTTCCCGTACAAAATTCAATTGACGCAAAGATTGTTGCCTGCGGACAAGCCTCGTCGATTGGAATGGGCCCAAAGAGTCATCGAAATGGCCGAAGATGACGAGCAATTTTGGAACAAAATTATCATGTCCGATGAAGCCCATTTCACATTGAATGGGACCGTAAATAAGCAAAATTGCCGTATTCACGCCACTGAAAATCCTCAGGAGATTCAAGAAGTGCCTCTTCATGACGAAAAAGTCACAGTTTGGTGCGGCGTTAGTGCGAAAACGGTCATTGGGCCGTTTTTCTTCCAAAATGAAAATGGCCATGCTGTTACCATCAACCAGGAGCGTTATCGCGACATGATGACCAATTTTGTGATGCCAATTATTCGTCGAAAGCGTATGAGGCAGTTCTGGTTTCAACAAGACGGCGCTCCACCGCACACAAGTCGCATAACAATCGATTTTCTGAAGAATTTGTTTCCGGGCCGTTTGATGTCGAAAAGTGGTGATTTGGACTGGCCACCGCGTTCGCCCGATTTGACGCAGCCTGACTTGAAGTCAAAGGTTTACGTTAACAAGCCAAGGACCGTAGAAGAGCTCAAGGACAACATTCGTGAAGAAATAGCCGCTATTCCGGCCGAAATGTTGGCGAAAACGATGGAAAATGCTGCAAAAAGGGCACAATACGCCATCAACGCCAGAGGCGGCCATTTGAGAGATATCATATTCAAAAATTGATGTAAACAAATCTACTTGGAACAAATTAAATGATTAAGATTGCCAACCGCCAAATTTTTATTTTTTTCTTTGATTTTTTTAACAAAAACATGGGTCCGTCGAATATGGGCAACCCTGTAGTTAATGAGTAAATAGAATAGGATAATTAAAAAGGCACCATATCTAATAAATAAATAAGAACTTAATCGATTAAATTCTTTTTTCAATTGTATAAAACCTTGTAACTGTCCGTTATGCGCACATGCTATACTGGCGTCGCTTTTCGGAGAATTGTTTGTTTGTGGCGATGAACATGCATTAAAATTGAACTACAACATATGTTTGTTGCAAAAAGACTTCTTATATGAGTCTTAAAAGAGAACTAAATATGAGTATTAAAAGAGTACTTAATATGAGTCTTAAGGGGAGGCATGACATTGGTAATTTTAGTAAATATTCTAAAGATTCTAAGAAAAAAAAATTTCATGGAAAAATTCTTATGTGTTCAAAAGTAACAGCTGGATTAGTGAGAGCGCATTTTTAATGTTCGCTCTTTTTTTTCTTTGTTCACAAACTCTGGACGCGTTTATCTCGAAACCATGTTTTTAGTACTGATTGCGACACTATCGGGTTCATTTTTTGACGAAGTTTTTTTTTTTGTGTTTTTAAAACTTGATTCGCTATCGTATGAAACGAGCTTCTTTTTCGTTTCATACGATTACGGGTTAATATGTAAGTTTTTAAAAAATTACAATACAAAATATCGATTTTGTAGGAAATTTCATCGTCTATTTAGGTGATGAGCTGTGGCACGAAGAGTGACGACTGATAAACAATTTTATTTTTTTTCAGCGAGAAATAAAAATTTGACATCGGACAAGATTCCGTTGTTCGATATTGACGGAAATATTTCAGTTAATATAAAATGTGATTTTTTAAGCGTTTGGTTTTTAAAAATAGAAAAAAAAAACAAACAGAAAATTTGCATAACGAGTAAAATATTTTTTTGGAGCTATGCATCAATGTCTTTAATTTACTTTTTAAAAATCATTTAAAGTATCCGATATCATGTTAGTTACGTTCATCATTACGATTCATCCGTATTGCAATTTTGGCACACTTTTTCGAGCATTTCGGCTGGTATCTCACAAATGGCATCTGTAATGTTGTTTCCAGGGCTGCAATTGTTGCTGGTTTTTCTCTGTATATGAGAGACTTCACGTAGTCCAACCAAAAATAGTCTAGTTGAGTAAAATCGCATGATCTTGGTGGCCATTGGACTGCTTCAAAACGTGCAATTAATTTCTCATAAATCTGGTATCGCGTGCCGTCTTACATGTGGCACTTTCTTATTGAAACCACAGGTCAACTAACAATAAATCCAACTCGTCCATTTTGAGGAAAAAATCATTTTGGGTCGGTAATCATCGCATGGTACCTTGCTCCATTGGCTGTAACGTTGCGGTTTTCATTATTTTTGAAAAAGAACGGCAGCTCTTAAACTGCCTCTTTCTTTAATTTACCAAATTCGGCAATTCAGTTTGTTGACGTACCCAATGAGCCAAAATTGAGCTTCGTCACTGAAGACAATTTTTGGATAAACAAGTTGATCTTCAACTAACTTTTCTAAGGCCCATTTACCAAACAATCGAAGTTGTGGTAAGTCACCCATCTTCAATTCTTGGGCCAGTCCTAACTTAAAAGGTTCCAGGTGGTCGAATAACACAAGCCTAATAGTTGAGAACGGCGACGAATTGCAAAGCGCGATATTCATTGACACTGGCCGATACAGCAGTTCGGTGGGTCGATTATGACAACCATAAAATGGAAGTAATGAGCACAAATTTTAATAATAAATTTCAAGGATTTGCAAAAGCTGTTTATTTATTAGACTATTTATGGTCTTATCAGAACGTAAGGTGTCAAACAAATGCCCTCTAAAATAAATTCCAAAAAATCACCCTTCATTAAGAAAACAAAAAAAGTAAACTTATGCTTTGTTTAAACATTGTTGGAACTTATGCTGTGAAGCCTTTGAAAAAAACAAAAAATTTGCTGCTTGCCCTGCCTGATGTTTGAACAAGGAACCATTAGTTCAAAAATTGGACGCATTAACCGCTACATCACAGCCGCTATAATAACGTAAAATTGTTTTCATATATAAACCCGACATTTGATAAAATTTCCCCCAACAAAAAAATTCCTGGTTGCGCTCCTGGTTAGTGATTTTTATTAGCTCTTTAAACACTCAACAAAAAATAATAGTAAATGCTATAAATCTTGTCAACTAATTTAAACTTATATTTTTTACTTCATTTATTATACCCTAAACCAGAAAGGTCAGAGTATATTAACTTTGTGCAAACGTTTGTGACGCTTAGAACGAAGCGACTCCGATATAGACAAGTATATATATTCTTGATCAGGGTCACCTCGTGGGTTCGAGCTATCCATGTCCGTCCGTCCGTCCGTCGGTCTGTTGTCCGTATACACAGGAAAAGAAGAAGGAGTTGAGATAATTGAATGAAACTCAGTTCACGGACACGCCTACCTCCCATGCAACAACAACAAAATTTGGTGTGTATGTGTTTGATATCAACACACAGTTGTTTTCGAAAAATGGACGTCATCCCTTCAGGGACACGCCCACCTCCCATACAACCCACAAATTTAAAAATCAATGAATACGCTCATGTTTAACCTTCCATAGATGAAATTCGGTACGTTTGTATTTTATATCAAAAGAAAAGTGTATACGAAAAAATGGGTGTCATCCGCCTACGGACACGCCAACCTCCCATACAACGCAAAAATTGAAAACTGCATAAATAAGCTCCTAAATAACCTACAATAGTAAAATTTGGTACGTATGTGTTTTGTTTCAACACAAAGATGTTTTCGAAAAATATGTATCATGCGCCCACGGACACGCCCACCTCCCATACAACCCAAAAATTTAAAACACAATGAATAAGCTTCTGTTTAAACTACAGAGATAAAACTTAGTACGAATGTTTTCTATAACAAAACGAAGATGGTGTTGAAAAATGGACATCATCCGCCTACCTCCCATACAACCCAAAAAGTTTAAACTCAATAAATAAGACTATGTTTGGCTTAGAGAGATCAAATTTGGTATGTATGTATGTTATACATATACGAACACTCATTTTCATAATATTATTGTTTTTTGGAAAAGTAAGTTTCGGGCATTTCATAGTCGGCCTAGACCGACTTTAGACTTTCTTTACTTATTTTTTTTTTACTCTTATGAAAATTATCAAAAACCTTGAAAGTCGAATACAGTGTTGCCAGCAATCTCAAATAAAAAGGTACCAACTCACAAGCAGGGGCGGATCTGGAAAAAATCTTGGGGGGGGTAAATTGTCAAAGACACACATTTTCGATTTGATAAAATATTGTATTTTTACAAATAGACAAATTGTACTTTTTTGAATTGAAATTATTGGATTGCTTAAGAAGCATTTTTCCCAGACACATGGACGCACATTTCCGTATTTATAAATTTTTCCCCTTTTCTGGAATAATATCTTAGCGAAAAGTAAATAAAAACTGAAAAAGGTCTATTTAGTCAAATTTTTCACATTTACTCCGTTTTTCTCCATCGGCTCGAGTTTTTGAGTTATAGGCAAAACATGAAAATCAGTTCTTTTTCATATAATTTTGCTAAATCGATTATATTGATATACCTATTTGTATTATTATGAATAATTTCAACGAAGAAATACTAGACCTTTCAATTTTTGCACATTCAATAACAATATCTTTGGCAGTTTCGAAGATATCGACGTTCAAAGTCAAACAAATTTCACAATTTTACGTACGCTGCTCTTTTGAAACACTTGTATTTTTGATATTTTTCAACGAATTTACAAAAACTTTTGTTTACTTGGTAGAAAATGTTTGGAATTTTAATAAACATTTTAGTATTTCTTCATTGAATTTAAACATAGTAATACAAATAGGTAGATCAATATAATCGATTTAGCAAAATTATCAGAAAAAAACTGATTTTCATGTTTTGCCTATAACTCAAAAACTCGAGCTGATGGAGAAAAAAGGAGTCCATATTTGAAATCAACAACCAAAATGCATTCGGGCTAGTTTATCGAGATCTCTGCACTTTTTATAAAGCTTCATTTTGTAACTCTGTGTTATTAGATAGTCATTTGAATTATCAATAACTTCGTAAATATTTATTTTAAAATCCCAAGTATATGCAATAATGCGAGTCCGTTCAATCGTTCTTGTTGCATAGTTGAACGTAACCATGTTTTTAATCGTCGCAGTGTAGAAAAACTTCGCTCAGCTGTTGCTACACTGATAGGAAGCGTGGCAAAGATAGCAAACGTTTTAGAAATTAGTGCAAAAATGTCAATATTACAAAGAGTAAAAACGGTGTTGATATCAATAACCTTAGTTTCGCTCACCTATATACACTGCCAAATTTAAAGTTCATGAAATAATTGAATTTGAATAGTTCCTTATTAAAAGTGGACTAAACGTGGCAGTTTTATTTCATGAAAGTCGGTTGTGGTAATTTGGTTGGCTTGTTGCAATTATAATTACTAGTACCGCCTTGGGTCGAAAATCGACCAATTTTTGTTTGTTTATAAATAATATAGTTGTATAATATAGTCGGTGCACTCCTTCTCCGCACTCTTATTCATTTAAAACAAGAATGATCAAAATCGGTTGAAAAACACGGGAGAAAATGTTTCCTAACTGTTTTCCCTACGCCTATTTATATTAAGATGAAATTAAGGTAGGCTTGAAAAATTTCAGAATTTAAACAAACAATTTAGAATTAACTCAAACAAAAATAATTGAATGCAACAAATTATTTGCACAGTTGATACAATTTAAGCAACATTAACTTAACATCAATTCACTTCAAAACAGCCCTGTTATATAACATATATGACATAAGTATTACAGATGTATATAATATTTTCATAAGGACTATAGCAGAAATATTTCTAAAAAATAATTTAACTGATTATGAAATAATTGAAGTAAAAACACAGTATTGGATTTTACATTGTTTGAACTTTCTTTTTTGAAAATTTATAAAGTGAAAACTGAAAGTAACAATGCACGTATTGTTTTTTATAGTAAAATTTGTTAGCACATAGATTGCAAAAAAGTTTGGCAGGTTTTCAGTAAAACTTAAGAAGAATAAAATATTTTAAGTGGTAACTCTTGTCTGCATTGTCAATATCTTAATTGCGCTCATTACAAATCAAAATCAATGTTACTTGCTCAATGATTTCATATAAAGGGCATATTTAAACTAATCGTTAATATTTTGCAAAAATATAATTACTATAAAGCAAACACTTACGCTGAGGTAGTGACTTCAAGTTTTTTTTAATTTTTGTTTGTAAGAAAATAACGCGTCTTTAAAGTTGATTGTTTAAAAAATGGCAGTAAATTTGAGTACTAGAACGAAATGTAACTTTATTTTCAGGCTCATTTTTAAAAAAAGGCGAAGTTACTACCTCGACGTAAGTGTTTGCTTTACATATAATTATATTTTGTTTTTTGCAGATGACTACAGATCGTGTTATTCTACAAGCAAAATGGTCCTACTCTTCTCGCATCGCTGCATAAAAACGGCACCTACACGCAAATGTCGTCACAAAACAAAAAACTTATATACTTTATATACTTAAATAATTGTTGAAATCAATAAAAAAACTAGAGTTTAACAATGTCTCTGACCATTTTTTTGGAGTATTCTTTCAAAAACCGCCTTCAGAATCGCTTATGTATACATAAAAGTACCCTTAAACTGTGGGCACAATTTTACCCCCCCCCCCCCCCCCCTTGTATCCACGCCTGCTCACAAGTAAAAGCACAGTGACACACATTTTCAGCAGCACACGAAATCTATCTAAAAGGATTTGGTTCCATGAAGTCACAATTATTTTTTACATGTGTTAAACTTACTTCAAAGTGGGTTTTGCCTTCGGGAACATTCATTTAAATTTTTCGAGGAATATTTAACTCAAATATGTATATATGTCATTTTGGTCCCTTTTTCAAAAAACTCCCTTAAGTACAATCTTAAAGAGAGTTCAAGGGTTAAAACCTTTCATACAAAAAATCTTTTCACGAGTTAAATGTTACAAGTAAAAATTAAAGGAAATGAATTTAAATTTATTATGACACAACTATTGCATTATCGATATCTATATTCATTTATTCGTCTTCCTCCTGCTGCTTTCATTCCAGCAAATACTGCATCCGGTGTTTTCTTTTCTATATATCTGTCAAAGGAAATAAACCCTTAGACAAAAAAGAATCGAGTCACAAGTAAATCTAACACTTGACTTACCTGAGTTTTACACTAGCAAGGATATCTGATGATATCGTTCACCTTGCTCATCAGATTCCAAAGCAATATTGTAATGAGGTGTGAATTTTGATTACGATTCTTAAACAAAATGAACCATTCTTTTCTTCATTTTCGAAATATGGAGTTTTTCAATTCTTTAATTCAATCTATGTTTTCATATTGCGTGATTTAAATTTCTATTGAATTTTTACTTTTGGTCTATCTCAGTTTATTTCAGACATTATCCGATTTTTTTCAATTTTTAATGTTATATTTTCATATTGTGTCACTGCTCTATCTGTGTGTTTCAATATTTTCATCCTCCATTGGAAGTCATTAAAAGTGCTTAACTTTGTTTCGTTTGGGATATCCCGTTCTTATAATTTCTTAAGTATATATTTGTATATGGTGTAATCCCTCTAACTGTGCGTCTGGATATTAACATCTCCTTTTTGAATCCGTATAATATGGTTATGTTTGTCATATCTCGCTCCATTTCAAGATAACAAATTTTTCTAATTTTTTTAGAAAATATCGCATCATTTGGTACGGATAACATAACGGTATAACAAAACATTATCATTTTAGTCCTTTTTTATATCTCTCTTCGGCTGATACGGAATAGTGTTAGCGATTGAATAAAATTAAGCAATTCAATTGAAGCGGAATACAAGTATCACTGAGATCTTTTGCATCCCCAGCCATAAATGTTTTTCCAGCATCTAGCATTATTTTTGGATTAATTTTCCTTGCTTTCATTGGAGGATAATTATGAAATTTCAAAATCAAAAAAGTCTTTGACTGCGTATAACTAGTGACACAAAATGCTTTGGAGATGATTTGGAAATTATATGATGAGAAAGATATTCAAATGTTTTGTTTTCTTTATCTGCCATTTGGAGTCCGAAAATTTATTTTATCTTTGATGCACCTAAGTTCCTAAGGTTAAATTTAAATTCTATGGCAGGTGACACACTATCTTCTCCAATGTATTTGATACAATTTTTTGCACGTATAATAATGAACAGAAATTTGGCTGCAGGAAGTTTTCATGGTGTATCATGTATGGTTCAAGAGCTACGTCATAAATACGATTCGAGCTATGTTGAGTACCCACACTCTTTTTTTTTTAATACCAATAATTTGGTTTTTGTAGAATAATCTTTCTGAATGGTTACTCCCACCCGAATATAGTTAAAGAGGTACACTCTATAAGCTATTTGGGTCTTATTGACAGTGCCAAGCTTCACTTTTTCACTGTCAAAGAATGTTTTCTGGGCTTAAGTTAGTAAGTGGTCGCTTTAGACCTATTTTTTTGCTCTATGGTGAAGTAACACCTTTTTTTTCTGTATTCACATATATTTTAAGAGAATAAATTTAGTGATTATATAAACCAAGTTTCCGTGCTAAAGCATATTAAGTTCAAAAGTTAAATCTCGAGTTGCAAGAGAGTTAGTACGCCGTTTTGTGTGAAAGTCAAAAAGGAACACTCAAAAAGGAACACTCAAAAAGGAACACTGTACTATATAAATTAAACTATGGCAAAACAATCCTTTTTAGTTTTTATAAATCCAGGTATTTAGTTGACAAATTCACAATCGATTTAGGTGTTAACTCAATACAGATAGACTAACATCTACAAATAAACGTGTATAAATATTCGTTTTGTCATTATTGTCTATATTTGGCATTTTAACATTTGAATTCCTTCTTGTAGCCAGTTAAAAAAATATTCACAAATTATAGTCAAAAGCTTCTACAAGCTCCATTACAGTTAGTTATTTTTACCAACCACAATAGAAACGGGTTGAAATCATTCGTTTGTGGTTAAAATACTTAAGAGCTGGTTTTTGTTTTTCTTGTCGTTGGTTTTGTTGTTACTGTTGTTGTTATGGTATTTATTGTCAAATTGCAGAGAAGGCAACAAATATTTTATTTCAATTAAAACTAAGGAAACATTAGCAAAAATAACACACAGCTATGGCAACTCTAAAATAACAACATGTAATTTTTATGGATACGAAAAACTGCTTAACAAGCAGTTTTGCCAAACAACAACAAAAAACAACAACAACAACAGCAAGAAAATGCTGCAGCTGCAACAAATGTTGTCGTTTATATTAAATAATAACAAAAACAAGCAGAGCGCAAAAAAACAAAATAGCAACAAAGTGTGCTAGAATGCGTGCCACCTACTTTTTACTGTCAATATATATAAATATGCATGAGTATATATGAGAGTGTATGTGCGAGCATGTGAAGGTGTGTTTGTGTGTGTGTAAATGTGTTCTTGTTTTTCTATGTTAAATTTGCATATTTTGCTAGAAGGAATTTTCTGCATGATATGCAAAATTTTCTTCTAGTAGGAATGTGCTTAACTAAGACAACAACAACAACAACAACAACATGCATGGCTTTCTGGCAAAAACCAACAACAACAAAATGTCCTTCGTTAAGGCTACTTTTTTCAAGGCATTTGCAACTATTTCCGGTTGGACATTAAAATATGCAGCAATTTTACATAATAACAGCCGGGCACACCAATACAAATACAAATAAACCAAATGACACATACATACAAAGAAATATGCATAGAAATGCATTAGAAATAAAATGACACACACATACATTTAAACGCAAAGTCACACATTCATGAATGCATGCAGCACAAAGTGAAGCATTTAAATGGCAACGGAAATGACCAGAACATGAGGCGCGCTACAACAACAACAACAACAACAACAAAACCTACAACAAAAATAACAGCAAGCAAACAAAAAACACAATTTCAGCTATTTTTGTCGTGTTTGTGTTTTGAAATGTTTAAATTGCTGACACAGATACGTTCAACTATGCCTGGCTTTTTACGAGTATGAGTGTGTGTGTGACAGTGTTTTTATATAAATACTTTGCTTTTATTCGGTTTTAGCTATGTGTGTGTCTGTTTTTTCGGTATGTTTCTGTGTGTTGTTGACATACGCCTCCAGCTAAATAGCAGTTAGTGAGCGCCTCCATGAGTGCGGGGTGTGTGTGTGTGTGTGTGTATTTGTGTAATTCTAGTATTTATCCTTCAACTTTAGCTTCATAGTATGTGTTGTAATATTTGCCGCTGCTGCTTCTCCTGCTCTCCTACAGTACTAATGCAAATTTCCTTCCAACATGTTTTCTCAATTATCCTTAAGGCAACACGATCGATTTCGTGGCTCATGTCGAACAGGAGCAGGATAGCAGGCAGCATGTAGGCTAGCATCAGCGACGTATAATTTGCAATTTTGTAAATTTTCAACAAGCAGCTGGTCATATGTATGTGCACGCTATGCTGATGAAGTATTCATAGCTGCTTGACCATCGTAGCAAGCTTTACTCAGCCAACTGCACAAAGTCAAGCTAAGCATGCAAGCAGGATGCTATGTCCTGCAGGACATATAAATAACTAAATTAGAAATTTTTTAATATAATATTTTAAGCCCTATTGAGTATGAAGCAAGCAATTTGCAACAGATATATAACATATATGCGATTAAATCCAGTCAGGACATGAGAGTTTTACTCACAGAGTAGTTAAAAACAAGCCTAAATTAAGCTGAAAATCTTAAAAGCATGAAACTAAAACTTGAAACTTAAAGAAATTAAATTTAATTAAGCTGATGAATTTCAGAAATGATTCAAAGGCTTTGAAGGATAAGGAAACAAAGTAATCATTGTAGTTAAAAATCACCATACATCCAAAATCAACAATTACTGAAAATGAATACATTATTATTCATACGCATCATGCATCATGTCATCAGTCATCACTGATCAGTCATCACTGATCAGCATGCATCAGTCATCATGCATCATGTCAGCAGTCATCAGTCATCACTGATCAGTCATCACTGATCAGCATGCATCAGTCATCAGTCATCAGTCATCAGTCATCAGTCATCAGTCATCAGTCATCAGTCATCAGTCATCAGTCATCAGTCATCAGTCATCAGTCATCAGTCATCAGTCATCATTCATCATTCATCATTCATCATTCATCATTCATCATTCATCATTCATCAGTCATCAGTCATCAGTCATCAGTCATCAGTCATCAGTCATCAGTCATCAGTCATCAGTCATCAGTCATCAGTCATCAGTCATCAGTCATCAGTCATCAGTCATCAGTCATCAGTCATCAGTCATCAGTCATCAGTCATCAGTCATCAGTCATCAGTCATCAGTCATCAGTCATCAGTCATCAGTCATCAGTCATCAGTCATCAGTCATCAGTCATCAGTCATCAGTCATCAGTCATCAGTCATCAGTCATCAGTCATCAGTCATCAGTCATCAGTCATCAGTCATCAGTCATCAGTCATCAGTCATCAGTCATCAGTCATCAGTCATCAGTCATCAGTCATCAGTCATCAGTCATCATTCATCATTCATCATTCATCATTCATCATTCATCATTCATCATTCATCAGTCATCAGTCATCAGTCATCAGTCATCATTCATCATTCATCATTCATCATTCATCATTCATCATTCATCATTCATCATTCATCATTCATCATTCATCATTCATCATTCATCATTCATCATTCATCATTCATCATTCATCATTCATCATTCATCATTCATCATTCATCATTCATCATTCATCATTCATCATTCATCATTCATCATTCATCATTCATCATTCATCATTCATCATTCATCATTCATCATTCATCATTCATCATTCATCATTCATCATTCATCATTCATCATTCATCATTCATCATTCATCATTCATCATTCATCATTCATCATTCATCATTCATCATTCATCATTCATCATTCATCATTCATCATTCATCATTCATCATTCATCATTCATCATTCATCATTCATCATTCATCATTCATCATTCATCATTCATCATTCATCATTCATCATTCATCATTCATCATTCATCATTCATCATTCATCATTCATCATTCATCACTCATCATTCATCATTCATCATTCATCATTCATCATTCATCATTCATCATTCATCATTCATCATTCATCATTCATCATTCATCATTCATCATTCATCATTCATCATTCATCATTCATCATTCATCATTCATCATTCATCATTCATCATTCATCATTCATCATTCATCATTCATCATTCATCATTCATCATTCATCATTCATCATTCATCATTCATCATTCATCATTCATCATTCATCATTCATCATTCATCATTCATCATTCATCATTCATCATTCATCATTCATCATTCATCATTCATCATTCATCATTCATCATTCATCATTCATCATTCATCATTCATCATTCATCATTCATCATTCATCATTCATCATTCATCATTCATCATTCATCATTCATCATTCATCATTCATCATTCATCATTCATCATTCATCATTCATCATTCATCATTCATCATTCATCATTCATCATTCATCATTCATCATTCATCATTCATCATTCATCATTCATCATTCATCATTCATCATTCATCATTCATCATTCATCATTCATCATTCATCATTCATCATTCATCATTCATCATTCATCATTCATCATTCATCATTCATCATTCATCATTCATCATTCATCATTCATCATTCATCATTCATCATTCATCATTCATCATTCATCATTCATCATTCATCATTCATCATTCATCATTCATCATTCATCATTCATCATTCATCATTCATCATTCATCATTCATCATTCATCATTCATCATTCATCATTCATCATTCATCATTCATCATTCATCATTCATCATTCATCATTCATCATTCATCATTCATCATTCATCATTCATCATTCATCATTCATCATTCATCATTCATCATTCATCATTCATCATTCATCATTCATCATTCATCATTCATCATTCATCATTCATCATTCATCATTCATCATTCATCATTCATCATTCATCATTCATCATTCATCATTCATCATTCATCATTCATATCATTCATCATTCATCATTCATCATTCATCATTCATCATTCATCATTCATCATTCATCATTCATCATTCATCATTCATCATTCATCATTCATCATTCATCATTCATCATTCATCATTCATCATTCATCATTCATCATTCATCATTCATCATTCATCATTCATCATTCATCATTCATCATTCATCATTCATCATTCATCATTCATCATTCATCATTCATCATTCATCATTCATCATTCATCATTCATCATTCATCATTCATCATTCATCATTCATCATTCATCATTCATCATTCATCATTCATCATTCATCATTCATCATTCATCATTCATCATTCATCATTCATCATTCATCATTCATCATTCATCATTCATCATTCATCATTCATCATTCATCATTCATCATTCATCATTCATCATTCATCATTCATCATTCATCATTCATCATTCATCATTCATCATTCATCATTCATCATTCATCATTCATCATTCATCATTCATCATTCATCATTCATCATTCATCATTCATCATTCATCATTCATCATTCATCATTCATCATTCATCATTCATCATTCATCATTCATCTTGCACCATTTTCGTCATTCAACATAATGTATCATTTTAGTCGACATTTTCAATGACTTCATCCTAGCAAATCCTTTCATCTAACAAGCCTATTTGAATTTATCCCAAATTACTGCCCTTAGTTAATTATTTGCACACAACACCACCTCTTTGCAACCAACAACTTTTGCCATTTACACCAGCAGTCATTATTTTTCAAGCAGTTATTAACAACTTCCGTTTTTTTATATATTGAGTTCGTTTGATTTATTTTTTTTTTTTTGTTTGCTCTAGTTTTTCTACAACAAACACTCGTAGTTGAATTGTTGCTTGTGTTACCTTTAAGTCCTTTTTTGTACTTACTTTTTTATTTGTAATAAGAAATAAATTATTATGCACCGCTACCTTCAGCTTGTTTGTGCAATTTACATTATAAACGACTGCAGTGTACGCGAGAGTCCTTTGCATGCCATTTAGTTCGTACCTTTGTTTTTTATTGTTAGTACTTGTTGTTTTTTTTGTTCTCCTATTTTTCATTCTTGTTGCCTTTCTTTGGCGTGCAAGCATGAAGAATGATCGCCTTATTTTCACAACTTAACGGCATGTTTGTGCGTTTTCCTTAGTTTATGCTCAGCTCAAAAGCTGGCTATTAAAAGCTAAGTTAAACTGCGCGCGACTGACACGTTCATAAAAAAGCAAGCAACCAAGCAAGCAAGCATGCAAGCAACACAATTAACAATGCCGAGTAGAAAAAAAGCAACAACAACAAGAACAGGACCAACAATGTCATGTTCTAAAAGTGTGCTAAACTGGCGCCACATGCAAGGAAAACGTGCTCGCCTAGCAGTTTTTTATAAAGCACACACACACACGCAAACATACACTCGCAAATAAGATGCAACGCTTCGCTGATTGCTGGCATTATATAGCAATATTAGGCTCATCATCGTCCACTCTGGCAATTGGCTTTTGTTTGATGCATCCAACTTAGTCTTCTTATGTTAATTATAAGTTTTGTCATTAATTTCAACTACATTAATTCATGTCACTTCTCGGAAGATTCGTCAGTTTAAATGATGAAACCTGATTTTTTTACGCACTACCACTTTATTTTATGAACTCGTAAGACTATAATTGCTTTCACTTTGGAATTCACAATTGTTTGAAAGAATTTTTTGGGTGAGATACTATTCCAATAAAATAAAGGTTAAACGTTTGCTTTCTTTGTTTGCGTAATAATGATATTTCTTTATTTATTTTATTCTTATAAACACCAAACCTATAGGAGCAATTAATGCGGAATTTCTTTCAGAATTTTGTTCAATACCTTCCGAGAAACATGTTCTTTTTTTCATCTTCGCTTATATAACAGGCTCTGAAAAGTGACGAATAAAAATATGCCAAATGAAAATATTACCTCATAATTTAGTAAGCAACCTCATTACTAACCTTCCGAGAAACATGTTCTTTTTTTCATCTACGCTTATATAACAGGCTCTGAAAAGTGACGAATAAAAATATACCAAATGAAAATATTACCTCATAATGTAGTAAGATAGATTTATCTAGAAATGACTAAATAATTGTTACAAATAAAAATAACTTCAAAACCTTTAAACCTTCAAAACCTTGGCTTGAAATTAACTTTAGAAAAAATGGGAAATAATCAAATAAGATAAAAAATATAATTTATTCCTATATTTAATCTTTATTTATTTATTTCAATGTTTCATAATATTCGCAATTATCGCGTAGTCTTCATCATAGTCGTCATGGTCGGAACCAGTTTTTTTAGAAGCCGTCCGTAATAATAACGTATCATTGCAAACACCAAAAATTTATTGCCTCTTCACTTTGCATAAAAATAAAAAAATAAATATTTTGGAAAAATGTTAACAATGCAGGGCAATATCCTAACCGTTGATTGAATCCAAAAAAGAACAAATTAAAAAATTCAAAATTAAAGCAATAAAATATGTACAAAAAAATTCTGAAATCAGAAAACTTCCGTGAGAGGGCGCTTTATTCAATCAAATATCTCTGGCTCATTCACGTCAAAACGGATGAACCGATATTGATGAAACTTGATAAGCTTTTGTATCTGGTACTGCAATAGATCCTATGATTTTAAAAGATCTTTCGACAAAAATCAAGGAATGAGCCGAAGGCAAACGAAGTCAAGAACCAAAGACAAATGAAAAAAGAAGTTTAATAAATACGAGTAGAAGCTATATAAAGATGCTATATACACCGAACAGTATTGACCAAAACCGAAATTGAACGAAGACAATCCATATATGGAATCGATGTCTAAAGGATTTTTTTTTAATTGGAATTTTTTTGAGATGAAATGATTTTTTCAAATTTGGTGACTATTTTCTTCAAAAACCAGACGTTAGATCAAGACGTTGAAGATGTAATTTTTTTGTAATCCTCTCTGGCAGGTACAGATTTACAGAAATTTGATTAAACACTTTCGTCGGAAGGAGGGGGCAAAAGCGCAAAAAACGATAATTTAAAATATTTTAAAATTTAATTGATAATTTAAAAAATGTTAAAATGAGAGCAGTTTTGAAAATCGTCCTTTTTCTGTGCTCGAGGCACAACCCTGAGTTACACTGGATTACATACGCTAGCAATAATAAAAATAAATTTAGAAATCTTCTAGAAACCAATACTCTGAAAGGTATATATTTTTTTGCACAAGATTATCTGAAATTAAATAACTTTCCATCTTTTAAAATTGAGCCACAATCTGAATGACTTGGTAATTTCAACTCAACAATGTATCAGTAAATAGTTTTA
The DNA here is from genome assembly GCA_958299015.1 of Tetanocera ferruginea. Lineage (NCBI taxonomy): Eukaryota > Metazoa > Arthropoda > Insecta > Diptera > Sciomyzidae > Tetanocera > Tetanocera ferruginea. The sequence goes on along the minus strand of OY282641.1, from coordinate 120,267,540 downwards.
TTCAATATCTCTGTTTAAAAAATAAATCTTATATTAGCCATATGTGAATATATGTAGATGAAGTTGATCTCCTAATATTAATAACTGATTTTTTATAAAATCACCGTGGTGACCGTGGGATGCAGGTAAAGTGTATGGCTTAGCATGCTTGGAGCCCGGGTTCGATCCCAGCCGTGGCGAAAAGTTTTTTCAATAAAAAATTTTTCTGATCGGTCACAACCTCTTTGCAGACAATGGCAAACCTCAGAGAGTAAATAATGCCATGTAAAGCTTCTTGAGAACATGAACTTTAGCCGTTCGGAGTCGGCATAAAACATGTAGGTCCAGTTCTGGGTCAATTGTGTGCAAACATTTAATAACACACACAACACAATTGATCATAAGAAGCTCAGTCAAAGTCCTTTCAAGGGCTGAAATGGCTGGCTAATTTGTTTTTTTTTTTTTTTTTTTAAATAAAAATTTTTCATTATTTTTATACCCCCACGCGTACTGCGTAAGGGGTATATTAATTTTGTAACGACGTGTGTAACACCCAAAAGGAGGCGTGGTTGGTATGGAAAAGTATATATATTATTGATCAGCATCACCACCTGAGTTGATTTAGCCATGTCCGTCTGTCTGTCCGTCTGTCCGTCTGTCTGTCGACACGATTACAGCCGTAATTTTGAAGCTATCGTGCTGAAATTCGATATTTAAGCTTTTTTTTTAAAAACTAAGGTCAAGTTCGAGAATGGGCTAAATCGGATGAAAACCACGCCTACCTCCCATACAACCCCAAAATTGAAAACTCTGCAAAGAAGCTAATATTAAAGCTACAATACTGAAATTTGGCATTTGTATATTCTATGTCAAAACTAAGATGTCATAGAAAAATAGGCGTTATCCACCCACTAACACACCCACCTCCCATACAACCCCAAAATTGATATATCTATAAAGAGGCTAATATTAAAGTTACAAGATGGGAACTCGGTATTTGTGTATTTAATATCAAATATATTAAAAATGTTATAAAATGTGTTATAAAAATGGGTGTCATCCACCAATTAACACGCCCACCTCCCATAGAACCCCAAAATTTAAAACTTTATAAAAAGGCCAAAAAGCTCTCCAATTTAAGATTCTTCCAACCTTAAGAATCGGCCGTGGGGGTGTTTTTACTTCGGCCAAGTCGAAGATATAGCTTACTATTTTTTTTTTGCTTTAAGGGTGGACTTGACATTGGCCGTTTTTTAAATCGACCTTTTTGTAATTTTGGTTTTTATTTAATACTCTTAGAAAAAATTTCATGGAAAAATTCTTAAGGGTTCAAAAGTTACAGCCGAATTAGTAAGATCGCATTTTTATTTTTCAACCTTTTTTCTTTGTTCACAAACTTTGAACGCGTTTATCTTGAAACCATGTTTTTTGTACTGGTTGCGGGTTCATTTCTTGACAAAATTTTTTTTTTTTTTAATTTTTTTAAACTTGATTCGCTATCGTATGACACGAGCTTGTTTTAATATTTTGTTTCGATTTTATAGGAATTTATAAAGTCAATATTTTTTTTCGAAAAAACACACTTTCAAATTTCGATCATCACCAAAAATTGAAAAAAATTTTAAAACAAAGCTCGTGTCACACAATAACCAATTTTGTTAAGATTTAAAAAAAAAGTCTTTTCTTTCCAAATTGGACAATTTTTGTGACTCCCAGCTCTGCAACCACGAGGCCCCGTTTTTTTTCTCTGCCGCCAGTTTGGAGATCTATAAAACCATGTTGGAGTGAAGAATATATTTTTTTTAATTTTTGTTTTTGTAATTTGTACAATTCTCTACAATAATAAAAAATTTGGAAAAATGTTTGTTTTTGACTGAGTTATGAATTTTTAAAAAAAAGGTCGGTTTTCTCTGCCTCGAATGTTATGTCCCTCCTTAATAAATAATTATACCCTAAACCTGAAAGGTCAGGGTGTAGTAACTTTGTGCAATCGTTTGTAACGCATAGAACGAAGCGAGTCCGGTATAGAAAAGTATATATATTCTTGATCAGCGTCATCACGTGAGTCGAGCTATCCATGTCCGTCCGTCCGTCCGTCTGTCTGTCCGTCTGTGTGTTGTCCGTATACACAGGATAAGAAGAAGGAGTTGAGATAATTGAATGAAACTTGGTAAACATGATCAGATAGGCCCAAGGATCTGCACTTTTGAATATTTTTGGAATCCGCCCACAGACACGCCTACTCCCCACACAACGCAAACATTTAAAACTGCATAACTCAGCTCATAATTAACCAACAACAATAAACTTTGGTATGTATGCGTTTTGTATCAACAAAAAGATGTTTTCGAAAAATGGGTGTCATCCGCTCAAGGACACGCCCACCTCCCATACAACCCAAAAATTGAAAACGCAATAACTAAGCCTCTGATTAACCACCAGAGATAAAATTTCGCACATATATTTTTTATAACAAAACAAAGATGGTTTTGAAAATGGACATCATCCGCCCACGGACACGCCTACCTCCCATACAACGCGAAAATTGAAAACTGCATAACTCAGCTCATATTTAGCCTACAACAATAAAATTTTATATGTATGTGTTTTCTACAAACACAAAGATGTCTTCGAAAAATGGACGTCATCCGCATACGGACACGCCTACCTCCCATACAACCCAAAAAGTTAAAAACTCAATCAATAAGGTTATGTTTGTCATAGAGAAATTATATTTGGTATGTATGTATTTCATACCAAAACTAAGGTGTGTTCAAAAATTGGAAGTAATACGTCCATGAACACGCCCACCTCTCATAACGAAAGCACAATAAAGGCATTAACTGTGAGCTACAGGAATAAAACTTGGTATGTGTAAATTTTTCATCAACATTTAAATGCATATAAAATATAGGCTTCATTCGCCCACGGACACACCCATTTTCAATAATATTATTTTTTTTTGGAAGAGTAGGTTTAGGATATTTCATAGTCGGCCTAGACCGACTTTAGACTTTCTTTACTTGTTTTTCTATTATAACTGTTGCTTCACCACATATCACACAATAAAGTAATCACGTTTTTGGCAGTAGAACATTTTTTGAACATAGCTATCACAATGCGTCTTATCGGACTCTTAAACAACAAGAAACAAGTAAAGAAAGTCTAAAGTCGGTCTAGCCAGACTTTGAAATACCCAAATCCTAATTTTTATTTAAATTCAAAAAATGTATTGAAAATGTGCGTGCTCGTGAGTGGATGAAGACCATATTTAAGTTGCATTTAAATTTTGTTGACAAATTTATTTATACCAAGTTTTATTCCTGTAGCTCACATGTTAAAGCCTTTAAAGTATTTTAAAGTATTTTTTTTTTCAAATTCATCTTTGGTTTGTTATAAAATCATGCTTACCAAATATTATCTCTGTTGATTAAACATATGCTTATTTATTGATTTTTCAATTTTTGGGTTGTATGGGAGGTGAGCGTGACAGTAAACGGATGACATCTATTTTTAGAAGACGTCTTTGTTTTGATGTAAAATACATACGTACCAAATTTTGTTTCTGTACGTTAAACTTGAACTTATTTATTGAGTTTTGTATTTTTGGTTTGTAAGGGGGGGTGGGCGTGACCGTAAGCGGATGACACCCAGTTTTCGAAGACATTTTTGTTTTGATATAAAGTACATATTTACCTAATTTTATTGCTGTGGTTAGCTATGAGCTTATTTATACAGTTTTTAATTTTTTTTTGTATGGGAGGTAGGCGTGTCCGTGGGTGGATTCCAAAAATATTCAACAGCGCAGATCCTTGAATACATGTGCACATGTGTATTAAGTTTCATGCAATTATCCGAACTCCTTCACGGGAGTACAGTCGGGCGGACGGACAGAGCTAAATTGACTCACGAGATGACTCTGATCAAGAATATATATACTTTTCTATACCGCTCTCACTTATTTCTAGGTGTGCAAACAAACGTTCGCACAAAGTTAATATATCCTGATCTTTCAGGTATGGGGTATAAAAACAAACGGTGTTCCGCAAAGTGCAGTTAAAGAAAATCTTATGGATTTTTGTCGACAATTTTTTTTGTGCATTTTAGATAAATCCGCTGGATGATAAATGAAGTTTTAATAAAAATATACCCCAAAAAGTAATATTTTTTAATTTTTGACAGGCTGTCTGTAGTTATCTTAAAAAGACAAATTGAGTTTAAGTTCTGCCCTGATTGTTTTTTGTTAATTTTCAAGTGATATTTTAACTAATTGAATAGTTTCTTAAAGTAGCAAATTCTTAAATTATCCTATAGCTTTAAATTAAACTACTTTAAATATTTAAAAAATGTTTACTAAAAATAATTTTGTATGTATTATAATTTTTAATAAGTGCTTTAAATATTTAAAAAATGTTTACTTAAAAATAATTTTGCAAGCATTTTTACAATTAATTACAAATACATCATTTTGTTGCTTGCTTTAATGATTTTCAGCCTCATATTTCAACATAACTAATTCTCTAAAGACTTCAGTGCTTTATCGTAAGAAAACCTTTTAATTCAAGATAAACATATACAAATTTGTTAAACTTACACCCTTAAACAATAAATTCCGGCATATTTAATGTTAATTTAATGAACTTCAAAAACGGTTTCGCATTCCAGCTGCAACATGCGAGCGAAAAATAAATGTGAATCCTTAAGACGATATCAAGTGTTGTTCATTATGCTTATATATATATATATATAAAGCACGCGCAGTGTTGGCCAGGAAACGCGTCATATTTGCGCTTCACACACACACACACACACACACATACACACACACATGCACACAAATACAAATTGTCTCAAAAGAACACACACTGACTGACAAACACACGTGGTGTCGTTTGTGTTTGTTTTTGGTTTTCATTGTTGTTTTTATGCATTAAAAGCAACAACGTTCTCATCATCATTATCATCATCATCATTCTGCTTGTCGTCGACGACATCCTTTGCTACTTCGTTAAGGACTCTTCAAATTTCACCTGCAATTCACATCAAGTTTATTTCGCATTTTGTTGTTTCTTGTTTTTTATTTTACAACATTTTCTGCTGCTGCAATTTTTATCTCAAGATGTTAAATTATTTTTCTAGCATTTTTGTTTCTTTTCATACTCATCGTATTTTTTTTTTATTTCTTTCAGGTTCACATCCGCCTCGTCTGACAGAGCATCCCATAGATACAACCGTGCCACGTCATGAACCAGCAACGCTTAATTGTAAAGCGGAAGGCTCACCCACGCCCACCATACAATGGTACAAAGATGGTGTACCGCTAAAAATTCTACCAGGATCACATAGGATAACACTGCCGGCGGGTGGTTTATTTTTTCTTAAGGTAAGCAAAAATAGAGAGAGAAAAAAAATAACAGACAATATTAAAGCAAAACATTGCCATAGCGTAGAACGGAAAAAGTGTTTAAACAGCACAACTGAATGTCCTGCGAGCTGCTGCGCCGCTGTGGTGACGCTGCTTGGTGTTGCTTGCTTGGTTGACGGCTCATAAACAGCTCCTAGCATTGCAAGCATTCACAGAATTATTTTTATAAATTTTTTTGTTGTTAATTTTTTTTTTTTGCACTCTTTTGAATTTCATTTTCCGCATTTCTTTATTACTGCTTTTTAAAATTATTCACATTTTTATACCCTAAACCTGAAAGGTCAGGGTATATTAACTTTGTGCAAACGTTTGTAACGCATAGAACGAAGCGAGTCCGGTACAGAAAAGTATATATATTCTTTATCAGCGTCACCACGTGAGTCGAGCTATCTATGTCCGTCCGTCCGTCCGTCCGTCCGTCTGTGTGTTGTCCGTATACACAGGATAAGAAGAAGGAGTTGAGATAATTAGATCAAACTTGGTACACATGGTCACATGGTTCCAAGGATCTGCACTATTGAATATTTTTGGAATCCGCCCACGGACACGCCTACCTCCCATACAACGCAAAAATTTAAAACTGCATAACTCAGCTCATAATAAGTCTACAACAACAAAATTTGGTATGTGTTTGTTTTATACCAACACAAAGATGTCTTTGAAGAATGGACGTCATCCGCTCACGGACACGTCCACCTCCCATACAACCCAAAAATTGAAAACGCAATAAATAAGCCTCTGTTTAACCTACAGAACTAAAGTTTGGTACGTATGTTTTTTATAACAAAAAAAAGATGGTTTTGAAAAATGAACATCGTCCGCCCACGGACACGCCTACTTCCCATACAACGCGAAAATTGAAAACTGCATAGCTCAGCTCATAATTAGCCTACAACAATAAAATTTGATATGTATGTGTTTCATACCAACACAAATATGTCTTCGGAAAATGGACGTCATCCGATCACGGACACGCCTACCTCCCATACAACCCAAAAATTGAAAACGCAATAAATAAGCATGTGTTTAACCTACAGAGCTAAAATTTGGCACGTATGTTTTTTATGACAAGACAAAGATGGTTTGGAAAAATGGACTTCATCCGCCCACGGACACGCCCATTTACAATTAATTTTTTTTTTTTTTTAAAAAGTGGGTTTAGGGTATTTCATAGTCGGTATGGACCGACTTTAGACTTTCTTTCCTTGTTTAATTTACATTCGTTTCATTTCGTTTTATTTTTGCCGTGAACTGTGATAGCTGCTGGTGCTGGAGACAAAGGCACGTTGATGCCATCTGTTGAGTGATGAGCGAACTAATTACTTTTTTTTCATTAAACTACCTTGCAGCTTACTGTTGTTGTTGTTGTTATTCTTGTTGATTTGTTCGTTTGTGCCTCAGAGCAATTTTCTGCGAATTACAGCAACTTCATTAAAGCCAGGTACTGTGAAGTGCTGGCAAAAAAATATATTATTATTAAAACAACAACCAAATCCTGCCGCTGCTAACCAATGCAAATGCTGCTGTCTCTTCACCTCTCTATCGCTGACTCTGACTATCTTGCTGGCTGCCTGTAAATGTCTCTGTATTGTTTTATGTCTATTCGACTGTTTTGCTCTGTCTCTGTGTTCGTCCTTCAGTCTATGTGTGTGTTGCACACTGCGCATCTCTGCTACTTCCGGAGTATTAAGAGCAAGTGTGTACTGTTGTATTTGTGCTGCACTTAAGCTTAAAAGTTCTGCAGTCTGCGTTTGCTTTCAGTTACTTTGGCGGCGGAAGCCTCGCTATAGTGCCTGACTTGCGGGCATGGGTTGAAGTCAGGAAATTTTCGGAAACATGCAGCTTTATGAAAAAATAATATTTTCCGCTATTATTTTTTTAATAGTATTTTTTTTTAAGAATTTTAAATTCAAAATTATTTGGATAGAATTATTCGTTTAACGAAACATGAAGCTTAAAAAAATAAAGAAAACATGAAATTCTGTATAAACGCTAACGTAAACGTAGTCGTAAATAAAACCATAAACATAAACGTAAATGTTAAATAAAACGTAAATGTAAACGTAAATCAGCACGTTAACATTTGCACATATAAGAGTCATTGTAAATGTTTATATTATAAGTAACAAAAAAAAAAAAAAAAAAAAAAAAAAAAAACAGAGAAACCAACCAACTTGAGAACCTCCTCCTTTTTGAAGTCGGTTAAAAAGTGATATCGTTTTTACAATATTACCAAAATTAAAAATTAATTCGTAAAGTAGGTGATTACAATTAAAATTAAGCTTCTCAAAATTATTCAACAACAACACCAAAGTCAATAATTTCGAAATAAGTTGAACCACTCTGGCGTATGAGTAACCTTAATTCAAAACTAGCTCAAGAATAGTAATAATTTTAATATCCAAACGCTTATTTTTCTAAATTTTTGACATTAATAAAATCATTAACTATTTTTTTAAAAATTCAGCATTAACTTTGTGCAGTTTTAAGCCTTTAAACTCACACGCACACACATGAGGCGCCAAATCAAACCACACACTTATGCCGGCATAAAGAGCACTTTTACAGCATTTAATTCCAACAATCCGTTGCTAACTACTTTTAGCTGCTTCCGTTGTCGATAAATACAGCCCCCCAGACATGCATACAAATACACACGCATACAAAAACATATACATACTCATTGAAAATCGCAGACACTCAAATAAAACGAGGCATCGTAGAACGTTGCACTGCGGTGCAAATCATTCTCTGAGGACAACACGTTAAAGTAACAAATAATACGCTGGCTGGATTATGTTAGATGCGAGTTTGTATGAAATACAAATTTTATATATATATGTGTGTGTGTGTGTGATAAAACAGGCGTTTGAGCGTATGTGGCGTATATGTGAGTGCTTTTTATTTGTATGCCGCTGTGTTGATGTGTGTGTGCTCGTCTGTCTGCATCAACAGAGCTCGCTGCTTTTTGTGTCTGGCTGGAAATGCAAGTATCTGTCTATGCGTGTATGTGTGTGAACTGATCGCAGCTATTGCCGTTGTTGCTGTTATTGCTCATGTTATTGTAATGCTATAAAATATGCTCTGTCTCATGGCTCTTGGCATTCAGTGTGGCTCGCCACATAGCTACAACTAGCTAGCTAGCATATTTTTTTTGTTTATTACCGCTATTCTACAGTTGCGTGTGGCTTGCTTACTTATGCGTCGCTTGTTTGTACTATCATAAATCCGGCAGCAGCTGCAGGCGGCAAAACTTCGCTAGCGCTCAAGACAACCACAAAAGATGTTATGGCAAGTTTGAAGATATATTTAATAGCAGTTAGAAGAAAAGTGCAAGCAATAAAGTTTAGAAAAACTAGAAAGTGCTAAAGATAGGGAAAGTGAAACGTGCCAGCTGCAGCTGCATTAAACAACTTAAATGTGTCTGAAATCGGTTTAAAGTGATTTAATAGCTGATTATTTTTATTGCAAATGCTGAAAATTGAGTTGTGAATACAAGGAGCGGGTTTCAGTGGATTCATCTATAAAAATTAATATCTAGAACTTTAATAGTAAATAAATTAAAAAATTAAAAAATTTAAAGATGGTTAAATCAAGTTCATTAAAATGTTGAACAATGCCTTTTGAGTCAACAAACATTAGCTTTTTTTCAACGACATTCCAATTCATAAAAACTACAACAGTTGTAAATGTCTTCATAGCTTAACACTTAAACTCCCGACACATTGCGAAAAAATCTTAATAAATAATATATAATTCCGTGATTATATCAAGACGTTTAACAGAATTTCACTTGATAGAAGTTATTTGAGAAGTTTGAAGTCAATTGTTTAAAGTTGATAAATCAGATTTCCAAACAAACAAAAAAAGTGCTCCGTGGGCATTTAATAAGATTTGAAAATATATTATGAATTAGAAATAAAACAAGGAGAAGTCCAAGTTACGTAGGTCTTATCTTCGCAGAAGTTGTTTTACAAGAGATTGACTTTAAAGCAACAATATGGAGAGTATTGAGCGCAGTATTAAAGCATTTTGCACACAATTCATGCAAAAATTAGTCATGCTTTAAAACACAATTCATTACATGTGACTTATTATCGCATGATTGGTGGTTAGTTGCATTGCATGCTAAAATTATGTAATTTTGCTAAAGTATTTTCGTGAAATTGGAAAAATAGTTCAGCGCCATCATGCAAAAATAAAAAAAAAAATGTATGATAAATTTGAAAGAACTGGAAATTTGGAGAATTCCAAAAGACCTGGACGACCTAAGCGACGAGAGGCCCGCTACATTATAAGGCAAGTAGACGAAAATCAGTGTTAAGTGCTGTGTAAATAGCCCAAAATTTATCTATAGAATCAAGCAATTACGTTAATGCCAGCACAGTTAGGCGATGCTTACATTCCGAGGGAATACATGGCACAGTTCCACGGAAAAAGCCTTTAATTTAAAAAATAAATAAAAAAACGACTAGACTTTGCCAAAAAATACAAAAACTGCGACCAGTCCTTCTAGAAAAGAGTTTTATTTTCAGTTGAGAGAAAGTTCGAAATATTTGGACAGAAAAAGAACACAAATGTATGGAGAAAAAAAAAATACATCCTATAACGAAATAAATATAAAAAGCACACTCAAACACAGTGGTGGACATGTGATGCAGTGAGGGTGTATGACAGTAGCTGGAGTTGGCAATCTAATTTTTTTTTTGACAGCACTATTGAATTAGCACGATTACTTGAAGATATTGCAAGATAATTGGGAGCCGAGTGTAAATAAATTGTGGCTGCCAAGGGGATATATCTTTCAACAGATAATGACCCAAAGCACACGTCATACTTGATGAAAGAGTGATTGCTCTATAGCACTTCAAGATAGTTAGATCACCCCCCACAATCTTAACCTGATCTTAACACTATTGAACATCTCTGGGAGCATTTGGAACGAAAAGTGCGTCAACACAACATACAGAATGCAAATATGCCGAAAATCGTTTTAACTACGGGGTGAACAATATTTCTCCAGATTTTACAAAAAACTACTCGAATAAATGCCAAGACAAATAAAAAGTGTAATCAATGCTAAAGAAAGACAAACAAAATACCAAAAAAATTGTATATTATGTTATAAGTATTAAAATTTCTGAAAGTACGATTTGTTTCTACTCACTTTTGAAGCGTAAAAAATTGGTATCTTTGATTTATATTTAAAAATAATCTTATGTTGTTGTTGTTTTTGGAATTAAACTTTAGTTTTTGGATATGAATAAAGTAAGCTTTATTTCTGCATAATTAGAAATCAGATTATTCTCTTCAATTTTTTGGAACAAGAGTTAAATGAAAAACTAAGCATGTGTCTACTCATTTTTGACGCTGTATTTAACCCTAGAACAGTATCACGGGGCGAAAAAAAACCCCAAACTGGTTTTAATCTCGCTCAAGACACAAACGTCTTACGTTTAGGGACCGTAACCATAATTCTGTATCAACAATCTGAGAGGGAGCACGCTCGTGGCATCCGTACCACGTGGTAGTTCAAGCAGTGAACATTAGAAGTGCGTCTGGTGTGTTTTTTTTTTCACTCCGCGATACAGTTTGTGCATATTTCTCTACATCTTGAAGTTTTTATACCCTAAACCTGAAAGGTCAGGGTATATTAACTTTGTGCAAACGTTTCTAACGCATAGAACGAAGCGAGTCCGGTATAGAAAAGTATATATATTCTTGATCAGCGTCACCACGTGAGTCGAGCTATCTATGTCCGTCCGTCCGTCCGTCCGTCCGTCCGTCTGTGTGTTGTCCGTATACACAGGATAAGAAGAAGGAGTTGAGATAATTGGATGAAACTTGGTACACATGGTCACATGTACCCAAGGATCTGCACTATTGAATATTTTTGGAATCCGCCCACGGACACGCCTACCTCCCATACAACGCAAAAATTTAAAACTGCATAACTCAGCTCATAATAAGTCTACAACAACAAAATTTGGTATGTGTGTGTTTTATACCAACACAAAGATATCTTTGAAAAATGGACGTCATCCGCTCACGGACACACCCACCTCCCATACAACCCAAAAATTGAAAATGCAATAAATAAGCCTCTGTTTAACCTACAGAGCTAAAATTTGGCACGTATGTTTTTTATAACAAAAAAAAGATGGTTTTGGAAAATGGACATCGTCCGCCCACGGACACGCCTACTTCCCATACAACGCGAAAATTGAAAACTGCATAGCTCAGCTCATAATTACCCTACAACAATAAAATTTAATATGTATATGTTCTATACAAACACAAATATGTCTTCGGAAAATGGACGTCATCCGATCACGGACACGCCTACCTCCCATACAACCCAAAAATTGAAAACGCAATAAATAAGCATGTGTTTAACCTACAGAGCTAAAATTTGGCACGTATGTTTTTTATGATAAGACAAAGATGGTTTTTTAAAACAAAAATTTTAAAATTTAAAACAAATATTTTAAAGCATATTTTCGATGCCATTTTTTTAAGCTTTACCGATTTTTTAACATCAGATGCACAGACAGCTACCCTCGGGACCTCCGAATGTTAACTCCATTCGATGAATTTTACATTTGATATATTTTAATATTTAATTAATTAGTTCTTATTTTATCGTATGTTCGATATTTTTCAAACCAATTCAAAAAATTGAAAAATTTTCATTGTATTCAAATTTTTGTTTGTTTTTTCAAAGAAATAATGAGAGAAAATAAAAAAAAAGAAAGTAGTTTATAGGTAGCTGAAAACTAAACACACTTGTTTTAATTTTTGTTTTGTAGAAACGCAATGGCGTTAAATTTCTATTTCAAAATTTTTTGTTTAATTTTAAAGTATGTTTTTTTTCTCAGTGAGTGTATAGTGGCCCCACTTGACATATATATATATATATATATATATATACACTTCCCTCCACTTAATTAGCCGCACTTTTTTTAATGCCAAAAAATGTTCTGCTCTCAATTAAGGTTAAAAAAATACCAGCAACAACCAAAAATGTACACACTTTTTAAAAAAGCGGTACCCGCTAACAAGTATTTAAACAGATATCAAATATATTACAATTCTAACTCCTTCATTAGTTAAGACGCAAGTAAGCCTCAAAAACACTTGAATAAAAAAAATTTTATCATTCACTGAAAACTTTAATTTTGTAATACTTCTAATCTAATAAACGAGTTAGAATTGTTATATTTTTTATATCTGTATAAAAACTTGTTATCAGCTTGTAACCGCTTTTTAAGAAGCACTTTGATTTCTCAAAACATATAGCATTTTTAAAAAAAATTGGCCAAAACCTCAATAAAACTCCTTAAACAAAGTATCTCTCCTTTAGAACCCCGTTGGAATTACTCGATTTACTCAAAAACTCACTAAGATATCGTAATTTTAACGACAAGTAAAATAAATGCCCGAGATATGGGCCCTTAAAAATTGGGGTGTTTTTTCACCCCGCGATACAGGAATAGGTACAAACAAGTAAAGAAAGTCTAAAGTCGGTCTAGGCCAACTATGAAATACCCTAAACCCACTTTTCAAAAACAAAAAATTTTTATTGTAAATGAGCGTCTCCAAGGGCGGATGAAGCCTATCTTTAATATGCATTTAAATGTTGATGAAAAATTTACACATACCAAGTTTTATTTCTGTAGCTCACAGTTAATGCCTTTATTGTGCTTTTGCTATGGGAGATGGGCGTATTCATGCACGGATTACTTCCAATTTTTGAACACACCTTAGTTTTGGTATAAAATACATGCATACCAAATTCAATTTCTCTATGACAAACATAACCTTATTTATTGAGTTTTAAACTTTTTGGGTTGTATGGGAGGTAGGCGTGTCCGTAGGCGGATTACGTCCATTTTTCAAAAACATCTTTGTCATGTCATAAAAAACATACGTGCTAAATTTTAGCTCTTTAGGTTAAACAGAGGCTTATTTATTGCGTTTTAAATTTTTGGGTTGTATGGGAGGTGGACGTGTCTGTTAGCGGATGACGTCCAGTTTTCAAAGACATCTTTGTGTTGATACAAAACACATACATATCAAATTTTATTGTTGTAGGCTAATTATGAGCTGAGCTATGCAGTTTTCAATTTTCGCGTTGTATGGGAAGTAGGCGTGTCCGTGGGCGGACGATGTCCATTTTTCAAAACCATCTTTTTTTTGTTATAAAAAACATACGTGCCAAATTTTAGCTCTGTAGGTTAAACAGAGGCTTATTTATTGCGTTTTCAATTTTTGGATTGTATGGGAGGTGGACGTGTCTGTTAGCGAATGACGTCCAGTTTTCGAAGAAATCTTTGTGTTTGTATAAAACACATACATATCAAATTTTATTGTTGTAGGCTAAATATAAGCTGAGTTATGCAGTTTTCAATTTTCGCGTTGTATGGGAGGTAGGCGTGTCCGTAGGCGGATGATGTCCATTTTTCAAAACTATCTTTATTTTGTTACAAAAAAGATATATATCAAATTTTAGCTCTCTAGGTTAAACAGAGGCTTATTTATTGCGTTTTCAATTTTTGGGTTGTATGGGAGGTGGGCGTGTCTGTAAGCGGATGACGTCTATTTTTCAAAGACATTTTTGTGTTGATATAAAACACATACATACCAAATTTTATTGTTGTAGGCTAGTTATGAGCTGAGTTATGCAGTTTTCAATTTTCGCGTTGTACGGGAGGTAGGCGTGTCCGTTGGCGGATTCCAAAAATATTCAATAGTGCAGATCCTTGGGTCCATGTAACCATGTGTACCAAGTTCCATCCAATTATCTCGACTCACGTAGTGACGCTGATCAAGAATATATATACTTTTCTATACCGGACTCGCTTCGTTCTATGCGTTACAAACGTTTGCACAAAATTAATATACCCTGACCTTTCAGGTTTAGGGTATAAAAATAGCGATACAGTTCTAGGGTTAATAATCACATACAATTTATTTTTTCATAGTAATTTTCTTAAATTGAATTAAATTTTTTTTATTAAGTAAAATCATCACGTTATAGCTTACTTACCACCTGAAAGGTCAGGTGCAAACTTTATGCAAACGTTTGTAACGTATAGAACGAAGCGAGTCCGGTATAGAAAAAAATATATATTCTTGATCAGGGTCACCTCGTGAGTCGAGCTATCCATTTCCGACCGTCCGTCCGTCCTTCCGTTCGTCTGTGTGTTGTCCGTATACACAGGATAAGAAGAAGGAGTTGAGATAATTGAATGAAACTCGTTACACATCATTATATGGTTTCGGGAATCTAAACTATTGAATAGTTTTGGAATCCGTCCACGAACACGCCTATCTCTCATACAACGCAAAAATTAAAAACTGCATAAATAAGCTTAAAAGTAACCTACAACAATAAAATTAGGTATAAATGTGTTTTATGTCAAAACAAACATGTTTTCGAAAAATGGGTTTCAACAGACCACGGCCACCTCCCACCTCCCATACAACCCAAAAATTTAAAACTCAATAAATAAGCTTGTGTTTAAGCTACAGAGATAAAATTTGGTACGTATGTGTTTTATACCAAAACAAAATGTATATATTATATGCATTAAAAAATTGGACATAATCTGTCCACAAACATGCACACCTCCCATGCAATCCACAATAGCGAAAATACAATAAAGGCATTAACATGTGAGCTACAAGAATAAAACTTGAAATTTTTATAAATGTTTTTAAATGTTTCATCAAAATTGAAATGCATATAAAATATGGGCTTCATCCGCTCACGGACACACCCATTTTCAATACTATTATTGTTTTTTGAAAAAGGTGGTTTAGGATATATCATAGTCGACTTTAGACCTTCTTTACTTGTTTAATTTTAGACCTGTGTGCGACGTGTGTAACGCTCTTAAGAAGGCGTGGTAGGTATAGAAACCTATCACTACCAAAGTTGATTTAGCCATGTCCCCATACAACACACTACTGTGAAAACTGTATAAAGAGGCCAATATTTAAGTTACAAACCTGAAATTCGGTTTTATTGTATTTTATATCAAAACAGAGACGTGTTAGAAAAATAGACGTAAACCTTCCATTTAACACAAAAATTGAATATTTTATAAAGAGGCATGTCTCTAAGCTGCAAGGAAAACAATTTGATATGATGTATTTTAGTTGTTATCATAATTATAAAATCTTTTACAATCTCAATTTGTATGCTGAAGTTATTAGTCAATCTAGTGATCCTGGAATAGAATTCCTTAATGTCTGTGTATGAGATAGTTATACTAAAATATTAGTGTCTTGTGTGTATAATCCCAATAATTTTTTTTTCTGTGGAACCACTGTTTTATGAGATAGCAAATTATAGTGTTGACTATGACTTTGTGATGACATGCAGAGACTTCAATATTAATCTTCTTTTGAATGACCTGGACAAACAACTATTGTATGAAAAGACATTGTCACTAGGATAATCTGTGTTACATGAAAATATGCCTACACGGTTCTACAGCAATACTTCTCCTAGTCTTTTTTATTATTTTATTGTTTCTGATATATTTGTTGTCTCCCTTTTTGATCAATAGTCTTATTTTTCATATTATGACTAAATTTTTTGTTCGTTAAATGTAATTTTGTAAATTTAAATAAATTTTCTCAAAGAAATTAGCCCATTTAGGCCTGAGTTAAAAAAAAGAATTTGTTGCGATTTTATAGCTCTACTGATTTGTATATTATTAAGACTTGTTATGAACTGAAATTCAAGTACGGTTTAAGTTATTTAAATATTTACCAATATTTCACTTAAATTCTGTGATTTAGTTATGAGTTTACTTGTTAACAGACAGACAACAATCTACCATTAAATTAAATAAACCGATACTAAAACTATAAAACCAACCCAGATAAATTCAATTCAAACGAAAATCAAATATATGCCTGCCAACATCTTCATATTTAGTCTTGATGTTGAAAAATAAAAAATTTCACTCACTCAAAGCAAAAATAACGAGTTAACAGTGAAAGCCTTGCCGATCTCAATAACATGTATATGTCTAACTGCTAAAACACTTGCGACTACACTGAGGCATATGATGAACCACTAATTCAAAAAGTCATATTTTTTTTCTATTTTTTAATGACATTGAAAAAACATGGCATAGAAAATTTAATTAAAATACATTAAAACAAAATAAAAAAAAGGCTTTATAGAATTAAATGTTAAGCTCTTTTCTTTGCTGACAAACAAGCAAACAGCAGCCAGCAGCAATCATTCAGAAGCGGCAAACCGAAGTTCTTTTAGAAAATTTTTAAATAGAATTTTATGAAAAATCGACTTAACTTTGTGACATCAAATAAGTAGAAAATCTCATTAAGAGTTTATGATTTCATTTCATAAACTAAGCCATACAAATGCATAGATACGGCACACACACACACACACACACACACACATACGCTTATACGCACAAATACAAACAAGCTGGCAGGCAGGCAAACATAAATACATAGACGCACACATGCACAAAGCTAGCTGAGGCTCAATGCTTTATGCTGTGTTGTGCGCTTAAAGCTTTGGCGGCACAATACACAGGCATTCATTCATTCATTCATTGAGGTCCTTTTATATATTAAATCCTTTATAATGAGATGATATTCAATGGAAGCATATAAAAAAAAAATTAATAAATAAATATCAAATATAATATGCTTTATGGGTTCAACTGAGCTGATGTGAGTGTGTTTGTGTGTGTTGCTAACAAAGGCCGCATTTGTTGTGTATTTGTGGCTGTGTGTGTGTGCCTTAAAATATGGTTGGCAGTATTTTTAGTTGCTTTGGTTTTTTTTTTTTTTTTTTTTTTGTGATATTTTCCCATTGAGCTCTGCTCATTTTCATTGGAAATCATTATCCTTGCGGGCTCAAGCATGCCATTTAATTGCATGAATGGCGGTAAGTTAGAATATTTATAAATCCTTATTATAAATATGCGCTGGCAACAGCAGCCAAAATAACAACAACAATAACAACACAACGAAAACGGAAGCTCCAGTCAATAACAAATGATAGCCAAAATTTTATGCATTTTGCTGGCATTTTGCACGTAATAGGTACGAATTGCAAATAAATTTATTATGTTCTTAATTACTTTTATAGCACGAACAGAGCAGAGCAGGACAGTTGTTGAAAAATAGTAGTTGTTGAACAAGTTTTGCAAGTGGCAAGTAGTACCAGCTCGCTACAGTAGCTTTTGCAACAAAAATCACGCTCTACACAACAAACGTAGCAATTTTGGCAACTCATTGTGTTCACGAGTGTAGGTTGTAATGTTTGTATGTGTGCATGTGTGATTTCATGTACCTACCTTTGTACAATTTATATATTTATTGGTAGCATGGTCGCTGCACAGGACAGACAGACAGACAGTCGTTCAGGGTCATAAAAACATGTTTTGCCATTTTAATTTAAAATAATCATAAATTTTGTGCTCATTCACCGGGGAGTGATTCCGATGTTGACTGGCAGCACATGAACTGAAAGTGGACTCATATATTTGGCTTCACATAAACATATAAACACATACAGACACAGATAGGTACACAGATCCACTCTCACACAGGTAGTTAGATTTGTAAACGTATAAAATTAAATTTTATATGTCATAAAGAGAGAAAGTGAATTTTAAATTGCATGCATGCATGTATGTGTGTGTTGGCTTAGCTGTGCCTGTGTTTTTGCATTTAATAGCATGGACAAAAGATTTATGATGCGTATGAGTGATTTTTAATTATTTCATTTATAATGCAATATTATTTATTAAGCTCATTTATCTGAAGGACAGTTAAAAAAACATTTATTTGTAGCTGTTTTATGAGTACAACAATAGTATTCAATGGTTTTCTATAGTTTCTTTAACACTAAATTGCTCAGCATTTAAAGAAATTGGTATGGTTTTATCATAAATATTAGCACTTAAAGCTTATTAGAGCTAAAACTGAATACTTAAGTTAATATTTCACTTTACAATTCAATATCATGTCAATAACAGCATCATGTTAGCAAAATTAAAACCTTAATATTTTGTCTAAATTTTTATAATAAAGAGGCTTTTGTTCATTTTATCAATATCAACCACAAATCATAATGTTATAAAGAATAAAATTTAACATGCAAACTAATAAAATGTGCCTTTGAACTAATAAAAATTTTGACGTAGAATTACGTTTTACAGCACGGTTTGTATGGGGTCGTTTTAACAGTTTTTTTTTAAGGTTATTAGGCAACGTTTTTGGCGAATACTTTAGGGTATACCTACAGCCTTTAATACTCTTCGTTCAAAGATAATATATATACTAAAATATCAGATATATCCTGCGCTGAATGAATATCTAACTAATATTATATTAAAGTCACAAAATAGTAAAATATAAGAAGAAAAATGCATGTTTTTATATAAGAAAATCAATCATGCTTGTATGCTTTGGTTTTGTACGAACTGATTGGTTTGCTTTGGCAGCACTGTAAGCATTAGTTCGCATTGGGTTTACGTATGCACTACTGTTCTAGTATACTATTTTGAAACCAGAGTTCATGAACCTCTTTTCAACTCAGTCAATGAACTCAAACTGTCAAATTTAACGATAAGGGTCTGTGATCCGGTTAGATTTAACTCTTATGAAAAAAACGAGTTGGATCATATTTCTTTTTATGCTTTTACCCAATAGATGGCGTAAAATTTTAATTTTTGTTTTTAATGCAAATTAATTTGGATTCCATATCCCACTAGCACCAACGAGTGTAGTCCGCAAACTATACATCGAACAGAGACGAGAGTGTAGCTCCCAAACTAAATATCAGACAGAGACGAGAGGAAAGGACATGTGCTCAGCGTGAAATATAGTAATCATATGATTTTTTTAAAAATCGGGGTGTTAATTTTAATTTGAAGCAAGAAGTTAAACTGACTGTAGCTCGCAAACTATATATGGGGCAGAGATGAAAGTGGCACCAATGGAAAGTGAATTTGCTTCGCCTTCTTTTCAACTAAGTCAATGAACTCAACTTGTCAAACTTAACAAAATGATCGACAAAATTTGAAAAATTGCTTATTTCTTTTTGCTTGCTCATTTAATCATACTTACTTTTTAACTTTTTCTTTGTTTTGGCCTCGATAAGTAGTCCATAATTGAGTGTTTCCATTTATTTGTTAGTCCATTTATTTGTTAATTTTTGGAAGATCAATAAAAATACGTGCAAAATGAACAAAACAATCTGACCAAAGAGACAAAGTAGAAGAGGTTTCAACTTAAACGGAATTCTACGTCTACATTTACGATACCATCGAAACTGTTCCTTTTTTTTTTTTAATAATACCTTTAAAAAAGACTAAATATCACTCTGATAGTTTTTTTTTTGTAATTTCGGAGACAAACCCGAAGGTAAAGAACGTTTTTACCATATTTCAGATATGGGCAATCGAACTGTATTTTTAGATTTTTAAGTTTTCGGTATGCATTCCTACAAAATTTTTCGTTGTCTCGAACGGAAGATTTTTCATGTCTTCTCTCCTATTAAATGGGTTGTCACTAGTTTCTGTCACCAGTCTAGCGGCAAGATTTCTTTGAAAAAGTTATTAAAAAAATGGCTCGGACTTAAACTTTTGTGACATACCAAAAACTTAAAACTTGACACCTTTAGGTTAAAATTCAAAAATATTGTATTTTTGTGACTTTTTCATAGTTTTTGGAAAACAGTTTTTATACCCTAAACCTGAAAGGTCAGGGTATATTAACTTTGTGCAAACGTTTGCAACGCATAGAACGAAGCGAGTCCGGTATAGAAAAGTATATATATTCTTGATCAGCATCACCTCGTGAGTCGAGCTATTCATGACCGTCCGTCTGTCCGTCTGTCCGTCCGTCTGTGTGTTGTCCGTAAACACAGGATAAGAAGAAGAAGTTGAGATAATTGGATGAAACTTGGTACACATGATCATATGCACCCAAGAATCTGCACTACTGAATATTTTTGGAATCCGCCTACGGACACGCCTACCTCCCGTACAACGCAAAAATTAAAAACTGCATAACTCAGCTCATATTTCACCAACACCTATAAAATTTGGTGGGTATGTGTTTTATATCAACACAAAAATGTTTTTGAAAAATGGACGTCATCCGCTCACGGACACGCTCACCTCCCATACAACCCAAAAATTGAAAACACAATAAATAAGCCTCTGTTTAACTTACAGAGATAAAATTTGACAAACATATTTTTTATAACAAAAACAAAAAAATAGTTTTAAAAAAAGGACATAATCCGCCCACGGACACGCCTACCTCGCATACAAAGCTAAGACTTGAAAACTGGATAAATTAGCTCATAATTAAACTACAACAATAAAATTTGGTACTTATGTGTTTTATATCAACACAAAGATGTCTTAGAAAAATGGACGTCCTCCGCTTACGGACACGCCCACCTCCCATACAACCCAAAACTTGAAAACACAATAACTAAGCCTCTGTTGAACCTAAAGAGCTAAAATTTGGCACGTATGTTTTTTATGACAAGACAAAGATGGTTTTGAAAAATAGACGTCAACCGCCTGCGGACACGCTTACCTCTCGTACAACCCAAAAAGCTTAAAACTCATTAAATAAGGTTATGTTTGTCATAGAGAAATTAAATTTAGTTTGTATGTATTTTATACGAAAACTAAGGTGTGTTCAAAAATTAGAAGTAATCCGTCCATGAACACGCCCACCTTCCATAGCGAAAGCACAATAAAGGCTTTAACTGTGAGCTACAGGAATAAAACTTGGTATGTGTAAATTTTTCATCAACATTTACCTGCATATAAAATATAGGCTTCATCCGCTCACGGACACGCCCATTTTCAATAATATTATTTATTTTTGGAAAAGTAGGTTAAGGGTATTTCATAGTCGGCCTAGACCGACTTTAGACTTTCTTTACTTGTTGTTTTTAACCGACTTCAAAAAGGAAGAGGTTTCTTAAGTTTGTTGGTTTCTCTGTTTTCTGTACATCGATTACTCCTAAAGTATTTACATACCCGATTGTCGTAATTTTTTGTCAACATATAGAAACCATCTATACGTGGTGACTACGGTGGTGACCGTGGCATGCAGGTTAAGTGTGTGGCTTAGCATGCTCGGAGCCCGGGTTCGATCCCTAGCCGCGGCCAAAAGATTTTTCAATAAAAAATTTTTCTGATCGGTCACCACCTCTCTGCAGACAATGGCAAACCTCAGAGAGTAAATAATGCCATGTAAAGCTTCTTGAGAACATGAACTTTAGCCGTCCGGAGTCGGCATAAAACATGTAGGTCCAGTTCTCGGTCAATTGTGTGCAATCATTTAATAACACACACAACACTATTGATCATAAGAAGCTCGGTCAAAGTCCTTTGAAGGGCTGAAATGGCCAATTTGTTTTTTTTTTGTTTATATAGAAACCATCAACGTGAAGGTGCCTGTTTATAAAAGTGGGCGGTATTCGACAAATGGGCGTGTCGCTATATGAAAAAACTGTATCTCATTGAATATTGACACTAGGGTAATAAAATTCACACTTAAATTACAAGTGCAGGCACAAATATTAAAAATTACGATCACTTAAGTGGGCGTTATTCGAAAAAAGGGTGTGGCAATATTGGAAAAACTCTGGGTGTGCCAATATAAGACAATTACTGTGTCTAGAATTAAATTGATACTAGGGTACAGAAATTTATTACAACGGTAGGCTCAATTACTCCAAATTTTTGGAAAAAAATGGGTGTTATTCGAGAAGGTGTTTGGCAATATTAAAGAAAACACTATATATCGAATAATATTGACACTTCGATACTAAAATTTAGTACTGAGGTAGGCAACAATGTAAAGAATTACTGCCAATAATGTGGGCGGTATTCGATAAAGAGGCGTTTAAATATTGACACTTAAGTACTGACATTTAAAGCAAAAATGCAAGGGTAGGTACAATTATAAAAAATTACGCTCAATTAAGTAGGCGTTATTCGACAAAGAGGTGTGGCATTATAAGAAAAATTCTGTATCTCGAATAATATTGACACTAGAGTACTAAAGTTCACTACAGAGGAGGTCACAATTATAAAACAATTAATTTCAATAAAGTGGGCGTTGTTTCATAAAGGGGTGTGGCAATATATGAAACACACTGTATCTCGAATAATATTGCTACTCGAGTACTGATATTTAGTATAGAAGTAGGCACACTTGAAACAAATTACTGTGAATAAAGTGGGCGTCATTCGACAAAGGGGTGTGGCAATATTAGAAAACACTAAATCGTATACTGACACTAGGCTACTAAAATGAATTACAGACATACACACAATTATAACAAATTACTATCGAGAAATTGGGCGTTATTCCACTAAGGGGTGTGGCAGTGTGTAAAAAACTGTATAATATTGACTTAGGGGTGATAAAATTCATTGTTAAAATGGGTTTAATTATTGAAAACACTATAACAAAGTGGGCGAAATTTGACAAATAGGCGTGTCACTATAAGAAAAACACTATATTTTAGTCAATATTCACATTGGGTTACTGATAAAGATACAAGAGTACTGATAGAGATACTGACAAAGAACAGAATAAAAACGACAGATAAGAATTTTCCATATTATGAGCATAAATAATTGGTGTTTAATTAACTTATAAACTTATTTAAAAATATATCATTTTCTCTAAAAAGAATGAAATAAAAACTTTTTAACAAAAAAAAAAAAACACCTACTTCAAAATCACTACAAAGTAAGAAATAATTTTAAATAACTTTTAATGTTTATTTCTTGGTCAAATTTATTCATTTATTTAAGTATATTCATTATGATGTTGAAATCTTATGATATCAGCTATTCTGAATTTGTTTTATTTTTATCATAAATATTTTTTATGATAATAAAAGCTTCGAAGACGGCGCTAATATAATCAGATTTTTTATGCAGCTGCAACACACATATTGCAATTTAATTAAGATTTAAGAAAAATTAAGATTACAAATTAATACAGCGTCACCTAAGCAGGATATTCACAAATAAAAAAGTCTTAAATAGAGTAGGAATGGCAAAAATATTATGATTTTTTGTCAATGATTAGCGCTGACTATAAGCTTTTACTATCATAAAAAATGAATATATTTATGATAAAAATAAAACAAATTCACAATAATTGATGTCATACGATTTCCAATATTATAATGAATATAAATAAATTATCAAATTTGACCAGGAAATAATTAGTAAAAGTAATATAAGATTATTTTTTACTTTGTTGTGATTTTGAAGGTTTTTTGTTTTTTGTTAAAAAGTTTTTTTGTTACAAAATTTTTATTCTATAACATATTTATCTAAAAACATCCTTTTTTCAGAAAAAGTATATGACTTGTAAACGTCTAAAATATATTGTCTATTTGCAAATTTCTTCAGTCAGTCACTCACAAGTCATAACTAGACTAGACTAATGAACTAGACTATGAATACTTTTCTTCATTAAAGAACTGTGCTCAAACGCCACTGACTTCTGTTGATATAAAATTAGCTCAGATATTAAATTAGCTGATAATGTCTTAGCAAAGTTATATAATCTTAAAGATGATTATTCTCCTGGACCTGATGGGTTGCATTATCTACGACATTCTCCTCTTCCATTGCAAATCTATCTTTCCCCCTAGTCAACATGGCTTCCTCAAAGGTAGATCGACTACCATGATGATGTTGATGATATCATTAATGATTCTAATCTTTCTGTGTATGCTGATGATATGAAAATCTATCGGCGCATACAAACCAATGCAGATTCTCGCAATCTTCAAGACGATCTGGTCAGCTTTTCCACTTGGTGTCAAAAAAATCTTCTGGAGCTCAACGTTAGCAAATGTCAAGCTATAACATATTCTCGTAAGCGACTCCAACTCTCTCCGAGAACGTATTATATTATCGGCAAGCCAGTTTCTTCTGCAAGCTCTTTACGCGACTTAGGTGTTATTTGCGACAAGGAACTTAACTTAAGGCCTCATATTGATAATATCATTAGTAGAGCCAACTCTGCACTTGGTTTCGTGAAACACTGGCCCAGAAAGTTCTCCAATCCTTACGTCACTAAATCTCTATCTTTCTTTTGTGAGACCCATCCTCGAATATGCCAGCCAGGTTTGGTCTACAATCTAAAACACCCATTCAATGCGAATCGAAGCCGTTCTGACAGTTTCAACCTTATGCCAACCGTCCGAAGTTGATTAACATGCAAACACTTGCAAAGCGAAGGGAAGTTGCACCATTAACTGCCCAGAACTACTCCAATCAATATCCTTTAATACCAACCCACGCAACCTTAGATCTATATCTCTCTTCCACCTTAACTTTTACCGCACCGACTAAGGATGCAGTGAACCCATAATCAGAATGCTTTGGGTAACCAATAATTTGATCAACGAATTTAATTTTCATCTGAGCAGACCATCTCCACTTCATCTCCTTCTCTAATGTAATCTTCCAGTTAATATATGATACAATTGAAAATTAAGATACTCCCTGTTAATTATAAATTTTAGTTTTTATTTTAAGTATTTAAACTGCTTGTTTTAAGCTTATCCAAATAAATAAAATATATTGTCGATTCAATAAATGCAGCTTTCAACGCACTTAAGTCTGCATGAGCACACCGGTAAGAGTGAAACATGCTTTTTTTCTTATGTATTTTATTCTTATGTAAATGCCTTTTCTGCTGATTGCTCATGAAGATTATCTTTAATTCCTGTAATATTAACAAAAAAAAACCAAATCAGTATCTGGGTAAATATACAAATCATTTTATAATGTTTGTATTATTCTGATCATCGATCGGAGGGTGATAGTTCGGGTCGGCTATAGAATCGTCAGATGATAGATGATAAATTACTAACTTTCTCTTTGGATTAGGTGTTTTACTCATTCTGTTAGTACTTATTTCTTTAAACTTTATTATTAGACACTAAAACACGTTTATAACAATGACTTGTTTAGTAATTTTCGTTAAAGCACTTTTTTAAAAAAAAAGTAATTTTGATTTTGTACGGGAGAGGTATTGGGTTCTTTAAAGCCAAAATATTGTAAAAATTGTCTTTTTTTGTATTTTAACATAGTTTGTTTTTATATGAAATTCTCAATATTTGCTATTATATGTCATATTTTTAAACAAAAATTTTGTTCGTGATATTTTAAGCAATTTGTATGAACATTCTTCTGGCTGAAAGTGGGTTTAGTTAGTTATTTTTGGTCAGAAGTCGAAACAAATAAATTTGTATGTATTTTGTGAAAGTATGACAAACAACACTAACATAACAAAAATCTTTCATATATGGGCATCTCCCAGTGGCACGGACGCGACATTCGTACGGTTTTAATTACTCGAAAAACAAGAAAGAAACAAAATGAGCCGATATGTATTTTAAGTGTTCTAACGCGGTGAAAGAGTGCTACTTTTTGTAAAAATATTGGCAAGTTTTAGTACAAATAAGTACAAAGTAATAAGCAATCATTCAATGGAACGGACGCGACAAAAAATTTAGCTAATTTTGAGAACTTTTTTTTAAATAATATACATGTTTATGGAGGTCAAAGGATAACTATTCTTCGTAGACTTATGAAAAATTAGAATTATCTCTTTCCTTTTTTTAAATAGATACAGCACGAATACGGACGCGACATCATGGATGCGACAAATTTTTCCAACAGTAGTAAAATACAGTAAATAAATTCATTATAAATTTTAATAAAAATACATCAAAATGAGTTAAATTCAAGTTACATAGCAGTAAAACTAATCAAAATAAAAAAAAAAAAAGTTAAAAACTGTTAGAGTGCATTATTTTAATGTTTTTCTTCACTTTTGGTGGATCTTTTTTGGGAGATGCCCATATGTATTACTATTCCTCTGTTAATTTATTTTTGTTGTTTGGTGTGTTCACAAAAGTTAAATCCTGAGACATTCTGAACAACTTTTCCACAGAAATCTTGCCCACAGAAACCAAATAGATATACGTTACAAACCATAAAATAAAGGATAAGACAAAATAAGATTCCCTTCATTGTATGAAGACGTGTCGAAAACTTAAGAAACCAATGATGTTATTCGATTTCACATATAAAAAAATGGGGAATCATCCTCTTCGATCATAAGCAGCTCATGATTGGTTTTCTTAGAAAAAATTGTAAAATTGTTCTTCTTCGATTTTGCTATTTTGTAACTTAAATATAAAAGTGACAAAATTCAAAATTAGATATTCGTTAAGCTCACGATATATCTTATATCTAAGCAAATATATAACCTTTGAACGATTAGCACTAAACGCTGTAGGTATGCCCTAAAGTATTACTCAAAAAGGTTTCATGTTTTTGAAAAAATTTTTTAAAAACGACCCAATACAAACTGCTTTGTAAGACATAATTCTACGTCAAAAAAGATGTGTAATGATATTTTACACAGCTAATGATTAATTTTCCTAGAAGAAAATGTAGAGTATTTCTTTTTAAATTATGCTATTTTGTAACTCAAATATAAAAGTGACAGAATCGAAAATTAAATATTCGTTAAGCTCACGATATATCTAATATATAAGCAAATATATAATCCTTGAACGATGAGTACTAAACGTTGTAGGTATGCCCTAAAGTATTACTCAAAAACGTTTCATGTTTTTGAAAAAATTTATAAAAACGACCCAATACAAACTGCTTTGTAAGACATAATTCTACGTCAAAAAAGATGTGTAATGATATTTTACACAGCTAATGATTAATTTTCCTAGAAGAAAATGTAGAGTATTTCTTTTTAAATTTTGCTATTTTGTAAATCAAATATAAAAGTGACAAAATTCAAAATTAAATATTCGTTAAGCTCACGATATATCTTATATTTAAGCAAATATATAACCTTCGAACGATTAGCACTAAACGCTGTAGGTATGCCCTAAAGTATTACTTAAAAACGTTTCATGTTTTTGAAAAAACTAGTATCACCTGGGGTCGAAATTCGACCAATTTATTGATTGCCTATTTATAAATATATGCGAGATGATCAAAATAAGTTCAGGGCTATAACTTTTCATTGATTGGAGATATTAAGGTATTTTCTTCAGAAAAATAATTTATTTATTTAATTATTTCTTTCAAAAACAGAAAAACAACATTTTAAAAAAATTTAATTTTTTAAAAAAAATCATAGGGGGTAGCCTTGATTTTTTGATGGCACGGACAGTTTATTAATTTAGTGTCAAGACAAAATAAATTCACCGTAAATTCAGTATAGACTTTGAAAGAAAATCAAAAATGCAATTTTGAGTTTTTGTTTTTTTTACAACAAAAATCATTTTTACACCATATTTTTAGAATAAATCAAATTTTATGGTCTTTTTTTAAAATGAATTATTTAAATATAAACAAACAAAAAACGGTATTATTTTCAAAAGTTTTTTTAAGCTAACTGATAAGACTTAAATACATAAAAGAAATAAATAAAATCTATTCACAGATGGCGGAGATATTGGCTTCCCAATTTAGAACATTCAATTTGAGACAGTTTTTTTCACTCTCTTGGCATTTGGTTGAAACACACGCTAAATAACAAACGACAATATTAAGAAAATTTATTAAAAATACTTTTGGTTAGAACTTTGCTGTAATTTTACGCACATTTAAAAGAAAATTTATCAAACTTTTAGAAAAAATGAAAAAAATTTAAAAACCGTTAAAATCCGACCAAGATATTCACATGGCAAGTCAAATTTTTGAGTTCAAAAAACATTTTTTTACAAATTTAACAATTGATGAATGCATAAAACTACAATTTTTTAAGAAATTGCTACTTTTAAAAAAAACTCAAATTCGAGCGACTTAAGAACTCTCCTCCAACCAAATTTCATATCAATCAAAGAGCAGATTTTTTCTCAAAAATTTAATTTCTCTCTTAGAAGGTTGGGAACCCCCTCTATCAGATATATCATTTATATATACATTCTGCACATCTGGACAACAAAACCTTTCAAATGATATAAGTTTCAATTATTTTGAGTTTTAATTAATACCAAAATAGCGTACGACAAACTTTAATGTTCACGTATTAATATATAAGATTTATAAAAACGACCCAATACAAACTGCTTTGTAAGACATAATTCTACGTTAAAAAAGATGTGTAATGATATTTTACACATCTAATGATTAATTTTCCTAGAAGAAAATGTAGAGTATTTCTTTTTAAATTATGCTATTTTGTAACTCAAATATAAAAGTGACAAAATTCAAAATTAGATATTCGTTAAGCTCACGATATATCTAATATATAAGCAAATATATAATCCTTGAACGATGAGTACTAAACGTTGTAGGTATGCGCTAAAGTATTACTCAAAAACGTTTCATGTTTTTGAAAAAATTTATAAAAACGACCCAATACAAACTGCTTTGTAAGACATAAATCTACGTCAAAAAAAAAAGATGTTATGATATTATACGCAGCTAATAATGGATTTTCTTAGAAGAAAATGTAGAGTATGTCTTTTTAAATTTTGCTATTTTATAACTTAAATATAAAAGTGACAGAATCGAAAATTAGATATTCGTTAAGCTCACAATATATCTAATATTTTACCAAATATATCATATTTGAACGATGAGTACTAACCGCTATAGGTATGCCCTAAAGTATTACCCAAAAACGTTTCTTGTTTTTGAAAAAATTTAAAATTGGGTAAAAAAGAACCAATACAAACTCTGCTGTAAGACATAATTCTATGTCTAAATAGATAAGTTACGATATAATACATACATTTGTAGATCCATAAAGTACTCAAACATTTTTTTAATATTTCGGCAGTGGCAAGTTTAAAAAAAAGAAAAATACTACAAAGCTGATGGCGTTCTGAAATGATTAAAGGTGATCATATACATGAGAGGTTTTGATTAAAAAATACTCAAGTTTACTTTTTTACATTTTGAGAAAATCACAAAAAACTGAAACACAGGGACAAGTGCATTAAAATTTTAACAAAATAATAAAGTAATGTTTGTTATAGAATTGAGTAATTAAAAAAACAAAAATTAAGTAAATGATTTAAGTTACGCTTTAATATAGCTAAAATAAGCAATTTTTCAACCTTTACACTTAATGACCGAATGTGAATTTTTGTCGAACCCAAAGCCGAATCTTCAGAAAAATGGAAATAATCGGACGAATGCTGAAGCCCAAGAAGAAGCCGAAGCTAAAGTACAAACAAATGTTTTAAGTAAAAAGTTTTTCTGCAAAATTCGGATTTTTCAGTAATTGCTTTATTGACGTCAGGATAACGTAGAAAAAAAATTGGATCGATTTCCGATCCAGTCGAGAAAAGTTACAGAAATATAATAATAACTGAAATCTGGCAGTAAACTTGTAGCATTATTTCGGCTTTTACGTTCACAAACAAAGAAAAAACGTAAGAGTCGGACTCGCTGCATTTTTCATTTGAATAAATAAAAGACTGAACACCAACTCATAAAAGAACAGAAAAAAAAAGAGAAACACAAAACGAACAATAAAAATGTTTCGAATGTGGAATTTTGAACGGACTTCACTGAATAATTCAAAAAATTCTAAAAACTTATAAAAAAAATTTCTAAGCTATGCAAAAACATTCCGCAAAAATAATCGGCCATTTCAGACGAAGCCGATTATGCTGATTATGCCGATTACCAAAGTCGAATAATCGAATCCCGGTCTAGCAATGGTCCTACGCATTAACCTTTTGTTAATTCATTCCTCATTTCGAATCAACTGAAATTAAAAATTCATATATATATATATACGACTTTGGAAGTTGTAGTTGGTGGTAGATATGTTTTTGGAATGAGATTTCTAAATAACTCGAATTGATTGCGGTAAAGGCAAAACACTTGCCTCAGATTCAAATTCGCATGTTGATATAGCGCTCCGCCACACACACAACATTCCACACTTGTTTCTCTTGATTTCACTTTCCGTCCTAATTGTCTATCTCCCCATTTCTGAACTAAGGCAGACTCGGCTGAATAGGTTTGACACCTGAAATCCTTGGTTCAAAGCTACAAAAAAAATCCTTAAATTTTAACTACAATGTATAGAGTTGTGATTAAGCTGCAGAAATAAAATTTGATATGTTTGTATTTGATATCAAATATAGGATGCTCACAAAAACTGAGCGTGATCCGCTCACGATCACGTCCACCTCCTATACAACCCTAAAATTGAAAACTCTATAAAGAGACTTTTATTTAAGTTACAGAGATAAAATTTGTTATGTATATGTTTTATGTAAAAACTAAGGTATGTACAAAAAAATGGGAGTTATGCGTCTACAAACACGCCCACATCCCATACAACCCACTATAGTAAAAACTTTATAAAGTATAGAAACCACAATAATTGAACTTGAAAAAAAAGTTATTTGTATTTGTTTAAGAATTTTAATATATTTTTTAATATAACAGTAGGTCGAGGGTATTTCAAAGACAGGCTAGACCAACTGTAGAATTTCCGTACTCGTTATTTCTGGAACTTTATTTTAAATTAACTATATTTGAGACTTATTGGATCAAATGTTATTCAGTAGTTAATTTGATAACGTTATATTAAAAAGTTTTGCTTTCTTTCTACCAGATTTAATTGAAAAAATTTTCAATTTCGAAAAAAAGTGCTACATTATTAAAAGTCAATTAAAGGAAGTCAAAGAATGTCGCCGATTTTATTAAGTGAAGCGTATAAAAATTTGTTAAACTTATTTGCGTGATTCACGCATAAAACTCCATTCCACATGTCATAAAATCTTAAGTGCAAGTCAAAAGAACAACATGTTTAAATTAAAATCTACTCAAACATATTCTTGACACATTTAGTTTCCTGCACATGTTGTTGTTCGTTTCCGCAGCCGCGATACAAGCCAGAGTATGTCAGGGTATGAAAATACAATCTTTGTTAAATAATAATAATATTATTTAATATAAATACTACAACGTTCTTGTTGCTAACAACAACAAAAACAAAAACAATAACAACAACAACAACAACAACCTTGTCAAATTTATAGTCTTAATTTCATGTTTTAAATGCGCGCATCTTTGTATGAGTGTGCTTAGCAATAAAAGCAATAAATATACTCCAGTTAAGAACCACAAAAACAATGCGCTGCCTCAAGTTTTCTTGTCGAGCAGCCAGTTTGCTGCCTCTCTGCCAAGCAGAGTTTGTTGTGTGGCATTCAAAACTTTTGCTTGCTTTTAGATGAAATAAAATATCTTTATTTTTACTCGTGGTGGAAGTGGTGGTGATGGTGATGGTTGTGGAGAACATGTGTAAATCGTACGTTTTTGTGCATGAAGCACACGCAATTTAGTTTAAATATCAGCAACATGTACGCACACTAACGCAAACACACACTCACGCACAAACTTACACATGTTTATATGAACATGCTAGAAAAGCTTAACAAACACAGAGCTAGCTAACTGACAAACAGGCACAGGATTACACATTTTTGTATATATACGAGTAGCATGTATGTGTATAAATTTTGTATATATGTATATATGTGTGTGTGTTTCTAGAAAAGTTCATACGTTTTTAATGTAGTGAAATACCTGGCAAAATATGTCTGTTTGGCTGTGTGGCAACCCTTTTTTCTGGTTCGAAACTCTTAACTGGTTTTGCTGTTATTTTGTTAGTTATTGTTGTGTGCTGTTTGTTGTTGTGATTGTTGTTATTGTTACATTGTTACTGGCTGTTGCTGTTGATATTTTGTTGCTAAGTTCTTGTAAATTTGTGTGTGTGTGTTTGTTTTTTTTTCGTCTTTGTATTCTTATTTTTTTGGTTTTAAAACTTAACAACTTGTTTGGGACTTATTCCATTACATTAACTGCTGCGTTGTTGCTGTTTTTGTTAGTCACACAC
Source organism: Tetanocera ferruginea (assembly GCA_958299015.1). Lineage (NCBI taxonomy): Eukaryota > Metazoa > Arthropoda > Insecta > Diptera > Sciomyzidae > Tetanocera > Tetanocera ferruginea. Next base: position 120,235,163 of record OY282641.1, on the reverse strand, counting down.
ACACACACACACACACTCACACACAAATACGTGTGTGGTTTAACATTATTTGTGCTTGTTGTACTCAAATTATTTTTAACAATACATAAATGTATCTGTATGAGTTGTTTTATTTAAGTGCTTTGAAGTGTTGGCAAATCCTTTGTGCTCGCTTGATTTAATTTCTGTGCATATGTTTGAAAAAAAAAAATGCGACACGATGTTTTGAAATGTTTGTTCTTTTCGTGTAATTTTGCAATTATAATTGTTTGTTTTAGTTTCTTTAATAAATATAAATAACAAAGGAATAATATTTATTGGTCAGTGCACAGCACTGATATTCTATTCTAAGGCCGCGTTGATAGTGGAAGCTGAAGCTGGCTAAGCTTTTTCAAGCGATATCATGACGCTTTTTCTTGCTGTTGCTGTTCATAGTGCGCGCTTTTTTTCGCGCTTTTAGATACTTTTTCTTGCTATTGCTGTTCATATTGCGAGCTTTTTTCGCGCTTTTAGATACTTTTTCTTGCTGTTGCTGTTCATAGTGCGCGCTTTTTGTATGCGCTTGGCTTATGTTTTGTTTAAATTATTTCTTGTAATTTGGAAAGTTAATGCATATTTTGAAGTTCATCACAAAAATATTCAAAGAATAGATAAAGAACAACGAAGATAACGGCGAAATAGCTCAAAAGCAAAAAGTGCAGAAAAAGTTGGAAACCTATCCTCCACAAAGCAACAAATAAAATATTTTGTCTATATTCTACGCACAAAATAAAGATCAATAACATAAGATCACAACAACAAAAAATGCATTCAAAGGAAATTGAAAACGTGCAACTCACACACATACCAAGAAATGATACAAGAATGAAGTAAGCATCTGAAGAAAAAGCGTCGAAAATTAGCGATGCGCACAAAAAATTACCAACAACAAAACGAATCTAAACAACAACACGCATTGAGACAAAGCCGAAATAGCGCACGATTTCATATTTTGCGCATCGCATATGCTGAATTTACTAACAACAAAAGGACATACAAACAACGACATGCACTGCTGGCAGCGCCTGCGATCATGTTGACATTGTTAAATAGACAAAAACAACAACACGTAACAACCGATAATGCGAAAATAAAACAATAAAATAAAACTAAAGCGCTGAGCATTGCTGCCGAAAAGTACAAAAACAAAATCAGTGCTGCAATACATAAACAAGAAATAAAAAAAAAACAGCCAAGAAAAGCGTTAAAAAGTATAAAAATAACCTACATCACAAAGCGTACGTACGAAATGAAACAAAAAATCAAAACTGTGTACACAAACGAGATGGACAAAAAGTGTCAAAAAGTATGTTAAAATAAGCTGAAACCCAAAGTATAAGTACGACATGAAACAAAAAAACAACACCGTGTGCTCAAGTGAGATAGAAGAAAAAAGTATCAAAAAGCCTCAAAAGTGGCGTAACCTTGAATTTAAGCTTGCACTATGAACACTTTGCGCTTTTTCCATATGATTGTACACAAAGCGTTTTCAGCAGCTGTAAAAAGTTTCAGCTTCAGCTTCCACTATGAACGCGGCCTAAGAGCAAAGTAAGCCATTTTTTTTTTTAAATTTTATATTGCCGTATACATGCTGAATACTGCCATCAAGTTGATGAGAAAAATGTGTCAAAGTTTAACCTAAAAAAAAATATCTAGCTATGATTGTTTTTATTTGACGCAGTCAAAATTAAAATCTGATCAAAACTATCATTCAACCATGAACATAAATAAATTTTTAAATATATAAAAACCCCACAAAACGTTCGATTACCCTTGATCTGAAAGTTCTGAAATAGCTTTACGCATTTTTAGAGTAGCTTTGTGAGTTTTTTTTTTAAAAGTATTATAGAATAAACGTGCTCGTCGACACGCCCTTTTTCGTCATCCATCGAGTCGAATAAAGTCTCCAACAAAAACCATGTCAACGAGCTACGAATGCAGGTTTTATATAAGTTATCAAGTGAGCCATGAAATTCCATAATTCTCGCTCAATATATGTATTATTAAACTTACAATCAGTGTTGCAAGACGCTTCTCACCATTTACCCCTAGATAAGATTTTAAATACCACTTAAATTTCCCTAAATATTTTTTTTCGAAACACAAACACTTATAGGTTTGCTTATTAACAAAAAATTATTACAAATTTTTACTTGTAAAGCGGTCACGTAGTCGACAAATTTGCGAGAGAATAAATAATGAGAAAGAAAAAGTAGAACAAGTTTCTGCTAGTCATGATACAAAAACTAAAGATAAACTCGCTAGACGAGGACGTACTGCCGCAAATGTCACCATAAAGTTCACAAAATTATTGGAACTTTATTGAACTATGATTCATTAATTATAAGGTTATACCGATATTTGACATACCCTAATTATGTTAAGAAAAAAATATAATTATGTTCTCTCTCGAATATTAATACCAACCAAGGTTTTGTGGTCTCCTCACTTTTTCGCTACATTTTTTACTGCTAAGAAAAAAACAAATAAGCATGCATTGCTTACATTGAATTTTGAAAGGGGAAAATATTTCAAGCTTGAACCCTGTGAAGTTGCACAACGTATATAAATCATCTGATGGTTGCTACAAAAAAAAATAAGTAACAAAAAATGTATTGATTCAAATATCTGTAGATATATTGTATTAGAAAAATTATCAAAGTCAAGCAGTTGAGAGACTTTTGTCTTATTAAAAGGTCACTCTTTTGCTATCCTCTTAAAAAAAATGTACACACAGAAAGAAAAACATTGTAAAATCAACTAGAACAAAAATGATTTTATATGATTCACCTCTGATTTTGCATGATAGAGAAATATAGTAAAATCATTATAATTTTCATTTAAAAATTGCAAAAAATTATCATGTTGCATCATTATGAAATCATGTAAAATCGCTGTGATGGTCATTTTGAATCATTATGAAGTCATGCAAAATCATTATTATGGTCATGTTGAATCATTATGAAATTATGTTAAATCATTATGAAATCCAGTTGAATCCTAGGCTCTCATTTTGAAATAATAATAATAACTAGTATCGCCTGGTTATTTGCCTATTTATAAATATATGCGTGATGATCAAAATGAGTTCGAGGCTATAACTTTTCATTGATTGGAGATATTAAGCTATTTTCTTCTGAAAAATTATTTATTTAATTAATTATTTCTTTCAAAAACAGAAAAACAACATTTTAAAAAAATTTAATTTTGTCAAAAAAATCATAGGGGGTATCCTTGATTTTTTGATGACACGGACAGTTTATTAATTTAGTGTCAAGACAAAATAAATTCACCGTAAATTCGGTATAGACTTTGAAAGAAAATCAAAAATGCAATTTTGAGTTTTTGGTTTTTTTACAACAAAAATCATTTTTACCCCATATTTTTAGAATAAATCAAATTTTATGGTCTTTTTTTAAAATGAATAATTTAAATATAAACAAACAAAAAACGGTATTATTTTTAAAACTTTTTTTAAGTTAACTGATAAGACTTAAATACAAAAAAGAAATAAATAAAATCTATTCACAGATGGCGGAGATATTGGCTTCTCAATTTAGAACATTCAATTTGAGACAGTTTTTTTCTCTCTCTTGGCATTTGGTTGAAACACACGCTAAATAACTAACGACAATATTAAGAGAATTCATTAAAAATACTTTTGGTTAAAATTTTGCTGTAATTTTTAACACATTTAAAAGAAAATTTATCAAACTTTTAGAAAAAATGAAAAAAGTTTAAAAACCGTTAAAATCCGACCAAGATATTCACATGGAAAGTCAAATTTTTGAGTTCATAACACATTTTTTTACAAATTTAACAATTGATGAATGCATAAAACTACAATTTTTTAAGAAATTGTTACTTTTAAAAAAAATTCAAATTCGAGCAACTTAAGAACTCTCCTCCAACCTCCTCATATCAATCAAAGAGCAGATTTTTTCTCAAAAATTTAATTTCTCTCTTAGAAGGTTGGGAATACCCTCTGTCAGATATATCATTTATATATACATTCTGCACATCTGGAAAACAAAACCTTTCGAATGATATAAGTTTCATTAATTTTGAGTTTTAATTAATACCAAAAAAGCGTACGACAAAATTTAATGTTCACTTATTAATATATAAGATAATAATAGCCTGGTTTCACCATTCTCTTCATCAATGAATTCATCATATTCAACAGCAATATTCTCATTCTCAATAACTTCTTCATCTACTTCTACAATTAATTCAACCGAATTCACTGTTTTAGCCTGTTATTTCAATACTGATATCATTGGAGGCGTTAATGCTGGATACCACGTAGATGAAGTCTTTAACTACCTCAAAGTAGGTGTTATCAACAGTGACGTGGTTTCGAAGACGCTGGCACTGTTTGTTTTTTGACACAAGATGCTTCATTTTATCTGCGTTCACTGCAAGCGCTATTTGACTTGACTCTTTTTCTAGCCTGAAGAATGCTGAACTGACTTCGTGAATATTATGGTTAACAATGTCAATATCATCGACATCAGCCATTGCGAAACACTCTTAAAGCAAATTGTACCGCTGCGTCCCAGATCAGCAGCTCAGATGATCTGCTCTTTGAATATATTAAAGAAATCGCACGATAAGGAATCACCTTGTCTGAAACCTCGCTTGGTATCGAATGGAAGGGAGAGGTCCTTCCCGATTTTCACTGCGCTGCTGGTGTTCTTCAGTGTCATCCTGCAAAGACGCATTAGCTTCGCAGGAATACCAAATTCAGACATGATGGAGTAGAGGTGACTCCTTATTGGACTATCTAAGGCGGCTTTGAAATCGACAAAAAAGATGGTGTGTGTGTAGATTTGTTTCTCAAGGGTCTTCTCCAAGATTTGTCATAGCGTAAAGATCTGGTCGATGGTGCACTTTCCAGGTCTGAAGCCACACTGATAAGATCTAATCAGTTGGTTAACGATGGGCTTCAGTCTTTCACACAATACGCTCGACAGAACCTTATATTCGATTTTAAGAAGGCTAATGCCACGGTAGTTGGCACAAATGGAGGGATCGTTTTTCTTGTGGTGACCGTGGCATGAAGGTTAAGTGTGTGGCTTAGCATGCTCGGAGCCCGGGTTCGATCCCCAGCCGCGGCGAAAAAGTTTTTTCAATAAAAAATTTTTCTAATCGGTCACCACCTCTCTGCAGACAATGACAAACCTCAGAGAGTAAATAATGCTATGTAAAGCTTCTTGAGAACATGAACCCTAGCCGTTCGGAGTCGGCATAAAACATGTAGGTCCAGTTCTCGGTCAATTGTGTTCAAACATTTAATAACACACACAACACAATTGATCATAAGAAGCTCGGTCAAAGTCCTTTCAAGGGCTGAAATGGCCAATTTGTTTGTTTGTTTTTATAGCTGTTAAGACCTCGTTATAGTCAGGCAGCGGAACTTTAAGGCTGTCATCAAAAATTGGAGTTTCCGGAATATCATCTCTATTGGCGAGATTGTTCTCAGCGTTACCATTTAGAAGACTGGAGAAGTGGGGCCTCCACAACATCAGTTTACTCTGGATATATTTCACCAGATTGCCATTCTCATTATTGTAGGAAGAGGCTCCGGTCTTAAAACCATCGGCCAGGCGTCTTATTTTTTCGAAAAATTTTCGAGTCTCATGCCTGTCGCCATGCATCTCAATTTTGTGGCACTCACGTATTTCCACCTCTCGTTTTTTTTTTCACCTGAAAAGGTGTCAAAAGTGTCAAAAGAGTTTTAAAATTATGCTAAATGTTAAAAAAATTGAAGAGCGTTTGCATTCATTAACCAAATATGCAAAAATTGTTTCATAACATCATAGGCATAAACGATGTAATTATAATTAAAATTGAGCAAAACGTACACGTTTGTCAAGCTATTTCCCTCATCTACTTAACCGTTACATTAACTGTTATAAATTAATCAGCCAATATAACTGCTTTTCACACAAACTCACTCAAATTCCGCTCAAAAATAAATGCGCCAAAATTTAAAATCATTAAATTTAATTTATGTATGAAACAGGGGAGAGCACAAAAAAAACAGAAAAACAAAACAACAAACTGACAGACTGACACTACTCCGACAGACTCACTCATACCCAACCAACAAACAACAACGCAGTGGTGCTCTTTGACGCACTCACAGACTCTTACTCCAACCCAAGGCTTGACAGTAAATGAACAAGTGTGGCACGCAGCACGTTTCAGCACTTGTGCGTGTGTTCGATGTGTTTGTGTATGTGTGGTCGACTCCATTAACATAACTTAACGATGTGTTACGTGATTATGAACAACCAAAATAAATATAAAAATAAACAAAAAATACAAAAAAAAAAACCCAAAAAATATACAAAATAAAAAGCAAACCGACAACATAAACTTAAGTTAAAAAGCCACAACATACAAGCAAAAGCACAAGCCAAAAACAAACATACACACAGACACACACACACACACAGAGACACAGAGAGTCACTCTGTATGCCAAAGACACAAACGCTTCGCATAACGAACCGCTAAAGTGACAAAATGTTCAAAAATGTATAACATGATATTTAAACGCACGCACTTTAAATACCAAACACATACTTAAGCACAAACATGCGTATATTAAAGGAAAACAAGAGGAAATAAAAACAAACAAACAAGCAAGCAAGCAAGCACCTAAAAGCCGACTACGTAAAAAAGCGCGCACAAGAGAGAAAGAGACGCATTTAAATATTTTAAATTTTAAATTAATCACATCAACAAAAAACAATGTTATAAATTAAATTGCTCTGTACTCAATGTGCATGTGTATGTGTGTGTGTGTGTGTGTGTGTGTTTATATGAGACTGTGTTAAATGAATGATATTTTTTAGCCCATTCCCCACATGCTATCCTACGACTTCCACAACTTATGCCCATTCCACTTACACACGTTGACGACTCTAGCGTTGCTGGCTACAACATGAGTTGCCGCTCAAAATGTGCAGAAAGTCTTGGAAATTGTGAAATAATATGGAAAATTAAAAGCGTGCTTTGTGTGAGTGTGTATGTGTGTGTGTGTATAAGTGGGTGGTTGTAAAAGTGTCGCTTGTGTTTTTCGTTTTTTTTTTTTTGTGCTTTTATTGCTGTTTGTTTGTTTTTTTGCTTTTTGTTCCCGCTGTTTTGCCAAAATCATTTTGAAATTGTTTTTGTTTTAATGTAATTTTTTGATAGTTATAAAATTTCTTAATCTTCACAGAACAATTCTTAGCAGATTGCTGTTTTTGTTTTTATTTTTTTTTTTTTCTCTTTGCTACAATTTGTTCTTGTTTTTGTGTAAATTTTTGACATTCTTATGTTGAAGTTCGTTTCTGTCGCAATTTATTTTTATTTTCTTCATAATAATTGAGAGAACTTATTAAAAATACTTTTAAGCATTTTCTTTGTGGCAAACTGAGTTGCCAAATGTAAAGCTGTTTTATTAAGCTGTTTGTTTTTTGGAATGGTTTAAATAGGATTATGATTTTATTAAAATAAGTTCTTTTGCAAAATTAATAAAAACCCGTGCTTGGCTAAAAGATTTATAACAAAAAAGCAAGTTACGCGGAGGTAAAACAACTAAATTTGAGTTCGTTTCAAGCATAACATTATCATTTTGCTGCGAAAAGCACTAATGACAGATATTTTCCATAGTAAGCGGACATCAAAGTAGCCCGTCGAAAGTAGTCAGGTACACTGAACCACAAAAGTACACAATAGTTATAAATTTTTACACAATATTGATGAATCAAATTCATGAACTATGATCCAGTACACTGAGAAAAAAACACATACCTTGCTCCGGTAAAAAATTTCTCTATTTTTGATAATAGCAATTTTCTCTTTTTCAAATAAAATTTTCTTCAATTAGAATAAATTTTCACATTTTCGAAGAAATATTTCTTTACTTCTAGGAAATGGAAATATTTCAATGTCTCTAAGAATGATAAGTATTTTTCTCGCACAAAAAATTTCTCATTTATAGAGAAATTTTATTGAAAATGAAAAACTTTTCTTATATTTTGATAAAAAATTCACTATGAGAAGTATTTTCATCAAAAAAAACAAATATTTTCTAAAAAAAAAAAGTATTTTTCTATTTCATGAAAGCTTTTTATCATTTTTAGAGAATTTTTAGTATCGCAATTAAAGAATAGCATTCTCTGGAGCACAGTCTATACCATTTTTCTCTAAATATGATGCCTTTTTATCATATTTCGAGACACTTTTTTCTTAGTGTAACCAACTAAAGACTGTCCTAGAAATAACTGTCATTTTGTTTTTAGGTAATTTATAAAAAAGTGTTACCTCTATAGCAACATATTTGTTAAACAAATAAGGTATAAATATTGCAGATTAAAAGAAAATACTCATTAGGAAAATAAAAGAGCTACTGAAAAAATGTCGTCTCAACAAAAAGAAAAGCGGAAAGCAATTATTTGCAAATACCTGGAAAATCCAAACACCACGTAAAAACATGTGCGTAAAAACTGTCGGAAGTACCATAAAACGATACAACCAGCTTACCCATTTATCAAAAACGCCAGGCTTAGAGAGAAAAAGTGGTTCAGCGAACCAAGTGGTGGCCCAGAACGTAGAGTCCAGGCACTTTAGTTCGTGATATGGCAGCAAAAGCGGGAACATCGAAGTCAAGTGTTCAACGAATCAAGAAATTTTACAACCGGAGGAGCTATAAAGTAAAAAAAGTACCTGATAGGTCAGAAGAAAAGGACGCCGAAGCCAAGAGGAGGGCTCGAAAACTGTTTCGCGACTACCTGCCCAAATTTGATTACGTGATCATGAATGATGAAACATACTGCAAAGCGGATTGCAAGCAGTTGTCTGAACACGGATATGGTACTGCGGTTAGAAGGGGTGGAGCATCCTCTAAATTTACCATCAAAAAACATACAAAATTTCCAAAGAAATACATAGTGTGGTAGGCCATTTGCAAATGTGGCCTTCGAAGTAAGGAATTTGTGACAGATCGCACAATCAACACCGTAATTTACATCAGAGAGTGTCTGGAGCGGCGTTTGCTGCCTTTGATACGTCAGCACCAAGGTTCAGTACTATTTTGGCTTGACCTAGCAACATGTCACTACGCCCAGAGAACGATGGATTGGTACCAAACCAATAATGTTACTGTGGTACCAAGAGAAGCCAATCCTTCGAATTGCCCCGAACTTCGTCCAATCGAAAGATATTGGGCTTTAATGAAAAGATTTTATATTAAATCTTAGATTTGAAACTTGATGGCAATGTTGCATCGATTAAACACTAATTTGTATATATTTGCAAGTTGAACAAAAAAACACAAAAAACAATTTGGCCATTTCAGCCCTTGAAAGGACTTCGAGCTTCTTAGGATCGATTGTGTTGTGTGTGTTATTAAATTTTTGCACACAATTGACCGAGAACTGGACCTTCATGAGAGGTGGTGACCGATCAGAAAAATTTTTAATTGAAAAAACTTTTCGCCACGGCTGGGGTTGGAAGTTGAACAACATTAACAAATTTTTCTTATATCGTGTTCACATTTACATGGAAATACCCGCAGGAAAGTAAGCAGTAGAGAAGACTTTGGGAGAAAATCTCCTTCGAGCATGTACAGCTAAACATTCATCATTGGAGAAATTGATGATTGTCGGGTAAGCCCCGTGGCACCACAGCTGCGTACAAAGCACCTTTTACCACAGTGAAAGTAGATATTTCCGGTTTTTAATTCATGTTGTAAAGACTGGTAAGTCGTCGCTTGGCTATATTCTCTTACCAGAGAGGATAGATGCTCCAGGTGCCTGTACCAACAGGACCTTCTTCAATAATTCTTCAGAAGCAAGATGCGAATCATTTTTCAAACAAAAAAGAGTTAAGTTCCAAAGGCGTCAGATATTGATGACCTTAATTGTCAATTAGAATATTATTTTCAAGATTATACTATGAAGTTAAACTTTGGCTTTTTGATATGGAAACCTGTCCTTCTTGCAACAAATGCTTTAGAAAAAATTACGTCACTTCAAAGACTCACCTTAATCAGGTACACAGAAAAGTGAGAGGCAAGGGGACTACTCTTAATCAAGTATCCAAAAAACTTTTCTTTCAGAAGTTGTGTACTTTCTTCCACCTTAAGGATAACAATAAAAATATGCCTTAAATTCATATAAAAAGCATTATATGAATAATAAGTAGCATTAAAAAACAATTCAATTCGTACAAATATCAGAAGTATTTATAGTCTACTAGCGGATGTAACCCGGTGTTACTCGGGGTTGTGCCTCGAGCACAGAAAAAAGAACGATTTTCAAAACAACTCTAATTTTAACATTTTTTAAATTATCAATAAAATTTTTAAATTATCGTTTTTTGGGGTTTTGCGCCCTCCTTCCGTCGAAAGTGTTTAGTCAAATGTCCATAAAACTGTTCCTGCCAGACATGATTAAAAAAAAAAAATTACATCTTCAACGTCTCGATCTGACGTCTGGTTTCTGAGGAAAATGGTCACCCTCACTCAGAAAAAACTTCTCGCACAAAAAAAATTCCATTTATAGAGAAAAAGTTATTGAAAATGAAAATTTTTTTCCTATATTTTGATAAAAAATTCATTATGGAAAATATTTTCTTCAATTAAAACATATCTTTTCTCAAAAATAGAAAACTCTTCTTCTCTAAAAACGATATATTTTTATATATTTCTCTTTTTCATAGAAGCTTTTTATAATTTTTGGAAACTTTTAGAATCACATTTAGAGAAAAGCGTTCTCTGGAGCAAACCATTTTTCTCTAAATATGAGATCTTTTTTATCATATTCCGAGAAACTTTTTTCTGAGTGCAGTATGAAAAGTCATTTCGTTCATCAATCATTTTTTTGGACTGTCTTCGTTCAATTTCGGTTTTGGTCGATACTGTTTGCTAAATTTTTTTCATCTCTATCTTCTGCTCGTTTTCGTTAAACTTCTTTTTTTTTCGTTAGTATTTGATTGTTCACTTCGTTTGCTTTCAGCTCATTCCTTGATTTTTGTCGAAAGAACTTTTAATATCATAGGATCTATTTCAGTAACGTGAATGAGCCGAACATAGTTGATTGAATAAAGCTTCATCTCACAGAAGTTTTCTGAAATTTAAAAAGCCTCAATTCTGTTGCAGGGTCAAGTTATTTCACGTACCAAATTTTAGTAAAATCGGTCAAGTCATTACGGAGTTATTGAGTCTTAACAATGCACTACTTAAAGCGCCCTCTTGCGAACGTCTTTGGAATTTGTTATATTTTATGTTTTTTCTTGAGTGCAGTTGAACGTTCATACCAAATTTCATTGAAATCGGTTCAGGCGTTTAGGAGTTATTGAGTCTTTAAAACGTACTACTAAAAGCGCCCTCTTGCGGAAGTCTTTAGAATTTTTTAAAGAGTATTTTGTCTTGGGCCCAGTCGAACCTTCACTCCAAATTTCAATGAAATCGGTTCAGGTGTTTAGGAGTTATTATAGAGTGCCACGCCCACTTTTTTTAACCTATGATTTATCTTGGGTGCAGTTGAACTTTCATACTAAATTTTAATGAAATCGGTAAAGGAGTTAAGGAGTTATTGAGTCTTAAATATACACTACTAAAAGCGCTCTCTTGCGAAAGTCTTTGGAGTTTTGTATAGCCTATGTTTTATTTTGGGAGCAGTTGAACTTTCATACCAAATTTCATTGAAATCTGTTCAGGTGTTTAGGAGTTATTGAGTCCTTACAACGTACTACTTAAAGCGCCCTCTTGCGAAAGTCTTTGGAGTTTTTTAAAGAGTATGTTGTCTTGGGCGCAGTCGAACCTTCACTCCAAATTTCATTGAAATCGGTCCAGGCGCTTAGAAGTTATTACAGAGTGCCACGCCCACATACTACCGCCCACGTTTTTACACCCCCTATGTTCTTTCTCTCTTTGAAACGTACTTGGTGTCCAAATTGCAGCTCAATCGAATAAACGGTGCGCGAGCCGATATGGAACAGACAGAAGGACAAACTTTTGATTTTATATATAAGAAGATTTTATATACATATAAGACCTAAACCTGAAAGGTCAGGAAATATTAACTTTGTGCAAACGTTTGCAATGCATAGAAAGAAGCGAGTCCGGTATAGAAAAGTACATATATTCTTGATCAGCGTCACCACGTGGGTTGAGCTATCTATGTCCGTCCGTCCGTCCGTCTGTGTGTTGTCCGTATGCACAGGATAAGAAGATGGAGTTGAGATAATTGGATAAAACTTGGTACACATGGTCGCATGAACCCATGGATCTGCACTTACAAATATTTTTGGAATCCTCCCACGGACACGCCTACCTCCCATTCAACCCAAAAAGTTTAAAACTGAATAAATAAGATTATGTTTGTCATAGAGATATCAATTTTGGTATGTATGTATTTTATACCAAAACTAAGGTGTGTTACAAAATTGGGAGTTATCAATGTCCATGAACATCTCCCATAGCGAAAGCACAATAAAGGCATTAACTGTGAGCTACAGGAATAAAACTTGGTATGTGTTAATTTTTCATCAACATTTAAATGCATATTAAATATAGACTTCATCCGCCCTTGGAAACGCCCATTTACAATAAAAATTTTTTTGTTTTTAAAAAGTGGGTTTAGGGTATTTCATAGTCGGCCTAGACCGACTTTAGACTTTCTTTACTTGTTTATATTGTAATCTTGTCTTCCTAAATGTTATCTTTTTTTATCGCATCTGAATTTCAATCTCAATATTTGGTTTGGAGCCTCTAGAGCGCAACATTTTTGTTTTTTTATTTCAAGAAAAGTCGAGTCAAACCAGTTTTTTTTTTCTGTGTCAACCAGCTTATGGAGTCACTCCTACGTTCTGCCGATAATCAATCCAATGATTAGCCAAGACCATAATTGTTACCGCCGAACAATCCACAATTTAAATAGCATCAATATCATCATCATCATTGTCATATAATAGAACTTGACTGGAACAAGAACCAACTCAGGATTCTGATTGAAGTTCCCGCTGCAACAGATGGAATGAGTTCATGTAATAAACGAATTTAATTAAAAACAAAAAGAGATGCAAGACAAACTCATGAGCCAAATGAACTTGATTCAGCCTGCACAATTTAATGCGGCTCAGGGAATCTCTCCTTGAAAGTACTCAAGATACTATCGAGTCTCTTTTAAGTCATCGGCAGAACGTCGATGCAATTTAGAGAACTTAAGAACAAACCTATGGTCGTATTGAACAACTCATACAGTCGCAAATTCAAAAGGTACAATTCATACCGACAGTTTGTGAAGGTGACCGTAGTTCTTTAAGTCTTCCAAACAAAATTTCTAACATGGCAAAACTCCTAAAGTTAACTTAAAGTGAACATTATCTGTCTAATCCGAAGCCAATATCGCAGTGACTTCAGTGGGCTGAAGACTGTCTGAACTAAGGTAACCATGGTGAACTTGCCACCATTTTGAATTTGTTATACGATTTAAGTATATGATTGGATTTTAGATGCTTTGCCATCATATTCTATGGTCGCTCAGTCAAACAGTTCTCAAATCAGCGAACACAGCTAAACAGCCACCAAATGCAGATAATAAAGAACTTCATCGTTTCGGCGATCGAAAAGCGATCCATCTACCAGAAAACTCTTAGGCGAATCGCTAGGGAGTTACCAAATCAACTAATGTACCAATCGTTTTCCAAATGTTTGCAGGAATAGTATTGTTTGTGTTAGTGTTCAACAGAAGAAGTGCTTCATCTGTGATGGAGAATGCTAATCGCTAGCTACTTCCAAGTCTGTCTTACATTTGCCATTGGAACAACGTTGGGCTAAAGCTAAATCCTTGCGTGCATGTTTTTTAAGCTTAAAATCGGGTTAACAAATTTTCAAGTGTCTTTACAAACGCAGATGTGGAGAAGATGGATGTTCACATTTTTACCTTCAGATCTTCTACTCAACAAGCTCTTCTAATAAGCCACCGATCACGGTTCACCATGATCAAGAAGTTGTCTTATCGAATCAAATTGTGACTCAAATTATTGCAAGTTATTTTGTGTGGCAAAGAAAAGTCTGCTAAGATCTATGCATTCGTAGATGATCACGAATGATCAGCATCACAATTCTTGATGCTGAAATCATACAGGAAATAGGCATAACTGAAGAAAAAGACGTTCTACAGATACAGTGGATTATTAGTCAAACTACAAAATAATCAACAACGAAACTGAAGCTAGCTTTAAGCAACATAGAATATAATTAAGACAAGTTTAAAATGTCAAACGTTTTCGTCTCATCCGTCTTAACTCGCTTGATTCATTCATTCAATTGCTTCATATAAGCGAGTTAATGATAAGATATAAAAGTATTAGCGATGGCTTTCTTATAAAATTAATTATAAGCTACAAAAAGGTACAGCCAAAAATGCCTGCCTCATGGTCTTATTAACTCACCCAATCGAAGCACCACGTTCTCTTCCATAATCTGGCCTAATAGCGACTAAGTCAGGACTCGGTTATATAGTGCATGGATCAGTTATAGAAAAAATCAGACAACAAAAACATTTATCACGTCATGTAAGAAAACATAAAGATGAATGAATATTAGCCCCTAGAAAATCTGAAAATATTATGAATAGTTATTTTGATATGAAAACATTTGGAGTTAATGTAGGCGTAAGACCATAAGAGGGTAGCAGGGAACTTTAAGCAATTAAGCGTTAAAGATAAAGCATTATGGTGAATGGTTTGAGTCTGAGCTTCTATGGCGTGATGATTTTTCATCGTTTCCAGACTTGTTCAATCTGTCATTTCAACGTATGTTAGGAGTAAAAAGGAAGATATTGCAGGGTAAAGAATTAGCAAAAGAATAATGTAACAAAATCAAAGAAAATCTAAAAAGGGTTATGCAAAGTAATACAAAACTGAGAAAGCAGACTAGCGTATTCCAAAAACTTTTTAAAATTTGATTTAAACAACTATATTATTATAAATTTTTTTAAGATATTATTAAAATATTAATAAGAAAAAATTGGTTTAGTCTTTGACGCTGCCGTTGAAGTGTGAAATACTTCACTGGATGAAGTCCTTTTATCAGATACTGACATAAATCAATTATTAATGTATACTTGTATCGAAATTCGACCAATTTATTGATTGCCTAATTATAGTTATATTCGAGATGGTTCAAATAAGTTCGAGGCCATAACTCTTAATTGATAGAAGGTATAAAGTAATTTTTTTCAAAAAAATTATTTATTTTTTATTTTATTATTTTGTTTTCAAAAACAAAAAACATTATTTTAAAAAAAATTAGTTTTGTCAAAGAAATCATAAGTCCGTGCCTTGATTTTTTGATGGCACGGACAGTTTATTAATTTAGTTTCAAGACAAAATAAATTCACCTAAAATTCGATATCGACTTTAAAAGACAATCAAATATGCAATTTTGAATTTTTGTTTTTTACAACAAAAAAAATGTTTAACCCATATTTTAAGAATACATCAAATGTTGTGGTCTCTTTTTAAAAGGAATAATTTAAATATAAAAAAAACGGTATTATTTTTAGAAGTTTTTTTAAATAAACTGAAAAAAAATTAAATACAAAAAAGAAATAAATAAAATCTATTCACAGAGTCGGAGATATTTGCTTCAGAATTTAGAACATTCAATTTAATACAGTTTTTTTCTCTCTCTTGGTATTTGGTTGAAACACACGCTAAATAACTAACGACAATATTAAGAAAATTCATAAAAAATACTTTTGGTTAGAACTTTGCTATAATTTTTAACACATTTAAAAGAAAATTTAACAAACTCAGAGAAAAAATGAAAAAAATTGAAAACCGTTAAAATCCAACCAAGATATTTACATGTAAAGTCAAATTTTTGAATTCAAAACACATTTTTTTACAAATTTTATAATTAACAAATGCATAAAACTAAATTTTTTTAAGAAATTGTTACTTTTAAAAAAAATTCAAATTCGATCAATTAAAACAAGGAAAGAAATTCAAAAGTCGGTCTAACCCGATTATGAAGTACGCTAAGCCTACTTTTTTAAAATACAATAATGGTATTAAAAATGGGCGTGTCCGTATTTATAAAAATTTCAAGTTCTATTCCTGTAGCTCACATGTGAATGCCTTTATAGTATATTCGCTATTGTGCTATTGCTATTTTTATAAAATACATACAATGCATACCAAATTTTATCTCTGTAGATTAAGCATACGCTTATTTATTGAGTTTTAAATTTTTGGGTTGTATGGGAGATGGGCGTGTCCGTGGTTGGATGAGATCTATTTTTCAAAACCATCTTAGTTTTGTTATAAAATACAAACGTACCAAATTTTATCTCTGTACGTAAAACATAATCTTATGAATTGCGTTTTCAATTTTTGGGTTGTATGGGAAGTGGGCGTGTCCGTACGCAAATGGCGTCGATTTTTCAAAATCATCTTTTGTTTGTTATACAAAATATGCGTACAAAATTTTATCTCTGTATGTTAAACACGAGCTTATTTATTGAGTTTTAAATTTTTGGGCTGTGTAGGAGGTAGGCGTGGCCATGGGCGGATGACATCCATTTTTCGAAGACGTCTTTTTTTTATATAAAATACAACCATACTTCATTTTATTGCTGTAAGCTTATTATGAGCTCATTTATGCAGTTTTAAATTTTTGCGTTGTATGAGAGAAGGGGGAAAATATTAATGACCTTAAATTTGAATTTGCCGTGACCGTGGCATGCAGGTTAAGTGTGTGGCTTAGCATGCTCGGAGCCCGGGTTCGATCCCCAGCCCCGGCGAAAAGTTTTTTTCAATAAAAAATTTTTCTGATCGGTCACCACCTCTCTGCAGACAATGGCAAACCTTAGAAAGTAAATAATGCCATGTAAAGCTTCTTGAGAACATGAACCGTTCGGAGTCGGCATAAAACATGTAGGTCCAGTTCTTGGTCAATTGTGTGCAAACATTTAATAACACACACAACACAATTGATCATAAGAAGCTCGGTCAAAGTCTTTCAAGGGCTGAAATGGCCAATTTGTTTTATTTTTTTTTTTGTTTTTAAATTTTAATTTTTCATTTATTTTCAAAGTCTCATAAAGGTAAACTTTGATTTTTTTTGTTTTGCTTGGAGAAATATATTTTTTAGATTCTTATTCTACGAAAAAAATGGCGTAACTTCTGACGTTCCTTTTTCAGGAACACTGAAAGGTGGGAGGCAACGAGATTCCTCTTAACCAACCACATGAAAAGTTTTTCTAACAAAAGTTGCGTACTTTTCTCATAGACCTTAAAATGATTACAAAAAATATGCCTCATGTTCTTTCATAAAACATAAAACCCAGCAAACATTTGTAAGACGATTGGAAGATTTGATCATTTGGCGATGCGCTAGCGATTCGCCTAAGAGTTCTTTGGAAGATGGATCGCTTTTCGATCGCCAAAACGATGAATGCGCAATTCTCAAAGTATTTGAAAATCTTCCTTCGCTCATTCCGGTGACTGTTGGAAGATGGCTTTTTAAAAAGTTTTCAAAATCGATCATTATAATATGAAGCAGGCACTGAAAAATTGTTTAAATTAATCAAAAAATTTAACTTTTAAGAAACTTCATGAAACTGGGATGAAACAACGTCTGAAGAATCCCCTTATTTCAAACTTGCAACAACTTGTAACGTTTAACAACGATGCTCTGCAACAAATCACTGAGGACCTCCAAAGTGATTTATTTGCCCTCTCTTTTCGGCGAATCACTTTAAAGGAGCCTTCTGCCCATTCGTGTGCAACTCTTGCTGGCGTTGGTGAATCTTCCCGGCGAATCGCTTAAGACTCCTCTCGGCGAATCGTTCGTGAATCTTCCAGGCGAATCGCTTAAGACTCCTTTTGGATATTGGTTGGCGAATCTTCCCGGCGAATCGCTTTTATGGCCTTAGCTGCTTACATTCGGCGATTCCCGGAAGACTCTCAGAAGAGCTCGCCGGCGATTGTTTCATCTTCTTAGCGATTCGCAGGAGATTCTCAGGTGATTGAAAATGTTTGCAGGGAAAGCATTAAAACAAACACATAAATTTGTCCAATTCTGGGTTTATATATGTATGTGTCATTTTATAATAACATCTTAAGTCTGATTTCAATGTTTCGAGAAATCTTGATTTTAAACTTTATGGTGGTCATATTAGTTCCATGCATGCTTTTATCATAAATTTTGGTAGAAAAATGCTAGAAGCTCCAGATTTGGTGTGGAGCTAAGCCCATGGAGCACATTTGTATCAATAACTAAATTCCTTCGTAAGTTGACTTATGATTAAACGACATTATGATAGAACGATAATTATAGCCTCAACGCACAAATATGCACCAACTTATTTATATATACGGTCAAATTATTTTTGTATTTCGCGTAACACTCGAACTCATATATTTCGTAAGTATTCCATGAAATAAAAAAATTATTTACTTAAATAAAATTGCATTTTATGTGAACAAACTTTTCTTTTAACTTTTGTAAGGATTAAAATCATTATAATGAGAACAAAATGTTGTCTGACAGTTCTAGGAGCAAAAGAGTGTGGTCTTTAACGTTACACTTTCATAATTTATTGTTCCGATTTGAATTTTTATTTTGTTTTTTATATTTTCCGATGATATGATATACACATGGACAGAATATATTCGATAGAATCCAAATTAAAACAAACTATTTTTCGCCAGTTACAAATACAAACAAATTGGTCATTTCAGCACTTAAAAGGACTTTGACCGAGATATTTATGATCAATTTTGTTGTGTACGTTATTTAATCTTTGTACATAATGTACCTTAAACTGTTTCTAGATGAACGTCTTAAACTATTGTTCATCCTTTTCATGGCAATTAAGAATTAAATAAGACAACAAATTACTTCGGTTTATAAATACAAATAACTTCTGATATAACAAAAATTCCCTTGCATACTTTCAGGCTGAATATTTTCAGATAGCGTAGTCTTTACAGTTTGAAAGCACTGCAAAAGCAAGAAATACAGTTTGAGCGATATTAGGTGCGGAGCATGATGCTTGTCTTTCTATATTAAGATGATATCAGTATTATTATGCTTCCGATTTTCTTAATTATCTGAAAGTAACTTTCTAGGTAAAATGCAAAATTTTTTTCTTGTAAATTAATTTCATTCAGGAACAGAGTAAAGAATATTCATGAAGATATCCAGCATACAAAACTTAAATTCATGATCTTTAAAATATTTCTATATTTGAATATTCTTCTTTTAATTCGTAAGAACAGAAATATGAAAGCATTTGCATTCAATACTATTAAAAATTATGGTATTTTAAAAAAAAAATGTTATATTTGAAGCTTTATTACGCTATGCCGATGCTTTTTGTGCGCATGAGTCATGAACATGAAAATGTTTACGGTTTTACATAATTAACCAAATTTTTAATGTTGTTGTTTTCATTTTCGTTTTTTTTTAACTGCAGCAATATTTTCTGTTTTTTTGACATTTAATTAGCAATAAATTAATTTTGATTTATGATGACATTTTTACGGAATATTTACATATTAATAACGGCGAATATAATGAAGCTGCCAATTAAGTGGTGAGATTTAATTAAAACGAACGAGGCAGAGGAATTGGCAAACATGAAATGAACAAAATGTTGTGCCTCATGCTTCACAATTAAAATGAGCTCTTAGCTATAGCATCTTTGTCACAAAAGTTGGTAAGGCAAAGATATTTAAAAGGTTTTAAAGTAGATTCTAGAAATTTTTTTAATAAAACCAATAACATGCTTAAGAGTGAAAAATATCAATTACCTATAGAAAAGAAAAAGAAGATAATCAGCAAAAAAATGCAAATAATCTAAAAGCTTTCATTAAAATCTTGATTTAAAAAAAAAAGAAAAATAACGCACTTTTCAAACTGCTCTCTGAGTAAATAAGAAAAATATTATCTTGTAATATTGGCATGCTTGCTCTGCACCAGCACAAATCCTTTTTTCCAATTTGTGAAAAGCATTAAAAGCTAATATTTTATGCCATTAAAAATTCCCAGCAGTCATGTTGTTACAACAAAGCCATTGTAAAAACAACAACAAAAACAACAACAAAAACAACAACAACAACAGAAACAACTACGACAACAACATTATCAGTCAGTCAGTCAGTACATTCTGAGAATGGCAAAAAGGAATTTTGCCCTTTTTTTAATGCTCAGCATTTTTCACTCGCCGTATTTTTTCGATTTTTCTGCAGCATAATAAGTAAAAATATTGAAAAATAACAAATTGCGGCGCATTAAAATGATTTGCAACACGAATCCTTGATCCTTGCGTGCTCATCAATAAACGCAGCAGTAAATATTTTTGCAATTTATTTTATAAAAAAAAAAAGCAACCAAAAAAGAGGGCAAAAAATTATGTAAAAATATATCTCTTTTACACAGATAAATCGAACAAAATTTCCTACTTCATCAACTTATTTATTTATTTTTTCTTTTTTCTTTTTGCTTTGCTTTTTGCAGGTTGTCAACTCGCGCCGAGAAACGGATGCGGGCGTCTATTGGTGCGAGGCAAAGAACGAGTTGGGCGTCGCAAGGAGTCGCAATGCTACGCTGCAAGTAGCGGGTGAGTACTTAAAACAGAAAAACAAAAAAAAAAATTGTTACTGAAGCTGACTGGGCTCCTATCTAAAAAAAAAAAAAAATAAATAAGAAGACTGTGGCGCTTGTTTGACAAGGTGGGTTGGCAGCATTCAAAGTGGAGACAGATGAATGCAAGGGTGTTCCTTTGAAACCGGAAATAACATTTTAAGCCCTAGCGATGACATTAAATTTATGCAAAAGTGTTGCTGTTTGCAGCGCAGAAAAGTTTTAGAACTTAGAACATATTTTTTTTTTAACCCTTCTTAGTTTCGCTATTCGCCCCCCCCACCACAACTCCAAGCAAAAGTTATCTGTAATGTGATAGCTTTGCTTCATATTGTAGCATATATTAGAGCACAGCTAATTTTTTCCTGTGTTTTTTCTTCTTAAACCAGCTTTTTTTTTCAGTCAATATGGCAACGCATGCCACAACGCACTTAGCTCAGCTTTTCTATGTACAAAATTTTGTTGAGTTTGAGTCAATATCTTAAGGATATTCAACATATTTGCATGAAAATCACGAAAAGCACGTCAATTTGTGGCATGTAGCGGATGTATCGAGGGCTGCCTTAGGTTGTTCTTTTGGTGTGTCTTTTGTGTGTTCATTGAATTGAAACACGGTGGCTGTGTTATGGCTGGAGCACCAAAAATAAAAGAAAGGCAGCTAAATTTTCTCAAAGTTATTGAACATCGGTTGTGTGCTTCATTTGGTTACGCTTTTTTTTAGAATTTTATCCTGTATTTTAGAGGGTATTTTTTTATTTTTTTGTTTGTCTTCAAGACGCCGCTTTGAGTCGATTGCGGTATTTTTGAGCAATCAAGTTTTATATTTCAAGTGTAGTAAATATTTTGTTTTATGATTTTTTTTTGCAGTAAAGAGGTTCGTGATTTTTACACAGTGGGCGAATATTGCTTGAAACTCGATTGAAGGTGTGTTCAATTTAAAACTTAAGTTATGACAAAATGACAAAAATTTATTTCAAAAAATAAAACCTATCGTTATGTTCAAATTATACTCTTTGAAAAAATTGAAAATCGATTATTTTTAGGTTGATATAGATTAACCCAAGAATGTTCCAGTTACATACAATTTATTGTTGTTTTAACCTCATAAGAATAATCTTAATATATAAAAGACAAGCGTCCTGCTCCGTGCCCTATATCGTAAAACATGTTCAGCCTGTACCAGAACCTGTTGTAAAATTATCCATTTGAAATTTTTGTACTTACTAAACCTTTTGTTCTATATCGTAAAACCTGTTCAGCCTGTACCGGAACCTGTTGTAAAATTATCCATTTGAAATGTTTGTACCTACTAAACCCTTTAAAGACCTGTTCAGAATGGACCAGAACCTGTTATTAAATTATGTATTGGAAATTTTTGTACTTGAAGACTATCGTCATTTTCCTCAACTACTATACGTCAAACATCATGTCTTGCTATTACAGTGCTTCGTTATTAACAGAAGCAGAACCTATTCGGTCTGCATAAACTGAACAGCAATTATTACATTCAGTGACGTTGGTGTCAATTGGAATTGCAAAAATTAAATCACAATGTTCGGTCTTCTGATCCAAGTTTTAGCAATTGGCTACTCAAATGGAGATGAAGATATCATAGAAATTCCAGATTACTTTGTTTGTAAAGGTTCGCTTATTAACCCTTTCAATGGCTTGCCTAGATTAATCGTGGACAATTTTTTGAGCTTTATTCCCATCATTGAAGCAATAAAAAGATTAAAAAACATCCCTCTGATTTTTACATGAGCAGCTTTGCTTTTGACAGGCTGTCTAATATAATGGACAAAACCACAATAACGTTGTATTATAATATTTTAGTTCAACTAAAACAACCGGAGACAAATGCAAATGCGTTATTTATGCAAATGTTATTATAAAAAAAAAACCTTATGTTGATCGTGGCGTGCAAGTTAAGTGTGTGGCTTAGTACGCTCGGAGTCCGAGTTCGATTTCCAGTCGCGGCGAAAAGTTTTTTCAATAAAAAATTTTCAGATCGGTCACCACCTCTCTGCAGACAATGGCAAACCTCAGAGAGTAAATAATGCCATGTAAAAAATGCCTTCTTGAGAAAATTAACTTTAGCCGTTCGGAGTCGGCATAAAACGGTTGGTCCAGTGCTCGGTTAATTGTGTGCAAACATTTAATAACACACATAACACAATTGATGATAAAAAGCTCGGTCAAAGTCCTTTCAAGGGCTGAAATGGCCAATTTGTTTTTTTTTTTATTATTATAAAAAAAATTATACTTTGCACACCAATCACAATAACCACTTTTAACTAGCGATATAAAAAATTGTTGGCTTCTGTTGGGTATAAAATCGAAAATCTAACTATGTTAAACGTTATATATCTCCCTAAAACTATTTTTGTCATGTTTACAACTTCATTTCATAGTACCAACCTATTTGATTTTAGAAAAGTCGTTGGAAAATAAAAAAAAAAATTTTCCGAAGTGTCCAATATAATGGACAAATCCATTGAAAGGGTTAAATAGATTTTTGGCGATACTTTGAGTCCGAATAACATCAACCGTTATTCCAAAATTGCTATCCTGTGCCCAAAAAATTCCGATGTGAAGGAAGTCAACGAGCAAGTTCTAAATATTTTAGTTGGTGACACAATGAGAGATCTGAGCACGGATTAAATTGAAGACAGTGATGATAACGATAAACAAAATTACCCTGCCGAGTTTTTGAAAGAATTTTATTCTTCAGGAATGCAACTGCATAAGTTAAACCTCGGAATTGGAAGTATTATAATACTTCTTCGAAATTTCAATACCAAAAGAGATATCTGTAATGGAAGGTGGTTAGTTTTGAAAAACCTAAAAACTTAATTAATCATCGCACAAGTATTGACAGGTGCACTGGCGAACATTAAATAGTTTTCATACCTACAATTGATTTGGCCCCGACAAACACAGATTTGCCTTTCACTCTCCGGAGGCGACAATTTCCAGTTAAACTAACATTTTCAATGACCATAAATAAATTGCAAGGTTAAATATTAAAAAAAGTAGGAGTTTTTCTAAAAGAACTCGTATTTAGTCATGGGCAGTTTTAGCGGGCTGATGATCTAAAACTAAGCATTATAGATGGCAAGGGACAAGGTTAATTGGTTAAAATTTTAAGAATTTTTTTATTAGAAATGTTGTATGTAAGAAAGTTTTATAAAAATAATTTAATAAACATGTTTTCAAATAAAGACCTTTGTATATAAATCTAATAAATTTTTTGTCGCATTTTGTACTCTAAATGGTTCCTTCCCGTCGTAGGACGGGCTTTTACACTAGTTGATTTACCCTATTAATATCTTGATATATCTATATCTTGATATTCAAGATGCCCCTATCTATGACAATTTATTGTCAAAACTAGTTACACCATCGACCTATCTTCGACTTGGCCACAGTTAAAATGCCTCCACAGCCATGTAGAAGTAAATTCGTACTTATTTAGATTTCATTATTATACGCTAAACCTGAAAGGTCAGGGTATATTAACTTTGTGCAAACGTTTGCAACGCATAGAACGAAGCAAGTCCGGTATAGAAAAGTATATATATTCTTGATCAGGGTCACCTCGTGAGTCGATCTATCCATGTCCGTCCGTCCGTCCGTCTGTGTGTTGTCCGTATACACAGGATAAGAAGAAGGAGTAGAGATAATTCGATGAAACTTGGTACACATGGTCACATGCACCCAAGGATCAAGGATTGAATATTTTTGAAATCCGCCCACGGACACGCCTACCTCCCATACAACGCAACAATTTAAAACTGCATAACTCAGCTCATAATAAGCCCACAACAATCAAACTTGGTGTATATGTATTTTATGTCAACACAAAAATGTTTTCGAAAAATGGACGTCATCCGCTCACGGACACGTCCACCTCCCATAGAACCCAAAAATTGAAAACGCAATAAATAAGCCTGTGTTTAACCTAAAAACCTTAAACTTGGCACATATGTTTTTTATAACAAAAAAAAGATCGTTTGGAAAAATGGACATCATCCGCCCACGTACACGCCTACCTCCCATACAACGCGAAAATTGAAAACTGCATAACTCAGCTCATAATTAGCCTACAACAATAAAATTTTATATGTATGTGTTTTTATCTTAATATATAAAAGACAAGCGTCCTGCTCCGTGCCCTATATCGTAAAACATGTTCAGCCTGTACCAGAACCTGTTGTAAAATTATCCATATGAAATGTTTGTACTTACTAAACCTTTTGCTCTATATCGTAAAACCTGTTCAGCCTGTACCGGAACCTGTTGTAAAATTATCCATTTGAAATGTTTGTACCTACTAAACCCTTTAAAGACCTGTTCAGAATGGACCAGAACCTGTTATTAAATTATGTATTGGAAATTTTTGTACTTGAAGACTATCGTCATTTTCCTCAACTACTATACATCAAACATCATGTCTTGCTATTACAGTGCTTCGTTATTAACAGAACCAGAACCTATTCGGTCTGCATAAACTGAACAGCAATTATTACATTCAGTGACGTTGGTGTCAATTGGAATTGCAAAAATTAAATCACAATGTTCGGTCTTCTGATCCAAGTTTTAGCAATTGGCTACTCAAATGGAGATGAAGATATCATAGAAATTCCAGATTACTTTGTTTGTAAAGGTTCGCTTATTAACCCTTTCAATGGCTTGCCTAGATTAATCGTGGACAATTTTTTGAGCTTTATTCCCATCATTGAAGCAATAAAAAGATTAAAAAACATCCCTCTGATTTTTACATGAGCAGCTTTGCTTTTGACAGGCTGTCTAATATAATGGACAAAACCACAATAACGTTGTATTATAATATTTTAGTTCAACTAAAACAACCGGAGACAAATGCAAATGCGTTATTTATGCAAATGTTATTATAAAAAAAAAACCTTATGTTGATCGTGGCGTGCAAGTTAAGTGTGTGGCTTAGTACGCTCGGAGTCCGAGTTCGATTTCCAGTCGCGGCGAAAAGTTTTTTCAATAAAAAATTTTTCAGATCGGTCACCACCTCTCTGCAGACAATGGCAAACCTCAGAGAGTAAATAATGCCATGTAAAGCTTCTTGAGAAAATTAACTTTAGCCGTTCGGAGTCGGCATAAAACGGTTGGTCCAGTGCTCGCTTAATTGTGTGCAAACATTTAATAACACACATAACACAATTGATGATAAAAAGCTCGGTCAAAGTCCTTTCAAGGGCTGAAATGGCCAATTTGTTTTTTTTTTTTATTATAAAAAAAAATTATACTTTGCACACCAATCACAATACTCACTTTATTTGCAAAATTTATTAACACGCGATATAAAAAAATTGAAGGCTACTGTTGGGCATAAAATCGAAAATCTAACCAAGTTAAACGTTATATATCTCCCTAAAATTATTTTTGTCATGTTTGCAACTTCATTTCATAGTACCAACCTATTTGATTTTAGAAAAGTCGTTGGAAAATAAAAAAAAAAATTTTTCTGAAGTGTCCAATATAATGGACAAATCCATTGAAAGGGTTAAATAGATTTTTGGCGATACTTTGAGTCCGAATAACAGCAACCGTTATTCCAAAATTGCTATCCTGTGCCCAAAAAATTCCGATGTGAACGAAGTCAACGAGCAAGTTCTAAATATTTTAGTTGGTGACACAGTGACAGATCTGAGCACGGATTAAATTGAAGACAGTGATGATAACGATAAACAAAATTACCCTGCCGAGTTTTTGAAAAAATTTTATTCTTCAGGAATGTAAATGCATTAGTTAAACCTCGAAATTGGAAGTATTATAATACTTCTTCGAAATTTCAATACCAAAAGAGATAACTTTCCCCACAAACACAAATTTGCCTTTCACTCTCCGGAGGCGACAATTTCCAGTTAAACTGACATTTTCAATGACCATAAATAAATTGCAAGTTTAAATATTGCAAAAAGTAGGAGTTTTTCTAAAAGAACTCGTATTTAGTCATGGGCAGTTTTAGCGGGCTGATGATCTAAAACTAAGCATTATAGATGGCAAGGGACAAGGTTAATTGGTTAAAATTTTAAGAATTTTTTTATTAGAAATGTTGTATGTAAGAAAGTTTTATAAAAATATTTTAATAAACATGTTTTCAAATAAAAACCTTTGTATATAAATCTAATAAATTTTTTGTCGCATTTTGTACTCTAAATGGTTCCTTCCCGTCGTAGGACGGGCTTTTACACTAGTTGATTTACCCTATTAATATCTTGATATATCTATATCTTGATATTCAAGATGCCCCTACCTATGACAATTTATTGTCAAAACTAGTTACACCATCGAACTATCTTCGACTTGGCCACAGTCTCCACAGCCATGTAGAAGTAAATTCGTACTTATTTAGATTTCATTATTATACGCTAAACCTGAAAGGTCAGGGTATATTTACTTTGTGCAAAAGTTTGTAACGCATAGAACGAAGCAAGTCCGGTATAGAAAAGTATATACATTCTTGATCAGAGTCACCACCTGAGTCGAGCTATCCATGTCCGTCCGTCCGTCCGTCTGTGTGTTGTCCGTATACACAGGATAAGAAGAAGGAGTAGAGATAATTCGATGAAACTTGGTACACATGGTCACATGCACCCAAGGATCAAGGATTGAATATTTTTGAAATCCGCCCACGGACACGCCTACCTCCCGTACAACTCAAAAATTGAAAACTGCATAACTCAGCTCATAATAAACCCACAACAATCAAACTTGGTGTATATGTATTTTATGTCAACACAAAAATGTTTTCGAAAAATGGACGTCATCCGCTCACGGACACGTCCACCTCCCATAGAACCCAAAAATTGAAAACGCAATAAATAAGCCTGTGTTTAACATAAAAACCTTAAATTTGGCACATATGTTTTTTATAACAAAAAAAAGATGGTTTGGAAAAATGGACATCATCCGCCCACGTACACGCCTACCTCCCATACAACGCGAAAATTGAAAACTGCATAACTCAGCTCAAAATTAACCTACAACAATAGAATTTTATATGTATGTGTTTTTTCTAACATAAAGATGTCTTCGAAAAATGGTTGTCCTCCGCTAACGGACACGCCCACCTCCCATACAACCCAAAAATGGAAAACGCAATATATAAGCCTGTGTTAAACCTAAAGAGCTAAAATTCGGCACATATGTTTTTTATGACAAGACAAAGATGGTTTTGAAAAATGGACGTCATCCGCCTACGGACACGCCTACCTCCCATACAACCCAAAAAGTTTAAAACTCAATAAATAAGGTTATGTTTGTCATAGAGAAATTAAATTTGGTTTGTATGTATTTTATACCAAAACTAAGGTGTGTTCAAAAATTGGGAGTAATCCGTCCATGAACTCGCCCACCTCCCATAGCGAAAGCACAATAAAGGCATTGACTGTGAACTACAGGAATAAAACTTGGTATGTGTTAATTTTTCATCAACATTTAAATGCATATAAAATATAGGCTTCATCCGTTCACGGACACGCCCATTTACAATAAAAATTTTTTTGTTTTTGAAAAGTGGGTTTAGGGTATTTCATAGTCGGCCTAGACCGACTTTAGACTTTCTTTACTTGTTTTTGTTTAAAATCCATGCATTTCTTTAAAGTTTAATAAATGTTTATCAACTGTGGGTGTAACTACTGTCAAATATCAAGCTGTTAATAGATTTTCACTATTTGGCGTTCCATGGGAGGTGGGCATGCTCGTGGGCGGATGAAGTCCTTTTTTTCAAATATTATATTGAGTATAAAATATATAAATGACAAATTTAATTCCTACTGCTTAAATGTTAGCCCTTTTATAGAGTTTTTACTGCAGTGTGTAGTATGGGAGATGGGCGCGTTCGTGAGTACATGTCGCAGATTTTTTGTTAACACCTTACTTTAGATATAATTTGCTCCCATGATAGGTTTTATCTATGTAAGTCATACATACAAATTTTCATAGTATTTTCAAAACTGTGGGTTGTATGGGAGGTGGGCATGTTTGTAAGCGGATTACGCCCATTTTCTATCAACATCTAAGTTTTTATACAAAATATATACCTGGCAAATTTTATTCCTGTAGCTTGCTCTTTATAGAGTTTTAAGTTGTATGGTTATATGGGAGGTAGGCGTCTTCGTAGACGGGTGAGGCCCATTTTTTTACACACCTTAGCTGTGACATGGCATGCTTTCACACCAAATTTTATCTATTTTGTATATAGGTCAAATATAAATCTTGTTTTAAGGTTTTCACTATTGTGGGTTGTATGGGAGGTGGGCGTGTTTGTGCGGGTATGAAGCCCATTGTTTTGTTAACATCTTAGTTTTGATATAAAATACATAAAAGACAAATTTAATTCATGTATCTTAAATAGAAATATTTTTATAGAGTTTTTAATTTTGTTGGTTATATCAGAAGTGGGCGTGTCAGTGGGTTGATTCCAAAAATATTCAACAGTGCAGATTCTTGCATCTATCTGAACATGTGCACCAAGTTTTATGCAATTATCTTAACTCCTTCTTTTTATCCTGTGTTTACGGACAACACACAGACGTACAGGGCTAACTCGACTCACGAGCTAACGCTGATCAAGAATATACATATGGGGCATTTCATGTGAAGAGGACAACGGAAAAGATTGTATAATCTTAAATTCGTTCATATTTGGCCGAATTGTACTTCTGGAAGATATGAATGTTAACACAAAAATTGCTGTTCCTATGAGACTTAGTTGTCAAGTTATGGGCTTCAATATATTTGGCGAATTTGAAAAATAATTTTTTTCAAAGCAATTTTTCAAATAAAAAATTTTTAAAAAAATTAATAAAAATAGTGATTTTCATAGAAATTTTTCTAAATTTGGAGTTATATTTGAAATTTGATTTTTTTTTTTTCTTTTAGATGGCCGGAACTAAAAATTTTATATTAAAATTTTTTTTAACTTCAACGGTTTTTTTTTTCATTTTAATTTTTAAATATATGTTAAGGTATAAAGAGAATACACACAAAATTGTTTTTTTCATTATTTTCTTCATAAATTTTTGAACCGCTTTAATATGTATACAAGACTTAATATAGACGTAATATTCAAGTCCCAAACTTAGACTAGCCTGCATGTTAGTCAAAAACTTCTATCACTTTTATTACCAATACAGCCAAATTAATGCAAGTTGTCAATTTCAATTTCCTTAATCTGACAATTAAAAAAGAAAAATTATAAATTCTATATTTTCTATCAAAATCCAATCCTCATAACTGTCATATTTAATGACAGCTCTTGAAAACATGACTAATTGGCGCCCGTAAATCCAAAACTCATGCATTTAAAATTGTTTCATAACGCCACTTAAATTCATTTTTAAATTTGGCCCAACCCTAAATATATACCTAGGTCACTAATATATGCCTTCACCACAACGATGCCGGTACCATGTGTTCAACCAATCAAGACTAATAGAAATTAACGTTGAAACCCATAAATTTCCGTTAAAATCAACTTAAATGAAACCATAAATCAACATAAATCAAAGAAAAACTAAAAGCACCTTGTTAAAATGAACAGGGTGCAAATAAAATACAATTTCAACAAAATTGATTAAAAAGCAACCTCAACGAATGCCAAACATATTAAAGGAGAACATTTGGTTGTTGCAAAGGAACCTACAACAAGCAAAGCCAAGAAAGTTGAAACAATCCTAAAATAAAAACACACACACAAACACTCACACTCACGCACGCACTCAAGAAAGCACACCTTAAATTTCATATAAACTCTTGAACAACCAAACACACACATACTCTCACACACACTAACACACCGATACAGCATACATTAAGCGGAAGAAAACCGATTTTTCGCTTTCAAACCAAGTGATTCGAGCTGCTCATTCGAAGGATCCTGACTGCCTAGAAAACTTTTTGGCACAGCACGAAAAACACACGCCAACAATCAATAAATTAATCAAAATCAGCAGCGAAATGGAAAACAGGATAAACAGCAACGCTTGAAACCCTTGGCAGAACATAGCAGCAACATAAAAAAGGGCAAAAAAAGAAAAAAAAATAGGAAAAAAAAATTAAATTTTGAATTTGCAGGAAATTTTCAAGGAAATTGCTTTAATGTGCGGTCGTGATACCAACAAAGCCAGCACAAACAGAAAAAATCTTAACTAAGTTTATTTAAAAGAAAATAATATGCAAAGAAAAATTATATAAGTAGCAGAAGAAAAGCCAATAAAGCATAAGAAAACATAACAAAACCAACAACAACAACAATAATAACGCACAGTACGGTAGAGCATGAGGCACACAATTTACCAGAAAAGCGCAAAAATTTAACCAACTGTTTAAAGAAAATTGACAGGAAAGCCGATTTTTTTTTTTTTTTTTTTGTTTGTTCTCTTTCTTCTTCAGGGCTTAAAGTGTGCTTACCATGACTTTGTGATGTTTTTGAGTTGGCAGTTGTTTTTTGTTGCCTGGGTGCAAACAAGTCGGTGCGGTTGAAATAGGGAAATTCTGCCAAGGGTAAAATTATAAGTAGGTGCAGGTTTCCTGATGATGGAAGAGGAAAAATCAAATCAATAAATTTATAAATTGCCCAAGGGTTGTGTTTTATTTACGTCACGTTTGCACAGTAGGCAACATTTTGTTAGCTGATTAAGGAAAAAATATTATTGAAGAACACTGTCGAAGGAAATTCAGGAATACCGAAGAAGAACTTAAAAACAAATATGGAGCAAGACTGAATTGCGTTCTTCAGAAAATAGAAAGAAAAGCTTAAGAGGCAGACAGGCAATTTGAGATTTAAGATCATATTGGAAGCTGTAAAGAAGGCAAATTTTGGCTTAACACTTTGACAACCACTGGAACACCGATGAACTTTTTCCTTGAAATTTTTCCTACGAAAACTATATAATAGATTTTCTTCGCAAGGTATTATTAATAGGTAATATTAATAATATAAGATTTTAAAGATTTTATTAGGTACTTTGATGACTTCTAAAATACGTCGCCCACTTGTCTAACAGGCCTTTTATGGTGTATAACGCCTATTTTTCTAACACGCCTTAATTTTGATTTTAAATACCGAATTTTATTTTTGTAGCTTATATATAGAGTTATATAGTGATGTATGGAGCGTTTTTATAGAGTTTTCACTATTGTGGGTTGCATGTGGTAGGAGGTAGGCGTGTTCGTGGGTGGATGACAGCTATTTTTTTCTTCTCATCAGCACAACTAAGTGAACCGCTGGAGCAAAAATCAGAAAATAGAAAGCTTAGAAAGAGGAAATGAGTAAAAGCAAAAGAAAAATAAGTTAAAAAAGTAAATAATAAAGAAAATATTGATGAAATTTAGCAGATGATTTGCAAACTGCAAACGCTTAAGTGGAGTTCTGACTTTTTGGCAAACACTTCTCGAGTGGACTTTTCTAATATAATATTATTGGAAATATTTTCTTAATCATCGATGTTGTTATGTATATAAAATTATTGGGTATGTGACTTTGCATACATAGTATGTACAACTAATAATTTACAAAAATAAAAACAAATAATACAATAAAGCAATAATGTAGGTTATTTTTCAAAACTTCATAGTAATTATTCAGCCTTACCAAAAAACGATTTTAATGTACAACATTTTCAAAAATGTTGAACATTTAGTAAAAACGGTACCAATAAAAACATAAAGTAAGTTTTAAAAATAGATTTTTAAATAAAAAAAAATTAAAAAATAGCCAGCTCAGAAAATACATAGCTTTTTTTGTCTACTGGCTAATAAAACTGGCTATTTTTTTGTCATTCAACTCATGTTGACTTAAGCCTGGTTTTCACTATGTCAATTTCAATGGTCAGTTGTTGTCAGTCACATGAAAAATGCCAACACGTTGTCATTTTTTTCTGTTTGAAAATGACAAAAAATATGAAAACCTGATCTCTTCACATGTTTATAGCAAAAATTGCAAAAAAAAACTGTTATTTATGTGATTTTTTAAACTTTTAAATATCATGTCAAACAAAAAATGACTAAGTGAAAACCAAGCATTATTTATAATTTAAAATTATTTAAAAATTGAAAAATATTAAAAAATTGAAAACTTGACATGTACGAAGAAAGTTTATTTATGCGCTGAGAAATCCTAGCGGACTATAGTGCTCAAAGAAAAAAATATGGTATAAAAACCTACCTCCACGTCGCCGTCATTACAGACTTGCTTTACCATTTACCGCTGCTATTGCCATATCTACAATGGATACCGATTTTGGCCTTGACCCACCACCCACCCACTACTCAAGCTTATAAAATCCTCTGGCTCTATTGGCTGTTAGCTTTAAGATAACAGGCCTCTTTGCATCTGTTTGCAGGAGCCGACAATCCATGAGCAGCCAACAGGCCAGAAACTTCACTCCATACCTAGTCCTTCTGCCAAATTTTTTCGATGTTGTTTTTGGAGCTGTACAAGACAATTTTTCTATCAAGGCACAATTCACATGCGAGTAGATTGCTCCTTAGCTCTTGTAAATATGAACGGCGTAGATCTTGTGGAGTCAGCAACTCTTGACATTCTGTGCATATCGATTTAAGCTGCGGCCAAGTGCCTAGGTTTTTTAGAACGGTGAAAAAAATTCTTCACTCCAGCTGATCTTCGCTTGATGAGGTAAAGCTCATATACTAGCCTAAAAATGGAGTACAATTCGCACTTTTGGACAGGGCCTTCAGGATCTTATTTGGTGCTTCTTGACTGAAATCAATGTCGTGTGATAGATTTGATAGGGGAGAAACCATTTCTTCCTCTTTCTACTCTCTTTGGCATCGACCCAATTTTGGTACAGGCCTTCTGTACAGGTAATAAAATGGGAAGTGTTCAAGAGAAATTCATGGTCTGGCACTCGTTTGTTTTCTACACGCACTCTGGCAGCTCTCAAGGCTCATCTCTATGCTATTATTGCCTTGATGTTCAATAGAACATCTCATTACTGACACAATTCGTTCTTCAATTGCTAGTAAATTGTGAAATAATCTCCCTGCAAGTGTCTTCCCCGGAAGTTTCGAACTGCACACATTTAAAACACACCTTCACCGAAACTACTCTACTTTCGCAACCTCCCACTAATCAATCACTCTTCTCTCGAACTAACGTAATGTGCTTACTCAATTCTCTCCGAGCGTAAGTTAAGCCTAAAAATAAAGTTTTTCCTCAATTTCCTACTTCTCTGAAATATTTTTTTTTTTTTCGAAAAGCGATAAAAATCATTTGTTTTTCTAACAAAATTGACAGTGTTCTCTTCTCTTTTGAAACATCTTTATTTTAGCAAAATAATGCTTGACTCGTGTTTTATTGGTAGCAAACAAAAAGTGTGGAGCTTTAAAAAAGTAACCAGTTTAAAGTAAAACCGATTTTAAGAGAAAGTGTGCAGCTCGTTATTGGTAAGGCTGATTAATTCAAAAAAAGAGCAGTTGTTCTATGATAAAAAAATGCAGCACTATTTATAATCAAAACTATAGAAATTCTTGGAAAAATGAGTTTTAAATGTAAAATCATCAACAGAAAAAAACATCAGCGGCGGAATGTATTGTTAAAAATTTTAAATTTTCATATGTTTTAACGTTATACCTCTCTTTTATTCCCTCTACCGCTCGAGGATGTACTGATGCGAAAGACAAGTCATTTGCATTTTGTACATACTGTGCTATGGTCGGTGAGAACGTGGCATCAAAAATCATTCTCTCAATAACATATGTATTCAATGGATATGATGGGTCTAGACCTCTCCAAAGGAGTCTCTGAGCGTCTTAAACTTTGTAAACGATGAACTTCTTGATGAAACCCCAAGAAGACTCTTCTCCTTCAAGACCCACAAATTCCAACTGCACCTCGTCCAAACTTCAGTAAAATCTAATATATTAATACGAAACGATGAATGCGTTTTATTTTATAAAAATTTTATCGCATATAAACAACCGCCATATTTATTTATTGAGACCGGAAAAAAATTTTCAACCACGTATGTCTCAAGAGCAACTATCGATGACCATGATAGGATAGTTTAAAGCATTATTTTACAGTTTTATCGGCAGAACGTAGGAGTGACTCCATAGGCTGGTTGACACAGAAAAAAAAACTGGTTTGACTCGACTTTTCTTGAATTTAAAGAACAATAATGTTGCGCACTAGAGGCACCAAATCAAAAAATTCGATTCCAATTCAGATGCGAGAAAAAAGAATAACATTTACGAAGATAAGATTACAATATAACAAATATGACAGAAAAAAAACAATATAATCTATCTATACTATTATATAAAAGGAGACTCACGGATTTGCGGCGACGTGTTCTCAATAACCGCTGAACCGATTTTTATAATTTTTTCACTATTCAATTGCTATGATAAGCGAAATTAAAATAGGGTACTACGTTTTTTGCAAAACTTTTTCTTTAATTATTTAAGAATTCATGTCTTTTAATTCATGCTAATGCTGTACAAGCAGCACAACAAGCAGCAGAAAACCAATGCTTAAGCTCTGGCTGTGAGAGTAACTCAGCACGGCTGCCATGTTGTGTCGGGAGCAGTGTGGCCACGACCTGAAAAAAAAGATGCTAAATTGGCCAAAAAAAGAAGTCAAAAAAAAGCTAAAAGTTTTGATAAAAGAAGCTAAAAAAAAACCAGATTTTGCATACATCTTCAAGTTTTATTTTCGTTTTAACATAACATTCATTTTTATATAGGTACATCAGTATCATAGGTGCAAATTTGTAAAAAGCAAAAAATCATATGGTATATATTTATAAAGCAAAATAATACCAGCCTTTTTAATTCAGAATTACTTACTTTTCATTAACTAAACTAACTTTGCATTGCATTAACTTTCATTTCATCATTTAAACATAAATGAAAATAATATGTATATTGAATTAATGTATATTGATGTATATGTATATTGAGTCCTATTAAGAATAATTTGCTCATGGGAATTGTAAAAGGGAGTTCTCATTTTTTAGACAGCTGGATACAGACATCACATGTTATGTTAAAAGTTTTAACTTAAAACACTCATGAATATTCACGGCTGATGAACAAATTTGTTTAAAATTTTCCAAAATTTCTTGAGCCTTAAAAATGGGAATCTCTTTTTTCCAATTCTCGGGAGAAATTTTAAATGAAATTGAAGGTTTGAAAAGTTTATCACTGTCGTGCTAGGAACTTATATTATTTCAACATGGTTTATATCTCAGATATTTTATTACCTCTTCATCAGATAAATCGGAGGAACTGCAGTTTGCATAAGCACTACGTGAATCTAACAGTATGAGATCATCAGTTACCTCAAAGTCATGACAACATTTTTGTAATATTTTTAGTGAACATCAAATATTAAGCAACGAGTTAGGCATATTAATTTTAAATCTGTTTCTTTGCTTAGTTTTAACAATTTTCATTGCACTAAAGAGCGTTACTAAGCGGTAAAACTAAGAAACTGAAAACCAAATTGACGTGCTCAGAAAAAGATTTTCAGGCAGCGAGTTTTAAAAGTGCTTTACTTCTACCCAAAACTCAATTGTAGAGAACAGGCTTGACCATTTTCGTGTCAACAGTTTTCGCCATTGAAGCTCAATCGAGGTAACTTCGTTTGCGGAATATTTAGACTTTTCATTTGCAAAATTAGAAAATATATTTGGTTTAACAACGTTATGAGAATTTTCAAATAGAAAAAAAATCGATTTAACATTCATTTACATGTGAAACGAGGGAGCTCTTAAGGGCCCTGCGTTGCTGCCAGATGCAAATTTTTATTACTACACACTAAAATATTTGTATAGAATTTTACACCGATCGGTGTTCCAGGGAGTCCTACACCGTTCGGTGTTAAAAAAACACCGTGTCAAAATGCTAGAATTTTATATCCGAAAGGGGAAATTTTTTCAAACCGATCGGTGTTAATAACTAAATATCCGAAGGATGTTTGTGTCAAACCCTGTCAGGTGTTTATTTAGAATACGCAAAATTATGATTTTTTTCAACACTGAAAGGTGTAATTTTTTACTATTCGGAAATATGTGCTTTTAGTATTTTAATTTATTCATTCAAAATGCTAAAAATAATGTTATACCAAATATAATGGCATTCATGCTCAAAATTTGGATTGGATTTAATTCTATTTAAACCGTTTTTTTTTTTATTTTATTACTTTGATGTCAATTTTGGCCAGAACTGTTTTCACGAACATGACTTATAATTCTGGACTTATATTTTCAGTCTTGTGAAATTTCAATTTTCAATTTGTTTGTCAATGCTAACGTGATTTCCATGTTGCTTTTCTTCTATGCCTTTCTTATTTTACACCGATCGGATAAGTTTGTCATATCACACCGGGTAAGTGGTGTAAATAAACACCGTTCGGTGTAAAAAATGTAAATATTCGCTCACCGGTGTAAATTTATTTTGGAAATTTTTTAGTGTGTACTTATTTTTGCCTGACTATTATTTGTGTTGCATTTAATCGGCAAATTTTTTAATTGTTAATAAATCTAAAAAAGGCTGTTTTCAAAGTAAAAAAAGGCTAAAAAAACACGAAGCTAAATCGTAAATCTCGAGGCTAAAACGCAAATAAAAAGGCTAAATCTAGCCTCGAAAAGGCTAAAATGCCACACTGGTCGGGAGTTGCTCTCAGTTTAGTCTGTTGAGCAGTGTTGCCAACAATCTGACATCGTATTTGTTATGGTTTTCAGACTTGAATTGTTTATACATATTTACAGTCAAAAAATCTTTTTCCTCTTATGCCTGATATATAACCAAATTATTATTTTGTTATTTATTGCAAATGTTATTCATCGACAATAACACAATCTCGACGGATTGAAAGCTTTATACAATAGTTCAGATTTAAAATTTGTTTTTATGGCAACACTAGCTACTTTTTTGCAGTCAACTTCTTGCTCAGAGAGAAATATAAATATATTAAAATCTTACCATGAAATGGGGGATGAAATTTTTTATTGTTGTAGTTATTTCAGTATACAAATATTCCATTGCATATGCTCAAATGCTTCTCAGAGGATCTCAGTACGATCTGAAATGTCGCATTGATATGTCATTGTTTGTGTTCATCTGCGCAGAAATTATGTTCATGCATACAACCTTATAAAATAGATTTCCTTTAAACTTTTCAATAGGTTTATAATTTTTGTTTTTATTTTCCAACGTCTTTTTTAAAATCAAATAGGTTGGTACTATGAAATGAAGTTGTAACAAAATGATGACCATAAATGTAGAGGAATACCAATAAAACTTTTTTAATTTAGTTGGATTTTCGATTTTGTTCCAAACAGAAGCCTTCCAAACAGAAGTTTTTTATTTCGCGTGTTAATAAATGTTGCACATTAAAAGAGTTATTGTGATTGGAGCATATTTTTTATTTTTAACCGATTTCAAAAAGGAGGAGGGTCTCAAGTTGGTTGGTTTCTCTGTTTTTTTTATAATAGCATTATAAATAATGCATTTGCATTGGTCTCCAGTAGTTTTAGTTGAACCTTACACAGAGGGAAAAACCTATGGACTCAATACATAAATTTATGTACTCATCGCATAGTTTTCTGCACACAAAAATTTTACATTTTTCATGTATTGAGTACATGTTTAAATCTTTATTGACTACATAATGCTTTTAAGTGGTTATGTAGTCAATAAAGAATTTTATGTACTCAACGCATAAATATGTGTCGTGAATTCATGGATGTATGTGGTGAGTACATGCTCACTGTACTCATCGCAAACTGTTACAAATAATTTTATGTAATGAGTAAAGATCTTATGTACGTATTACATAAATTATTGACTCAGTACATACATAATTTACTCATTACATATTTGGAGTACATAATTTTATGCAATGAGTACATACATTATTTACTCATTACATATTTTAAATGCATAGTTTTATGCAATAAGTACATGCATAATGTATTCATTATATATTTTTTGTTCATAATTCCATGTATTGAATATATACACAATTCATGTCTGTGCCTAAATCACCCTCTTAACAAATGCAATAAATAACTTAATAAAGAAATGACTAGATTTCACAAAATAATTGCCAATTACTTATAGAAACCCAGCCATTTATTTCTTATCCAATCATCGCTTTTGTTCTAGACTACAGTGGATAAACTTATTCCCGCTCTGATTTTATACAGACTTTATAGGTGTTGCTTATTTGAAAATCAAGAAACGAATGACAAAACAGCAAAATCGTGTGCCGATGTGCGACAGATACGTGTACTGAGTCCATATGTTATGTACTGAATAAATGTGTCACTTGAATCGTATAAGGGGGACGTGTACTGAGTCTATATTTTATGTATTGAGTAAAGTTTTTGTAAAAAATTACATAACACGTTGATTGAGTACACGTTGCTTGTATCTATTAAAGTCTGCTATGTATTCAACACATAACATGATGTATTGAATACATTTTTTATTCATTTTAAAAAGTGAATAAATTGATATGTAGTCAGTACACGCTCCCTTTACTCAGTAAATACTGCTCTCGTTGCGTTCTCATACAAGTTGCAGTGCATAGATTTTACATAGCTGTCTATGTACTGACTACATAACTTTTTCCCTTAGTGTAATATTATAATTCAACTTTTGAATGGTTTTCCATTATATTAGACAGCCTGGCATAAGCTACGCAGCGCATGTAAAACGCATCGAAAACGTATGTTTGACGCATATTTTAGTGTTTA
The DNA here is from genome assembly GCA_958299015.1 of Tetanocera ferruginea. Lineage (NCBI taxonomy): Eukaryota > Metazoa > Arthropoda > Insecta > Diptera > Sciomyzidae > Tetanocera > Tetanocera ferruginea. Next base: position 120,195,717 of record OY282641.1, on the reverse strand, counting down.
AAGGATGCGTAAGTTAAGCATATTTTAAACAAGCTGTTAACATCTTCTTTGTATATTAAAATGATTGTATGTACAAGTAGACTTCAAAACCGCTAAACCAATTGTTATGAAATTTTCAGGGAAACTCTAGCAAAGTCTGCAGAGCGCTCCTGTGAAGTTTGGCATCGATATCGAATAGCTTTAGAATTACATGTTGCACAGCTCCAAAATTCTGTATTTGACCTCAATTTTCACGTGCTGTTTTACTGGTAAAATTTTAAAGCCGTTGCAGAAGGGGCGTGACACTTTTAAGGCATTCAAACTTTTCAGTATAATTTAAGAAACATAAGTCACAAATTTGTGAAACTCGGAAGGAATATAACATTTAGTCGTGTCCATCCACTGGAAAAATTCAGCAAGCATTGGAAATTGGGTCGTGACACCATCAACATAGTTTAAATGTTTAATATCGAATAGCTGTGGTACTTAATGTTTCATAATATTTAAACTCAGTATAAATTTAATTTTTGGAAATGTCTTTCGACAAGAAATATAGCACGGGCATTGGAAAACGGGGTGTGAATCCGCCCATACAAGCCAAATTTTTAATAGCAAATAGCATTGGAAATAAAAATCGCTGATCAGTGAAATTCCGAAGGGAGTTGCCATTTGGTAATGTCCTTCTAATAGAAAACTGGTCTGAGCTTTGGTCAAGTGGGTGCACCTTCCCCTACAAGCTACATTTTTGATCGAATAGGTTCTGAAGTCACAGATGAAGTACATGTGTTTGTCTAAGGCTGCGTGCATTTTCAACGCCGATTCAGACAGACAGGCAAGCTGAAATCTGTGTGAACAAATGAGATACAAATATCTATCTCTCTCGCTTTTTCACACACTCTGCGGACACAGGCAGGCAGTCTGAATCGGCGTTTACTATGCACGTGGCCTAAGGCGTAGCAACGCGCGCCGGGTATTGCTAGTAAGTTATAAGAGGCAACAAATTATGTTAAAATTATTTTTTCAATAACTAAAAAGTTTAGCAGTTGAAATGAAGAGTTTTTTATAAGTGTAAATATTTAAAATATAAAGTAGAAACAAAACAAGTATCAATCAACAAGGATTATACTTCAAACCATATGGATTGCTTCTACGCAGTGGCGTTCTTAGGGGAGGCGGGGGGTGGTCCGCCCCGGGTACCACCATTTTAGGGGTGACACCTTTTCGATTTTTTATTTTTTATTTCTCAAAATGGTTTTTATTGCATTTAGAAATTTCTTTTATTGGTGACACCATGGATATCCGTCCCAGGTGACACCAAGCCTAAGAACGCCTCTGCTTCTACGTCCTCATTGAAAAAACTTCTTTAGAAGGCTACCTAAAAGACTATTAACCAATGTCTATTTAATAAAACTAGAGTTCGACAATGGCCGAAATTCAACCTTCTCACATACATTTTTTGTTGATTCAATACAAAATTAATGTGAAAAACAAATTTTCTTGAAAAAACTTATCAAAATCGCTTGAGAAACATGTGAGAAAATGGTTCTTAACTGTTTTCCATACGCCTACCATATTAAAAAGTGCCTGAAGGCATTTTAATAGTGCCTTCAGGAGGCATTCTCATTAACATCTAAAAGGCTATTTTAATAGCTTGGCTTGTGCAAGGCAATGGTTAAATATTTTCTCAGGAGCATTTTGTCTTATACCTTCTGAATCATGGAATGCCTTAAAATTTCCTGGGAGTTTTCCTGGAAAATAACTACTAGAATCCTTTCACTGAAGGCCTCCAAGAAGTTTTCCATTGAAAAATTCTAGAAGCACTTTTATAGAAGACTTTCTCCCAATGAAAGCATTCCTCCCAATGACATGCATATGTTAAAAGAATGCCTTCTGGTTATAAAAGTAGAAGGGATGAAACTCACGACTTTCACTTCTATTTGACTCTCTTTTGGAAGCACTTTTTTTGCTGGGTATTTGTATTTAGATATTGAAATATATTATAATATTTGAGAGGAATTTTTATGGGAAAATCCTTACCGACAAAAGCATATGCTCAAAAGTGTGGTATACTTAACTAAGACGATGCTAATGAACCTAGTACTCATTATGTAGCTTACTATTAAAAAATAATAATTTTAAAGAATATTTCGATAGTTTCGAAACTAATAATCCACTTAAAATTGTAAATTAACTCCTATTCAATATTATTACGAACAAAATTGTTACGTTTTCCAGTCAACATATTATGATTAATCGTTAGCAGGGATGATATTTGAGTGGAATAGTACTTTTTTGAATACTATTGCCTCTACAAAAGTACCCGAGTACCTTCTTGCCGAAAAGAGTTCCCTGGTACTTTTATGTTTAATACTTTTAGTATTCATTTCATATTTAACTCCTTATAACACGCATAGCTTTCACGATTTCATAATTTACTCATAATTCCATAATCTTCCTCATAGCTTTAACTCATAATTCCATATTTTTTTTAAACCCCCACGCGTACTGCGTAAGGGGTATATTAATTTTGTCACGACGTGTGTAACACCCATAAGGAGGCGTGGTAGGTATAGAAAAGTATATATATTCTTGCTCAGCATCACCATCTGAGTTGATTTAGCTATGTCCGTCTGTCTGTCCGTCTGTCCGTCTGTCCGTCTGTCTGTCCGTCTGTCTGTCTGTGGACACGATTACAGCCGTAATTTTCAAGCTGTCGAGTTGAAATTCGATATTTAAGCTTTTTTTAAAAAAACTAAGTTCAAGTTCGAGAAAGGGCTAAATCGGATGAAAACCACGCCTACCTCCCATACAACCCCAATGATGAAAACTCCATAAAGAAACGAATATTTACGCTACAGAACTTAAACTCGGTATTTGTATAGTCTATGACAAAACTTAGGTGTGTTAGAAAAATGGGCGTCATCCACCCACTAACACGCCCACCTCCCATACAACCCTATTATTGAAACCTATATACAGAGGCTTGTGTCGAAGCTATAAAAGTGAAATTAAATATTTATTATTTTTATATAAAAATTAAGACGTGAGAGAAAAATAGGCGTAGTCCATCCACGAACACGCCCACCTCCCATACAACCCCAAAATTGAAAACTATATAAATAGGCTTCTGTCGAAGCTACAAAAGTAAAATTAGATATTTATTCTAAAACCAAGATGTGTTACAAAAATGGGCGTCATCCAACGATGAACACGCCCATCGGTGTCCATTCAATGGTGTTCATTCAACCCATAATATTGGAAACTCTATAAATAGGCTGATATTTAAGCTACAGACCTGAAATTGGGTATTTGTGTATATTATCAAAATTGACATGTTAGAAAAATTGGCATCAACCACTCAAGAACACGCCCACCTCCCAAATAACCCCTAATTGAAAACTTTACTTTGCAGGAAAATAATTTGATATGAATGTATTTTAGACGTCATCAAAATAGTAAAATTTTTTAAAGTGTCATATAAAAAGAGCTGCAATTTAAGATTTTGTACCATTGCGAATCGCCAGTGGGGGTATTTTAACTTCGGCTAAGTCGAAGATATACCTTACTAGATTTTTTAAAATACAATACATTTCATAACTTTAACTTCAAACAGTGTTATGTAATTAAAAGTTATTTAATGCAGATTGTTATGAAAATCGTAACGAAAATCGAATAAAAAGTACCCTAAACAATAAAAAAGTACTATTTGCCTTTATAAAAAAGTACTCTCGAAAATGATCTCATATCATCACTGATCGTTAGATATAAACTGGCATTTTCTTAAGAGAGATGATGGCCGCACAAAGAATTAAATTCTTCCCATTAGCTGGAATTGATCCCGGGCTTCCATTAACATAGCTGTTAATACTCAACAAACAGACCAATATGTTCCTAATTATTATTATTACATTGAAATATAAGAAGAATTTTGGCTTTTCATCATACAAAGATTTTGTTATTGTTTTTTATAAAAAATCATTGTATTCATATTAAAAAAGTTCAGGGTTGATGATGAAAATCTGATCAGAAATGGCATAATACAAAAACCTTTTATGTAGGCAAAAAACTTTTCCCAAACATGCTCCTCTCCAACCATTTCCTTGTCTAGTAACAGTTGCTTAACTTTTGCATAAAACAATTAATATTGTTCTACAGTACAATTGAACTTGTCTCAGCTCGATTGATCAGCCAAAGTCACTTTACAATTGATGATGATGATGATGATGATGATGATGATGATGATGAGGGAAAATAGTTCGTTTCAAACTTTAATCCACCAGCTGTAATACAGTTCGAAATAAGTTGGTATTTTAAAAGTTTTAAAATATTCAAACTGCACTTAAACGTCATTCATTTAATGTCAACTAAAAAGACATTTAAGCTAAAAGCTCACTTGTCTGCAAAAGTTTTTCTGGTAGCATCATTAAAAAAAAACAAAAAAAAAAAAATTGAAAGAAATTGCCATAGAATCTGCTCAGACAACTACGAATGTTAGTGGTAGCAGTAATGCGGCCCATAACTCTGAATCACCCGCCCAAAATGCAGGTGAAAAAATGACTGCTTTAGTCGCCCAACACCATCCACCGCTATACCATTTCCACAATCAGCTGGTACAATGTGGGAATTTGTAAATTGCATTTTAACTCTTTCTCCATGATTTATGAGCTAAAGTTGTCTCATTCTATAGCTCATGGCGTACTGCTCGCACATGTAGATATTTCTTAATATTTTTTTTTCCTGAAATCTTCTTTGGTTTTTTGTGTCTGTCGCAAACAATTCGTAGCTGCAAAAACTCTTCAGCGTCTCTCTGTGGTCACTTTGCTAGTCCTTGCTGCGTCCTTTGATGGTATTTTTTTTTTTACTTTTTTTCATTCATAGATTGTTGTTTTTTGACCAATGTGCCGCCTCACATTTTACGTTTCTATGCATATTTGCCGAAGGTACAAGCGCACCATCAACAAACAGTCCAACAGACAGTCAGAGCGGACAAGCGTAATAAATCAAGTTTAGCAGCTATGTAGAAGCAAAAAAGAAAAAAAAAAACAAAAACAGAGAAAGCAAAAGCAAGGATGTAGGTGCGGTTTGCAGTACAAAAGCGAGATTTTTTGGTCAACTCCAATTTTTTTGTGCATTGCCATAGAATTGACTAGTTTTTTTTTTTATTTTTGCAAGTTACGGGCGGTAAGCTTGGACAGCACTGGTATTTAGTGAATGAATTTATGCAATTATGGAAATTGAATGAAGTAGAGTTTTGGTTTTTTTTCTTTTTTTGTTGTGTGTACTTTTTTTTACTTTTTCTTGCACTTTTGTAGGTGTTTCTGGTTTTCTAGTTGATGAGTTTAAAGCACGTATACATAAAGAATTACTTAGTAATCGGAATAATTTTTTTGCGAGTTTTTTTTTCAAACAGTTTTTTATAGAGTTTTTCTGGTATTTTTTTCAGACTAAAATTTATAATTTGAATTACAAAACCAACCTTTTGCTTAATGAAATACGGTGCAACTCATGATAACTATAAACCAAACAATTAAGTTACTGTGAAGAATAATTATATGTAGACATAACCTTATTATCTTATAAACCTTGTGATAATAATGTAGAAAATATATATAAAAAAAAACAGGACAACATGACAAGAATATTTCATAAGTCTAGTGTTTAAAGTATATAAAATGTGTGTATAAAATACATGAACCAGTACAAGGTTCATAAACGCCATGAACAATACAAATGGAATTGGAATCATGCACAATATTTGTGTATAAAGTTCATAAAATGCATGAACATACACAAGTAAAACAAGAACTTTTCATGAGGTTAGTGAAAAAATTGCACGAATCTCATGTAAAGACTGTCCCAGAAATAACTGTGCTTTTGTTTTTTTTTTTTATTGTAAAAAAACCAATGATGTTTATTAACAAATTTTTTCAGTTTATTATTAAAAAAATTTATGCACTTTCTGATTAAGGTCCTTCATTAGGTTTTATACCGACCTTTCGTTGACCTTAGTGTATAACCGACGCCATTTACGTCGAAGTATTTTTATGTTTTTCGCAGTTTGTTTGGTCGTCTTTATTTTCATTAAAGCTGAGTAAACATTATCTTTCGATTGGACGAAGTTCGGGGCAATTCGAAGGATTGGCTTCTCTTGGTTCCACAGTGACATTATTGGCTTGGTACCAATTCATCGTTCTCTGGGTGTAATGACATGTTGCTAGGTCAGGCCAAAATAGTGCTGAATCTTTGTGCTGACGTATAAAAGGCAGCAAACGCCGCTCCAGACACTCTCTGATGTAAATTTCGGTGTTGATTGTGCGATTTGTCACAAATTCCTTATTTCGCAGACCATATTTGCAAATGGCCTGCCACACTATCTATTTCTTTGGAAATTTGGTATGTTTTTCGGTGGTAAATTAAGAGGATACTCCACCTCTTCCAACCGCAGTATAATATCCGTGTCCAGGTAACTGCTTGAAATCCGCTTTGCACTACGTTTCATCGTCCATGATCACGCAATCAAATTTGGGCAGGTAATCGCGCTACAGTTTTCGAGCCCTCCTCTTGACTTCGGCGTCCTTTTCTTCTGACCTATCAGGTACTTTTTGTAATTTATAGCTCCACAGGTTGTAAAATATTTTAATCCGTTGAACACTTGACTTCGATGTTCCCGCTTTTGCTGCCATATCACGAACCGAAGTGCCTGGATTCTGAGTAAACAGCCACTTAAAGTTCTGGGCCACCGCTTGGTTTGCTGGACCACTTTTTCTCCCTGAGCCTGGCATTTTTGACAAAGGGGTAAGCTGTTCGTATCGTTTTATGGTCCTTCCGACAGTTTTTACGCACACGCCAACTTCCTTAGCGATCTTTTCGTACGTGGTGTTTGAATTTTCCAGGTAATTGCTTTCCGCTTTTCTTTTTGTTGAGACGACATATTTTCAGTAGCTCTTTTATTTTACTTATGAGTATTTTTTTTAAATCTTTAATACTTATACTTTATTTAGGTACCAAATATGTTGCTTTAGAGGTAACACTTTTTTTATAAATAACCTATAAACAAAAGAAGATTTATTTCTGGGACAGTCTTTACTTACATATTCAATGAAAAAGCGAACTACTTTATAAATAAAATAACCGAAATTTATAAAACTCATGTACGAATACAAGGAGCACGAGAACAGTTCATGAGATTAGTGACAAAAATGCATGAATCTCATGTGCATTAACATGGAAACGTAAACTTATTTATGAGTTTAGTGACCGAAATTCATAAAATCTATGTACAAATACAAGGACAGCAAGAATAGTTCATAGGATAAGAGACACAAATGCATGAAACTCATGTACTTATACAAGGTAAGCGTGGATTCTGGTCCGGAAACTAATCATTTTCAGTCACATGAACCTTTAACGATATCAATGTATAACATATTCAAAAGAAAACAACACAAGAACCTGATTAATTCATAAGTCTAGTGTTCAGAGTTCATAAAGAATGTGTGCAAAACATGTGAATTAGTAAAAATTTTGTAAATGTCGTTAAAAAATTCAAGTGGTATATGAATCATTTTAACTTTTGTGTATAAATTTCATAAAATTCATGAACAGTTCATGAGATAAGTGACAAAAATACTTCAATCACATGTACATTGTACATACATATAAAAGGGAACAGTGAACTACTTTATAAGTTAAGTTCCAGAAAATCATAAAATTCTTGTACAAATACAAGCAGAACGATAGCAGTACATGAGGTTAGTGAAAGCATGCATGAACCGCATGTGCATATCTAATCTAATATATAAAATCAAATGTTTGTCCTTCAATCTGTCTGTCTGTATGTCTATCTGTCTGTCTGTTCCGTATAGGCCCGCGCACCGCTTTTCCAATTGAGCTGAAATTTGAACACCGAGTACGTTCCATAGAGAGAAAGATCATAGAGGGTATAAAAAAGTAGGCGGAAGTATATGGGCGTGACGCTCTGTAATCTTATATATAAAAAACAAGTGTCCTGCTCCGTGCTCTATATCGCTCAAACTGTTATAACTGTTATTGCTGTGCATAGGCTGAATATATTAGACAGGACCAGAACCTGTTTCGCAATTACAGTGCTTTTTATATGAAAAAATTGTTAGCCTAAAAGTATGCACACAAAATTTATTTGATATATATCAGTTAGGACACATTGACGACAATAGGAATAAAATAACATTTGAGGTGCATGAAAAATTTCATATCGTCTACTACTTAATTATTTTGAATACGACCCGTCGTTTGACGGGCTTCTTAACTAGTAACTTATAAACGCCTGGACCGATTTCCATGAAATTTGGTACGAAGGTTCAACTGCTTCCAAAATAAAACATAGGCCATTAAAAAAATGTGGTGACCGTGGCATGTAGGTTAAGTGTGTGGCCTAGCATGTTCGGAGCCCGGGTTCGATCCCTAGCCGCGGCGAAAAGTTGTTTCAATAAAATAATTTTTCTGATCGGTCACCACCTCTCTGCAGACAATGGCAAGCCTCAGAGAGAAAGCAATGCCATGTAAAGCTTCTTGAGAACATGAACTTTAGCCGTTCGGAGTCGGCATAAAACATGTTGGTCCAGTTCTCGGTCAATTGTGTGCAAACATTTAATAACACACATAACACAATTGATCATAAGAAGCTCGGTCGAAGTCCTTTCAAGGGCTGAAATGGCCAATTTGTTTTTTTTTTTTCTATAAAAAATTCCAAAGGCTTCCGCAAGAGGGCGCTTTAAGTAGTGCGTTTTAAAGACATAATAACTCCTAAACACCCGTATCGATTTTAATGAAATTTGATATGAATGTTCAACTTCACCCAGGATGAAACATAAAATAGAAAAAATTCCAAAGACTTCGGCAAGAGGGCGCTTTAAGTAGTGCATTTTTAAGACTAAATAACTCCTAAATGACTTGACCGATTTTACTAAAATTTGGTACGTGAAAAAACCTGACCCTGCATTAGAATTGAGGCTATTTAAATTTCAGAAAACTTCCGTGAGAGGGCGCTTTATTAAATCGACTATGTCTGGCTCATTCAGGTCAAAACGAATGAAATGATTTTCATGAATCTTGACAAGCATTTGTATCTTTTACAAAAATAGGTCCTCCGCTTTTAAAAGTTCTTTCGACAAAAATCAAGAAATGAGCCGAAGGCAAACAAAGTCAAGAACCAAAGACTAACGAATAAAAATAAGTTTAACGAGTACGAGTAGAAGCTATATAAAGATGAACAAAAATCAACCGAACAGTATCGACCAAAACCGAAGTTGAACGAAGACAATCCAAAAATCGAATCGATGCCAAAAAGATTTTTTTAAAATTGAAAGTTTTTTTGAGATAAAAATGCATATTAAATGCATGCTTAGAAAAACTTTAAACGAATAATTTTTCTCGAAATGACTTTTTTCAAACTGGCTGACTGGTATTTTCCTCAGAAACCAGACGCCAAATCGAGAAGTTGAGGATGTCATTTTTTTTTTGTTGTCGTGTCCAGCTGGTACAGTTTTATGGAAATTTGACAAACGCTTTCGTCGCAAGGAGCGAGCATAACCCCAAAAAATTATAATTTAAAAATTTTTAAAATTTAATTTTTAATTTAAAAAATGTTAAAATGATAGCAGTTTTAAAATCGTCTTTTTCCTGTGTTCGTGGCACAACTTCGACAAATTATTATTTATTTACAAATACACATCAACAGTGAACGCAAAATTAATGCAAGCTTTGTTTGTTGGTTTGACCTAAAATTATTTAGTTTTTCTGTAACTTGTCAGGCATTAAAATCTTGGGCAGATGGAATGAAGTTCGTCGTTTGTGCTCAAAGCAATTTATTTGATTGATTCATTAAAATCTTCTCCAAGATCAAAGGTGAATTTTCTAAACTTCAGTTCAAAAGGTAAATAAAAATTGCAATGCATAGAAATGAAGTCCTTCATGTTTTTTTTTTTCCAACTCCGCACAAAATAACTCCTTTTTGTTTTGTTTTCATTTTCAGACATCAAACATGTCTGATAACAGACAGAAAACATATTCAGACATCAGCCAACAACTTGTTCGATATTAAATTGATGCTTTGTCATGAAGATAAAAAGAAAAAGAAGACAAAAAAAAAAAAAAAAATAGCAACGTATATCTACTTGTTATCAGCGTAATCCTTTTGTGGATGAAAGAAAAATTATTGCCATGACTAACTGTTAAATCCATATGTTTTTAACAACATCCTTACCTTATCTCAACGCTTGCATAACCTAACATAATAGAAAAATCAAATAAAAATAAACTGCTAAGAATGAATCAGTCGCTTCTTCCAACATCAACAACTACTTCAATTAATTTTGAAAGCAACTGCCACTAGACGCCATCTTTAAACTTTCACACTTATATACTTCCGTGCCATTCAAAGAATTTATTTGTTTTGTTATTCTCTGTTATTTTTATTTTCTTTTTTATTTGTTTGTTTGTGTATCTTGTTTGTTGTTTATGTTTTACCTTTTTTCTTTCATTTGATTTATTCTTCATATTATTTTATTTTATTATGTCTCTATAGCCAACTCTTCAAATGTGTTTTTCAGTCTGTGTGTGTTTGTGAAGCATATATTTTCTGTTCAATTTCATTTGCAGCAACGTTCATTCAATAGTCTCGTCCTCTGCGAAAGCAAAAGTCCTCGCCAGCGTCCGACAGACATTATTTGTAATTGATTTTTCTGGTGTAAAAATTTAATCACGCCACGTGGACAGACATAGTGAAGAAAGAGCGAGGAAGCGTAGGGCACATCAGTGTCTGAGTCAAGCTGAGCGACCCGTCAGAAGCTCACGTTGCGCCTGGCACAAAGCAGACGCATGAATGTCGTCTAGGAGCAAAGTGTTTCCCGCTTTACTGTCTGTCTGTCTCAGTTACACTCTACTACATAGTTTGAGCCTTTTAAGTGGTGCTCACCTCTTCTCATCCCACCACAAATCTTCGCTGCTACACTCAGAAACTGACATTAATTTGAAGCGACTGAATCATTTGAACTCTTGACATTGGCAAACTGTGAGTAGCAAGACAAGTAGTTGAAGGAAAGAAGATGGCGCAGGCAATAGCTGTTAGATTTATTTCTTGCCTTAATGTTCGCATTTAAGTTTGAGGATTTGTGCTGGCAACATGTTAAATAGTTAAAAGAAAAAGTTTTAGCCTGTCAACCTGTTTATATGTTTGATGGCTGCGCATTTGTTCAAACCAATTAAAGTAATTATAAAATGTTTCACTTTGTCTGAGTATGTTTGTTATAAGTATGTATGAGTGTGTGTGTATGTGAGAGGTTAAGTGAACATTTCATGTTTGCAGTTCTTTTTAATTAATGGTGCGATAATTTAAACTTTTAAACCCATGAACTTTGACTTTTGGTGTAACTATCGTACGTCTTAACACACGCATCCCGCAAAAGTTGGGTAGTACTTAAAGGCTACGAAGCGTTTTTTATTGGAAACTGGAAAAGTGTTGTATGAAATATTACTCGATGATATGGTTGCTTCACTGAAGGTTACGTCTTTATCCACTTGGCACAAGTTAATAACCAATTCATGGCGTTACGAGGCAGTTGTAATAACAAAAATGCACCGACGTAGCAAAGAACTTTTACTTAGCCAGTACCAGTACTAGTACCAGTACCAGTACCAGTACCAGTACCAGTACCAGTACCAGTACCAGTACCAGTACCAGTACCAGTACCAGTACCAGTACCAGTACCAGAACCAGTACCAGTACCAGTACCAGTACCAGTACCAGTACCAGTACCAGTACCAGTACCAGTACCAGTACCAGTACCAGTACCAGTACCAGTACCAGTACCAGTACCAGTACCAGTACCAGTACCAGTACCAGTACCAGTACCAGTACCAGTACCAGTACCAGTACCAGTACCAGTACCAGTACCAGTACCAGTACCAGTACCAGTACCAGTACCAGTACCAGTACCAGTACCAGTACCAGTACCAGTACCAGTACCAGTACCAGTACCAGTACCAGTACCAGTACCAGTACCAGTACCAGTACCAGTACCAGTACCAGTACCAGTACCAGTACCAGTACCAGTACCAGTACCAGTACCAGTACCAGTACCAGTACCAGTACCAGTACCAGTACCAGTACCAGTACCAGTACCAGTACCAGTACCAGTACCAGTACCAGTACCAGTACCAGTACCAGTACCAGTACCAGTACCAGTACCAGTACCAGTACCAGTACCAGTACCAGTACCAGTACCAGTACCAGTACCAGTACCAGTACCAGTACCAGTACCAGTACCAGTACCAGTACCAGTACCAGTACCAGTACCAGTACCAGTACCAGTACCAGTACCAGTACCAGTACCAGTACCAGTACCAGTACCAGTACCAGTACCAGTACCAGTACCAGTACCAGTACCAGTACCAGTACCAGTACCAGTACCAGTACCAGTACCAGTACCAGTACCAGTACCAGTACCAGTACCAGTACCAGTACCAGTACCAGTACCAGTACCAGTACCAGTACCAGTACCAGTACCAGTGCCAGTACCAGTACCAGTACCAGTACCAGCACCAGTACCAGTACCAGTACCAGTACCAGTACTAGTACCAGTACCAGTACCAGCACCAGTACCAGTACTAGTACCAGTACCAGTACCAGCACCAGTACCAGTACCAATACCAGTACCAGTACCAGTACCAGTACCAGTACCAGTACCAGTACCAGTACCAGTACCAGTACCAGTACCAGTACCAGTACCAGTACCAGTACCAGTACCAGTACCAGTACCAGTACCAGTACCAGTATCGTAAATACCGCTATTGTAAAATGCGCTTCGATATCTTTGAACATTGATTGCAAAGTGTTGCAAAGTGTTTTCTTTGTGATGAAAGGTTATTTCTATGACCGAAACCACATCGTGTAATGCTGTCTGCACTGATCTATCTTTGAGGTAGGCGTTGTTGTGCACTACATAGGTTAATATCGTTCAGAGATTCTCTTATGCGAAGATCTATAATTCTCTTCTTCGTTTTCATAAGGAATAAATGCTGCTTCCACTTCTCTCCAGGCTTTTACAATCCTGAAACAACTTGGCTTCATGATCCACTGTCCAGAACCAATTTATCGTACCTAATCAGGACTAAAATCTGCATAAGGATTAGGACAAGTATTAGGAAAGAGAAAAGAAAATACGGATGTATGAACAAGATCTGAGACAAGAATTAAAAAATGTCTTAGAACTTTTAGAAATTTAGAAATTTGAAGATGGTGAAAGACAAGGATTGGCACAAAAATTAAAATAACAACTGTTAAATAGGATAATGACTTCAACAATGAGTAGGATAGTTTTTTGAACAACGTTAAGAATTAAAAAATATACATGTTTTAACGACAAAATTTTTTGGTTTGAAGATCGGACAAAATGTTAAGAACAAAAATTTTTGCAAGAATTAGGAAAGCTATTGTTAGTATTTTGTCCTTGCAAGGACAAAAAAGTAAAAAAATACGTTTTTGCTTCTAAATATCTGCGGATGTATCGATTGTTTAGCCAATGACAGCCATTTTACATTGGGAAAAGTATCATACATAGAGTAATCTTGTATTAATGGCGTATTTCTAATTGCCACGACGCCCAATTATTTTGTACTCATTAATAAACATTTCGTGTAAATGCATTCTCGAGAACTTGTGCATTGCTTTATAGTAAACAATTTATTATTATTTATCCTTGAAAATCGTATACTTCTCAGAAACTTTTTGGGTCAATGCAGAAAAAATAAAATAATTAAAACTACCCCACAGTCTGCTAATAGCAGAGTTGCTTAATTATTATTGAAGAATTTACCAACAAAAGAGAAAATTTGTTTACTCCTCAAAACTTATAAAAAGTAAAAAAAAAACATGTAATGTATAGAAAGATTCAATCAAATTTTGTTATTAGTTATAGGCATTAAATTAGCTTTACTTAAAAATTGACGTAAGAAGTAGCACTGATGGTCTATAAGTTACTCTATTCACTCTCTGTCTCTCTTTCTGCTTTATCTCTTTAAGCAAATTATCCCACTAGGAAATGCGTTCATCACGTTCAAAAAAAGCTTCTTGGCACATACTTCTAGATTCGAATATCATAACCCTTCGATTCCAAACGTCAAATATTTTTTTTATGAAACTTATACTACGGGGGTGTTTATCTCTTGTTACCTTCCTTTGGCAGCGAAGCAGTTATTTGGCAACAATCGTCGAAATTTTTTTTTTACAATTAACGTGAGGTATGGAATTTTTAGTTGACATGTTGTGTTTCTAATTTACGATAATGTTCCTTTTTTTATTGTTTTGTACACATCGCTTTAAGGCTTCCTGTTCATTACCTAAGGTATAAGTGCCTTTTTTTTAATTCGTTAGGCATTAGCAACAGATGAATGGCATAGGAGAGGTGGTCGCCTATCTTCCCACAGGGCTATTACGCAAACTAGTCGCAAGCCGGAGAGTTGTGACTTACAAGAATTGTCAAAACAATAGTGAGAAAAGAGTAACTGTCACGTCTACCTTGTTTCCCTCGATCTTGTGGTGGCGCCAGATATTTTCAAATGAGACTGTGCATAAAGAAGCGAATATTTCACCAATTATAAAAATGATGCTATAGCCCGTTTCAAAAGAGAAGAACAATTTCGCGCATGTTTGAGAATAAGAAAATAATTTTGAGAGCGTTCTTCATTCTGATTCGTCGACATTAAAAAAAAAAATTGAATATTCTCTGAGCAGAAAAATGAATGAAAAAAAATTAATGTATATTCCTGAATTTTGTTGTTCATCGCAACTGCGCTGTGGAAGTACTGAATTTTATTTTTCGAAATCAACCAATCAAAATTGAAAAAAAAGGGGGCGTCAAAAAAAAATTTGTTAGCCGAAATTTCACTTCACAATTTTTTCTTGAGAAAATAATTTATTTTTTATGTAATTTGTATTTGATTTCTCTCACAAGATGCAGGTTGCTACAGGTTGTCGGTGCAACACCGTACTTGTGCGATCATTTGTTCTGAATGTTTGCGCATTTAAATATATAGAAAAATAGTAAAAAACACTCAAAAAAAGCATAAAGTTCAGCGAACACTACAAAAAGAGCAAGAAATTACACTCTAAAAAATTTTCTAGCTTTAAAAATAATTTCTCACTGCGCATCGAAAAATGAAACTAAAAAATGTTCTTCTCTTTTGAAACGGGCTATACCTTCCTTATAAAAAAAATTGTTATCAATATGAGTCAGTCGTAAAATGAAAATTATCAAGAACGTCTTCTCATTGCAGTCGGACATACTGTGGTCGTATACAACTTATCAATTTTGTCAAGTGTTTACATACTTATAATTATTGTTAGTATTTTACTTAAGATTATAAATATATCCATAATGCATAAATTGTATCATTTTTTGTATTGTTTTTACAATTATTGTTGTAAGTTTCATTACTATTTGTATAATTGAGAAGATATGAATAAGGAATGTGTAATAAAAATCAAAACTTATCTATTCCTATTGCATTACAATTTACTTTGAAAGTATCAACAACAATGTATATGAGTATTATAGTTTTCGAAGTGAAACTTCTTTGGCGGCGAGTGAAATTTCAAGGTCTCTTATTCGTGACGCTAGGCTAACGTTTTCAATTCATATGAAAATTTTAAAAAAATTATTGCCGCTGTTGAGAATTGAACCCCGAAAATCGTTGCTCAAGAGTCGGAATCTATACCATTACGCCACGCAGGCACATGATAAACAGATAAACAAATTGTAATTAAAACTGAACACGTAACATACAAAATTAACATTAATATCACATTAACATTAACTTTACATTATTACATAACCGTAACATTAATTTTCATCCTACAAGTATGCACTGAAAAATAAATAGAAAAATAGCTAAAACAGGAGCAGAACGCGTTCGTCAATATAGAGAGCGAATTAGAGCTCTTAAGAATACAGCCGCAGCTGGGTCTGCAACTAATGATAAAGGTAAGGTGATTGCAACAACGGCTGAGTTTCAAAATGCATTTTTACGAAACATCAGTGTATTTTGTTGAATCTTCAAAGAACCAATCCCCAAAAAACACACTGATGCTTTGTAAAAATGTATTTTGGAACTCAGCCATCATCTCAACAAAATTTTAAAGCCAACCAAGTTGATGCACTCGACAATCAACGTTCGCTGCTTTATGAGGCTCTCTATCAACATAGCAATTAATATGACCAGGAAGCAGAAGGTAATAATGAACAAGATTTGCCTCTGCTTTCGAAAGCTTCTTCAAAGAGTACTATGCAAATGCAATCCAGCATTCAAAAAGAAACAATGTTGAGAAGACATTCGAAAGCAACTAAAACACCAACTGAACTAAAACAAGTACCGAAAATAACTGTTATTTTACAATTTTCAAATGAAAAAAATGGTCGAAAGACTTTTTCAAATATACCATTATGTTACATATGTCCTCATCCTCACGAATATTAAGTCACTTTTAAATTTTAAACTGATTCTTTAAAAGTTAATTTCTTGCCTAGTATATTTCGAGGAAAAATAAAGGTTGCATTTGACTTTTATTTTATCGGTCAAAAATATCAGTTATTTTGTGACTTTCATTTTTTCGGTCAAAAATATCAAGCAATTTGTGTTTTCTTAAAGGCCACTTGACAGATTGAACTGTTGACACAATGTGTAAAATGTCTCTCCGATGAGATGAAAATAATAATATCAAAATTTTTTTATCGGTACAATGACTTGAACAAATATTAATTACCTGATATTTTTGACCGAAAAATAAACGGCAGAAAATAACTGTTATTTTTGACCAAAAAAACTATAAGGCACAAAAAACTGTTATTTTTGTTGAAAAAAATAAAAATTAAGAGATAAAAGTTAATATGTGACACTTTCGACAAAAATCATAGCCGGTACGGTCCCTGGATGCAAATATTGAATCAACAAATTATTATTCCATTTCGTATTGATTGAATTTCTGTTCAGATACTTTCTCTCACTATTTCACACAAAAATCTCTCTTATTTCTTACTGTTAAAGAAGTTTCACTTCTGCCACGTGTACGTTGCTACACGCGAGTTTTTTTTATATATGAGTTTGTTTGTTTGCTTTTATATATGGGCATCTCCCAGTGGCACGGACGCGACATTCGCACGGTTTTAATTACTCGAAAAACAAGAAAGAAGCAAAATGAGCCGATATATATATATAAGTGCTCTAACGCGACGATAGAGTGCTACATTTTATAAAAATATTGGCGAGATTTAGTACAAATTAGTTCAAAGTAATAATCAATCATTCAATGAAACGGACGCGACAAAAAACAGAAGTTTTTTTAAGCTCGTATAGAAATACGCAAAATTTAGTAAATTTTGAGAACTTTTTTTTATATGTCGGATTATCTTCCATTTTAAAATTCTTTTAATAAAAATTCAAGTTTTGTTTTATTTTTCGAAATTTATTTTTCAACAATTTGAAAATAAAAACGAGGCAGTCTCGTCAATTTAGTAAATTTTGAGAACTTTTTTTTATATGTCGGATTATCTTCCATTTTAAAATTCTTTTAATAAAAATTCAAGTTTTGTTTTATTTTTCGAAATTTATTTTTCAACAATTTGAAAATAAAAACGAGGCAGTCTCGATCTCGCCACTACTGCTCGCTTCCGTATTCAGATAAATTCTATCGAAAAATTCAGTAGTGCCAGTCGATTCCACCCAAGCTTTGACAGAAGTGTCACCGCTTGCCGTTTTATATTAGGGAACGTACAGTACTACGACATATATATAATATATTTGTTAATGGAGGTCAAAGGATAACTATTCTTAGTAGACTTATGAAATATAAAAATGATCTCTTATCTTTTTTTAAATAGATATAGCACGAATACGGACGCGACATCATGGACGCGACAAATTTTTCCACAGTAGTAAAATACAGTAAAGATGTTCGTTATAAATTTTAATTAAAATACATCATAAAAAGTTGAATTCAAGTTACATAGCAGTCATACTAATTAAAATAAAAAAAAAAAATAAAGTTATAAGCTTTTAGAGTGCTTTATTTTAATGTTTTTCTTCATTTTTGGTGGACCTTTTTTGGGAGATGCCCATATGAGTATTTAACAGATAAGAACAATTTTTTTTTTACAAAAATAACAAATATATAGTCTGGGTTATTGTTTGAAATGCAAAATCTTATATCAATCTCTCTTATGCTTTGGTACATAGTAAAGTAATAAAAACTACTAAGTTCTTTACTTTATCATTTTCTAGACTAAATCAGATAAATTTTCACTTCTTCAAATGATGGAATTAAAAAAATTTTACGAAAACTATGGTACAGCACTGAACACCATCGTCACCATTTCCTCCAACACCACTGCTCTCAGAACAAAACAACAAAAAATAGCAAAATTCGGCTTAACCTGACAATGAAATAGATCACAACAACTAATACCCAAAATGATGCTTCCACAGTCTAGTCGTGCGTTGTAAAACGCTTTTTTTTTTTGTCCCTCTTAAAAGCGATGCTCTTACTCAGTCTACAACAGAACATTCGTCCTCCGGCTGCCACCACAATAAAAAAAAAATAAAACATTTATCATTCAATATCCTGCGTTCACAGATTATTTATAACGCTTTATTTCACAAAATATGTGCACTATTTATCTTTTTTTTTTCTTCTTTTTATTTCCATCTCTCTCTCTCATTCTTGGTCTGTGTGTGTTTTTGCCTCCTACAACGCAGTGCTACGCGACGAATTCCGTCTGGAGCCACAAAATACACGCATTGCACAGGGAGATACAGCGCTGTTGGAATGTGCCGCACCACGTGGTGTACCAGAACCTATGGTCATGTGGAAAAAAGGTGGCCAGAAATTGGATTTAGAAAGTTCAAAACGAATACGCATTGTGGATGGCGGCAATTTGGCCATACAGGATGCACGTCAGAGTGACGAGGGTCAATATCAATGTATTGCCAAGAATCCGGTAGGCGTGCGGGAGTCAGCGGTGGCCATGCTAAAGGTTCATGGTAAGTATTGAGTGGGTGTTGGCATATTATGGTATGTTTTTTCCAAAATTTCTAAAGTGTCGTGTTAAATTGAGTGAATTACGTTCTGTTACCAAACATAGCTATTGTTGTAAAAATATAAAAAAATTTAGCCACTAACTAACTAGCAAATTATTGATATGTTGTATTCCATTAGTTTACTTTGACAGTTTTCTAGACTTGCTTTTAATTCATATGTGTTGTTTTTCTGCTTTTTTTCTTATTCTTCTTTTTCCACTACAGTAAAGCCATTTATTATACGTGGCCCACATGATCAAACGGTGTTGGAAGGCTCATCGGTGACTTTTCCCTGTCGTGTTGGCGGTGATCCAATGCCGGATGTTTTATGGTTGCGCACAGCTTCGGGTGGAAATATGCCACTGGGTAAGTAATTGGGCTGGTCTATTCTGGCTACATATTTATCGATGAAGTGGTAGGCAAGCAAAAATATGTTGGGCGTTCACATAGTTTAGCTTATTTATTTAGTGTTTGCACAGAGTTCTGCTGTGTGCGTTATGTTTTCAGCATTATTGTTTTCCTTTTAACTACTTTCATGGGAGATTTTTTCAATTGCGTGTTCTTTTTTAATCGAATTTTTAATTTGCCTTTCGTAACATGAGAAGATTATTAGTTTTAACTTGTTTGTTTCTAGGCTATGCAAGGAAAAGTTCAAAATATTCGAAATTGCGTTACGAAATTAGGTTTTCAGTCTGTTCATTAGCCTATCTTCCTTTCTTACTTCTTATCTTTTTTGCATGTTTATAAACTTTATATTTTATTTTTAAGAAATGTTCTGGTTATGTTCCTAAACATTCCCTTGATCTATTTTTTGACTTCTGTCATATTCGTATATTTTTAAATCCATACATTTTCAATGGCTTCTACTAAATGTTTTTTTACACTTTAAATGCTTTTTGCAGATCGCGTTAGTGTCTTGGAAGATCGCAGTCTTCGTCTGGAGCGCGTTACAGTTGCCGATGAGGGCGAGTACAGCTGCGAAGCGGATAATATTGTGGGTGCCATTTCAGCCATGGGTACTCTAACAGTCTTTGGTAAGTACAAAACACAAAAATAATTCCAAATTTAAGCTAAGCTTGCTAGTCAACCCATGCAATAAATCCCATAATAAAAAAATTAAACTTATAACATCCTCCCCTCAATCCAACAGCACCACCAAAATTCGTCCAACGTCCCACTAGTAAATCCGTTGAACTAGGCGCTGACACCTCACTCGAGTGTCGTGCTACCGGCAATCCACGTCCGACCATCTTTTGGACCATCAAAAACAATCGCTCGTTAATCTTTCCGGGTGCCCCACCGCTTGACCGCATGCAGAGCATCAACAGCGAAGACGGTCATTCAATTGTAACGCTTACAAAATTTCAGCGTACCGACAAGGATATGGTTGTCATTTGCAATGCCATCAACGAAGTTGGCACCATTACCTCACGCGCTCAACTTACACTCGATTCGCAAGAAGATCGCCCACCGCCTATCATAATTGCTGGACCTGTAAATCAAACACTGCCTGTAAAATCAATGGCTACGCTGCAATGCAAGGCTATTGGCCTGCCAAATCCCACGATATCCTGGTATCGTGATGGCATACCAGTGCATCCCACCAATAAGGTCAATATAACTTCCGCGGGTGATTTAATTATATCTGATCTGGATCGTCAGGAAGATCAGGGTCTGTATACATGTGTTGCCAGCAGTCGTACTGGCAAGTCTACCTGGAGCGGTTATCTGCGCATCGAGGTGCCTACAAATCCAAACATAAAATTTTATCGCGCACCTGATCATACGAAATGCCCCACTGCGCCGGGACAACCGAAGCTTCTAAATGCTTCTAGCAGCTCAATGACTATTGTTTGGCCCTCGAGTGATAAGAGCGGCGCAGCAACGCTGCTAGGCTATACAGTGGAGATGTTCTCGACCAACAAGAGCAAGACTTGGATACCCTTAGCAGCGCGCCTAAGTGAGCCCATCTACACGGTGGATGGTCTGTCGCCAGGAGCAGCCTATATGTTTATTATAAGAGCAGAAAACACCTTCGGCTTTTCACCACCTAGTGCCATCTCCGAGGCCATCATAGCCGGCAGGCCGGTAGGTGGTGGCCTAGGTGGCGTCAGCGGCAATGGCAGACATTCGACAGATGCCAATCGTGATCCGATACTAGGGGAAGTTGAGAATCTGTTAAGTAGCAACGATGTGGTGGAGCTGCTGGAAGCAAATGCCACCGACTCGACAACTGTACGTCTGTCGTGGGACATTGACAGTGGCCAGTATATTGAAGGATTCTATATTTATGCACGTGAGCTGCATAGAGCTGAATATAAGCTGATGACCGTCTTAAATGCGGCTGGTAGCGGTGGACCATCAGCCTGCTCGGTGCAGGGTCTGGAAAAGGCGGCTACGTATGAGTTTTTTCTTGTGCCATTTTACAAAAACGTGGTAGGCAAGCCATCGAATGCTAAATATGCGCGCACTCTGGAGGATGGTAAGTGGAGAAAATGGAACGGCATAATTAAGGCTATTGTTGGAAAGAAGTGGGGGAAGTCTAAGAGTGACACAAGCTTCATTAAGTATTGAAAACATTTTTGTAACAATTTTGTCAGGTGTCGCATTCGAAAACAAATTTTTTTTTTCAAATTTAATACTTTTTATGAGTTGGCGTTTTTAATGTTAAGATCGTTTTGCCGTTATTTTTTTTTAAATTCCAAAATTGTGCTGCGATGTGCTCAAGTCTATCTGTTATCTACCATAGAGGGTTTGAAAAAATCATGGGTGCATAAGAAAAATTTTCAAAATTTTCATTGAAGATCAGTAACCCTTATAATCCGTTATTTTTAGTAGAGTTTTAATTTCCCAATCTTTAGATTTTTTTAATTCCTTATCCACAAGTTGTATACGTAGTTCCTTTTATTTTTTTAAACATAATTCTTATAATCAACAAATTTCAAATAAGTCCTTACAATTAGCTTTAATGTCATATAACTTAACTCTTAAAATTTTGCACTCGCCATAGATGGCACATTCCAAGCTCTCAGTAAAATTCCATCCAAACCCGCACTTCTTTCCAACCGTATACATCTAAGCAAAGTCATTAGTCCATAATAAAAGCCATCTCATCCTTACACAGACATCTTTAATCTCTAATTTGCTAACTTCTTGTTCTTCTTCTTTTTCTCATCCACTCTGCTACTCACGTGTACAGTACCAACGGCAGCACCGCACGGCATGGAAGCTATACAATTCAATAAAACCTCAGTTTTCCTGAAATGGCAGCCACCGCAGCCGAATCGAACTCGTAATGGTGCGTAGCTAACATTTTTCGATTGAGTTACAGTTACACTTTGTACACATTCCAAACTAACTAGACTCTGCGGAGTGCTAGCCTTAGCCATCCATTCATTCATTCATTCATTCATTCCAACATTTAATTGATACATTATACCTTTCTTCCATTTTTTTCCAATTCTTTTTTTCTTTGTTTTTCGTCTACTTTGGCCATCACTCTGCACATTGGCCAGGCATTTTGATCAACTACAATGTGATTGTTAAGGGCCTCGATTCGCACAATACAACGCGCATCTACAAGAACATGACAATCGATGCAGCGAGTCCAACTTTGCTGTTGGCAAATCTGACATCCGGTGTTACGTACTATATAGCTGTGGCAGCAGCCACTAAAGTGGGCGTTGGACCATTTAGTCAACCGGCTGTGCTGCGTATGGATCCTAGAACTCAATCGTTGGATACTGGCTTTACGAGGTAGGCAGACAGACAGTCATGCATGAGTTGATGATGTTGTTGTTGTTGCTGTTGCATTTGGTGTAGTGAATGCTTTTTGACTGCCACATTAATGCGACTGCACTTTTGGCCATTTGCAACAGCATACGTTTGAGCAACAGCAGACTTTTGGCCATTTGCAACAGCATACGTTTGAGTTGAGCAGTTGAGCAAAAATTTGCGCTCGTCTATATTTGAAAATCATTGTTAACTCATAAATACTTCATTTTTGTTTTTCTGCCCACTCTTGTGCTCTCTAGATATCCAATCAATCGCGATATAGCCGATGACTTCCTGACGCAGACATGGTTTATCGTTTTACTTGGCTCCATTATAGCCATAATTGTGTTCCTCTTCGGTGCTCTGGTGCTATTCAAGCGGTATCAATTCATCAAGCAGACTTCATTGGGCAGTCTTCATGGTAAGTTTTTTATTTAATTTTAAGAGAAGTGTAGATGGGGAGATGTTCCAGTTGGTTGTGCTACGAAAAGCAATAGATGAAAGTGCGTTGTTATGTCTGGAATAAAAAGACAGATTCTTAAAAGTTATCTTTATATTTTAGGTAATATTGATAAATTTGCGGATTAAGTATTCAAGTAGGCTTAAATTTACGCAATTATTTCAAAACGTAATGCATATTTCATTATCCTTTTAAGAAATTTGAAATGAATTGAACTCTAGAAACCTTTTTTTTTAAAGAAATCGTTTATTTAATGTAAACTAACGCATACACTAGGATAAGGTCAATCTTTAGGTGAGACTTTAAGACTTTGAAGGATTGAATAGATTAAAAAATTAAGACAAAAATGGAACCATCCAAGCACAATCGATTTCTCAGGATAAAGGTAGCACTATGACTAAGACTAAGACTAAGACTAAGACTAAGACTAAGACTAAGACTAAGACTAAGACTAAGACTAAGACTAAGACTAAGACTAAGACTAAGACTAAGACTAAGACTAAGACTAAGACTAAGACTAAGACTAAGACTAAGACTAAGACTAAGACTAAGACTACGACTAAGACTAAGACTAAGACTAAGACTAAGACTAAGACTTAGACTAAGACTAAGACTAAGACTAAGACTAAGACTAAGACTAAGACTAAGACTAAGACTAAGACTAAGACTAAGACTAAGACTAAGACTAAGACTAAGACTAAGCCAAAGACAAAGACAAAGACTAAGACTAAGACTTAGACTAAGACTAAGACTAAGACTAAGACTAAGACTAAGGCTAAGACTAAGACTAAGACTAAGACTAAGACTAACACTAAGACTAAGACTAAGACTAAGACTAAGACTAACACTAAGCCTAAGACTTAGACTAAGACTAAGATTAAAACTAAACCTAAGACTAAGATTTAGTTTTAGAATTCCATTTTTGAGGTCTTGAATCTACGCTGGGCTGCTGGCGTAGACCTTATCTTTCACGTGGCCCAAAAGGAAGAAGTCGCAAGCTGTTAAATCACAAGATCTCGGTGGCCAATTGTGATAAAAAAAGATCAATGGTTTCGTTATTTGTGTGGCACGTAGCGCCGTCTTGTTGAAAATAAACATTGTCCAGGTCAATACCGTCCAACTCCTGCCATAAAAAATCATTAATCATCTCTCAATTCCAAAGGACGACGAGGAATGGACAAACCTGGGTTTTCTTAAACACTTTGGGCTACAGCAGCAATATTCTCAGTTGTTCTTGAGCGACATGCACGGGTTTTATTCTTCACATCACAAACCTGTCCCAACAGCTCGAACTTTCCCACCAATTTCTGTATTGCGGTCCGACAAGGTGCTTTACGACGACCAAAAAATGCTTTAGTTTTGTGAAATTTTATAATTACAATGCGTTGTTGAAGCGTGTATCTTTCCATTCCTAGTAATAACGTAGTTTCTACTGTCAAATGTCAAAAGAAAGAGCTTCAAAAGTGACAGCTACCGAAAAAGCGGGCTATTTAAAATATCACATCTTATTGGAAAAACCTTTAAAAAAACTTAAAAAGAGAAAAAATCAAAAAAAAAAAACGCAAAATATGTATAAAAAAAATTGTGATACAAAATTAACAACACATAAAATATATAACAAAAACAAAAATATAAAAATTTAATTAAATTTGATTAACTTAAACGAAAATTTAATTTTGATTTAATTAAAAGAAAATATAAAAAATATAAAATAAAAATTAAAATTAAAGAAAAACAATATATAAAAATATAAAAATATAAAAATATAAAAATATAAAAATATAAAAATATAAAAATATAAAAATATAAAAATATAAAAATATAAAAATATAAAAATATAAAAATATAAAAATATAAAAATATAAAAATATAAAAATATAAAAATATAAAAATATAAAAATATAAAAATATAAAAATATAAAAATATAAAAATATAAAAATATAAAAATATAAAAATATAAAAATATAAAAATATAAAAATATAAAAATATAAAAATATAAAAATATAAAAATATAAAAATATAAAAATATAAAAATATAAAAATATAAAAATATAAAAATATAAAAATATAAAAATATAAAAATATAAAAATATAAAAATATAAAAATATAAAAATATAAAAATATAAAAATATAAAAATATAAAAATATAAAAATATAAAAATATAAAAATATAAAAATATAAAAATATAAAAATATAAAACTATAAAAATATAAAAATATAAAAATATAAAAATATAAAAATATAAAAATATAAAAATATAAAAATATAAAAATATAAAAATATAAAAATATAAAAATATAAAAATATAAAAATATAAAAATATAAAAATATAAAAATATAAAAATATAAAAATATAAAAATATAAAAATATAAAAATATAAAAATATAAAAATATAAAAATATAAAAATATAAAAATATAAAAATATAAAAATATAAAAATATAAAAATATAAAAATATAAAAATATAAAAATATAAAAATATAAAAATATAAAAATATAAAAATATAAAAATATAAAAATATAAAAATATAAAAATATAAAAATATAAAAATATAAAAATATAAAAATATAAAAATATAAAAATATAAAAATATAAAAATATAAAAATATAAAAATATAAAAATATAAAAATATAAAAATATAAAAAAATATAAAAATATAAAAATATAACAATATAAAAATATAAAAATATAAAAATATAAAAATATAAAAATATAAATATATAAAATTATAAAAATATAAAAATATAAAAATATAAAAATATAAAAATATAAAAATATAAAAATATAAAAATATAAAAATATAAAAATATAAAAATATAAAAATATAAAAATATAAAAATATAAAAATATAAAAATATAAAAATATAAAAATATAAAAATATAAAAATATAAAAATATAAAAATATAAAAATATAAAAATATAAAAATATAAAAATATAAAAATATAAAAATATAAAAATATAAAAATATAAAAATATAAAAATATAAAAATATAAAAATATAAAAATATAAAAATATAAAAATATAAAAATATAAAAATATAAAAATATAAAAATATAAAAATATTAATATATAAAAATATAAAATTATAAAAATATAAAAATATAAAAATATAAAAATATAAAATTATTAAAATAAAACGAAAAGAAGCAAAACAAAATGTAACGGAAAAATCAAAACAATAAAATTAAAGAAAACAATAAGGAAAAAAACAAAAGGAAACAAAAACCCAGATGCGTCTGTCTCAGAAGTGTCGAATGGTCTGCGGCTGACACCAGAAGGGTATTCAAAAAAGAGAAGGAATTGCTTACAATAAAAAAAATAATAAAAATGCTATGGGAAGGACATCCAGAAAAACAAAATTTCTGGAATTTTTCCACTTCAAGTTCAACTTTTCGATTAATTTTAACGATTTTTCAGAGCCTGCTTCATATTTCAATAATAGATTTTAAAAACTTTTTAACAAACCATCTTCCAACGATCGCCGGAATGAGCAAAGGAAGATTTTGAAAATTTCTTGTCAATCGCGCATTCATCGCTTAGGCGATCGAAATGCGATCCATCTTCTAAAGATTCTTTGGGCGAATCGCTAGAACTTCGTAAAATCATATAATCATCCAATCGTTATCCAAATGTTTGGAGGCGTCTGGCCTCTTCTAACAAAATTTCGATCGAAATCACTCCAGAGTTTATGACAGTCCCTAGCTGTACTTTTTAATGCATCAGCCCATACTAGCGAGCCATTTAATTAAAAAGAGCTGACAACTTTTGCCAAAAGGAGTCGCCTTCTTATGTTTGGTAATATTCTGGATAGTGAACTGTTTGTGTTGGACTCCTTCTTGCAGGCATGTTCCGTCTTTGACCGAAAGTATAGCCTGTCGTCGATCATAACACCAAGATGGCTACCTTCAATGAAATTTCACAGTCACCAATTTTTATTTAAGCCTTCTCCATAACTTTTCGATCGCTGCTACCAGAAAGAAATACCAACAGATGTGATCCAACAATTAATCGATCTAATGGTTTCGGTGCCTATCATTGCCACCTCATGTAAAAATTTCGCGATCACGATGGTTGCAATGTCTTCAGCGAATTCGACTATCTTAAGGTTAGTTTAGATTAATCTAGATATCTCTCTTTGGAGTCCCATATAGACTTATGATCCTAGTGGTACCAGTTGATGAAAGTTTTTAAGGAAATAAGTGAATATCACAAAGATTTGTAAGAAATTCGTAAATCTTAGGAGCGATTCTGAAAGAATTTTGGCTGCATCTTTTAGTGACGATAACCTCTCCGAGCCTAAATGTTTAAGTCTCGACCTTAGTAAGGCGGGGCATGTGCAAAGAAGGTTCTCCAGGGTTCCGCCACAAAAAACCATTTCTTCTTAAAGAATTTGTGGCCTTAATAGTCCAATGTATTCTAGAACGGAGTCCTGTGGAACACCTGCAGTTATCTCGTATTCCTTACTTCTACGCTATAATACTCGAGTATCTCGCTAAATATCAACATCAGCATATAAATATCTTTATGAATAAGGATTCCTTTTGTAGTTTTTGTTGAAAAAACAATAAAAAACGCTACGAGTAAAAAAAGAAAAAAATAAAGTAATATGCATGAAATCGAAATATCGCACCATCTGACAATAAAGCAATCTAGCAATAAAAGCCATGACAAATTTTTTTATATGTTGGATCTATTAGTTAGTGAAAAAAAAAAACAGTTTCATTGAATTTCATGTCAGCTTTCAAGGTCAAAGGTCATCCACTAGTCAGCACTCAGCCCACAACACACAACAACCAACACATACAACAGAAAACTCATTAAAGAAACTTATGCTTCTACCACTTCTTCGACACAAAACCGTCTGTCCTTCCCTCTACCCCCCACCCAAACCCCATCATCGACAAATAGATAAAAATAAAAAATTATGTTCCTTCACGTAAAAATGTAATCAAACGTCTTTGAATAGCATTTATTAACAACAGCACGAGCACAGGTTAGCATAATTTAGAGGCTCGTTTAAATGCGCCAAAGTTTTTATGACCTAAATTGGGGTACCTTTGGACTAGTAGTAGCTCCAACGGTGCCTAACTCGAGTAATGAAAATTTATTAAATGCTATTTCCGTAGCGCTACGCCAACTGGAATATGCGTTGAAAGCGCTGCAGACAGCGTTTTTATTGTATGTTTCTATTTTTGCGTTATCTTATTTGTTTTGTAGTAAGTTTTTTCTTCTTGTTTTTTGTTGTTTTGTTTCTTATGTTTTTTATTTGTATGGTTTGTATACTAACGTCTTCTCATGCCAACTCTAATTTGCCTAAATTCTAGGCAATCACGCAATCGGCTCGGTGCGGAAATTCCCAACGCTACCATTGAATACGAATGGCGTATGGATCGATCCAACCGGCGGCGTATGGCGACAGGCAACGACTTGCACGACTAAAGAGCAACTTCCGGATTACGCACAAGTAACGGGACAGCAAACACTAACATTGCCAGATTACGAACGGTAAGTAAGCGTTCAAATGTTTGTTCATATATGTGTGTGTGTGTGTGTGTGATTGTGTTTGTGTGTGTGTGTTTGCAGCTAACTATGCGTAGATCTCAGAAAAGTTTTAATGGCATGAACACGCGGTTTCGCCATGGCACGGAAACGGAAGCAGCCGGTGTTGCGTGCTGTAAAAGCTTAGCTGCAACACAGTTAACAACATTATGAAATTCAATGCGTGGAACACTGATTTTTTTTTTTTTTATTTGTATTTTGGTTATTGGCAACATAGAGCAGCTTTTTGCGATAGAAAATTAGAACAGAAGTTATTTAATTGCTTGCTTTATGCTTAATGCTTAGCGTGAATTAAAGTGGATTTGCTTAGGAATGCATGAAAATATGACGGTATTTATCATTGTCGGTTCTTAAGTAAGTCAGTTAGGGGGGGGCGGATTTATAAATAACTCTCTACTTTTCTTAATACACTGCAAGCAATAATAGATAGCACTGAGCCTATTATAATAAATCAAGCGTTTTATTGTTATTATTGCCAATTTTTTATCATAATGAATATTAAGATTTATTTTTTTAAAACTGCACACATTCATATTCATTAATGTTGTTTAGGGCTTGCATAATATTTAGCCAGCCAGCCAGCCATAAATGCCAAAAAAAAATTAAAAATATTATCTCTATTATATAAAAAATTTGTATCTAGTTTTTTTTTTATTAATTACAAGCTTATTTCTGAGATAAGCTTACAAGTTTGTACAGTTACAAATAAAACAATTAATAGTACCAAAAGAATACTCCATCATTAGTTTCACATTCTTTTGTCGCCTATATTGGGTACTTACTAGGGTAACCAGATCAAAATTTCGCTTATGAGGACAACAGGTAACTTTGGGGAGAAAAAAAGTTATTAAAAAAATAACAACAGACTTTTAAATTTAAAAAAAACGACATATCCTCCTTTAGAATACCTTATTATAACCCTTAGAAGTTAAGTTTTTTTAATTTAGCTGACCAAGATGATAGGTTTTTGCTGTTACTTTGAATGACCATTACCAAAGACTGTATTTTTTTTACGATAACAAAGGATTTTCCTTGGGGAATCTTGATGAAAAGAAATATATTAGTACTTAAAAACATGTAATTAATAAGTATTGCATGTCATAAAAATAATTTTCAAACATTTTGCAGAATGCAGTTTTTTGTTTAATAAGACCATAAAAAGGTCATAAGCATCATAAAGATCAAAGGTCAAAGGGAAAACGGTGAAAATTCTGATTTTTGTTCAGAGTTTTCTGTAAAATATTATAATTTCAGTATGTTTCTTATAATAACGACCTATAATTTTCGGGTGGACCTACAAAAATTTTTCTCACGTATCTATTATATTCAATTGAACCCATTTTAGTAATTTTTTTCTGTTATATAAAGCTACATGCTCACCTTAAAATCATGCATCTTTCTCTTTTTTCAAACTGCTCTTAAAAGTTATAAAATTTAAGTTTATAAAAGAGTCAAAAAATCAAAAAAAAAACAAGTAAAGAAAGTCTAAAGTCAGTCTAGGCTGACTATGAAATGCCCTAAACTTACTTTTCCAAAAAAAAATTATATTATTGAAAATGGGCGTGTCCGTGGGCGGATGAAGCCTATATTTTATATGCATTTAAATGTTGATGCAAAATTTACACATACCAAGTTTTATTCCTGTAACTCACAGTTAATGCTCTTATTGTGCTTTCGCTATGGGAAGTGGGCGTGTTCATGGACGGATAACTCCCAATTTTTGAACAGACCTTAGTTTTGGTATAAAATACACACATACCCAATTTAATTTCTCTATGACAAACATAACCTTATTTATTGAGTTTTAAACTTTATGGGTTGTATGGGAGGTAGGCGTGTCCGTAGGCGGATGACGTCCATTTTTCAAAACCATCTTTGGTTTGTTATAAAAAATATATGTGCTAAACTTAAGCTCTGTAGGTTAAACAGAGGCTTGAGTTATAAAATTGTGGCATTTTACTTTGTTTATTTAAGTTTATAATTCTTAAAAAACATATTTTTTAAGAATTATATTTTGAGCTTTTAATGCCAAATAATTCATGAAGTAACAGGCTTTGCTACAACAACAAAATTCTAAGCAGAACAACCTAGCAGACTATACCATGGTTTCGTCGGACGCTACTCCGACTCATCAGTAGTCTCTGGTGGTTCATGCAGTCCACTAACTTTGAGAAGCTAATAAATGCAACTGCCGCAAAACCAAAATGGAATTCCGATGCACTTTTCACTTAATCAAAGCAGTGTTTTTCTACTCTTCTGCTGGTCGCAGAATTTCAAAAAGTTGACTGCATTGATTCTACAAAGATTTTGTTGTTGCGCTTTTTGCTTAGAGGCTTATTTATTGCGTTTTCAATTTTTGAGTTGTATGGGAGGTGGGCGTGTCCGTAAGTGGATGACGTCCACTTTTCAAAACCATCTGTGTTTTGCTCTAAAAAACATATGTGGCAAATTTTAGCTCTGTAGGTTAAACAGAGGCTTATTTATTGCGTTTTCAATTTTTGGGTTGTATGGGAGGTGAGCGTGTCCGTGAGCGGATGATACTAATTTTTCAAAGACATCTTTGTGTTGATATAAAACATACATACAAATTTTATTGTTGTAGGCTTATTAGGAGCTGAGTTATGCAGTTTTCAATTTTCGCATTGTATCGTCCTTTTATGATTTATCGTCCTTTTATGATTTATGATTTATGTAGCCCTCTGACTGAGTTGCGTTAAGGTCTGCTTATTTTTCTATGTAGCTCCCATACAAAGTCATGTTAGCAATGAATAGAAGTTATAGAACCTCCTAGAAAGGTACCCTTAAGAACTGATCGATTTCAACAATTTTGGCAACTAAGTAAATACATATGAACTTTTATGATAAACTTTCAATTTTTTTTACAACCCACGCTTATGAATTATGTATGTAACTTTATTGAATTTAATTTGAATTTTAATAATTTTATTGCGCGAACGATTTGATTCAATGTGATTTATAAAAAGGACTTATCTTTTCCATCGGGTGGCGGTGGTGGTACCATTACCAGTATTGTTGTTGTTACAACGATAAGTTCAACTTCTCTTGTCATGAAATCGACGATTAAGAGCTAAGAGTTGATGGTCAAAGAGAACAATTAATGAATTGAAGAGTTTTACCGAAAAGTGGCGTGATTTATTTTGTTAGCACAAATATGATGAAAATTTGAAGGTCACGATGAGGCGAAAGAAAAAACTTGCAGCTGCAGCTAGATATGAAAAAGAAAATATTGCATGTTTGAGCTAGTTGCTTGTGTTAGATACCCTCAACCAAAAACTGATAGTAAACATTATGCAAAATAATTTTTAATTGCGTTAAAAAATGTTGCTTCAGAACTCCAACTCCAGGACTGGAACAAAGAGAAGTGGAGGATGGTGTTTTTATATTCCATTCAATTAATTTTGGATTTTGATCGAAAACATAAATGAACGTTTTTTTAATTTAAATCATTTTTTATTTGATTTTTCTAAGTTTTTGTTTTGTGAACGACTTTCTGATATTGAGAGCTCCGAACAATATACAGAACAAACTTTTATTAATTTTCAATCGAATACACTTATTCCAGACCACATTCTTATATCCTCATGGCTAAAAATTATTAAAAAACAGACAATTAATAGACAAAATTTTAAAACAATATAAAAAATTTTATGTTAAAAGAAATTTAGGAAATATTATTCGCTTTAATATCAAACCTCTACCACAACCCCCACTTGAGACGCAGCAGCAAAACTTCCTCAAAGCAGCTCTCTCTCTCTCTCCACATCTAAAAGCTTATTTTAATTTTTATATTTTTATACTTTTTTTTTCTTATGGATGCTCCCTTCAAAAGTCACCTTAATAGCTCGAGCAACGCTCAAAACAAGTTATTGTCAATAAAAATGTTGGTTTCCGGTTTATGCAAACAATAATAATAATAAAAAAAGAACAACAGCAACAACAACAACAACAA
Organism: Tetanocera ferruginea; assembly: GCA_958299015.1. Classification (NCBI taxonomy): domain Eukaryota; kingdom Metazoa; phylum Arthropoda; class Insecta; order Diptera; family Sciomyzidae; genus Tetanocera; species Tetanocera ferruginea. The sequence continues at coordinate 120,162,858 of OY282641.1, read as the reverse complement.
CAACAAAAGCACTCACAACAACTGTTTCTCGGGAATAAAAAAGCACAACAAATACAACAAGGTTTTAATTGGAAATTTTAATAACACACAAAGCCAGACAAAAGAAACACAGACAGACAGACAGACTTTTAAGAGTATCTTTCGTACACAATAAAACGCACTTAATTTTCCTATGCAAATAAACAAAAAAAAAAGTTAAACAAAGCTGTGAAAAGGCAGCTTAAAATATAATGCGAATATTAAAAGGTAGAGCAAAACAAATAAGCCAAATAAACTGGGGAAATACTGCAAAAACAAAAAAAAAAAAATCCTAAAATAAAAAGATGTTAAAGGAAATAATAAAACCATGCAATGTTGTTGTTGGTGTTGTTCTTCTTAGAACGCTACATTAAGTTAAGCAAGAATAAATTGGTATAAAGCAAAAAAAAAAAATAAAGTATAAAATTAGGCGTGAGAAGCTTTTCCAACAGATAGCGGTAAAAAGAGTGACTCATTGACAGTTAGACAAGCTGGCTGAAAGTCTTTATGTGCAAATAAATACGCAGAGTCTTACGAAGAAATACACGCAGTTATGAAAATTAAATAAAGACACGCGCGGTACTCAATGCCAGATGGCGGCAGGAGTTTTTGCTCTGACAACAGAGCGTCAGTACTTATGTAGGGTGATGAAATGGCACGAGGATGAGAAGGGAGTTGGGCACACTGGAGCACACTGAAATTATATAAGAATAATAAAACCAAGAATAGTGGGTGGGTGGGTGCTTTGCGTACCGAACGGATATACAAATTATTTTTCAACTTGATTGTCTTCTGAGCAGAGTTTTACCCCAGTTAGGCCGCCTGATAGGTAAAAAGCAGAAATTTAATTTAATTTTATTATAAGACAACATGAAATTCTTTTTTTTTTTTGGTTTAAAAAATTACGAAAATTGTTTTTCGTCATCAACCCTTTCTTGGTACAAACACTCAGACTATGCTTCTGTGACTGTAAGTTACAATATTTTAAAAACTAAGTCAAATCCATACATTTCTTTATAAAGAATACAAAAATTATATGAATGGAAAAATCATTATTTTAACATTTTCTTCAAAATATAAATTTAAACATTAATACAAAAATGTATTCTTGCATTTTCAACGGGCTTTTGAAAATACCTCATACAATGCAATAAATGAGACGATGTAGAGACATTGATCTCTCTCTTACTTCTACAATGAATTCTAATTATGATTAAATGAAACATCATTATTGCCTAAACTTTGACAAGAACTAACTGCCTTAGAACTCTCTCCAACGTAACGCTATTTTTTTTTTTTTTTATAATTTAAAATCGAATATGTGACCATCGTTGATTTCATAACATCTTCTCCAAGTCGTTCTTTTTCTCCAAGACGCCTTGATCAAAGCAATATTGTAAAATAAATTAACTGGGAACATGACATTTTCTTGAAATTGACTTTTTTTATAATTTTGTATTTTAATATTTTTAAGATTCTAAGAAAAAAATTTCATGTAAAAATTCCGACGGGTTCAAAAGTTACAGCCGGATTAGTGAGAGCGTATTTTTAATTTTCGCTATTTTTTTCCTTTGTTATCGATAATCGCTATGCGTCTTTGAATAAACTATAGCTTGAACTGTCTCTTTTACAGGGGACATGTTTAAAACGATTTTCTTCAGAAATTTATGAAAGTTGTACGATATTCTATTAGGCACAAGGTAAACTATTTAAAAAAAAAACTGTTCTTATTTTCATTAAACCAGTTGGTTTCATTGGTTTTTTATTAATTTTGTTGGTTCTTAATAACTTTTTAATGACAATTCCACTAGAAAAGTATTCACAATTACTACCAGAAATCATAATCATATTGAATTGAGTTTGCCTATTGACGGATACTAAAATGAAATTCATACATCTATATTTATATCTATACTATTATATAAAATTGAAGTGGAAATATTAAGTGCGCAATAGACTCTAAAACTACTGGACCATTTTTTATGAAAAAAATTTTAAAATTTAATATTTGTGCTACAGAATGCCATAAGCGGGGTTATTTAAGAAAATTTAACAATAAATATATTTAATTAAGAGCGAAAATCCTCCATATCACCTTCCTAAAACCATGTCCTCAATTAAGATAAAAAGATATATTACGTACTAGAATACATGTCGTTTCATATAATTTCAAACTGGTTTTAACAGGTTTTGTATAAAATTAATCTTATAAAAAAACAAGCTGACCCCACAAACTTCGTTTTGCCCAAAATACATTTTTTTGTTGAATTAACGTCGAAAGCCTGACCGAAATTTTTTTTTTATTGAAAATTAGTAACGAAACAGATGACGCAATAGTATAATTTTAATTATAGATTGAATAAAACACTTTTCGAATTCAATATAATTCATATCATATGAAATATAATAAAATCAAGTAGGTAATTTCATTGACTTCTATTTTGATTTATGGAATTGTAACAAAAAAGAATGGAAAAATAATTTTTTTCAATTTAAGGCGTCATGATACACCACGTTTTTTTGTTTTCTTCTGCAGAGCGTAAATGAAAAATGAGGATGGTTTCCCTACTCGGGAAGACGCCACATAAAGCTGGCCGTGTGAAAAGCATGACATTTCCAGATTTATGCCACACACTTTCAGCGACTGCTCTTGTGATCTATTTATGGTCATCGCAAATGCAAGTTTCACTGGTAACAGAATGCGTTTGAACTGGAACGGCATATCAACGGCTGGAACGGCATCAACGGCATATCGGTTGAAGAATTAGGAATTAGTCTCTTTTGAAAGGCCCTTTAAAACGCAAATGATAGTTGGCATGACAGGATATTGACCAATGTTCGAATATACATTGCTGATGAGCTCATCTTTTGTTGAAGTGAATTGGCAAATGGCAGCTGGAATCAATATAAAACCACTCATAGTATGTACCGAAATTTGTCCACGTCCAAACCTCTGCAGTTCTTTTGAGAAAATTTCTGCGGCTGTATCCTGTTGCAGGAATACTCGTATATTCGTAGTCAATGGCATGGTTTTCACGTATCGCCACAAATACGATGACTTATGCCTTTAGTTCATGCGCCGCTATTGAATTTGGAATCAGGAGAAGTGCTTGTTGAGAGTCGCCTGCCAACAGTATCATCACGTCACCAAAGCGACGATTATTGTGTCGCAAATCTCTCAATGTTCGATTAAGTGCTTCTAATGATCGTTTGTGTGTCATCATGCATTAATGCCATATGATCAATTTACAACATTTCAACACTTTCATTGCTAACATCATGATATCAGGAATGTTTTCCCAGTTCCGCCGGGAGCATCAAGGAACAATAGTCCAACCTTCCCAACCATCATCGACAGCCTTCATCAGTTGATCATACGCACTCTTTTGCTGTTCATTCAACAGAGGAACGTTTGTTTGTACTTGTTGTTGCAAAGTTGTTGTATCGTAAGCACGCTCATGTTCCAATTCACGAATCAATACATCTCTAGTTTGACGATTTGATGCTGACATATGCGTTTCAATCAATTGTTTTGCTACTCATAAGCAAACACAAATCTTCAATCAGCATTATAAGCTTTATTGTAGATAACATCGTTTATTTGCAATTCGAAATACCCTGTCGCGACACGAAAGTAATACAAAATATTTTTTGCGTTGTCATTCTTGTGCGTATCCCATAATTGACATGTTTGAAGGCTGACATGTTGAAATGATCATAGCGAAAAATGCACGAACTTCATTGGCAGGTGAAGAAGCAATTGCATAGTCTAGCGTTTGATTTCAGTGAATGTCGTGTTCAAGCAACTGCAAATTTTGATATGGTTCTCGAAAAATTACAGACTCAATGACTCAAATGAAGTTGAACCACGCACATTAACCAAAAGCAACCAAAGGTAGAAGTAATCGCCGTTCTTCAAATGCATCAGTTGAAAACACCACCAGGATATTCATCTACTGGTTAGCCTTGCTTTCTGCTTAACCATTTCTTTGACGATGCATTTCATGTGTAATATCGAGACATCTCCGAGTAAAGCAATGTTCTCACAAACGACTCACTGGCGCAAGTTGAGAAAACACTCGTTAATGTTGTTGCTGTTGATCTTTCCACTCGCTTTGCTGCGTTCTCTGTGTTGAAATACACTCTTTGGCCATTCTCCAAGTGAACTGCATAACAGTCGAATGACGTTCATGAATGGCAAATGAAAATATTTTCCAGATTACTTCGTTGCAGATCACGTATCGGCCCATTTGAGACTTGCTGATTTCATATCGTTTAACGCCAATTACCGCCATATTACTTCCTTTGATAACGTATTTGCATACATACTAAATCGATCGCACTGAACTGCTCCTTTTAACTGACTGATGAATGTCCTATCATTGTCATCTGGTGAGCGATGCCGATAGAGTGGATATTCATCGTTTCCAGTTTGAGTTTCGCCAATAAAAGCAAGTGGATAGCGTTTTTGCACTTATTGGCCTGCTCCACTTATATTGGAGCATATTGGCCTTCGCCACTTCGTGTAACTCTAGATCAGGGATGCCCAGCGCCTAACTCTTTCCACTCTTTACAACAACTTCGATATTTTCATGATTGTTGTAGTTCGACAAATTCAGTTTGAAGAAAAATCATTGCTTCGTATTGCTTTGTTGTTTTTTAAGAGTCACCAAATGACGCTTCTTCCATTTGCATGTTGTTGTTTTTGTGTGTTCAACAATTTAACTTGTGCGCTTGGGCACGGTCAGCATTCGTATTGTTGTTTGTATGTCTTCATTTATTTTTGCTTGGGCGCTGCCAGAATTCGTGTTGTTGTTTTTAACATGCTCCACTCTTTGCACTCATTAAAACAACTTCAATATTGCGATGATTGTTGTAATTCGCCGAATTAAGTTTTCAGCTTCACCCTTACTTCTTATTACTTTATTGTTGTATTTGCGCACATTGAAGGATTCGTGTTGTTGTTTTGTGTGTTCAATATTTATGTTTATTCAATATTTATATTTATTTATTAATTTTTGCGCTGGCGTAGATGTAGGTTTTATGCGTGTTGTTATTTTATATGTTTTTGTTGTTAGAAAAATTATTGTGCCACGAATCCAAAGATTTGTTGTTGTTGTTGGCTTTTTGTTGTAGCTGTTGTAGCACTCTTCAAATAATTTTTCTGGGCATCACTGCTCTAGATCAGTGGTCGGCGCACATGAAGCACATGCTTTGTGAAAACTCTCACGTATTTTCATGCTCTTGCACTCACTCGACAAACAACTATTGCTGAAGCAGCACTGTTTTGAATGATATGCAATTTTTGTGTCTCACTTTCACTTACAGTCTTATTTTTAATTTTGCCGACCACTGCTTTAGATCAATCTCAGGATCAGGAATTTTGGCAGGAATTATGTTATCAATTTGGTTTTGTGTAATTTTGTCCACCATCTAAAGAAGAAAGTCTTACTACGGCAAATCTCTTTTCTGCCACTCAACTGCCACTCATCTAGTACCGAACAGTACTGTTTACATGTTGTTTCACGATGTAGTCCAATCGTTTTAAAGTATATATGCGATAAAAGTAACGTCCAAATTGAACAAAAAACGAAATTTGCGTGTACAGCGCCACCTGTTGAGAATTTTTCGAATATTTTTGTTCCTAAACCTTCGCGTGACAATAACCAACAAATCCGCAAAAGGAAGGTTTCAATTTGGCCCAGCCATTTTCAAATTTTAAGCAGCCGAACAAACCACGATTCATTTTTATATAAAGGGTGTCCCAACAAGAACGCGATTTTTAAATTTTATATAAAACACAGATATTTAAAAAAAAGTTGTGAAACTTTATTATATCGTAAAGTAGACAGAATGAGGTTATGTATGGAACAATATATCGTGCAGATGGCCGCCGCGGCTTTGCTGGCATGCACGCGATCCTTTAATGAAATTTTCAATGACCGTTTTGCATAAATGCTGCGGTATTTCATTAATGCAGCGTCCAATTTCCTCTTTTAAGGCTCGAGTCGTCGTCGGCTTATTCGCGTAAACCATCGACTTCAAAAAACCCCAAAGAAAAAAATCTAATGGTGTTAAATCGCACGATCTAGGCGGCCAATTCTGATTTCCAAAACGCGAAATAACACGACCGGGAAATGACTGATGCAGCAATTGAATTGTTTCTCTGGCTGTATGACATGTGGCGCCGTCTTGTTGGAACCACATGCCCTCCACATTCATTTCTTCAATTCTAGGCAAGAAAAAACTGGTTATCATTTCACGATACCGAACACCATTGACTGTTTGCGCTTGACCTGCCTCATTTTCATAAAAAAAAGGTCCAATGATTCCTACAGCCCAAAAACCACACCACACAGTGACACGTTGAGGATGCATTTGCTTCTCGTGAATCACTCGAGGATTTTCCTCACCCCAAATGCGACAATTCTGCCTATTGACGAAGCCATCAAGATGGAAATGGGCCTCGTCACTGAAGATGATTTTAGCGGCAAAATCAGCATTTTCATGTTGTCTCTCCAATACCCAATTAACGAACTTCGAAAATTCAATTGAACTTTGTATGCATGAAGATGCAAATCTTTCGTCAAAATTCGCTGCATAGTGGATTTGGAGACACCAATTTGTTGAGCTCGGTGTTGAATTGAGGTGGATGGAGTTTGAGCGACATCATCACGTACAGCTGCGACATTTTCGGTCGATCGACCTGGTCGAAGGCGCGTTGTTGTCTTAACATCACTAACAGACCCAGTTTCGGCAAATTTATCCATTAATCTCTTTACAGTTGACTCTTTTGGAGCATTATTGTGACCCCAAATTGATCGCAATTTGCAAACTGTAGCCGCAAAACTTTCAACATTTTGGAAAAACAATTTCACAATGAGAATGCGTTGTTCATTCGTGTAGCGCTCCATTTTTACTAACCTCGTACCTTCTACTAGCAAACAGTAACAATTGTTCAAATGTCAAATTATGACACTTCCAGTGTTGCCACATAAAAAATTGCGTTCTTGTTGGGACACCCTTTATATAGATTTCTGCAGTCATTTATATCTTCAAAGTAATCACATTTTTATGGATGCAGGTCTTTGTGTTCATAAATACTGTTATTAACTTCTTTATTCATAAAGCTGATTAATTACCGAAAAGCTGAACAAATTACTCAATCGCTCAACTTGAAATCTTTATAGAGCACAATCCAACCCTTGAAACATTATAAATTTCTAAAACACCACTTAAAAGGGTTAAATTGAAGGTACACATGCATATTTTTTTATTCTATAAAAAACATAAAATTAACGAACAACTGAGTTATTTGTGCATATTTCCGGCAACAATGTTAAAAATACACAACAACTAAACGACATGCAAGAAAATAATCAGTGTTGCTTTCGGGGGACGCATGTAGGGAAGAATAAAAATGCTTGCAACATGCAGTCAGGCGAACAAACAGCATGCAATGTGTTGCCAGCAATAAATCAAGCAACATACAAAATGTGAACAACAACAACAACAACAATAACAATAACACTTACCAACATATAACACAAACAACAAGAAAAACAATATGGTTACATGGTCACTTAATCGCATAAATCAACAACTGATTCAGGATGTACAAAAACAACAACACGCACACAACAACAACACAAACACATAGAAACACAGCCAGTATAAATGCATTGAATGTTTTATACTACATTTTAATATAAGACCAAATATATATAACATGTTCTTTACTTATAGCTTTTTCACGCTCATGTACTCTAAACAATCCTTTTCTCTCTTTTCTCCCTTTTCTATTTTCTAGACTCACGCCCCTTAACATGCCCGATTACGCGGAAGTTGCATGTTCAACATTTAAAAATCCAAACGGTCCCTCAACGATGTCGCCAACGAAAACCGGAAATATACTGCAAGCTTCCGTTGGCACTGGCAGCGCCAGCAGCGCACTCTACGACAGCTTTGGCGCGTATGCAACAACAAATTTAGTAGCAAATGCCAAATTGTATCAAAATCGCTATGCGGCAAATGCGACAGGCAGTGTAAAAATGGCAGCAACAACAACAACAACAAGACTGCATCAACATGGCAGCAACAACAACAACAATAACAATAATAACAATAAACAACAGCAACAGGACGACTATCGTGCGGCCGGCATGTATTCGGCCCCACCGAGTGCCTACTATGGCATAGGTGGAGGCGGCAGCAGCGTGGGTGGCGGCTATTTTAGCTCGATGGACACAAATTATCCCGCATTGATGCCATTGCAACAGGATAAAATGACGGCATCCACAGCATCGACTGTTATTTTGGCATCACCCGCCAAAATTAATGGCAACAAAACAAATGGCACTGGCAGCAAAATGAACATCACCGAAAACAAAATGGAACACATAAATAATCAAAACGGCTGCTACAACAACACCGCAGCAGCAACATCCGGCAACACGGGCGATTTACCCACGCGCTACAATCCATTCAACAGTGGTGCAGCCTCAAGTGCCACAGCCTCAGCTGCGGCGCGTCAGCAACAGACCCAACAACAGCTGCTCACCGCCAGCCATGCATTGAAGCAGGGACTGGGCGCCTATGCCAATACCACGCTGGCCGCGCAAATGTGCAGCGGCGGCGGTGTGGGCACGCTGCGTCGCCAACGCAATCCGAAGGTCTTCAAAAGTGAGAACAACATAAATTTTGGCGGCCTCTATAATAATAACAAGAACCCACCGCCCAGCAATGGCAGCAAATCAGCAGCATCGGCACAAAGCAGCACAAATGCTGCTGCCAGCGCCAATGCCGCCAGCGGCAATCAGTTGGATTTTCTTACTGGTGGCGCACCCAACAACGACACCGACGATTTTTCCTCAACGAATCATCTACTTAATGATTGGGCCTCAAACTCTTCGATCGCTGCTGATCAGCATTTTGGCAGCAAACAGCCCAACAAGCAGCATCTATATGTCAAGTCGAAGGATGGCACCTGGTCTGCGGTACCCTCGGATGCCTATCAGAGCTACAAACAGCAACAACAGCAGCAGCAGCTGCTGGGCGCAGGTGATGCTAACAACACCACATCAAACGAAACGAAATCCTCACCAAACCACCACCAACAACCCACGCAAAATAGTAGTCTAAATAGTAGTAATAGTAGTAGTGCTAGCAATAATAGTAGTAGCAATAGTTTCAATGGTAGCATAATTAATGGCTCCAACAGTGCCGCTAACGTGGTCTCACAATCGAACAAATTTTTCACCAGTTTCGGTCAAAGTGATAACGTGTAAAGCAGCATGAAAAACGGCCAGGCAAAGGCAACACAACAAAAGTACGAAAAGAAAACGTAGTAATAGTAGCAGATGTCAAGAGCAAGTGTTGCCAGCATAAGGCGATGAAAGTAAAATAAAAGGTAAGATTAATGGTGATGTCTGTTTAGCGTGTTTTTTTAGCACTAAGTGAAGCCAAGAAGGTTTGAGCGTCAATCGATTTTTTTAGCATAAAAGGTGTGCATACATTTAGCATCAACCGTTTGGATTTATAAAAAAATAGAATTTGTGCTGCAATGTGCTCAATGTGTGCTATGGTATGGCATATTCAAAAAAAGTAGTTTTTACAGTTGGTGTGTTTTAAACCTCGTTAAATTGCCTGCTTGTTTTTTTTTTAGAAATTTTTATGTTGTGCTGCTATGCACTTATTGTGTGCTATCATGCACTGTGTTGAAAATAATATATTTTTTCAGATAGTGCTTTTTTCAGTATAAAATCGCTCAATTCTAATTTTTTCACAAATTCTGAAAATGTGCTGTAATGTGCTTAATATGTACTAAAATGTGTCGTATTGACAAAAATTAAATTTCATCATTTGATGCTTTTGAAACCACAGGTACGATGTATACAAATTTTTTGTCGGAAAATGTTTTATTGTGCTGTAATGTGCTCAAAATGTGCTACAATACGGTGTAGTAAAATAATCAAAATTTACATTTTTAAAAGATAGGAAGGTGTTAATATACTTAAAAAAAAGGTTGGCTCTACTAGTTCTTGGTTAAAACAGACTTTCACAATGGTATGCCCAGAAAATGCTACTTTGTACCATGTGGAAGCTAATTTTATTGGACTTTCAATTCTCCCAACCCATAACCTCTTTAATTCGAAAATTCGAAATTCTTTATTTATATATTATAAAAAGTTGGCTCATTTTCGCACAGATTTTTGTAATGTTCGTGGATTGAAAACGATTTTGTTTTTTTTTTCAATTTATGTAGAATGTACTTTAAATAGGCCTTAAATAATTTTTTCACAAATTCTCAAAATGTGCTTGCTCAATATGTGCTAAAATGTGTCGTATTGACAAATTTAAATTTCATCAGTTGATGGTTTTGAAACCACAGGTTCGATGTATACAAATTTTTTTCGGAAAATACTTTATTGTGCTGTAATGTGCTCAAAGTGTGCTACAATACGACGTAGTAAAAATAATCAAAATTTACATTTTTAAAAGATAGGAAGGTGTTAATATACTTAAAAAAAATGGTTGGCTCTACTAGCTCTTGGTTTAAACAGACTTACACAATGGTATGCCCAGAAAGTGCTAATTTGTGCCATGTGGAAGCTAATTTTATTGGACTTTCAATTCTCCCAACCCATAACCTCTTTTATTCGAAAATTCGAAATTCTTTATTTATATATTATAAAAAGTTAGCTCATTTTCGCACAGATTTTTGCAATGTTCGTGGATTGAAAACGATTTTTTTTTTTTCAATTTATGTAGAATGTTCTTTAAATAGGCCTTAAATAATGGCACTGAGTGTAATACCCCTTTTACATTAGTCAAGAATTGAAGTCAATTTTCTGAGCTTGTAGGCCAATTCGCCGCAAATAGGAAGCGACGAAAGAGGAAAAAGTTGACGGTACACAGTCAAGTGTACTGGCAAGTTTTTCGAACTCGAAAAATTGCTTCCATTTCTTGACTAGTGTAAAAGGGGACTAACCACGGTGGACGATAATGCAAATCCACTGTATTTTTTATATACCTCGATATCACTTCCAGCCATTGTTTTCTTTGCATAGCGGCATCGCCCTTTACATTTGTGCAGATGTAGCGTACCGATGCCAGCCGGGTCTGAGTGTTTAGCTCTTACTATGAAGGTTGAGTTCTGGGTCAGTTCACACTTGCTTCACTTCTGCTACCTTTAAAGAAGTCAGAAATTAGGGAGGAAATCCACTTTCAACAAACTGGAATCTCTCTTTGATTCGATTGCGCATATTTTGGGGTTGTTCCCTGACAGTTAAGTCGTTGTTGCCGGGATTTAAATATTCGCAATCCGGCTTAGTTATGTCACTTGGGCCAAACAACGCCAGCAGGACAATATGTTGAGCTTTTTGCTGAATCGAACCAAATGATTCAATTCGTGAAAGTATCAATCTACATTCCCAGAGTTAGTCTGCAAAGTCAAAAAGTTCTAGACATTTGTCTCCCTTGTCATCTTGGAAAATATGATGTGAGTGCACCTCTTAGTAATTCGGACCACTGTAACATATCTGCTGCTTTTTCATATTCTAACCTACACTCGTCGATGCCTAAAACCTTTCATTGACGCCTATTAAAGGGCAAATTCGATTGCGTTGAAAAATTTTTACAGTAACTTCAATTGTAAATTATGTTTTGCTGATAAAAACATGAATGCTACGGCTTTAATGGAGCAAAAAATTATTTTGCTGGGTCTTTCATCCCCAATAAAATGCGTAGCATTAAACCAAAAGACCCAAAAATGGTATTTATGAGTTTTGCAGGATTGCATTCAGGTCCAAAGAGGGAGCCTTTCAGAATTGGCACTCTAATAATAATGCTGATACAAAAATACTTTTTATTAAATCTATGAATTGCTGTAATTCAGTTTTAAGGCGCGAGAAGTTTCTGCACGAGACTAGCGTCAGATAACAGGCTCTTCTCTGTCCCAAAGAGATCAAAAACTTTTGGTTATTTGTAAAAAAAGTAAAGAACTAGACGTCTTCGTCTAGCTCTGCGCTTTCCAAAGTCATGGAGAGCGTAATAAACTTTCACCTGATGAACTATCTGGAGCACAACGAATTACTCAGTGGACGTCAGTATGGCGTACGTAGGGCCCGTTTTTTTGTGTGGCTTAGCATGCTCGGAGCCCGGGTTTGATCCCCAGCCGCGGCGAAAAGTTTTTTTCATTAAAAAAAATTTTTTTCTGATCGGTCACCACCTCTCTGCAGACAATGGCAAACCTCAGAGAGTAAATAATGCCATGTAAAGCTTCTTGAGAACATGAACTTTAGTCGTTCGGAGTCGGCATAAAACATGTAGGTCCAGTTCTCGGTCAATTGTGTGCAAACATTTAATAACACACACAACACAATTGATTATAAGAAGCTCGGTCAAAGTCCTTTCTAGGGCTGAAATGGCCAATTTGTTTTTTTTTTTTTTTTTTTTTTAAATGCGTTTCTGACAGAGAAGTGGAACCATTGTGTTCACTTTTTTGTTGTTTTCAGATTGTCGCTTTAGATATTTCAAAGGCGTTTGACAGAGTGCCGCATAAAGTACTCGTAACAAAACTAATTACATTCGCTGGTAACTTTGCTCTATGAATTACTCGTTTCCTCAAAGACAGAAACGAGTCTTTGAGGAAAGAGTCTTTGAGTCTTCTTTCACCGCTTTTCATTCGAATTTTGTCATTTGAGAAAGAAGCAAAACTATAGGATGATAGTTATATTCTTAAGAATTGGAAAAGTGGGATGGACCTTTTCGCCTTTAAAGCCTTTAGATGAAGTAATTTGGAGCAATGTTTGAGCAATCAGCTGCCTTTCTGGAGAGAAAAGTCTGTTTGAAAATAGAGAGAACACATTGCATTCTTGGGTTAAGTACTAGAAGTGCCTTTCCATGGATTTAATGGCTGCATTTGAAACTTGTGAATCATGCGTGCCATTCTTTTTCAAGTCATGCCATAGTTTAAGATCATTATATGGAGCATCAGCCCCTATGAAAGAAGAGATCACTTCAGCCCCTATGCAGTATTGAAAGTAGAAAAGAACATTAAATTTGCATATTACCTCTAGTTTACTGATCATGTCTTTGTCATATCCTGCTTGAGCACTGAAAGCAAACATCTTTGTAGGATAGAAAATGGAGGGCGTCCAGCGAGCATGGTTTTAGCTAGTGTATACCTCTTTCAGGTGTCTCGCCCAGAAGTATCAACATCAATTCAGCACACTTTTGATAACCACCGCGAGGTGTCAAGTTTTTCTATTTGTAGTAGAATGTATTCTTTTCAGAGTTTGTATGGTATGTTCCTTAATCAGTATCAAACTTCTGTATTTGATATTTTGTGTCTTAAAACAAGCTTTTGTGTTAATAGTTGACCAAATATAATCTCTAATTTCAATGAAATTAGTGCTTGCAGGACCTGATGATGGACCAAAGATTTCTTTATGAACTGAACTGAGGATTCTTTTAAAAATGTGATGCAGACAAACCAGGATACATAAATTCATAGCAAAAAGGTTTTCCAGTCTAACACAAGCACCATTTTTCTATCCTGATTTTGAAGCTGTAGTATCAAAAGCGAGGGATCTTACTTTATCTGAAATCTCCCACTCGTTGGCAAGGGAAAAAGTAGCTTTTGCTTATTATTTTCAAGTTGCGTTTGTTTTTACTGGAATACCAAGAACTTCGCCTTCTTCAAAGTCTGGCATTCCAGATACCTAAAGCGCTAGTCTTTCTTTGTGTTCCTTTTTGAAGTCAGAGGTCAGTTTATCATCCCAATGTAGTGTTGCATGCTTTGGTGATGTAAATCCAGCCTCTATTGCTTGCGCTGATGATTTTCTTACTTCTTTACCTGCTATACATGTGCTTAGTGGAACACCAACTTCTGTAAGAACTGCTCCTATGAATGCGGTTCATTGATTAGCTGAAAGATTTAGCCTGCCTCCCATGTGTTTGATATGATTTTGCTTGTAAATGTATTTCTGGGTAGTTTTAAATAAATTAATGGTCATGATGCAGATGAATTTGTAATTTTACTACAAAATCGTGTTGACCCTGTTCCACCGCTACTAATTGAAGGAAATACAAACTCTGGTTCTTCAATTGAATAACTTTCAGAATCAGCGTCAGCAACCAAGCTATCCGAATCACTTGATTCAAGGTTTGTGCTAGTTGAAGCTTCTTATTGGCGACGCTTCTCCTTAGTAGAACGCTAAAATTCTTTTTTATTGTGAGGTAATTTACTCATAACCTTTGCAAAGTGTGTCATATCAAGACCACCTAACTCCATGTTTTGTCATAATCTCCATTTTTGACATACACCTCTGATAGGCGTCACAAGAATACCAGAATGCTCCCAAAACTGTTATGCCTTCAGAATAAAAAAGTCTATAATATCATCCTTTTTATCTTTTTTCATGAGTATACGATTGAGAAAAACAAAGTAACGAAGCACATCCCCATCCGTGGATATTTGAGATAGTTTTTTTGGAGTTAAATCTTGCAGTACATTACCTATGAGCCACACTTCTTTACAGTCACATACTTCTCTAACGTCCTTTCTAAGAAAAAGGTGTGTAATTGTGATGAAATTTGAGGACAAGCTACTTGCTGAGGTGGTTCTTTTTCGGTATTTTTCGCTCATTTATGGCTGGGTTAAAACCTATTAATCAACACTTGATTACGTTTGCGCCACTAGTACCGCCTGGCATCAGATCCGAACATATTAAATTAAATTTGCTCTCATCTGTGAAAATTAACATTTGTAATACTGGAAAAAATACACAAATATTGAATTTAATTAAATATGGAAGTTACCTGGCACCCATGATATAGCCCGTTTCAAAAGAGAAGAACAATTTCGCGCATGTTTGAGAATAAGAAAATAATTTTGAGAGCGTTCTTCATTCTGATTGGTCGACATTAAAAAAAAATTGAATATTCTCTGAGCAGAAAAATAAATGAAAAAAAATTAATGTATATTCCTAAATTTTGTTGTTCATCGCAACGGCGCTGCGGATGTACTGAATTTTATTTTTCGAAATCAAACAATCAAAATTGAAAAAAAGGGGGCGTCAAAAAAAAATTTGTTAGCCGAAATTTCACTTCACAATTTTTTCTTGAGAAAATAATTTATTTTTTATGTAATTCGTATTTGATTTCTTTCTCAAGATACAGGTTGCTGCAGGCCGTCGGTGCAACACCGTACTTTTGCGATCATTTGTTCTGAATGTTTGCGCATTTAAATATATAGAAAAATAGTAAAAAAACAATCAAAAAAAGCATAAAGTTCAGCGAACAGTACAAAAAGAGCAAGAAATTACGCTCTAAAAAATTTTCTAGCTTTACAAATAATTTCTCACTGCGCATCGAAAAATGAAACTAAAAAAAGTTCTTCTCTTTTGAAACGGGCTATAGAATAATTTTACCAGGTAGTGTTGACAAATGTTGATTCTCTCAGCTACAAGTAAACGAACTCTTGTCAAAAACAGCTGTTCGTTGTTATATTCGTTGGCCACATTCAGCTGTGTCAACTGTTGTGACAGCAACACATCGGGGAGCGCTATTATCGGTATTGAAGTTTCAGAAAAATTGTCAAGTTTATGAAATATAAAGCTTTGTTTCAAATACGAATGGAAATTTTACCGAGAAATTAAAAATTTTGTATTTTTAAATGCATTTTAATGCGCAACTTCATATTTATGTGCATCAAGTTTTGACTTAACAGTTGGCAACTGTTGGGTACGCTGAATGTGACCAGTGAAAATTAATTGTATGCTATGACGGATTGTGAGTGCTCTCTTTCTTGTTATATTTTTTGACAAAAGTCCGTTTCCAACAGAAACGTCAATACTACCTTGGAGTTATTATATCATGCCTGGCACCTAAATAAAAAACCTTTTGATTAGTATTTGCGATCAAAGTCAAGGTGATTATTTTTATTTTCAAAAAGTTTATTCAGTGAAAAATTATGCATTGAAATTAAAATTTGAATTGTGGTGTTGATTTCGTAATGGGTGACTTTGAGGACATCAGCGATGCACGATTTGAGTCGGGTGAATTCGGTAATACGATTTGCCAGCAGGCAGATGTCGTCAGCATAGTCGAAGTGTGTTGCAAAAAGTTTGACATCGTCCACCTCAAACAGCTATTTGGAATTCGGTGTAAAGCAGCATTGAAAATGTCCCCAATTACCAGTAGAAACAAGGCTGGGAACAGAATGCAGCCCTGACTGACACCACTATGGCTCAGATAACTTGCCCCTGTGCACGACTCGACACTTAGCTGCATCATATGTTGCTTTAATTATAGTGATGATATTGTCCCGTACGCCCCTCCGTCAAAGGGCTACCCATAGAGCCCGAACAGAACCAAAGCGGCTGACGGCTGGCGGTCCTCTCTCGGCGAATTGAGCTGAAACACGTCTACAACAAGAGCGGCTGACGGTTGTCGGAACAGAGTTGCTTTTTGTCACTGTAGTAGTACAATTGACATATAGGGGTGCAACAGACGGACAACATGGTTAACATATATGAAGAAATTTTGACTTATTCAATTAAGTTTTCATCAAAATCCGTTATGAAGAAAATTATGTCGTATATTATTGCGAATTCACATAAATATAACACACACATAAAAAACAAAACGTCCGAATATACTAAAAACTAAAAAAAATTACATTAAACACAGCCAATTCTTAGCAAAAGTATGGCAACATTTATGTTACTCAGAGAGAGGACCGCCAGCCGCCATTGCAAAAATAGAATAGATTCTATTTTGGCGTTTTTTCGTCGCGGATTCGCCCAGCGAATTCGTTTTTGCCGAGTGCATACATTTTAATGTATTCTTCTGAACGGCAAATCCGCCAGCCGTCAACCGCTTTGGTTCTGTTCGGGCTCATAAGCAGTTCCTGTGAACGCTGTCAAACGCCTTCTCGAAGTCTATACCGAATGCAAAAGATGGCCTCCTCTGTCCTTCTGTGATCTGCTGTGAAGTTTTTGTCGATCAGCTGTTTTGTTATCTTGTATACGGCTCCGCTGTCGCCACGATTTGCGGCCCTTTCTGCTTGCCTGGCTAAGTCATTAATGCGGTTTCGTTTATCGCGTCTTTCTTTTGACTTCTTTTTGCATGTTGCGATACTGGATCTAAAGCTCCATACTGCGCTCATCGTAAATGGTGGCATTTATGCGGTTCTTAAGTGTCGCAAGCTCTGAAATCAGTGACCATGAGTTTTCAGATATCCAGGAGCGAAACCCGCGTGGTGGTCTACCGACAGCTTCATCTCCAGCTGAGTGGTACACTGCCTTAAGCTCTTCACAGTATTGTGTTGGCGTTTGCTCTGGGAACAAGGCAAATTCTGGTGTACGCTGCTCAAAAAGGTTCCTAAAGGTCATTGTTTGCGGTTTCTTCAGACTGTCGGCAAAATACGCAGGTTCCCGTCGATTTGAGCTCGCATTTTGTTGTACAGCTGCAGTGCGAAGTCGCAAGTACGCCACCATGAGGTGATGGTCGTGAATATTTCCGATGTCGGCACCCTTTTGTCCCTAACGTCCTCATGGGAACTTCTAAGAAGTCGATTTGGTTCTCAGCTCTTCCACCGGGAGAGACCCAGCTGACCTTGTGGCAGAGTTTGTGCTCAAACATGGTTCCACCTATGACAAGGTTATCGGTATTGCAGAGTTCTACAAACCTCTCACCGTTGTCGTTTCGGTTACAGACGCCATGTTTGCCCATCATATGTCTAAGCTGATCATTATTCTGCCCTACTTTGAGATTAAGCTCCATCGCCCATCATTTTAATGATATCCTCTGCTCACGTCGTTGTAGGTAGCGTGAAGCCTACTATAGAAGTTATCCTTTTCGGTATCAGGGGCTAGCTCGGTTGGCACGTAACACTGTATTATGGTAATGTTCCTGACTCTACTTCGGAATCTCTCTACTTATTAGTCTGTCTGAGATTGGTGACCATGATATCAGACTTATATTTGCTTCTGGTGCTGATGTATTTAAACAAAAATATAACTTTATGCAGTTTTTAACAATAAAAACAGTATTATGTATAACAATATTATGTAAAAAAAAAATGAAAAAATCTTTTAAAGCTCCTAATATGCTCCAACAAAAAAACAATTTTTCCAATTCTTTAACACTTCATAGCACAACTCGCTCACATTACAGCACAACTCTCAAAATTTAGAAAAACTAGTAAGGTATATCTTCGACTTGCCCGAAGTTAAAATACCCCCACGGCCGATTCTTATGGGAAGAAGAATCTTAAATTGGAGAGCTTTTTGTAAGAGATTTTGAAAGATTTTATTATTTTTATGTGTCTAAAATACATACATATCAAATTGTTTTCACGCAGCTTAAATATAAGCCTTTTTATAAAGTTTTAAATTTTGGGGTTGTATGGGAGGTGGGCGTGTTAGATTGTGTATGACGCCCATTTTTCTAACATACCTCAGTTTCGACATTAAATACACAAATAACGAGTTTCCATCTTGTAACTTTAATATTAGCCTCTTTATAGATTTTTAAATTTTGGGGTTGTATGGGAGGTGGGCGTGTTAGTGGGTGGATGACGCTCATTTTTCTAACACACCTCAGTTTTGACATACACTGATACCGAGTTTCCGTCTTGTAACTTTAATATTAGCTTTTTTGAAGAGTTTTATTTTGCAGTTATTATATTATTTTTTTTCTATGCGCTACAACATAATATATCAAAAGAAGCACATTGCAGCACATTTCAATTTTAGTTACTTATCAAAAGTGCGCTGCTAATTGTATGCACAAGCATTAAAGACATACTTACATTTTTTCAAATAAGAGTCGCTTTTTCTCTTCAGGCTTCTTTCTGGTTTGAGTCAAACTTAAATAAATGAATATCATGCCTACTGTCTGATGCACATTATAAAAAAATATCGTCGGCCTAATTCTAATGCGATGTAAATCAAAATAATCTTAAGTTCAGCAGGCGAAAAAATATTCAATATTTACGTTAAAACCTTAATAAGAATCTAGATGAAGTTTTGTTGAATCTGCCCATATCGCTTATAACTGTTATTTTTTCAAATTTTGATTTATGTCGTATTAAAATTAGGCCAAAATTTTCAAATAAAATGCAAAATTTTACCTTTCGAAATTGTTGAAAAGAAAACTATAAAAATACCATCACATATCTTTCTAAAATCTCCAACAGCATTTCACTTTTGACTGACTATCTTGCCTCTGAAAAACCTCTCTGCACTTGAGCGCAACAATTTAGCATTTAACTTAACGAATACAATGAAAGTATAGTAAATATCATGTGAATATATTATACAAAAATAAAATTTACACAAACTACAACTAAATTAATATGTAAATATTATACAAAAAACAACTTAACTTTTATCAGCAAACTCAAAACTATAAATATATAAAAATTTAAGCTAAAATCTAACAGAAAAATAAAAAAAAAATTAAAACAAAATTAATATAGCCTGTAAAATAAACGATTACATTGAAAGGCTCACTTTTGAGTAAGGCATGGAACAGAAACGAAAATATATATGTAGAAAGATAAAATTAGTCAAGAGATAAAAAAAAAAACTACTACTATATCATTAAAAAAAAAAAACATAAGATAAAACTAGAAAAACTACACTTCTAATCGTAAGGCTGTTAATTGTAAAATAAAATTTCTTATTTAAAAACTAGAACCCAAAAAAAAAACTGAAATATTTGCTTAGTTTATAAGAGCTAACATAGAAAAGAAAGAAAAAAAATAAATAAAGATCAAGAGCAGATTTTTGATGATATAAAAGAAATTTTAGAACTATGCGCAAGTAACACACTAAAAATATGTAAGTAAATACAAAAAAAAAAAAATTACTATAATTTAAAACAATAAATAATAAAGCTAATCTAAAACAAAACAAAAAAATGAATGCTTGTTATTATTTTATTCAAAATCTTCTAGTTGTTTGGCTGCTATTTCAATAAGCATAGTACAGATCCGTTACCATGTATAGATCCGTCGTATATTCCCTTCATAAACCATCCATGGCAGCTTTTGAAAAAATTCTGAAAAATATCTATCATAAACTTATTTATTATATGGCAATGTATCCTACAATAAAAAAATAGCTCTCTGGAAATTTCTAACAAATTTGCGCATTCAAAGTTTTTTAACTTTTGGTGATATTAAACTCCTGAAAACGCGCAATTCTGACAAATTTTGCAAATTTATGGCAAAAAAGATAGGGTTTTTCTTTTGATAGGGAGATTGTTTAAATGTAGCACATATGTAGATGTATTCCATATAAAGTAGAACCGTTTTTCTCGATATGTAGCACATTTGAAGCTACCAAAAATCTTAATGATTTTTTTGTAGTCAATTTATAATGTCATGTTTTTTGTTATAAATCAAAATCTGCGACAAAACGGAAGAAACTTAGAATTTCAAAGCTTAAAAAGATAAAAAAAAAAAACAAAAAATTTATTTCAACTAAACTTTCAGAAAGTTATTTCTTGTGTGATACTCTAAAACATCTTTATTTAAAAAAAAAAACTTACTTTGCCGTGATCAGTAATGAAATAAAAAGTATTGAAACAACCCATATAAATGTGTTAAAATACCATTTTAAAGCACAACTTAAAAAATTGGTAAGAATACTATTTGAACGCACCTTTTTGCCCTTTTCTTAGATGAAAAGCTTAGTTTATTTACATATATTGAATGAAAAGCCATGTAAGTATATTTACTACACCAGAATGCATAAACAGTAAATTATAAGATAAGACAAATTAGCTTTTCTAGAATCCTCATCCTATATATCTACTCTTCTTTTAATTTTTATAACCCCACCCTTAGAGTTGTTAAATCCTGTTCCGGTCTATGTGAGAAACACGGTTTTTATTTAATTTTCTGGTATCTATTTTCTTACTGAGCCATTTCTGTGTGATGCTTTAACAGTTGTTATATGACAATCGACAAAATTTCCAAGACCTGCACAAATATGTTAAAAGACAAACATAAAAACTAGTAAGGTATATCTTCGACTTGACCGCAGTTAAAATACACCCACGGCCAATTCGTAAGTGTTAAACAATTTTAAATTGTAGCACTTTTTATATGAGATTTTAAAAGATTTTACTATTTTTATGACGTCTAAAATGTATACATATCAAATTGTTTTCCTGCAGCTTAAAGATAAGCCATTTTATAAAGTTTTCAATTTTGGGGTTGCATAAGCGTTGCATTTGCCTCTTCATAAAGTTTTCACTATTATGACTTCTATGGGAGGTGGTCGTGTTAGTGGATTGATGTCGCTCATTTTTCATCAAACTTCAGTTTTAATATAAAATATACAAATACTGAATTTCTGTTTTGTAGCTTAAATATTAGCCTTTTTTAGACTTTTCACTATAGTGGGTTCTATGGGAAATGGGTGTGTCCGTGTCAGATGAAGCCCACTTTTTTTCCACGATTTACTTTTGATATAAAACACAAACGTATATAATTTTTTGCCTGTAGCTTAAATTGAAGCCTATTTATAGAGTTTTCAATTTGGAGTTGTATGGAAGGTGGGCGTGTTCGTGAATGGATGACGCCCATTTTTCTAACCGGTCTTATTTTTAAAATGAAATTAATTAATACCTAATTTTATTTTTGTAGCTTTGACAGAAGCCTCTTTATATAGATTTCAATTTTGGGCTTGTATTGGAGGTGATCGTGTTAGTGGATGGATGACACCCATTTTTCTAGCACACTTTAGTTTTGACATGAAATGAATAAATATCTAATTTTTGGTTTTGTAGCTTTGACAGAAGCCTATTTATATAGTTTTAACTTTTGGGGTTGTATGGGAGGTGGTCGTGGTCGTTGATGGATGACGTCCATTTTTTTTAAAACACCTCAGCTTTGACATAGGATACACAAATGCCGAATTTAAGTTTTGTAGCTTAAATGTTTACTTCTTTATGGAGTTGTGGTGACCGTGGCATGCAGGTTAAGTGTGTGGCTTATCATGCTCGGAGCCCGGGTTCGATCCCCAGCCGTGGCGAAAAATTTTTTCAATAAAAAATTTTTCTGATCGTTCACCACCTCTCTGCAGACAATGGCAAACCTCAGAGAGTTAATAATGCCATGTAAAGCTTCTTGAGAACATGAACTTTAGCCGTTCGGAGTTGGCATAAAACATGTAGGTCCAGTTCTCTGTCAATTGTGTGCAAAAATTTAATAACACACACAACACAATCGATCCTAAGAAGCTCGGTCAAAGTCCTTTCAAGGGCTGAAATGGCCAATTTGTTTTTTTTTTTTTTTTCTTTATGGAGTTTTCATTATTGGGGTTGTATTGGAGGTGGGCGTGTTCGTGGGTGGATGACGTCCATTTTCTAGCATGTCTTAATTTTAACATACATACAATTACTAAATATTTAATTTTACTTGTGTAGGTTTGATAGAAGCCTATTTATATAGTTTTAATTTTTGAGGTTGTATGGAAGGTGGGCGTAGTCATTAGTGGATGATGGTTATATTTCTAACACGCCTTAGTTTTAATATAAAGTGAATAAATAGCAAATTTTATTTATTTAGCTTCCACATAAGCCTTTTTATGTAGTTTTCAATTTTGGGGTTGAATGGGAGGTGGGCGTGTTATTGGGTGGATGACGCCAATTTTTCGAGCACACCTCAGTTTTGACATAGAATACACAAATTCCAAATTTCAGTATTGTAGCTTAAATAGTAGCCTCTTTATAAAGTTTTCATTATTGGAGTTGTATGAGAGGTAGACGTGGTTTTCAACCGATCTAGGTCATTCTCGAACTTGATCTTTGTTTTTAATAAAAAAGCTTAAATATGAAGTTCCATTACTATAGCTTGAAAATTACGGTTGAAATCGTGTCGACAGACAGACGGACATGGCTAAATCAACTCAGGTGGTGATGCTGATCAAATATATATATACTTTTCTATGCCTACCACGCATCCTTATGGACGTTACACGCGTCGTGACAAAATTAATGTACCCCTAACGCAGTACGCCTGTGGGTATTAATATAGTCTTTGGTTTTTGACTTCGTTTGCTTTCGGCTCTAGAACTTCTAAAAGCATTGGATCTATTTCAGTAACAGATACGAATGCTAACCAAGTTTCATCGAAATCGGTATATAAGTTTTGACGTGAATGAGCTAGACTAAGTTTTTTGCTTATAGCACCCTCTTGCGGAAGTTTTCTGAAATTTAAATCACCTCAATTCTATAGCAGGGTCAGGCTATTTTGCATACCAAATTTTAGCAAAATCGGTTAAGTCGTAGCAATAAGCAGGATTAATTGAGTTTATCGCCTATGTTCTGGGTTGGTTAATACCAAATTTCATTGAAATCGGTCTAGGCGTTTAGGAGTTTTTATGGAGTACCACGCCCATCGATTTCCATCAAGTTTTTTACACCTATCATCTTTTTCTCTATAAAAAGTTTTCGGTGTCCAAATTTCAGCTCAATCGGATAAACGGTGCGCCAGCCTATACGGTACAGACAGACAGACAGACAAACATTTCATTTTATATTTTAGATCTTTTTTTGATATGCACTTTTTTATGATATTTTTAGAAATATTATCGAGTTGGTTGCCAAATATTTGATACTTGGTCAAAATCTTTTACTCGATTTGTTCAGAAATTGACTGAGAAACGAAAGCAATATTTTAGGTAAAAATAAGAAATGTGTTATACCAAGGTCTGACGTCTAGTGGTGCAATTTTTTCGGTATTTGTACCTAATGGGGCACAAAGTAATTTTTTGCGTACCTATTTATTTTAAAATATTCATGTAGGTTTTGAAATTTTGCGAATTGTAATAAAAAAACCGATAAAGAAGTCTTTTGATATTTTGACCTAAAGGTGCTCAAGACCCTTTTATGGTACACTCAACCCTTTTGTTACACGGTAGATACGCTTCTGAGTATATTATGTAAAACTAGTAAGGTATAACTTCAACTTGGGTGAAGTTAAAATACCCCCACGGTCGATTCGTAACGGTAAAAAATCTTAAATTATAGGTCTAATTAGAGGTCTGCTGAACGCACTTGGGTCAGTTTTTCGCTCAGAAAACCGTGACGTTCTACACGGATGGAATAATGGCTTTAGCTCAAAAATGACAAAAAGATATTGATCCAAACGGCACATATTTAATTTCATAAAACTCGTTTCAAAAATTTGGAAAAAGTGTTAATTTCTGTTCAAATTTGTAACCGAACATTTTTGAATACCCAATCTAAATAGGCGTAGGTGAAAAAGTTAAGAAAATCAATTTTTGTGTCATTGTTTTACCTTAAAATATATATGTTATTTTTTTTAAGTGATATATCTGTGTCGACAAAGAATAACAGCTAAACTCATTTTCAAACTTTCAGAAGAGCATTTTTAAGATTAAAATTGCTACCTAATGGCCTTAACATTTCATATTCAAGGTACAACCATAAAAGTTTGCGTACTAGTGTATTTCGTGCAAAAAAAAACGCAATGAAAGTAATGACCTTGTCAACACAGATATATATTTTTAATCAACTTAAACGCATTTTTAAACATCAAATTTAAATGCATTTTTTTTTATTTCGTTTCTTTTATTTAAAAAATCAAAGGAAATGAGCCTTTAAGAACTTTAGTTTGTAGAGAAATAAGGATAATTTCAAAGTTTTTTTATCTTATTACATTAACATGTATTTTCTTATAGAGCATAGGAATATCTTAAATTAACAGTTGCCATTAATTATTTGAAAACTGTTGACAAAGATATTAATATTTTAAAATATTATATACATTATTTTCATTTATAGTAAATAAACATTTTATTTCCATAACCAGCAATCAGCGTTCTCATCCCGATTTAATATTAAACATGTTCATCTTTAATATTTATACATAATCTCCTTGCAGCTTAATGCTAATTAAATATTTCAACGTTTTAATTGGTTGACCCTTTAAACTTAGCAATTCACTTGAATACTAAATCTTATATCTGCCTTTTAAACCCAAGTAATTTTGACCCTTAAGCCAATTGACCCTAATGCGTAAATTTCATCTAAAGTGCTTCATAAAATAATTTAACTGCCTACTTTCAGCTACCCGCTGGCCACTGCCCGGACGTCGTCATAGTGCATACATAGTACTCGATTCGACAATGGATTTATTTGTTTAAACAAGCAGAAGGTAAAATACTAAATTTAAAATATTTATGACTTCAATTACTGAGTGAAATAAGGTCAACATAGAAATATGTACGAAGTCACTCACACCCAACTAATGCATGATAGTCCTTTTGCTAAAGCTGAGCGCCCTAAAGGCTTGTCCGGTGATAAAATAGTCTAAAATCCAAGCCACATAATAACTGTCAAATTTCAATTACGCAATCTAAGCAATATGCACCAGACGATACACCCACAGTGATGTGTCTATGAATGTATGTTGTGTATGAATTCATGTACATGTTTCTATGGAAGTGCATGCAGACTTGAACGATGAGATACAGATAGACAAAATATGCTGGTACATTTATAGCTAGCTGCACCCGAGAGACAACTTGCAATCACATATGTTAAATTACTGTAGATTGCTGTTGCAACAACAATAATAACAACAACAACAGCAACAACAATAAAGAAGAACAGCAGCAACAACAACAACAATTAGCAGTAGCAAACAACACGAAAATTTATTAAACAGCCATAGATATGCAGTTGAGCTGACAGATGTTGTTGCTGTAACTATTACACTCTACGACAATTTCAAAATTTTTTTAAAATTATAGACTACAATCAAAGGTTTCTGGTACAAGAGTTTCAAATAAACTCTTTTATAAATAAAAATTTATATATATAATCTTTAATAAATTAATAAAATGTTAAAAATATCGGTGTTTGAAAAGTTTAGGCGTGTGAGTTATATATAATACGTGTTCCAGAGCATCAGATTTGTTTTTTTTCAAGAACAACCTGTCTGGATGTAAAAAGGACTATTTTTAAAGGTAACTATTTTGTTCAGTTTTGAAATTTCTTTTTTTAAATTTCAGACTTCGATCAAAGGATTCTGGTAAATACTAACTTATGCTAAATTGAATAAATACATGAGATTCCTGCATTTCTGACATCTTACAGTTTATTTTAAGAACCATTCTTGCTGCTCTTGTATTTTTACATGGATTATATGAATTTCGAATACTTAACTTATGACAAAGTTCACGTTTCCCTTGTATATGTACATGAGATTCATGCATTTTTGTCATTTATTTCATGAACTGTTCTTGTTACACCCTAAACCTGAAGGTGAGAGTATATCAACTTTGTGCAAACGTTTGTAACGCATAGAACAAAGCAAGTCCGGCATATAAAAGTATATATATTCTTGATCAGCGTCACCTCGTGAGTCGAGCTATTCATGTGCGTCCGTCCGTCCGTCCGTCTGTGTGTTGTCCGAATACACAGGATTAGAAGAAGAAGTCGAGATAATTGAATGAAACTTGGTACACATAGTCACATGTATCCAAGGATCTGCACTATTGAATATTTTTGGAATCCATTCACGGACACGCCTACCTCCTATACAACGCAAAAATTTAAAACTGCATAACTCACCTCAAAATAAGCCTACAACAATAAAATTTCATATGTGTGTGTTTTATATCAACACAAATATGTCTTTGAAAAATGGACGTCATCCGCTCACGGACACGCCCATCTCCCATACAACCCAAAAATTTAAAACGCAATAAATAAGCCTCTGTTTCACCTACAGAGCTAAAGTTTGGCACATATGTTTTTTATGACAAGACAAAGATGGTTTTGAAAAATGCACATCATCCGCTCACGGACACGCCTACCACTCATACAACGTGAAAATTGAAAACTGCATAACTCAGCTCATAATTAGCCTACAACAATAAAATTTGATATGTATGTGTTTTTTACAAACACAAAGATGTTTTCGAAAAATGGATGTCATCCGCTTACGGACACGCCCACCTCCCATACAACCCAAAAATTAAAAACGCAATAAATAAGCCTTTGTTTCACCTACGGAGCTAAAGTTTGGCACGTATGTTTTTTTTATGACAAGACAAAGATGGTTTTGAAAAATGAACGTCATCCGCCAACGAACGCGCCTACCTCCCATACAAACCACAAAGTTTAAAACTTAATAAATAAAGTTGTGTTTGTTAAAGAGAAATTAAATTTGGTATGTATGTATTTCATACGAAAACTAAGTTGTGTTCAAAAATTGGGAGCAATCCGTCTATGAACACGCCCACCTCCCATAGCGAAAGCACAATAAAGGCATTAACTGCGAGCTACAGGAATAAAACTTGGTGTAATGTCGCACGCTTTATTAGACGGTTGCAGAATAAGTGACTTTATTATAGCTCTTCTTTTCTTACATTCTATTTACATGGTTGCAAAATATAGTTACTTTTAAAGGTTGTCAGTACTTGTTGTGTTGCCATATTATTATGTTACATATACATATATAAATTAGCAAATACCTCACACGATCCCCCTTAAGTTTTTTTTTTTGTTTTTCATTAAATTTAATTGGTTTTTTTTTTTTTTTTTTTTTATATTTTTTTTTTTTTATTTTAAAATTTAATAACTTTGCCATCAATGCGTGGCCTTAAACTACGTTTTGGAGTGTCGTTATTACAAACGTCTTGAGCTGGAATCTCCACACGACTGTTACATTGAGGTGCTGAGCTGCAATCTTCATCCGACTTTTCGACACGAGTTTCAACAACGGTATCTGGTTCTTCAGTTTCATTTTTTCCTCTAATTTGATCCGTTTGCTGACGTTGCAATTTTGAAAGTGTGAATCTTCTATTGCTCTTTTTATACTTTTAAAGTGGTTAAACCCAAATATTTTCTGTTATAGAGAAAGAAAAATCCAGTTACTCTACATGACAAATAACGATAGTTAAAAAACAATGGCAAAAAATTGTAAATCACAAGTGGAAAGTCCCACAACTGAATTCTAGTCAAAAGTTAGAAAGTATAAAAATTCTTTGAATGAAGCAAAAACATATATTGACAAGACATTTCATGAGACTGATACGGAATGAAAGTAAATTTTTGTAAGATACAGCCAAGAGGACGGCACATAATGGGAAGTGAAATGTTTATACAAAGTGTTGGAGCAACATTGCTTGTAAACATTTTGAAGTTGCAATATATTTCCAAACCTGTTTGTTTGGTAGCTCTCATCTACATTTGAGTTGCTGCTGACAGAGAACTTCTTTCCCTTTTCTCTTGTCAATTTGTTTCCACCACTATGCCAAATGCTTTATTTTGTTTGTTGGTTTTGTTGTTGTTCTTAACCATGGTCATTGTTGTTGTTCTTATTAGCTGCCGTATACAATACACTTACTGATTTCTGTTTGAATGTGTTCGTGCGTGCTATAGCTGAAATGGAAAAGTTACAATTTTTGATATTTTAGCATTTTGCCGATCTCATAGAAGTTGCTGTGGAAAAAACGCTGTAACTTTTGTGTTTCCACTCGGATTAAGATATATCATAGGACAAAAATCAATAGAATTGATCGTATATTAACACTTCATCAAAAATATATTTAAAAAAAAATTAGAAAAATTAGAAATTATTTTATTATAAAAAAAAGTACAATATATATAATTAAAACTAAAATTAAAATTAAAATTAAAATTAAAATTAAAATTAAAATTAAAATTAAAATTAAAATTAAAATTAAAATTAAAATTAAAATTAAAATTAAAATTAAAATTAAAATTAAAATTAAAATTAAAATTAAAATTAAAATTGGAATAATTTTTAATTTTTCTCAAAATTTATTATTGATGAAGTATTAATATACGATATTTTAATTTTAATTTTAATTTTAATTTTAATTTTAATTTTAATTTTAATTTTAATTTTAATTTTAATTTTAATTTTAATTTTAATTTTAATTTTAATTTTAATTTTAATTTTAATTTTAATTTTAATTTTAATTTTAATTTTAATTTTAATTTTAATTTTAATTTTAATTTTAATTTTAATTTTAATTTTAATTTTAATTTTAATTTTAATTTTAATTTTAATTTTAATTTTAATTTTAATTTTAATTTTAATTTTAATTTTAATTTTAATTTTAATTTTAATTTTAATTTTAATTTTAATTTTAGTTTTAATTATATATATTGTACTTTTTTTTATAATAAAATAATTTCTAATTTTTCTAATTTTTTTTTAAATATATTTTTGATGAAGTGTTAATATACGATCAATTCTATTGATTTTTGTCCTATGATATATCTTAATCCGAGTGGAAACACAAAAGTTACAGCGTTTTTTCCACAGCAACTTCTATGAGATCGGCAAAATGCTAAAATATCAAAAATTGTAACTTTTCCATTTCAGCTATAGCACGCACGAACACATTCAAACAGAAATCAGTAAGTGTATTGTATACGGCAGCTAATAAGAACAACAACAATGACCATGGTTAAGAACAACAACAAAACCAACAAACAAAATAAAGCATTTGGCATAGTGGTGGAAACAAATTGACAAGAGAAAAGGGAAAGAAGTTCTCTGTCATAGCCTAGACACATTGACTGCGGCTGCAACATAACAACACGAGGTGAAAATGAAAATGTTGGCATGTTGTCTACGACTTGATTAATTTGGATGCAGCTCGATAAGCCTTATTTTCATATATTTTTATTATTAAACATCGACTTATCATTAAAAAACAAACATTTAACACAAACACAATGAGAATGAACAATAAAAAACACAAAAGAAGCACGAAATTAAACGAATACATTAACAAATGCCGATGTTCTTACTCTTGTTGCACGTCAAAATAGAAAAAGTTCTAAATCGACGACAGCAACATTGCAGCAATGACGCATTGTCGTTGCAACATTTTCACCACATTCACCTCCATAAGACAAGCATGTAAAAAAAATTTGACGTTTGCTGCAATGCTGCAGCCGCAGTCAATGTGTCTAGGCTATCAGCAGCAACTCAAATGTAGATGAGAGCTACCAAACAAACAGGTTTGGAAATATATTGCAACTTCAAAATGTTTACAAGCAATGTTGCTCCAACACTTTGTATAAACATTTCACTTCCCATTATGTGCCGTCCTCTTGGCTGTATCTTACAAAAATTTACTTTCATTCCGTATCAGTCTCATGAAATGTCTTGTCAATATATGTTTTTGTTTCTGGACTGCATAAGCTGTGTATTTCACTGTAGGCGTCTGCGCCAATAGACTTCAGCAGAATTGCCTTCTTCTTTGTATCATCGTCAGTGCACTTAACCTCACAAAAGTGAATCTCCAAACGCTCCTTCCATATGTCCCATGACATGTGACTTGGTGAGAATTCCGGAACGTTGGATGACTGAAAAAGTGTGATGTGAGCGTTTCCATTATCTTCCGTGGTCGACATTTTTATTATTTATTCAATTTAATTTCAACACGTTTTTACGATTTTTCGCGATTTTCTCGTCGCCAATTTGTAATGTCGCACGCTTTATTAGACGGTTGCAGAATAAGTGACTTTATTATAGCTCTTCTTTTCTTACATTCTATTTACATGGTTGCAAAATATAGTTACTTTTAAAGGTTGTCAGTACTTGTTGTGTTGCCATATTATTATGTTACATATACATATATAAATTAGCAAATACCTCACACTTGGTAAGTGTAAATTTTTCATCAACATTTAAATGCATATAAAATATAGGCTTCATCCGCCCACTGAGACGCCCATTTAAAATAAAAATTTTTTTGTTTTTGAAAAGTAGGTTTAGGGTATTTCATAGTCGGCCTAGACCGTTTGTTTGTTTGTACATTTATTGTATGAATTTTAATCACAAAAACTATAAACAATTCATGTTACCTTTGACATTTACGAAATTTTTTATTGGTTCGTGTGTCTTGTTCACGCACTTTATGAACTTTAAACACCAATATAATGAAATATTCACGGGCTCTTGTTTTTCTTTTGTATATTTTGTACATTGATATCATGAATGGTTCATGTGACTCATGTTATTGGTGACTGGATCAAAATTCATTAATACTATTCATGGAGATCATGTAAAAATTCATAAAAAATGTGAACTTTTTTGGTTAAGTGTATAGATCACTCTGAATATGATTAGTTTACAGCCTTGTTTTATGTGTAAAAGAAATTGATCAACAAAAATTCCGTCAAAGTTCTTTCAAGGACCAATATTCTTTATATTTTATTACTCTATGCAAAAACAATACGGGTACTCACACTGCCTTGGGTAGTTGGGTAGATTGGCAAATGCCTTACATATTGTTTTTGCAAAAGTGCCATTCTACACAAGTACCCATCTACCAATCTACTCTAGCTGACCCCCTGACTTGTTTGGGTAGATTGATTGAGTCCATTTTTCAGGAGTTGCCACCTTTACCAAAAGTAGGCAATAATTGAATTGACAAAAAACTAAAACAAAGTAAGCAAATTATAAGTGAATAAAATAGACAAATGTGTTAAAATAAGTTATTTTACAATTTTTGAGATAAAATAAAATTATTAAATACCGCAAAGTTCACATTAAAAATTACTCCTATATAAAATAACTTTTTTACGCCCGTACAATGGTCTAAATTTTGCGCTCATAAAATAACATGAATAATATGGTGGCAACTCTTTTCTAACTGTCACTCATCTCTCAACAGCTGTTATTCTACAAAGTACTCAATTGCAGTTAAGATTGCTCGCAGTAATCAAAAGTACGCAATCCACCCGTACCCAACTACTCAAGTCAGTGTGAATACCCCTTATAATTTTTGTATTTCTTTCTGTATACAGTTCAATTTTATCATCTGAATAAATATATTTTACAACATGATATAATTAATACAAGGTAGTATTGACGTTTCTGTTGGAAACGGACTTTTGTCAAAAAATATAACAAGAAAGAGAGCACTCACAATCCGTCATAGCATACAATTAATTTTCACTGGTCACATTCAGCGTACCCAACAGTTACCAACTGCTAAGTCAAAACTTGATGCACATAAATATGAAGTTGCGCATTAAAATGCATTTAAAAATAGAAAATTTTTAATTTCTCGGTAAAATTTCCATTCGTATTTGATACAAAGCTTGATATTTCATAAACTTGACAATTTTTCTGATACTTCAATACCGATAATAGCGCTCCCCAATGTGTTGTTGTCACAACAGTTGACACAGCTGAATGTGGCCAACGAATATAACAACGAACAGCAGTTTTTGACAAGAGTTCGTTTACTTGTGGCTGAGAGAATCAACATTTGTCAACACTACCTGGTAAAATTATTCTATCATGATTTTACAACCCTACGGACAAAAGAACCGGTTCAAAACCTATCACGTGATAGGTTCCAAAGTGATAGTGACCGGTCCCAATTCTACCACCAACATATGAAACCAACCGGTCCCTTTTACATGGCGTTGTCATTGACACGGGTAAATTGACACCGGCTAGATACCTTTGGACCAATCCTAGAACCGGTTCAAAAATATATCGGCAGATGTCAATTGACACCTCATAGATACCCTACGGACAAAGCAGGGTCAATTGCTCTAAAGTAACCGGTCCTGTGACAGTTCTTATTTAACCTATCACAGGACAGGTTCGATATTACTCAGAACGGGACCAATAGTTTTTAAATGTGTTTTGCTCTATTAATCTTATCGTTACCAATAGCTCAGTGGAAGCTAGACTGTCACGCGGTGGACGTGGGTTCGAGTCTTGGCTGTGTTTAATAATAAAATTTAATAATTTAAATTCTAATTCTATTTCATTAACTGCTTAATCAAAAATAACCTTCAAAATAAATTTGCTTAACATCTTGAAAATTTAATTTTTTATTTAAAAACAAAAAAAAAATAAAAAAAAATGTTGTGATTTTGCTGGGGAGTGAACCCAGGTCAGTCGAGTACTAAGCAGGAACGCTAACAAGCTCGACTAAACATGAATTTCCAAAACGTTGATTCAATTTCATTAACAACTTGCGTATAAGTGTACCGTGTTCTATAAATAGACCGGCTACTGATTAGGTCCGAAGGTATCTATGAGGTGTCAATTGACACCTGCCGATATATTTTTGAACCGGTTCTATGATTGGTCCAAAGGTATCTAGCCGGTGTCAATTTACCCCTGTCAATGACAACGCCATGTAAAAGGGACCGGTTGGTTTCATATGTTGGTGGTAGAATTGGGACCGGTCACTATCACTTTGGAACCTATCACGTGATAGGTTCTGCACCGGTTCTTTTGTCCGTAGGGTACCTTCGGACCTAATCAGTAGCCGGTCTATTTATAGAACACGGTACTTTTATACGCAAGTTGTTAATGAAATTGAATCAACGTTTTGGAAATTCATATTAAGTCGAGCTTGTTAGCGTTCCTGCTTAGTACTCGACTGACCTGGGTTCACTCCCCGGCAAAATCACAAAATTTTTTTTTATTTTTTTTTTTGGTTTTTAAATAAAAAATTAAATTTTCAAGATGTTAAGCAAATTTATTTTGAAGGTTATTTTTGATTAAGCAGTTAATGAAATAGAATTAGAATTTAAATTATTAAATTTTATTATTAAACACAGCCAAGACTCGAACCCACGTCCACCGCGTGACAGTCTAGCTTCCACTGAGCTATTGGTAACGATAAGATTAATAGAGCAAAACACATTTAAAAACTATTGGTCCCGTTCTGAGTAATATCGAACCTGTCCTGTGATAGGTTAAATAATAACTGTCACAGGATCGGTTGCTTTAGGGCAATTGACCCTGCTTTGTCCGTAGTTAACTACCAACTGAATAAATATTCATTGCATACTTTTAGCAACAATATTTCTTCAAATGATGAACATTTAACGGCAAATTATGGAAAATTTATCATTTTTCGTATTAGAACTAAGCTGTAGACAAATTTTGCCGAAAGCGACTTTAAAAAAAAATTTTACAAAAAACATTTTCATAGCATATTTAAACCCACAAAAACTTCTCTTGAGGGAATTCAATTTTTTTTATTTTTTTTTTTTTATTTTTTAAAAAGGATTAAAATATTTCACAAAATTATTCCTCATATATTTTTAATAGAGATCAGACCAAACAAACTAACAGCAATATGCATATAAGAACATAAATTATAACATTTTATGTTATATAATAACTATATCTAGTGTTTCATAAAAATCCTTATGAAGAATTGAGATGCCAATTTTTAACACATCACTGAGTATAATTTTTTATATCTCTTCTAACAAAATGCTTTGTTTGAAGTCTGTAATTATTTTTTTGTGTTGCACTGTGTTAGCATAATTATTGCAGTTGATGTTGCAATTTTACAAAATTTAACTCATGACAACTTCCCAAGCCAACACAAACAAACACATTATTACCTATCTTCTGTATAAAATCTAAGCTAGATATTCAGATATCATAATTTTTCGCCTTAAAATTTCACTATTCATTTACAAACAAGCCTCCACAAGCTGCCTAGCATTATATCCTCTATGTCGGTATCCTAGTTTTGACATCCTTTGCCACTTTTATAACAAGCTTGACCAGTTTGTCCATTAAAACTACCCTTAACTAAACTTTATAGCAAAAATGTTAAGTCGTCGCAAAGTGAAGACTTAGTTGTTGCTGTTGTTGTTGTTGTTTTTATTATTATTGTAGGCGTTGATGCAGTCAGTTGGAACATTGAATTCACTCAGCAGCCGCCAGAGCAGCGTATCAATAAAAAACAAAAAATATCAACAGCAAAAAAAACGATACATTCTACGGATACAACGTTCTTATCGTTCCATTCCATCCAGACAGAGGTTATTTTATGTTTTTTTCTTCGTTTTGTTTCTTTCTAGTCTTCACTAAGGCTATGACATTATGTCAGTACCGTTCAGCCAGTTCAATCGCAGTAACGTCGCAACAAATGGTCTATAAAACTATCAATTTTCAATTCGTTTAGCTCATGGCAGACGGTCTTAGAAGTAGCAGCCGCTGCTGCGTTCAATGTTGCTGAAGTTTGCTATATTTTTTTTTTTTGGTTTAAGGTCAAAAGGCCAGAATAAAGCATTACGAGTCGTTAATTTTTTCGGTTAGCATCTAAGCTGCTTTAAAAGGAAGAACAACTTAAATGAATACAACATTTGAAAAATTTTTGTTTATAAGGAAATGCTATTTTCAAGAGCACTTTTAATACCAAATTCACTTTCACTTTTAATGCCAAGTTAAAACATACTTTATAATTTGTATAATTTATAATTTGTATTATATTTTATCTTGAATGTGTAAAAAACTGTAAACAAACTACTTTAACAATTAAGTGCACCCTTAACTTTTATATCAAAGCCAAGATTTTAATGTTATTGAAATCACTTGCTTAACAAACAATTTTTTAATTAGAATTAAAAAATATAACGAATCTTATGTGTGTTTTATTTCAAAGTTGCTGTGGTAAGTATTGTAGCTATTATGATATCAATTTTCTCTAAAACTTGAGCTTTATGAAAAAATATATAGGAATTAAAAAAAAAAATTAGCCATATAAACCATTGAAATAACTTCTTTATAATCAATTTCTTCAAACCAAATAAAAGTTCCTTATGATCAGGTGTCTTGTGCGCATCATTAATTTTAAGTACACAAATGATAGATTTTCAAATTGTATGGTTATTCTTAATATCCTTATGTTTATGCACTCCACCAGCTTTGCATGAACTGGCTGAATGGCTGAGTGGTACATGAACTCATTACATTACGTGGCCCTTAACGTTTGTTCGCAAACCATAATACATTTGTTCGAACGTAGTCACCTAAACATTGGTGACATCTCGATTACATAGTAAGTGGTAATGGGAGGTGTTGAATTTGAAAGTTGGCTGCAATGTAAATGATTAAGTCATTTAGATTTTTGGCTTTCGTCGTTGCTTACGAAAGGAGAAGTTGTAAACAAATGCAGAGAAGAAACATACGTAACAAATTATTTTCGAAATAACTTAGGTAAGTTTCAGAAACAGATCAAGAAAACCTTTTCTTAACAACGTTCAGATCAGTTGGTGTTTTCAAAAGTGACAAATTTTTTCACATTCATCCTGATCAGGTAAGCCCATCCGGTAACATGGTTATGTTGAGATATTAAAGCTAATCAAATGACCTGTTTTTGGTATTTACCTAGCATTGTATAATTTTTTCACTAGGAGATTGACTATACTTTAAACTATGCTTATTTGAAAAGCCAAGTTTCTTTTCTTAAATCAACTTTTTTTAAAATTTTGTATTTTAGTAAATATTCTTAAAATTCTAAGAAAAAAAATTTCATGGAAAAATTCTTACGGGTTCAAAAGTAACACCCGGATTAGTGAGAGCGCATTTTTATTTTTCTTTGCAGTTTTCGTTGTTCACAAACTTTGAACGCGTTTATCTCGAAACCATGTTTTTCGTACTGGTTGCGACACTAGCGGGTTGATTTTTGGACGAAATTTTTTTGTTTTGTTTTTTATAAACTTGATTTGCTATGGTATGACATGAGCTTTTTTTAAAATTTTTTTCGATTTTTTAAGAATTTTTTAAGTTAATATTTTTTTCGAAAAAACACACTTTCAAATTTGGAACATCACCAAAAAATTAAAAAACAAACAAGTAAAGAAAGTCTAAAGTCGGTCTAGGCCGACTATGAAATACCTAAACCCACTTTTAAAAAACAAAAAAATGTTTATTGAAAATGGGCGTGTCCATGGGCGGATGAAGCCTATATTTTATATGCATTTAAATGTTGATGAACAATTTACACATACCAAGTTTTATTCCTGTAGTTCACAGTTAATGCCTTTATTGTGCTTTCGCTATGGGAGGTGGGCGTGTTTATGGACGGATTACTCCCAATTGGTATAAAATACATATATAACAAATTAAATTTCCTAATAAACAAAGATAACCTTATTTATTGAGTTTTAAACTTTTTGGGTTGTATGGGAGGTAGGCGTGTCCGTAGGCGGATGACGTCCATTTTTCAAAACCATCTTTGTCTTGTCATAAAAAACATACGTGCCAAATTTTAGCTCTGTAGGTTAAACAGAGGCTTATTTATTGCGTTTTCAATTTTTGGGTTGTATGGCAGGTGGGCGTGTCCATGAACTGTTGATGTCCATTTTTCAAAACCGTCTTTGTTTTGTTATAAAAAACATATTTGTCAAATTTTATCTCTGGAGATTAAACAGAGGCTTATTTATTATGTTTTCAATTTTTGGGTTGTATGGGAGGTGGGCGTATTCGTGAGCGGATGATGTCCATTTTTCAAAGACATGTTTGTGGTGGTATAAAACACATGCATATAAAATTTTATTATTGTAGGCTAATTATGAGCTAATTTATGCAGTTTTCAATTTTCGCGTTGTATGGGAGGTAGGCGTGTCCGTGGGCGGATGACACCCATTTTAAAAACGGTCTTTGCTTTGTTATAAAAAACATATGTGCCAAATTTTAGCGGAAATTGAATGTGTCCTTGGGCGGATGACACCCATTTTAAAAACCGTCTTTGCTTTGTTATAAAAAACATATGTGCCAAATTTTAGCTCTTTAGGTCGATTAAAAGTTTATTTATTGAGTTTTTAATTTTTGGGTTGTATGGGAGGTGGGCGTGTCCGTAAGCGGATTGCGTCCATTTTTCATATGTGCCAAATTGTTGCTCTTTAGGTTAAACACAGTCTTGTTTATTGCGTTTTAAATGTTTGGGTTGTATGGGAGGTGGGCGTGTCCGTGAGCGGATAACGTCCATTTTTCGAAAACATCTTTGAGTTGGTATAAAACACATATAAATCAAATTTTATTGTTTTAGGTTAACTATGAGCTGAGTTATGCAGTTTTCAATTTTCGCATTGTATGGGAGGTAGGCGTGTCCGTGAGCGTATGATGTCAATTTTTCAAAACCATCTTTGTTTTGTTAAAAAAAAAAATTATGTGCCAAATTTTAGCTCTGCAGGTTAAACAGAGGCTTATTCATTGCGTTTTCAATTTTTGGATTGTATGAGAGGTGGGCGAGTCCGTGGGCGGTTGACGTCTATTTTTCGAAAACATTTTTGTGTTGGTATAAAACACATATAAATCAAATTTTATTGTTTTAGGTTAACTATGAGCTGAGTTATGCAGTTTTCAATTTTCGCATTGTATGGGAGGTAGGCGTGTCCGTGAGTGTATGATGTCCATTTTTCAAAACCATCTTTGTTTTGTTTTAAAAAACATATGTGTCAAATTTAAGCTCTTTAGGTTAATCACAGGCTTATTTATTGCGTTTTAAATTTTTGGATTGTATGGGAGGTAGGCGTGTCCGTGGGCGGATTCCAAAAATATTCAATAGTGCAGGTCCTTGGGTTCATGTGACCATGTGTACCAAGTTTCATCCAATTATCTCTACTCCTTCTTCTTATCCTGTGTATACGGACAACACACAGACGGACAGACGGACGAACTGACGGACGCACATGAATAGCTCGACTCACGTGGTGACACTGATCAAGAATATTTATACTTTTCTAGAAAAGACTCGTTTCGTTCTATGCGTTACAAACGTTTGCAAAAAGTTAATATACCCTGACCTTTCAGGTTTAGGGTATAAAAACAGTTACAGAATAAGTTTTATATTTATAGCTCCGAGAAAAAGCAAGCTATAAATGTATTATTAATGCGTCTTGAGTTTTGTCGCTTGTAAGTATGACAAAAATGTAAGAAATCGTCAATTACACATTTCAAAACGAGGTATTTCTATGTTCCCCACAGTTCAGGATGGTTAAAGCTTGAGTTTACAAAACTTTAGATTCCCTGAAATGAAAAAAGGTCGAAATTAGTAAAGTTACGAGTTTTTGTTTGGGGTCGTTTAAACAGATTTTTTCAAGGCCATGAAACTTTTTTGACGAATACTTTAGGGTATACCTACAGCCTTTAATACTTATCGTTCAAAGATAATATATTTACTAAA
Source organism: Tetanocera ferruginea (assembly GCA_958299015.1). Taxonomy (NCBI): domain Eukaryota; kingdom Metazoa; phylum Arthropoda; class Insecta; order Diptera; family Sciomyzidae; genus Tetanocera; species Tetanocera ferruginea. The sequence goes on along the minus strand of OY282641.1, from coordinate 120,123,835 downwards.
ATATCAGATATATCCTTCGCTGAATGAGTTTCTAATTTTGGATTTTGTCACTTTTATATTAAAGTCACAAAATAGTAAAATATAAGAAGAAAAATGCATGTGTTTATATAAGAAAATCAATCATCAGTTGCTTATGCTGTGCCTGCTGCTTTCTTTGGTTTTGTTTGTGTTGTTTTTGTTTTGTACGAACTGATTCGCAGCATTGGTTTTCATCTCCTAGAGGGTGATCCGAGTAGATTTAACTCTTATGAAAAAACGTCTTGCATCATATTTCGTTTTATGCTGTTACCCAATAGATGGCGCTAACTATTCGGCAGACTTGAAGTATGCATCTAACAGAGAAAGCGTTGGTTATTGCGTCTTGTAGAAAGTAGCAGAACTAAATATGTGAAATAAACAATCTATTTTATATTTCAGAAATGAGCCAGGTATCGTTCTGGATAAATTGTTGCTTTTGTATTCAATGCAAATTAATTTGGATGATCAACCATATACATCTCACTACTCATTTTAGTGTAGCTCGCAAACTATACATGGGACCGAGACGAAAGTGGCACCCGTGGAAAGGACGGGTCATTTGCTTAGCTTGAGGTATAGCCACCACCCGATTTCTTGAAAATTTGGGGCATTCACTTTATTTTAAGATTAGAAGTAAAATTGAGTGTAGCTTGCAAACTCTACATCAGACAGAGACGACAGTGACACCAATGAAAAGGACATTCGCTAAGCCTTCTTTCAACTACGTCCGCGAACTCAAGCTGTCAAACTTTACAAAATGATTGAAAGAATTTGACATTTTGCTTGTTTCTTTTGCTTGCTCTATTCATTTGCTTGCTATTTAAATGGAATTTTACGTCTACACTTACGATACTATCGAAACTGTTTATTTTTGTGGAAATATGTTTACTTATTAGATCATATTCTTACACAATAAATGAAAGTAGAAAATGAAATAATTAAAACATATTCAGAATAAGTAAAGGAAGAACTATATTTACTATTGATCGTCATTTTACTGAATGAGAGCCTGTTTGATGGGTTTTTTTGCGCTTAATTATAAAATGATAAAAAGGACGTATATATTGAAGCATTAGAGGATCAAAATATTCGACAAAAATGTGCCTCGTAGTGTTTAAATTGCTATGCCGATATACCATGCAAAAGGAAGGCAACTTTTAGCCTACTTTCGCCCCTAAAATAAAACCCTGGCGTAAGCTTTCGAAACGCCAATGTATTACGAAAAACGTGTATTTTTTATGTTTTTTTTTTATCATCTCTGTCAGAATCCGTTTTCCGAACATATATATATTGCTATTGAACTAACGAATACAGTCGCCAATAACCATCTATGCTTCAAATTACCAAAATCAATGCTAAATGATTAGACATAAATCATTCTGACTCGGTAAACTTTTTCGTATGCCTTCAGCAAAGAGAGAAAAACTAAATTCATTCAAACATTCTACTATACTTAATAGAGCAGTGTTGGTCATAAAAATTCTGCAATAATATGAGGCCATACAAAATTAGAAGCTATTATCGTGTATAAAGAATGTATTCCTTTGTATGATCCAAATATCTTATCTGTTTCTTTAGGAAAAGAAGCAAATTGAACGCATCAGCATTTTATGACAGTTTAATGTGAAGAACATTGCGAAAAAGCAAAAAAAAAAAAAACAAAACAAATACATAACAAGGCGAAATCAGGCAAGCATCGGCAACAATCTCATCAACTAATAATAAGCCATAAAATGGTAGCAGCAACAACGAACAGCAACTACATGAACAACAGGAACTCAGACAAGACATCCTTGTGATAAGGATAAATTACAAATTTTGCTAAGTTCTGTTCTGTCTACGTAGTATATGTATAAGATGAGAAAAAAAAAAATTGAACGCCAGCGGAAGCTATACAGCAGCTACAACAATAGAAAGACGCTTATCCGTCGCACATAAAGCAGGACTTTTACGATCCGTAACGAAAAAAAGCGTATCCTAACGTTCATACATAAGTTTGGTATACTTTTACACACACACACACACACACACACACGCAGCCAAAAGCTTTATGCACATGTAAACGTTATGGCGTGCTGGACATTCGCTTTATATATGAGTGTGTGCATCCATGCAAGGCTTTGCTTGTATGAGTGTGTGAAGAGCACTTGAGGGCTGCATACGAAATATTTATATTTATGGCCATTTCTCAACGTTCTTGTTTTCTTTTCTATACTTTTTTTTTTTTTATATTTTGCTCAACATCTTCGTCTTCTGCTGATTAAACTTGATTGCATTTTACTAAAGTTGAAACACACACAGTTGTTTGGGGTTTTTTTTTTTGGTTTTTTTTTTTTGCAAGTTTTCACAAAGTATGTATAAATAAAAGTATGGATTTGATGGCTAAATATTTTACGATACAAATTTGGAAGTCGGGTACCTAATTGGTACAAGTTGATTGGAGAGGATGGCAAATTGTTTTGCCATTAAAGGGCGTCTCTTAGACGCTGTAGCTGATTAGCTGTGGTCATAAATGTGCAGACATGATGGCAATCTTTTTGGCTATGGCTTTACAAGTTTGTTACACAAAATATGGTATACTTTGCATAAGCTGATAGCCTGATATAATTCGAAACTTAATTTATACAAATTGGTATCAAGTTGTTAACAACTTTTTAACAATTTGAAGTATTACTTTATTAAAAAAAAAAAAAACAATTAAAATTCTCTTCTTAACATCAAACAAAAGAATGCGAATTTTTATCGCCTTACCTGCAAGTAAATACTTACGCTGTTCACTGTATTGTAATGCAACACACAAGAATGAAATAAATTAATACTCACTTTAACATCCTTTTGCTTTCATTACTTCCTAGAAGCGATGTACTATTTTACTCCTCAAAAATTACCGTTTTGTAATTATACTTCAACTTATCTACTGATCTGGTCCGCATCCTGCTACATGGCGCACAACATCAGCCATACATAAATGATCAAGGTGCGTCCATGCCTAACTTTATTCCTGAAACTAACTTAGGTGTAGCTAACCCAGTCAAGGAACCTACGTATATTGGTCCTACCTCTTCCAACGTATTACAGCTTAAATTAACGTCAAATACTAGCACTCTCAACAGATGCAGATTGGAGGGTGCTTGAATAGCCTTTCTTATTGGATTGGAGGGTGCTTGAATAGCTTTTCTTATCAGAACCCAAGTACATTACCTTAAATATTAGATTTAACTACACACCGTCTCAACAGATCTTCAGAAGCCCCAGACCAGACTAGATTACCCTATCCCAAAATGCATAAGCACAGAACTCGACATTGAAAGGTCCCTGAATAATGTTTCAGACAAACTAATAGAAGCCTACTCCCTCTTATAGAATAGCCTTTCTTATCAGAACCCAAGTGCATTACCTTAAATATTAGATTTAACTACACACCGTCTCAACAGATCTTCAGAAGCCCCAGACCAGACTAGGTTACCCTATCCCAAAATGCATAAGCACAGAATTTGACATTGAAAAGTCCCTGAATAGTGTTTCAGACAAACTAATAGAAGCCTACCCTCCTTTTATAGACCCACGGGAAAGATGCAGAAAATCAGAACACAATGGTGGAATCCTGATCTTGTAGAGCAAAAACACGACCTACAAATTTCTTCAAACTAACTAAACTAGCTGAAATATGACTGACCAAGAAGAAATATAGGGGAATATAAGTGGAGGCTCAAACTTTTCAAAACCAATGTCAGCCGGGCAAAATTATTCTCATGGAAAAGCTTATGCTCAGGCAATGAGTTAACTACAGACACAACTAGGCTCAAGAAGCTGCTCTCAAAACAGCATCACATTCAGAGTCACCTCCGGAAGGGCAATGGTGACTGGACGAAAAGTAGTCAGGAATCTTTAGATGTGCCATTCAGATTCAGGTGACATTCAGAGTCACCTCCGGAAAGGCAATGGTGACTGGACGAAAAGTAGTCAGGAATCTTTAGATGTGCTTAGTACATACTAAAGAACATTTTCCAGCCTTTACTGAAGTGTCAAACACTAACGCCACAGAGAGAAACTGTGCAATTCCGTCCCAGTCTCTGCAAAACTTAATAACACCAGACAAAATCCGGTGAGTTTTAAATTCTTTTTCAGAATTTAAGTCCCCAGAAACAGACGGTTTACTCCAAGACATGTTAAAAGCGACCACTTTAAAAGTAGTTGCCTGGCTTGAGATAATCAGCCCAATCATAAGACATTTTCTCCCGGGAGTTGTAAAATGGAGTTTCCGGTTTTAAGATAGCAGATAAAGGTATCTTATTATACCCTAAACCTGAAAGGTCAGGGTATATTAACTTTGTGCAAACGTTTGTAACGCATAGAATGAAGCGAGTCCGGTATAGGAAAGTATATATATTCTTTATCAGCGTCACCACGTGAGTCGAGCTATCCATGTCCGTCCGTCCGTCCGTCCGTCCGTCCGTCTGTCCGTCTGTGTGTTGTCCGTATACACAGGATAAGAAGAAGGAGTTGAGATAATTGGATGAAACTTAGTGCACATGGTCAAATGGACCCAAGGATCTGCACTATTGAATATTTTTGGAATCCGCCCACGGACACGCCTACCTCCCGTACAACGCGAAAATTGAAAACTGCATAACTCAGCTTATAATTAGCCTACAACAATAAAATTTGGTATGTATGTGTTTTATATTAACACAAAGATGTCTTTGAAAAATGGACATCATCTGCTTACGGACACGCCCACCTCCCATACAACCCAAAAATTGAAAACGCTTTAAATAAGCCTCTGTTTAACCTACCAAGCTAAAATTTGGCACATGTGTTTGATATGACAAAAAAAAGACGGTTTTGAAAAATGGACATCATCTGCCCACGGACACGCCTACCTCCCATACAACGCGAAAATTGAAAACTGCATAACTCAGCTCATAATTAGCTTACAACAATAAAATTTGATATGTATGTGTTTTATATCAACACAAAGATGTCTTTGAAAAATGGACGTCATCCGCTTACGGACACGCCCACCTCCCATATAACCCAAAAATTGAAAGCGCAATAAATAAGCCTCTGTTTAACCTACAGAGCTATTACTTTTCACATATGTTTTTTGTAACAAAAAAAAGATGGTTTTGAAAAGTGGACATCATCCGCTCACGGACACGCTTACCTCCCGTACAACGCGAAAATTGAAAACTGCATAACTCAGCTTATAATTAGCCTACAACAATAAAATTTGGTATGTATGTGTTTTATATTAACACAAAGATATCTTCGAAAAATGGACGTCATCCGTTCACGGACACGCCCACCTCCCATACAACTCAAAAATTGAAAACGCAATAAATAAGCCTCTGTTTAACCTACAGAGCTAAAATTTGGCACGTATGTTTTTTATGACAATACAAAGATGGTTTTGAAAAATGGACGTCATCCGCCTACGGACACGCCTTTTTCCCATACAACCCAAAAAGTTTTAAACTCAATAAATAAGGTTATGTTTGTCATAGAGAAATTCAATTTGGTATGCATGTATTTTATACCAAAACTAAGGTGTGTTCAAAAATTGGAAGTAATCCGTCCATGAACACGCCCACTTCCCATAGCGAAAGCATAATAAAGGCATTAACTGTGAGCTACAGGAATAAAACTTGGTATGTGTAAATTTTTCATCAATATTTAAATGCATATAAAATATAGGCTTCATCCGCCCTTGGAGACGCCCATTTACAATAAAAATTTTTTGTTTTTGAAAAGTGGGTTTAGGGTATTTCATAGTCGGCCTAGACCGACTTTAGACTTTCTTTACTTGTTTTTTATTTTACATTCATAAAAATTCGCGGTTGATGAACAAAATTGCATTAAAAATTTCCAAAAAGTATTTTATCTTTATCTTAAAAACGGAAGCTTCCATTTACAACTCCCGGGAGAAAATGTTTCATGATTGGGCTGAATATATAAAGGATGTACCAGACTTAATTACGTGCCTACAGCCTGAAGGAAAGCTAGGGTGGTCTTCAAACCGAAATCAGATTGTAGCAGCTACCTGTTAGCAAAAGACTACAAGCCAATAAGCCTAACATCCTTTTTACTCAAAACACTTGAGAAGTTGATAGAACTGCAGAAACGGAACTGCAGAAAAACTGCAAGAAACGGTACACACTAGCCACTGCATGCAGTCAACTAGTACGCAGTGGGAATGGAAAATCGATCGAGGCAGCACTACGTTCCCTAGTAGTTCATCAAGAGAAAGCACTCCAAAACGAAGAATTCACACGATGAGGTTTTCTAGACATCTAGACAATGTATCAACTAGACCATCCGTTTTTTGTTTTATTCGCGAAGAGGGAACCTTCAAAATTACCCATCCGTGCAGCTGAGAGTGTGCGATTTTTAAGCGTTACACTTTAACCTCCGTATTGAATCTTCGAACCAAAAAGATTCTCTTGGAACCACCATTAGACACCACTCCGTGGGATGAGAGTACAGCACTAAGCTGAAAACTGAAGGACTGGTTTTGTCTGTCGTGGGGCTGTCTAGACAAGAGCCTATATTTTTCTCCTCAACTTGATGGCGCTAACGTATAGAGGAAACCCTTAAATTCGTTTATAGTTTCCTTTCTCACGCTGACCTTTTTTTGCAAACGCTTGACTCTTCAAAGTTCGTCTATTAAACGTTTGGACAAGAGCTTAATACTAACACTAGTTGGTTTCGCTTCTCAACATGAGGTTTACCAAGTTTTGGGGTGTCAGCACTTCGCCCAGGCGAACCGAACATCAGTTCTTGCTTTGTTTAACCTAGGGCACCCAAAGAGGACGTGTGCAGTGTCTTCTACTGTACCACCAGAGCAATGAGCTCAATAGCTTGAATTTATGTAGATATAATCTACAGCAACTGTGGCCGCTCAGAATTTAGGTGAGGTAGAAGTTCACTGAACTTGTACCACACTACACGGTCAGCTTTAGGATAAGGTGATGGGTCGAGCGTCCATTACCCGAACTATCCCAACGTGCCTGGCACTGTGGCATACTTTTCTCTCGAGCCAGTTTTTTACGAGAGGATGCGTTCTCACTAGTAGCTCCTGGTTAGTCCTCATCCACCAAGAGGTCGATGGGGATCGAGTTAGCAAGCACCAGAGCTGCATTTTTACACACTATTCTGAAGGCGAAGATCTCTCTTAGTCGTAGGGTTTCCCAATAGGGATCCTATCTCGTGACAGCTCGTGACGACCATATTCGAATATGGATTTTTAACATTTTAAAGCAAATGTGTTCAGTTTGATTTGCAATTTTATCATGACACGTTTAACTTCGGTCCAACGCTTGAAAATTGTTCAACTTTTTTAAGCAAATTCGCTTTCTCCTGTTGCTACAATAAGAACTCTTCGTGCAAAAAATGGTCGTAAAAATGCTCCTTCTGAGCGGGGTATTAATCGCATAATAACAAAATTTGAAAGTGAATTCACTCATCACTATACAAAGGTGCCTATAAGACAAATAAATGGCCGAAGTGAAGAAAACATTGCCGCCGTTCAAGCCAGTGTTCGTGAAGATGCAAGTCTGTCTGTTTCGCGACGTTTTCAAGAGTTGGGACTCTACATGATGAACACATGGCAAATTTTGCGATTGGATTTGTGAAATGCATCCAAATAAGATGGTGTTGGCACAAGAACTGAGCCAGCCGGCCATCACATTCATCGTCAGTTCGCTGATTGGTCACTGCAAATGTTGGAAACCGTCAACGAATTTCATTGAAAAATCATCTTCTCCGCTGAGGCTAATTTCTGGCTCAATGGGTTCGTCTACAAAAAAAAAAATTGTCGCTATTGAAGTGAGTCAAATCTACAAGTGGTTCATCAATCACCATTGCATACCAAAAAAATTAAACGTTTGGTGTGGATTATGGTACGGTGAAATCATCTGACCTTATTTCTTACGAAATGAGGCAGAAGATTCTGTTACCATGAAAAGCGAGCGCTTTAACACGATGCTGACCGATTTGTTTACCGGAATTTGATGATATTGTTGCGGATGACAATTTTTTTCAGCAAGACGGTGCACCGCTTCACATTCTCGAAAATCATGGCTTTATTTCGCGATAAGTTCGGCGAGTCGTTAATTTCGAGAAATGGGCCGCCCAGATCGTGCAATCTAACGCTTTTGGATTATTTCCATCGGGGTTACGGTAAGTCAATAGCTAACATCAACTATTCTAAAACTATTGAGGCATTGGAAGCCAATATTCGTCAGGCCATTGCTGAAATAACGGCCGATATGGTGCAAAGAGCCATCAAAAATTGGCGTGAGCGACAGGCCAAGTGCAAACAAAGCCGTCGTGGCCATTGACCGATATTTTGCTCAATTCATAAAAGCCATAAAATTATCTTATAACAAATAAAATAATCTTACTAACAGAACAATCAAAACCATTTTTGATCGAAAATTGTGTTTTATTCAAATCTAAAGTTAGGACATTCTTATTGGGGAAACCTGATTCTACTCCTCTTTAGTTGAACTTAAACTTAATCGCTGCGGTCGAGAACGTTGATGAATGACTTGCGAGCTTGCTTTGGTCCATGTGTGTTTGCCAACATTCTTTCTAGTGTCAGGCATGAAGTGGCTGCTTTCTTGTGGGCATACTCTAGGAGCTGTTTAAAACAGTGTCGAGAGTTGATCAGCACGCCGAGGCAGGCGCGGATACAAGGGGGGGGTAAAGGGGGTAATTACCCCCCCCAAGAACTTTTAAATACTTTATTTTTTAATACTTTATTTGGAGAAAATAATTGTTTCCACAGTTTAAGGGTACTTTTATGTATACATAAGCGATTCTGAAGGCGGTTTTTGAAAGAATACTCCAAAAAAATGGTCAGAGACATTGTTAAACTCTAGTTTTTTTATTGATTTCAACAATTATTAAAGTATATAAAGTATATAAGTTTTTTGTTTTGTGCCGACATTTGCGTGTAGGTGCCGTTTTTATGCAGCGATGCGAGAAGAGTAGGACAATTTTGCTTGTAGAATAACACGATCTGTAGTCATCTGCAAAAAACAAAATATAATTATATATAAAGCAAACACTTACGTCGAGGTAGTAACTTCGCCTTTTTTTAAAAATGAGCCTGAAAATAAAGTTACATTTCGTTCTAGTACTCAAATTTACTGCCATTTTTTAAACAATCAACTTTAAAGACGCGTTATTTTCTTACAAACAAAAATTAAAAAAAACTTGAAGTCACTACCTCAGCGTAAGTGTTTGCTTTATAGTAATTATATTTTTGCAAAATATTAACGATTAGTTTAAATATGCCTTTTATATGAAATCATTGAGCAAGTAACATTGATTTTGATTTGTAATGAGCGCAATTAAGATATTGGCAATGCAGACAAGAGTTACCACTTAAAATATTTCATTCTTCTTAAGTTTTACTGAAAACCTGCCAAACTTTTTTGCAATCTATGTGCTAACAAATTTTTCTATAAAAAACAATACGTGCATTGTTACTTTCAGTTTTCACTTTATAAATTTTCAAAAAAGAAAGTTCAAACAATGTAAAATCCAATACCTTGTTTTTACTTCAATTATTTCATCATCAGTTAAATTATTTTTTAGAAATATTTCTGCTATAGTCCTTATGAAAATATTATATACATCTGTAATACTTATGTCATATATGTTATATCACAGGGCTGTTTTGAAGTGAATTGATGTTAAGTTAATGTTGCTTAAATTGTATCAACAGTGCAAATAATTTATTGCATACAATTATTTTTGTTTGAGTTAATTCTAAATTGTTTGTTTAAATTCTGAAATTTTTCAAGCCTACCTTAATTTCATCTTAATATAAATAGGCGTAGGGAAAACAGTTAGGAAACATTTTCTCCCGTGTTTTTCAACCGATTTTGATAATTCTTGTTTTAAATGAATAAGAGTGCGGAGAAGGAGTGCACCGACTATATTATACAACTATATTATTTATAAACAAACAAAAATTGGTCGATTTTCGACCCAAGGCGGTACTAGTAATTATAATTGCAACAAGCCAACCAAATTACCACAACCGACTTTCATGAAATAAAACTGCCACGTTTAGTCCACTTTTAGTAAGGAACTATTCAAATTCAATTATTTCATGAACTTTAAATTTGGCAGTGTATATAGGTGAGCGAAACTAAGGTTATTGATATCAACACCGTTTTTACTCTTTGTAATATTGACATTTTTACACTAATTTCTAAAACGTTTGCTATCTTTGCCACGCTTCCTATCAGTGTAGCAACAGCTGAGCGAAGTTTTTCTACACTGCGACGATTAAAAACATGGTTACGTTCAACTATGCAACAAGAACGATTGAACGGACTCGCATTATTGCATATACTTGGGATTTTAAAATAAATATTTACGAAGTTATTGATAATTTTGCGATGATTTTGTCATATAATTTTTTCTCTATCAAATGACTATCTAATAACACAGAGTTACAAAATGAAGCTTTATAAAAAGTGCAGAGATCTCGATAAACTAGCCCGAATGCATTTTGGTTGTTGATTTCAAATATGGACTCCTTTTTTCTCCATCAGCTCGAGTTTTTGAGTTATAGGCAAAACATGAAAATCAGTTATTTTTCTTATAATTTTGCTAAATCGATTATATTGATCTACCTATTTGTATTACTATGAATAATTTCAACGAAGAAATACTAGACCTTTCAATTTTTGCACATTCAATAACAATATATTCGACAGGTTCGAAGATATCGACGTTCAAGGTCGAAAAAATTTCACAATTTTACGTAGGCTGCTCTTTTGAAACCCTTGTATCTTTGATATTTTTCAACGAATTTACAAAAACTTTTTTACTTGGTAAAAAATCTCTGAATTTTTAATAAACATTTTAGTTTTTTATTATCTTGCATATTTTCAAAGAAAACGAACAGTTTTTTACATTTCATTTTATTAAAATTCACTTCAAAAAGGACGTAAGTAGAAAAGATTTTTATATAAAAGTAGAGAGAATTTTAATAAATTTGAACGAAGAAAACTGTTTGTTTTTCCAATTTCTTTGAAAATATGCAAGATAATAAAAAAAAAACTAAAAACTAAAATGTTTATTCAAATTCCAAACATTTTCTACCAAGTAAAAAAAAAGTTTTTGTAAATTCGTTGAAAAATATCAAAGATACAAGTGTTTCAAAAGAGCAGCGGACGTAAAATTGTGAAATTTGTTTGACTTTGAACGTCGGATATCTTCGAAACTGCCAAAGATATTGTTATTGAATGTGCAAAAATTGAAAGGTCTAGTATTTCTTCGTTGAAATTATTCATAGTAATACAAATAGGTAGATCATTATAATCGATTTAGCAAAGTTATAAGAAAAAGAACTAATTTTCATGTTTTGCCTATAACTCAAAAACTCGAGCCGATGGAGAAAAACGGAGTAAATGTGAAACATTTGAATAAATAGACCTTTTTCAGTTTTTATTTACTTTTCGCTAAGATATTATTCCAGACAAGGGGAAAAATAAATAAATACGGAAATGTGCGTGCATGTGTCTGGGAAAAATGCTTCTTAAGCAATCCAATAATTTCAATTCAAAAAAGTACAATTTGTCTATTTGTAAAAATACTATATTTTATCAAATCGAAAATGTGTCTTTGACAATTTACCCCCCCCAAGATTTTTTCTAGATCCGCCCCTGCGCCGAGGTACGTAATAAATAGTTTTGAGTGTACCTCTGTACATGTAGGTCCAGTTCTCGGTTAATTGTGTGCAAACATTTAATATCACACACAACACAATTGATCATAAGAAGCTCGGTCAAAGTGCTTTCAAGGGCTGAAATGGCCAATTTGTTTTTTTTGTTTTTTTGTTTTTTGTTTTTTTGTTTTTTTGAGTGTACATCTATCCCGCGCACGTTTATAACTGTGATTTCGAACTTTTTACGGCTACTGATAAGCACCGCCTCCGTCTTAAAGTCCTGCTTACTTTAGCCAATCGTAGATAGCAGTCGTAGATAGCTGTTACCACAACCGCTAAATCATCCGCGAATCTGACGATCCTGACAATTGCAGGTACTTTGAGCCATAGAACAGCATCATATATGACGTTCCACAGAAGGGGCCCTAGAACTGACCTCTGTGGAATGCCGCCAGTGATATTGTACGCCATTGCGCCGCTATTGGTTGAATATTGCAGCACTCTTTCATGGAAATAATTCGCAATAACTTTCGTGAGGTAGCTTGGTAATCTAAACTACCTAAGAGCTTTCAAAATCTTGCTACAGTTAGCTGAGTTAAACGCATTACGCACATCAGGCGTTGCTACAAGGCAATATTCTTTTGCACCTTTCCTACATTGAGTGCCGGCAATAGCTTCCTGCGCAGTAGTGGTGACAAGGTTAATGGCATCTGTAGTTGAGTGCCACCTAAACTGGCGATTGGATAGCCCTTCCGCTTTTTGGATCGCATCTTCTATTCGGTTGCACAACAGTTGTTCAAAAAGTTTCCCTAATGGGTCAAGCAAATAAATTGGTTTGTAGATTGAGTTATCTTCCGTGGAAGCACTCGCTTTTGGTATGAGCACTAGTTTCTGGGCCTTCCACTCAGCTAGAAATATGCCCGCCCTTAGGCAGGCGTTAAAAAGCTCGACAAATATTTGAAGTTTCTCTAGGATGGGGAACTTCAACGCACGGTTAGAAATACCATCTGGCCCTGGTGCAGATTCCTTTTACTTCCTCACGGATTTGGCAATTGTCACCACCTCATCAGTGCTTACTATTATTATTTGATGGAGATCTTTGACTGCAAGGTGGGGTGAAATCGATGGTTGTAGCGGGAAGAGAGTCCTTACTACGATACTAATCAGGTGTGGGTCCGAAGGAGTGGGATGGAAAATGCATTTCGACATTAAGTTCTTTTATGAAGCACACATTAAAAGAGGAACTGAGAAGGGTGAACTCAGTCGGTCTTAGTATCAACGCAGATAAAACAGATCTGGTACTGTTAGCGAATAAACACAAGATTCCACCGTGAAACCACCAAGAATAAACAACACTCGACTCATCCTGAAAACTCACACGAAATATCTAGGAGTTGTACTCCGACAACAAACTAACGTGGAGACTCAGTGTGGACGAGAGGGCCTGAAAGGCTACCAATGTGCTTTAAGCATCCAAGAAGACTTGAGGCCTTTCATCCTCTCATATGCAATGGATCTACGTAATGGTAGTATATAAATTAGTAGCACAGACTATCAGTTAGTAGCATTAGGCAAGGATGCAATTAGTGGCATAGACTACATGATCTATCAGACAACTTCCGAATTGAAAATACCTGTACTTCTAGGACAAACCTACTGGTTTATACGTATACTGGTATCGCTCTTTAATTAACATCTTCCTTAACAGCCAAGCGGCAATCAAATCCATGTGATCCGATAATGTAATCTAGCAATGACGCACTAGATGCATTGAACACTTCAAAGCGAGCATCTTCTGGGTACCAAGTCACCGAGGCATTGACGGAAACGAGTTGGCTGCCGGATTAGCAAAGGAAGTGCCGTCCGGTATGAGAGCTCACAGAACGCATAGCTATTCCACTACAGGAATTGTACAAAAACTTCGAAACTAGAGCCCAACAACCAGTGAGATAGAGAGATACGGTATTAAGTAAGATCTCGAAAACGGCTATGTTGCATGTGGAAAACATACTTTGTATATCCTGGCACCCACCCGAAGGGATAGCTGGACACTGGTGGGTATCCTCACAGGTCACTGCATGGTGGTGACTCACGCAAAAGAACTGGGTGTTATCACGGATGACAACTGCAGAAAATGCAAGGAAACAGGTATCAAAAAAAATTTTGGAGTACCTTCTGAGCACATGCCCCACCTTACTTAAATCGAAACTTAAATACGTAGGCTCACCGACGCTATTGTCACTAAAAGATACAGCCAAAATTTCTCTCGAATCCTTCCTAAGATTTGCGAATTACGTATAAATCATAGAAGATTTCCACAAATCCCCTCAAGGCACAGACCCTATGATCTGTGTGAGAATCCAAAGAGAGACAACCGAATCACCGAAACCTTATCTAACCTTTCTCATATTTTTCATAGTATGTGCATTTATTATTAAATATGATAACTTATTTAAACAGCAGATATGATAAAAAATATCAACAAAAAATAATCATGTGTCATTCAGCAAAAACACTTAAATTTCTCACTTCAGAGCTTTCACTCTCGCCGTTGTTAGTCAGTCAGCCAGGCATTGAAATGGTTTGTTCACGTCTGGCTTAACATAGCTCGTTATCAACTGAGGGCAACAACAAACATTGAATTAACTTTGAAATTTAACTTCTGACGTACTCGAGCTGAGTTCCTTGGGATTTTGAAGCATTTCAATGGTACATTTGAGCGCTTTTTTTGCTTGTTTGAATGGTCATTGCTTGTTGTTGTTGGACGTTGTCTGCTTAATTAGACGAGGTTGATGCGTTGCTCCAAAGCCACCACCTACGACAAAGCAGCAGCACTATTACCATCACCATTACGCTCGACAGCAACAACAACAACAACAAAGAGGATACATAAAAATGTATGCAAAATACGCACACACACACACTGACAAACCACCACAACATTAGGCAGGATATTAAGGATATATAAAATGCCGCACAGGAAAGGACAGTACCAGACAGCGTTGCCCAAGTCTAGCATTGCAATGCATTGAAGTGAAGTGGAGCAAAAGAGCAGCAGAGCAGCAGAGCAGCAGCGCGTTTGAAAAATCAAAATAAATTTTTTAACGTTTTGCTTGTTTATTTGTACAGTTAACTGGAATGGCACCATCCAAAGCACTCTGCCACCTTCTTCTCATTGTAAAATATATGTTATTTGCTGGCTTAAGCTTTTCGTTTAGAAGCCATGAGCTTGAGTTCGTTCCATTGGGACTTCAAATTAAATTGGTTTGTTTTTCAACGAATTGCGCTTTTAAGCGCATGCAGGCAGTATCTTGCCAATGGTGGATGATGCGATGGTTGTCCTTCCTTCTCGCGCATATATTAAAATTAAAATGCTTGTTTTCGCTTTATGCAAATTGTTGGCAAAATGTTTGTTTTGCTGCTTAGCGCTGTAAAACCCGAAAATTTCTACATTTTGTAACAGTCCTTTAGTTCAATGTTGTTGTTGTTGTTGTTGTTGTTGGTGCTGTTTTTAGTGTTGCTGTGTTTAATGGTCTGCTATGTCGTTTTAGCATGGCGGCAAAGTTTTTACCTTCTGGTTGTGTTTTAAGGTATTTAATTTGCACAGGGAGAGAGAAATTATTCTGGATTGATATTCTTAATTTGTTTATCCTGGTGATGGCAATAAAATTGTAAGAAGCTTTAGTAGCATAAATAAAAAGAGTAACATAAGTTATGCAGGTTACTTTTTTTTGGAAAAAACCAAGTAAAGCGCTGGCAGACACGAGCATATTGAAAATGGTTGGTAGTTGAATTCATAAATGCTTTAACCCTTAATCCGTTACATTACAGCTTTGTTACGTTGTTCCATGATTCGTCAACAAACTCAAACACTATCACCTGAAATTCAAAAAAACTTCAATTGAACTTCAGAAAACATCGATTTTTTAAATTCTTGTGCTAATAAGCAAAATTGATTACCAAAATAGTTTCAATCATGCTTATGAAAGTATTGATAATGCTGTTGAATGTTGAAGAATTTTTCATGATCTTCTCTCTGAAACAACAAGGAACTACGCTCACTCCGTAATAAAAGAAACGAACTTTACCATCCATATTTAATTCGTCGGTCTATAATCTTTTATCCGTTTCCAATCCTTTGATCGATATCTGGTCCAAAAATTGCAAAAAGCTCATAAATATTAACAGGAAAGCAGATAACTCTACCCAAACACCATTACTTTGTCAGACATTTTCTCGGTCATACCGGAAATCTTGAAATCTATTTATAAATTTTTTTAACCAGTTCTTTTCTAATTCAAATACTGCCACTAATTACAGATACATTGCAAAACTGTCATGCGCTCCCAAAATTTTCTCCTAGCCAACAAGGTTTCCTCAAACCAGAACGACCACCACTTATCTTATGGAATTTGTCTCAAAAACTCTAATGTTTTCTGCAAAGTGGTTACGAAATTGGTGCAGTTTCTACAGACTTTAAAATCACGTTTGACCCGCTATCGTTCCGATAAAGTAAACTTCAACCTCGGTTTATTGCATGGATTAAATCTCATCTTGACGCATGCCATTATAATTTCATCCTAAGGTTTTCCAAATTAATCTTTTTTACAATAACTTCAGGTGTCCCTGAAGGTTTTCAATTTGGTTCTCTGTTATTCATTTTGACAATAAATAACGTGGTTAGTATCATCAAAGTTTACAACTTCTCCGTCTATGCTGATGACATGAAAATTTATCAACGCTGACTCTTGCCCACTCCAAGACGAACTTATTAGTTTTTTTAATTGGTGCCAAAACAATTTTATGTCAAGCCATCACTTTTTGTAGACAGAGATTACAACTTTCCCCGAGGACTTATTACCTATTTAGCATGATTTTTGTTTCAGTCAGTTTTTCCAACCAACAGAGAACTTGATTTTCGGTCTCATACTGATATCTCTAGTCAAGTCAACTCATCTTTTGGATTCATGAAACACTGGTTCAGAGATTTTTGCAAGCCTTACGTCACAAAGTCTCTCTACCCTACCGTTGACAAACTTATCCTTGGATATGCTAGCCAGGTATGGACACTTTTATACAACTCCCATTCAATGCGCATGAAAGTCGAACATCCAAGATTCATTTGCTTTGATTTACGTGATCTTCCCTGTTTCGATGTCATCAATCTACCTCCCTGTTGATCCACATAAACCTCTTGAAAAATAGAAAAATAAAAAGTACGTTGTAGATGCAAACTTTATTCATCAACTGCTATTCGGAGCTTGAGGTCTCCTGGACTTCTCAAAATGAGGCCCCTTAATGCCAACCTTAAGGTTGTGACTCATTTACATCTTAACTTCCACCGCGGAATGGTTCGTGTGACCAAAAATTTGTTCAAAGACAGAACCAATCCTACCCCTCTTTTAGGTTAATTTCAAGATCAGATATGAAGACGCTGGGAAATAAAACTTGCCTTTTTGATATAAGTACGCTTCTTCTGCGACTTCGAATTAGTATATATTGTTTTTTTGGTCACTGATTTTGAAACCGAAGCCAATTTGTTGATATTATGGTTATTTTAAGGTCTTTTCAAGGTCTAAAGTCTGTCTGGTCCGAGTATGGCATACCCTAAACCTCTTTTAATATTGAAAAATTATAACAAATAGAAATAACTTCATATTTTTTTTCAAAATTCATGCATTTTTTTAAAATGTAATAGAGGTTTTACTACTATGGGTTGAACTTTTTTGCACTGCTCAATAAAAATCTATTTGAAGAGTTTCTACTGTAGTGGGTGGAATGGCAGGTGGACGTTTTTGTGGGCAGATCACACCTTTTTTTGTGCAAATCTTAGTTATTATATAGAGTACCCTAATGCCAAGTTTTATCTGTGTGTACGTTATTTATAAACTATTTAAAATAATTTTCAATATTAAGGGTTATATTGGAGGTAAACTTGTCTGTTAGTGGTGAACGCTTATTTTCTTTCCAGATATAAGTTTTAATATTAATTATATACAAGACAAATTCACATCTCAGTATCTTAAATATATGCCTCTTTATAGAGTTTCCAATTTTAAAGTTGTATGGGAGGTGTCCATGGAAGGATTTCAAAATTTTTCAATAGTGCAAATGCTTGTGTCAATGTGAACATGCGTACTTAGTTTCATATAATTATCTCTACTCCTTTTTCTTATCCTGTGTTTACGGGCAACACACAGATAGACAGACGGACAGGGTTAATTCAACTCACGAGGTGACGTTGATCAAGAATATATACATATTTTTCTATACCGGACTCGCTTATTTCTAGGTATTACAAACGTTTGCACAAAGTTGATGTAACCTGACCTTACAGGTTAAGGGTATCAACAGAGATGCAATGTCAACTTTCATGATATATAGGTTTTTTGGGTAGCTGATTCTGAATTCAAAGTAATTTTTTTTGTATTAAGGCTGTTTCAAAGTCATTCTAAGATTAAAATTAAAACAAATATCGATATGATGTTTAACTTCCTGATATATAGGTTATTTTGTTAGTTGATTCAGGATCCGAAGTGAATTTGTCTGTACTATGGACATTCCAAGGTCAAAACGAAAAAAAACACATGTTCAACTTGCTGATATATAAGTTTCCTGGTCAGCTGATTCCAAATCCAAGGTCAGTTTATCTGTGTCAAGATCATTCCAAGTTAAAAATTTGAAAAACCAGAGATATTATGTCCAACTTCCTGATATAAAGGCTTTTGGATCGCTTTTGCAGAATGCTAGGTCAATTTGTCTATATTTAATAATTTTTATTTTATATATTTATAATATAAAGGTCATTTTAAGGTGAAAATTAAAACCAAAAAAAAAGAAATGTGATGTTTAACTTCCTGATACACACATTTTTTTGGGTATCTGATTATGAATCCGAGGTCAATTTGTCTATATTAAGGTATTTCAAAGTTATTTTAAGGTCAAAACAAAAGAAAACAGAGATACGATGTCCACACTTCTTGTATATAGATTTTAGGGCCTCTGATTACGATTTCACTTTATACTAGGTTTCAAACAAGATTTTAAGTTTTTAATAAATTTGCATTTTTCTTTCCTTTTAAATTTTCAAAATATACCCACTATATAGGTATACCTAGCAGGCCACCGCACCTCGCGCCTTTGCCACGGACTTCTCTCTTTAATAATAATACCGTTATGAAGATCATACAAAACCTGAAATCATAAACAGCTAAAAATTATAAAAACTAGCAAGGTTCCGACAATGGATTCTGGCAGAAGGGACCAACAAAAAATTAACGTATATCGGCATTTTGAAATATTACATCTGAGTTGTATTTTTGGAGGGTTTTGGCTAAACCAAGTTTGTGAAAAGAAATTATTTTCTAATCGAAATGCCAGTAATAAATGAACTTTCGTTCGGAAAAAAGAGTGAGAATAAAATAAATTATAAAAGAACAAGGCTAAAAGCAGGTATAGATTACCAAATTGGTGGGTATAATTTTGTTTTACAGGGATAAAATGTCTAACTTACGTGCGAAAAAACCGAAAACTTATTCGTGAGTTTCTAAATAACCGAAAGAAATCTTTTTCTACCCATGCCACAGTCCTGCCGGATGACATTGAGAAAAATGTAAGTGCTCCAATAGTCAGGACAAGATTCATGAAAGCCGCTTTGAAAGGGCGCAAGGCTCGGAAGAAGCCGTGACTTTCTGAAAAAAATCGCAAAAACCGATTTAAATTAAATTAAATTAAATTAAATTAAATTAAATTAAATTAAATTAAATTAAATTAAATTAAATTCAATTAAATTAAATTAAATTAAATTAAATTAAATTAAATTAAATTAAATTAAATTAAATTAAATTAAATTAAATTAAATTAAATTAAATTAAATTAAATTAAATTAAATTAAATTAAATTAAATTAAATTAAATTAAATTAAATTAAATTAAATTAAATTAAATTAAATTAAATTAAATTAAATTAAATTAAATTAAATTAAATTAAAATAAATTAAATTAAATTAAATTAAATTAAAATAAATTTAATTAAATTAAATTAAATTAAATTAAATTAAATTAAATTAAATTAAATTAAATTAAATTAAATTAAATTAAATTAAATTAAATTAAATTAAATTTAATTAAATTAAATTAAATTAAATTAAATTAAATTAAATTAAATTAAATTAAATTAAATTAAATTAAATTAAATTAAATTAAATTAAATTAAATTAAATTAAATTAAATTAAATTAAATTAAATTAAATTAAATTAAATTAAATTAAATTAAATTAAATTAAATTAAATTAAATTAAATTAAATTAAATTAAATTAAATTAAATTAAATTAAATTAAATTAAATTAAATTAAATTAAATTAAATTAAATTAAATTAAATTAAATTAAATTAAATTAAATTAAATTAAATTAAATTAAATTAAATTAAATTAAATTAAATTAAATTAAATTAAATTAAATTAAATTAAATTAAATTAAATTAAATTAAATTATATTAAATTAAATTAAATTAAATTAAATTAAATTAAATTAAATTAAATTAAATTAAATTAAATTAAATTAAATTAAATTAAATTGAATTAAATTAAATTAAATTAAATTAAATTAAATTAAATTAAATTAAATTAAATTAAATTTAATTAATTTAAATTAAAATAAATTAAATTAAATTAAATTAAAATTAAATAAAATTAAATAAAATTAAATTAAATTAAATAAAATAAAATAAAATTATATAAAATTAAATTATATTAAATTAAATTAAATTAAATTAAATTAAATTAATTTAAATTAAATTAAATTAAATTAAATTAATTTAAATTAAATTAAATTAAATTAATTTAAATTAAATTAAATTAAATTAAATTAAATTAAATTAAATTAAATTAAATTAAATTAAATTAAATTAAATTAAATTAAATTAAATTAAATGTGACCGTGGCATGCAGGTTAAGTGTGTGGCTTAGCATGCTCGGAGCCCGGGTTCGATCCCCAGCCGCGGCGAAAAAGTTTTTCAATAAAAAATTTTTCTGATCGGTCACAACCTCTCTGCAGACTATGGCAAACCTCAGAGAGTAAATAATGCCATGTAAAGCTTCTTGAGAACATGAACTTTAGCCGTTCGGAGTCGGCATAAAACATGTAGGTCCAGTTCTCGGTCAATTGTGGTCAATTATTTAATAACACACACAACACAATTGATCATAAGAAGCTCGGTCAAAGTCCTTTTAAGGGCTGAAATGGCCAATTTGTTTTTTTTTTTAAATAAAAATAATTTAAATTAAATTAAATTTAAATAAATTAAATTAAATTACTGCAGAAAATTGATCGAATGTTCTGTGGTGCGATGTATCTTATTTTGAGAAAAAGATTTAGTTTAACTCTGCCTTCACTGTTCATGCAACGGTTTACCACCTAAATAACCGATGAAATTTCCTCCAAAATCGTTAACGTTATCAAAAAAAATTACGAAATTACATACATACACGAACTCTTTGCGGAGATCAAGTATTCAGTGAAACCACATGATAAAGTATACAAATAATTCCGATTAGCTTCCGAAACTGGTAGAAAATATTTTATTATCATAAGTTCTATTGGACTTTAAAACTCTTTTTCATGAAAATGCCTTTTTGGGGAAGTGTCGTGAAGACCAATCATTGAAAAAGATATTATATAGAAGCTTATAGAAATCATCATTTGCTGATTCATATACTTATTGGTATAATTTTAATATATCACTGGATATAAACGTGTGAACAGAAGAAAAATCAAACCAACATTTTTTTCTAATAAACCCTTATTTCTTAATATTTGGATAATTTTGTCCCGAGGCAATCAGGCTTGTTTTTAAAGTGGAAGTCAGAATTTATCACAAGATATCTCTATTGTACTTTCAATGTTGTTAACTTTATTGCGAATTTTCGGAATTTAGGTCGATTATGGCAAAACTAGCTAACTTTGATTTTACAGGTTGAGGTATTTGAAGAAAAATGTAATTATTTAATTTATTGGTTTGTAACAAATAATCCCCAAAACGTCTGGTATGTACTTTGTCTCTAAAAAGCACTGTTTTGACCAGTTAATAGTCCTGTAAATGCAAAATACCTTGTTAAATTTTATAAAATATATCTCCATTGCTGCATAAAATTGAGTACACTAGCTTATCCCCAACTAGTCGATCAAAATCAACTACGTTAGTGCTTAACTCACTTCTGCTGCTATGCAAATAATTTCGTTTGTCGTCTGAACTTTTTTAAGTACTTAACTGATATTTCAAATCAGGCATTTTCTTCCACTTAATGTCACTCAATGTTAAAGTTTTGTTTTTGTTGCTGCTGTCACAGACACTGTGCAGCAACAATAACAACAACATCAACAACAGCAACGATAACTTAGAGCTCATCAGCAACAGCCGTTGTACGTCATACTAATTCAAATATGTTGTACTTGTCAAAGTTGCTGTGGTTGTTGTCGTCATTCGGCTAGTCTTCGTTTGCCGTTACCAGCCCTCCTCCTTCCCTCCACACCTATACATAATTTGCTGTCTAGGTTTCACGCTGTACTAAGTTCTTTAGTGTAGCGACAATATTAAGACTATCAGACACAGTCTTTGCTGCATATGTTTAGGCGTTTGAACTGCTTGCTGCCTGTTGTTTGCTTGCTGATGGACTTTAGCCAACTGTGCATTTACAGGATTAACACAGTGGCAACACTCATTGTTGTTGTTGTTGTTGCTACTAATGTGGTTGTTGTCGTTGACGCTGGCTTTCAAGAGAAAATTATGAATGACTCCTAAAAATATGCTGCAAAAAATAGCATTTCTGAATGAATATTTTCTATGCGCAGCTAAAAAATTAAATTACAACAACAATGTCTCGCTTGGGTCTCCCAACACGCTGCATATTATTTAATTTCTTAATTTATCCTTTGGCAGCAGGACAACAGCGCAAAACCTCAATCATTCTGGTTAAACTTTGGCAAACATTTTCAAATCAACGCAGCGGGTGGGTGACTGACTGTCGCAGTGATGATGGTGACGCGCTTGAAGCTGTTGCAGTAGAACATTGTGAACGAAAAAAAGGACGATGATGGCAGCAGCAGCAGCAGCTGCCAGGATAATATAATTTAAGTGACATTTTTGTTTATGTGCCTCGGCTGCGCTCAAGTGAGCGCCGCCATACTTGCGGTCATTGCGATAAATTACTGCTTAACATCCGGCGGAAGGAAGACGAAGGCCGTCACACTAGATTGTTGATGTTGTTGTTGTTTTTTTCGTTGTTGAACTACCATAGCAGCAGGTCGCTTGAAAGCTAAGGAGTAGCAACCGAAGAAGTGGAAGAAGAAGTAGAAGTCTTTACTGGAAAACGACTAACCGACGACCACAATGAAAACAACGACAATGAAAATAAAACTATTTAGTGAGCATAATAAAAAGCTGGCAACACTGTCTACACTGCTCAAAAAGGGGACAAAATAAATGTAAGGTAGTATGAGGGGTCATTCGAGCGGTAGTTTGTGGGCCGCTTGAAATTCCGTTGGGTTGTTTTTGCAATGAATGTTGCTGAAGGTGGTTGTTGGTTGTTGGTTGCGGCAAGGGTTGGGTTAAAACGGTGTAGCCAGTGGTGCGGTTCAAACGTTTTATGGCAACGTTTTATTGCACTAATTTGTATGGAGGTTTGGTAAAAATGGTTTCGGTAACTAAAATGGCACTTTGCCATTATTATGCAGCCATTACAACAACAACAACAAAAAACAAATAACAACAAATACAGCCATTAGAAGCGAAGAGCATTAGAAAGACGATAGCAACAACAAAAACACTACAAGAACTTTTACAAAATCAACATCAGCAAACAAAAACATCAGCCAAAAACTAGTTAATTACACGTAAAGAAAAATATTGTCAAATTTAAAAAAAATTAATAATTAAAATTAAAATTTTTTTTCTACAAGAAATTCATATTATCATTAAAGATTTTTTCTTTTTTAAAATTTTTTCTAACTCAAGTGCGGTTAAAAAATTTATTTTAACTAAAGTTTTTTAAATCTAATGACCATATGTGTGACAAGCTGCGCACTTCTGATTAAATTTATTTTTTGCTAATTTTAGCTTTTAAATTGTTTTAAAAATTTTAAAAAAATATATATTGTATAAATTGTTTAGTAAAAATTACAAAAGAAAAAAATTAGTGTTGGCAGTCGGAAGAATACATGCTCAGAAGAGGAAAAAAAACATTTAAAACAGTTTTTCTTCTAATGAAAACAAAAAAAACACTAAGATACCAACCATTGAAAAAAAATTTTGATGGATTATGAGGCACAGTAAAATTTGGCTTTATTTTTCAATTTTGTAAGTTTTTTGTTTCTTCTGTAAAATTTTTTAAACGTAACTGTGGGCTTTTTTGATTTCATATGACGTTTTCATAGTTAAATTTCCGGTTGAAAACTTATTTTTTCGGATTAAAGTTTTCTTGTTTCTGAACTAAAAAATTATTTAAATTGCAAATAAAACGTCCAAAAATAAAAATTTGAATATCTTAAAATTTTTAAAATTGTTACTATTCAATATCAGCTGGACTATTTCAAGTAGGCACGGCCAAATTTGTGTTCCTGTAAAGTGTTTTGACGTAGAACTACTTCTTACAGCGCGGTCTGTATGGGGTAGTTTTAACAGATTTTTTCAAGACCATGAAACTTTTTTGACGAATACTTTAGGGTATACCTACAGCCTTTAATGCTCATCGTTCAAAGATACTATAAATACTAAAATATCAGATATATCCTGTGCTGAATGAATATCTAATTTTTTATATTAAAGTCACAAAATATTAAAATATAATAGGAAAAATGCATGTGTTTCTATAAGAAAATCAATCATCAGCTGCTTATGCTGTGCCTGCCGCTTTCTTTGTTTTTGTTTCGTTGTGTTTGATTGTATTGTTTTTGTTTTATACGAACTGATTCGCAGGCTTCTTCATTGGGTTCTTGTATGTACTACTTAGAAATGAGTACTCTATTTTAACACAAGACGTTAAGAAATTCCATAATTGAGTGTTATTTATTTACTAGTATAGAAGCCCGTCATACGACGGGTCATATTCAAAGTACGTAAGTAGCAGATGATATGACATTTTTCATTCACCTCAAATGTTGTTTTGTTTCAGTCGTCGTCAATGTATCTTTACTGATAATTATCAAATAAATTTTGTATGCATACTTTCAGGCTAACAATTTTTTCATATAAAAAGCACTGTAATAATAGCGAAACAGGTTCTGGTTCAAGCTGAACATGTTTAATAAAGCATAGCAATAACAACTATGACAGTTTGAGCGATAAAGAGCACGGAGCATGACGCTTGTCTTTTATATATAATTTACTTACTTACTTACTTACTTAGAAGGCGCTTAAAACCGTTGGTCGGTTTTGGCCTCGTCTAAAAATTTGCGCCAGCCAAGCGTTGTAAGGTTATCCAATGCCTGGTCTTTCCAACGGAGATGCGGTCTTCCTCGTCTGCGATGGCCACCGCTAGATACCGAATCCAATAATTTTTTCGCTGGAGCTTCGTCGTTCATTCTCTCCACATGACCTAGCCAGCGAATCCGTTCTATTTTAAAACACCTCGTGGGTCCATCGTATTCGGTACTCGCCATTGACGCAGATTGGACCATAGATCTTGCGAAGAATTTTTCTCTCGAACGCTCCCAAAGTCCTTTCATCAGAGTTGCTCAACGTCCAGGTTTGTGATGCGTATAGCAGGACGGGCATGAGAGCGTCAGTTTTTTTTCGTCGAGAGAGAGCTCTGCTTCTCAATTGCCTACTGAGCCCAAAGTAACACCTGTTGGCAAGAGTTATCCTTCGTTTAATCTCAATACTGATATCGTTAGAGGAGTTAATGCTGGATCCCAGGTAAACAAAGTCCTTCACTACCTCAAAGGAGGTGTTGTCACCATTGACGTGGTTTCCAAGACGCTGGGACTGTTTGTTTGTTTACACAAGATTCTTCGTTTGATCTGCGTTCACTGCAAGACCCATTCGACTCGACTCTTTTTCTAACCAGCCACTGACTTTGCGCGTATTATGGCAAATGTAGTCAATATCACAGCATGCCCCAGCAACAAAGCAATCTTATAGAATATTGTATCACTGTACCAGTGCACCTCAGCAGCTCGGATGATGTTCTGCATGACTATATTAAAGAAGTCGCACGATAAGAAATGACATTGTCTGAAAACTCGCTTGTTATCGAACGGAAGGGAGAGATCCTTCCCGATTTTCACTGTGCTGCTGGTGTTGCCTTGTGTCATCCTGCATAGACATATTAACTTGACAGGAACACCAAATTCAGACATGATGGAATATAGGTGACTTCTTATTAGACTGTCGAAGGCGGCTTTGAAATCGACAAAAAGATTGTATGTAGGTTTATTTTGTAGGGTCTTTTCCAAGATTTGTCGGAGTGTAAAGATCTGGTCGATGGTGGACTTTCTAGGTCTGAAGCCATACTGATAAGGTTCAATCAGTTGGTTGACGATGGGCTTCAGTCTTTCACACAATTCGCTCGACAGCACCTTATATGCGCTATTACGAAAGCTAATCCCACGGTTAGATCGTCTTTCTTGTGGATTGGGCAGAGCACACTGAGATTCCAATCATTTGGAATGCATTCTTCCGACCATATTCTGCATAAAAGACTGTGAATTCATTTAAACAGAGCTTCGCCACCGTTCTTAAACACCTCAGCCGGTAGGCCATCGGCTCCTGCGGCTTTATTGTTTTTAAGCCGAGCTAAAGCTTTTAAAAGCCCTTAAAGGCGAGGGCGGTGATAGTCTATCACCTCTTCGACAGCCGTACGCATAGAGTGGGATATGTGCGTCCACATATATCGTCGATCGGAGGAGTGCTTTCTTGAAGCAGGAGTGAGAGTCGAGTAGCGTAGGCTTCGGACGTCCATTTTGACTGCAGCTTATCGACGTCTAGCTTTCTTTGTGTAGGATTACGAGTATTCTTAGCTGCGCACAGACGTGTACGGATCTTGGCTGCAACAAGATAATGATCCGAATCTATGTTAGCACCACGGATCGTGCGTACGTCTAGTATACTGGAAGAGTGCCTTCCGTCAATCAAAACGTGATCAATTTGGTTGCACGTTTTTTGATCAGGGGACAACCAAGTGGCCTTATGAATATTGAGATGCTTGAATCTAGTGCTATTAACGACCATGTTTCGTGCTGCGGCGAAGTCAATCAGCCTCATTCCGTTATGGGATGTGTTGTCGTGGAGGCTGAACTTTCCGACTGTAGGACCAAATATATTTTTCTTGCTCACCTTGGCGTTGAAGCCACCAAACACGATTTTTATGTCATGTCGGTGGCAGCGCGTCTATGCATCTTCAAGGCGCTCACATAAACTTCCTTTGGTCTCGTCACCTTTTTTCTTCTGTCGGGGCGTGCGCACATACAAGGCTTATGTAAAAAAAAATTTAGCCTTGAAGCGAATTATTTCAAGTCGTTCGTTCACAGGAGTGAATCGCAGGACATGATGGCGTATTCTCTTGCCAACTACAAATCCGCATCAAAACTCGTGCCTCTCCACATGGCCGCTGTAGTAGATATCACAGGATGCTTGCTTTAAGCAACCCTGTCCCTTCCATCGCATTTCTTGGATGGCAATGATATCAGCTTTATGTCTTTCCAAGATATGCATCAGTTGGAAGAGGCTCCATTCCAATTTTAGGTGCGGACATTCCAGGTGCATATCCGTAAATCATTATCAAGTTTTTCGTTTTCGGTAGTCGTCATCAGATTTTGAGATCATTCTTTCATTTATTCTTATCGAAAAGGAATCAGCCAAAGTGGGTAGGACGGTAAAGGAGGGCTTAGCGAGTTCCCGAGTGGATCTGGTAGAGACTCGACCTGGTGGAAGTAGGTCGTGAATCCTCCCATTGGACACTTAGTACCTGTTTGACAGGCTTAAGGACCCAACAATGCGTCAATGACCAAGAGAAATGAGAGATTATGAAAATTATAATTTTTAAAACCTGTGAAACAACCACTGTTTTTTCTCGAGTGTACAGCATTATTACACTACACATCTTTGCATCAAAATTTATGCACACGATGCTATCCTATCAAAACGTTGAACTAGAATAGTAAAGAATAGAGATACAAAAAAAGTTCATTAAGGTAGAGGCAAAACCTTGGTTTAAAATAACCACTCAAAATCGTGTGTCTGCCTTTTCTCTGCCAGTCAGACAAACATACAGCTATGCCTTCTCTTACACAAGCTTATAACAGTTTACATATGCAGCGGCAGGCAAGCTGCAACCATTGAACAGGACATTGTTTTGGAAAATTAGCAGCGCGAAAGGATAATATAAATTGTTTTGGTTGTTGTTATTGTTGTGGTTGTTATTGTATGCATGAAGCCTTTGGAATTGCTCCCCTGTTGATATTTTGTTTGGGTTTTTTTTTGTGAAAACTTAATTTTATTTTCTTCATCTTGCCGTTTTGTGGTCTTTTTGCATAATTTATACAACAAACTAATTTAAACTGGCAGCCTGAATGGCAAAATAAATTTATACACTGAGTCTGATATTTATATTAATTTTAAAAGTGTTTGCATGTTTTCGAAATGAAATTTATGTGGTTGAAATAGATGTAAAATTTCAAGGTATATTTTTGTAAAATTTTACATGTTTATTTTGACAAGTAGTTGTAAGAAATGAGTAAAGAAATCAAGCTAAAACTTAATTTCTGAAGAGATGACTAAAGCATATTTTCAGACTTAATTTTTAATTTTCTTCAAAACTTTTCTTGTTTAAATAGTATAAAGAAAAAAAACCCAGACTCATAACTTTTTCACGCTCAAGTGAAAGTGCAAAAATGGCCTAAAATGTCACATGCAACGTCATCTAGTTATGCTAATATAATCATTTGTGCAACCACAGCAAGTGTCTCCACGACGATGATGATGATATAACGATGATGACAATAAACAAACATAGTTTTACGTGGCATCATTTTCAGTGCATTTCCGGTGTTGTCGTCATCATCGTCCTCGTCGTCGTCGACGCTTGATGTCTATCAAGTCAGCGACGAGCGCCATCAGCTAGGACGTAATTTTGTGCAGCTACATCAGTAGCTAGTAAGTAATACCAGCCAGTAAATTCTGTGCTGACAGCCAGGGTTAAAATGACAACCGGCGGCGTGCTCGACGTTATAATGGGCCACGTTGACACGAAGCAAGCGAGGCAAACGTTGCAGTGAAACTTGTTCTAATGTCATAAAAGCATATTTTGTGGCGCGACAAACAACTTGCTGAACGTGATGATTGCTGATGATGTTGTTGTTGGTGTTGTTTGTGTTTTTGTTGGACGTGCATTTTCCACACGTAAGAGTTTGCAGTAAAAAATCATATGGAAAAGAGTTGATATTGAAATGCAATACTTTGGAGGCACACTTTGTTTATGATTTTGTTGTTTTTTTCTGTTTATTTTTCGGTAGACATTTTTATTGAGAAAAGCTGGTTGGTGTGGGAATATGGCGGAATATTGGCGGAATATGCAGAAAAACTGTTGCAAAAACAGTCAGGATATCACTTGATTTTTTTCATATTTATTTTTTATGTTACTAAAAAGTTGTTTGTGGTATTTTTTTTTTAAATATGATATGATTTTTCTTGACATCCAGTTGAATTATAAGTTTGATTAACATTTCACGCCATCTTTCTAAACAAGTTATTAAAAAATTAAAATTTAAAAATTTTTTAAAAAACAAACGAGAATATTTTTTCAAAAATTTAGCTAGTTGATGGTTATAGATTAAATATATTTTTGACATCTTTTTATATATCTCTTCCTTTAAATTTCCTTTCACTCTTATATACTTATCTTCGCGAACTTGTTTAAGTTTGCTATAAATTTCTTTGCCAACTTTTTGTATCTCATTTTACAGCCGCAGGCATTGTTATTCTTTATTTTATACAGTTGTATTCTTTGACCTTTTTTTTTTCTAGAATGTCAAACTTCTTGAACTTTCTCTTTCATTTCTGCTTGGCTAGCCGCAGTTTTTGCCGTTATACTTTTCACCAGGCAAGTCATCAGTTTAGCATCTTGTGTACACATCGTTTACAGTGCAGTTAAATTGTTTGTTTTTTTTTTTTGTTTTGTTGTGGACAAGCTATGAAAATCTTTTTCCATTCGGAAAACGTCAATTGTATCAGACAATTGCAGCTAACAAAAGAACATCTATTTTTTTTTTGTTGCTGTCGCAAAACATGTGAAATTGTAATAAAAGTATGTTTCCGTCAGAAGCACTTGTGAAGGAAGCATCCCGCTGTGTTAAATATTTTCGGAGGGTATAACGAGCATTTTTTTTTTGTGTACGTATGCTTAAAAATGGTTTTCCAGAAAATTTATAGATCTGAGAAATAATTTATTGCACATTAATTTAAGTTAATTCTTAAAGTCACTATTTTTTACTACTAATGCAGAAACTTGAATGGATGACAGTGTTGAAGTTTCGCTGCCCGACTATAACGAGGTTTTAACAACTATAGCTTGGCTTAAAAACAACAAAGCCGCAGAAGTCAATGGCCTACCGGCTGAGCTGTTAAAGAACAGAGACGAAGCTCTGTTTAACATTAACAAGCTTCTATGCAGAATATGGTCGGAAGAATGCATTACAGATGATTGGAACCTCAATGTGCTCTACTCAATTCACTAGAAAGGCGATCCAACTATAAATATCGCATGTAAGGTCCTGTAGAGCTTTTTACGTGAAAGACTAAAGCTCATCGTAAACCAACTGATTGGACCTTATCAGTGTGTTTCAGACCTGAACCCGATCTTTACGCTCCGACAATTCTTGCAAAGACCATCGAAAAATAAATCAACACACACCATCTTTTAGTCGATTTCAAAGCCACCTTCGAAAGGAGTCACCTATACTCCATCATATCTGAATTTGGTACGAAGATAATACGTCTTTGCAGGATGACACTGAACAACACAGCAGCGCAGTGAAAATCAGGAAGGACCTCTCCTTCCGTTCGATACCAAGCGAGGTTTCAGACAAGCAGATTCCTTATCGTCCCAACTTTTTTTTATATAGTCATGGAGAAGATCATCCAAGCTGCTGACCTTAAAACGCAGCGGCACAATTTTCTATAAGAGTGTTATGCTGCTGCTGGCGTATGCAGATGATATTGACATCATTGGCCACAATACGCGTGAAGTCAGTGCAGCATTCTCCAGGCTATAAAAAGAGTCGAGTCGAATGGGTCTTGCAGTGAACGCAGATAAAACGAAGTATCTTGTGTCAATAAACAAACAGTCCCAGCGTCTTGCAAACCACGCCACTATTGACAACACCTCCTTTGAGGTAGTGAAGGACTTTGTTTACCTGGGATCCACCATTAACCTCCACCAACGATATTATTATTGAGATTAAACGAGGGATAACTCTTGCCAACAGATGTTACTTTGGGGCTCAGTAGGCGATTGAGAAGCAAAGCTCTCTCTCGACGAACAAAACTAACGCTCTATAAGTCAATATTCTGGGCTGTCTTACTAAACTTATCACAAACCTGGACGTTGAGCAGCACTGATGAAAGGACCTTAGGAGCGTTCGAGAGAAAAATCCTTCGCAAGAAATATGGTCCATTCTGCGTAAATGGCGAGTACTGAATACGATGGAACCACGAGCTGTATGAGCTATATGCCGACATCGATACAGTCAAGTGTATTAAAGTAGAGCGGCCTTTGCTGGTCAGGTCATGTCGAGAGAATGAACGACGATGATCCAGCGAAAAAGTTATTCGATTCGGTACCCAGCGGTGGCCAACGCAGACGAAGAAGACCGCATCTCCGTTGGAAAGACCAGGCATTGGATTACCTGAAAACGCTTGGAGTTGCCAACTGGCGCCAGCAAGCGTACGACAAAAGAGGCTGGCGCAAATTCTTAGACGAGGCCAAAACCGACCAACGGTTGTAAGAGCCATCTAAGTATGTAAGTAAGTAAGTAATGCAGAAACTTATGTTAGGTTGTTAAACGATATAATCATGGAATTGGCTGGGGAGCGGTTAAATGATTCATTAATCTTAAAGCAGATGAACGACTCAATTAAAATTAAGTGTGCCCACTACTATGAAAGAGTTGTTTTCATCTACCTCTCTTGAAGTGACCTACGGTTAGCCCTTATCAAACCCTAATTAGGGAGTAATGAGGAATGCTTTCAATCAAAATTAATACAAATGGTCAACATTAGACGACCGTAGAGACCTTGAAGTTAGAGATCTTAAAACAGCTCGAACAGGCTTTGTAAGTTAAGTTGATGCAAATAAGATGCATAACTTTAAAAACATTGATGAAATATATGTCAATTAGGATTAAGATTTCCTTTAAAATTAAATATTTGCTTTATATTTTCTCTCACTGGATACCTTTAAGG
Source organism: Tetanocera ferruginea (assembly GCA_958299015.1). Taxonomy (NCBI): domain Eukaryota; kingdom Metazoa; phylum Arthropoda; class Insecta; order Diptera; family Sciomyzidae; genus Tetanocera; species Tetanocera ferruginea. Next base: position 120,091,672 of record OY282641.1, on the reverse strand, counting down.
GAAGTTTGCAAGGACACAATGGAATACGATGATTGGAACGAAATTTCCTGGTAGCACCACCCATGTCATACAGGCCGTTGTGGAGCATGAACAAAGAACTGCCCCCCCCCCCCCCCCAAATCCAAGGTGTCATATCGTACCATGACTATTGGTTGGTTTACCACCTCAGTGAGTAACTACCACTTGCCCTTGTAACCTCAACACCGGCAAAGGCGAGGACCTAGACATGGCGACTCTAAGGATTCTGGACAGGCTGAGCATATGAAGTGACACGGAGAAACATAGAGTTTCTCAAGTCCAACCTGATGCTCCCGGCCCGGAAACTTAAATCGAGCTACTTAACTCAGACTCCGAAGTGACAGCTATTGAGACAGTTGGTTGGATGGTTACAAGTAGATATGCTTGTTCCAGAGAAATTAAACAATGTAGATTTTACAGGCGGCCGTGGCTGACCGGCTGACAGTGGATGGCTTGCGAGCCAATGAATCTCTATAGAACCGTGTTCAAATACCATCTGACACAGAAATTTTTTTCTATAGGCCGTCAGCTCTCTGCAGACAATGGCAAGCCTCAAAAAATATTAAAATGCTTCTTGATTAAATACTTTTATAGTAAAGCTTCTTGAGAGCATGAACTCTAGACATTCGGAGTCGGCATAAAACACGTAGGTTCAGTTCTCGGTCAATTGTGCAAATATTTAAAAACACAACACAATTGATCATAAGAAGATTAGTGAAAGTCCTTTCAAGTGCTGAAATGGATAATTTGTTGTTTTTTTTGAGTCAACAGACTCGATACCCGAGACCCGACTATCTTTAATTCCATGAATAAGGTTCTCATTAGGAAGCACGAGTATACCGTGACAAACATCGAGCGTACTACGCCTGCTTAAACGCATGAGGGACTAAGCAAGTCAGGACCTTCAAACTATAATGTCTCCAAAAGTGACAACCGGCAGTGTGAAACGGGGAAAAGAAAAGAGAAAGGAAGCAATGGCAAGGTCAGTAGGGCTGGGCCATTCCAATACTTTGTCGCCGCAAACGACAAACAGGAGCGTGAAACGCGTGCCAGCAAGGACTATATGAAGATAACTAGTGTAAGTCTTTCCTACTCCAATGTCACCAAAAGCGTAGTAAGGCGAGACAAGATCAACCCATGGTATCTTAAAACAGAAACCTACCAATAGACCACCACAGTCTCGCCTGAAACTCAGATCACCTCTAGATCTATAGCCAAATGGCAGAGATCTGTAGATGAGGTTGTCGTAAATTGCTCGAAACGTAACAAAGCTGAGGAAAGCTTCCAGAACTTGCCACCAGAGCTGCAAGGAGCCATTATTTACAAGACGGATCCAGGCGGCTCAACGATGGGAGGGAAATGCCTACTTGTAGAAAACGAAATACTGGAAAAAATCACTGGTGTTTCTAACAAAAACCATCGCCAAACTTGGTGAAATTTAGAAGGAAGCTTCATTGAAAGTATGCTCTAAGTGTCCACGCTTCCACTCTGCCACAAGATATCTGTATGGATACCACCTCCTGCCCTGCATGAGGATGCATACATTCAGAAACTTTTGGCCATGCAGAATAAAGATGCAAAAATTCAAGAGTGGAAGCTACTAAGGTCGCTAAAAAATCACGGCAGTGAAGGGAAGATCATTCTCTTCTCTGTAGATGCTGCGACCGCAAACTGGCTTAAGCAGCAATTGAAGATTCTAAAAATTGGCTTCGAAACCATTTAGATGAAAAAGCTGGACTAGCAATAGCTGGCAAAAGAAGGAAGCTGCAATTGGTGCAAATCATTCTCGAACCCTGTAAATTTATTTATTTATTTGGATAAGCTTAATACAAGCAGTTTAAATACTTAAAACATAAACTTAAAAACTTAAATTTATAATTAACAGGGAGTATCTTAATTTACAATTGTATCATATCATGTACTGGAAGAATACATTAGAGAGGCGGATGAAGTGGTGTTGGAGAGTTAAGGAGGATATTTCGGAGTAGTGGTCTGCTCAGATGAAAATTGAATTCGTTGATCAAACTATTGGTTACCTGAAGCATTCTGGTTATGGGTTCACTGCATCTATAGTGAAAGTTAAGGTGAAAGTTAAGGTGGAAGAGAGACATAGACCTAAGGTTGCGTGGGTTGGTATTAAAAGATATGAATTGGAGTGATTCTGGACAGTTAATGGTTCCGCATACAAGTTGATGAATGAAGAGAACATCGGCAACTTCCCTTCGTTTTGCAAGTGTTTGCATGTTAATCAATTTAAGACGGTTGGCATAAGGTTGAAACTGTCAGAACCGGGAAGACCGCGAAGAGCGAAACTAATTGCATGGGTGTTGTAGATTGTAGACTAAACCTGGCTGGCATATTCGAGGATGGGTCTCACAAAAGAAAGATAGAGAGATTTAGTGACGTAAGGATTGGGGAACTCTCTGGACCAATGTTTCACGAAACCAAGTGCAGAGTTGGCTCTACTAATGATATTATCAATATGAGGCCTAAAGTTAAGTTCCTTGTCACAAATAACACCTAAGTCGCGTAAAGAGTTTACAGAAGGAACGGGCTTGCTGAGAATGTAATACGTTCGCGGAGGAAGTTGGAGTCCCTTACGAGAATATGTTATAGCTTGACATTTGCTGACGTTGAGCTCCAGAAGATTTTTTTGACACCAATTGGAAAAGCTGACCAGATCGTTTTGAAGATTGCGAGAATCGGCGTTGGTTTGTATGCGCCGATAGATTTTCATATCATCAGCATACACAGAAAGATTAGAATCATTGATGATACCATCAACATCAGCAATAGTTAAGACGAATAGCAAAGGACCAAGGTGATTGCCTTGTGGGACACCAGACGTAGCTGTAAAAGATTTTGAATTGGAAAGTCTAAAGATGAAATTATAACTGCGTTCTTCGAGATAAGATTTAATCCATGTTATAAACAGATGTGGAAAACCAAAGGCTTTGAGCTTAAGAATGATGATTGTGTGTGAGATTTTGTCAAACGCTTTACTAAAGTCCGTGGAAACTGCATCAACTTCGTAACCATTTTTCAACGAGCATAAAGCGTTTGAAACAAATTCTGTGAGGTTGGTGGTAGTCGATTTACCTTTGAGGAAGCCATGTTGACTAGGGGGAAAGATAGATTTGCAAAGGAAGAAGAGAATGTCGTAGATAATACTTTCAAAAATTTTAGGAGCACATGACAGTTTTGCGATAGGTCTGTAATTAGAAATATCATTTCTAGGCCCTTTTTTATGTAAAGGTATTATGTACGAGTTCTTCCATAACTTTGGAAAAACAGAGTTAGAAATAGAAAGTTGAAAGAGAGTCTAAAGGGGATGAGGCAAAAAGTTCGCGAATTTTTTGATGACAATAGCAGGCAACCCATTGGGTCCAGGAGAATAATCATCTTTAAGAATATGTAACTTTGCTAAGACATCAGCTAATATTATATCAACAGAAATCAGTGACGTTTGAGCACAGTTCCTTAATGAAGAAAAGTATTCATAGTCTAGTTCATCGTTATGACTTGTGAATGACTGACTGAAGAAATTTGCGAATAGGTTTGCAATTATTTCCGGGTTGTCTGAGGAGATATCTGAAAAAGTAAGGGTTGATGGGTAGTTGTCAGATTTTCTTTTGATATTAATGAACTTGTAGAAGCTTTTAGGATCCAACAACAATTTAGTTTCAATATGAGCAAGATAAGACTCATATAGGTTTTCACAAAGTGTAGAAAAAAGATTATAGACGTGAAGATAACACTGTGCAACAGTCAACAAAATAACAAGATTCTGCGCTATAGGTTCGCTACTATAATTCAAGGTGAGTATAACCCTAGCTGGTTTTCGCGAGCTTGGCGACCGTTTGATTTTTATGGCCCCCAACATATTGTGCTCCTGAGTGATTTCGCCCAAAAAAGGTATCATCACTTTATGGTCAACAGCTCCTTCATAGTTAGTGATATTGGTTTACTGTCTTCGGCAATGTTGTAGCTAATAGTCTAATGATTAAATATTAAAGCAAAACATACTCATAAAATCATTTTTTTCAACACTTTTTTTGAAAAATTTTAAAAAAAAATTTGATTTTTTTTGCTTTTTTTTGCATAACTTGAAGGGAATCGTGAACGTAGTTCTTTATTGTACCAGCGAGGAGATGACGAAAAGTTCTTTTGCTTAGTAAAGGAGACTGATTGTGCAAAGCAGTCAAAAATTTTGTCATAGAAGAGAGCAACAGTATTATCAACACTGCCATGAGTATTATCGAAAATATGTTGAAAATCGATTCTACTCAATAAAATTTCAAGTTTTGCAAAATCAGTTTTACGAAAGTCGAAACTGTACGCGTGCTCAAAGTGTGTGTTTATTATGTAATTATTCAGTAGATGGTTACTCGCGGAGACAACACAATTATCTGAATCTGAAGAGAATACAAGATCTAGCTGCCTACCAATATTGTTAGTTACTCCACTCAACTGGTAAAGGCCGGAGTCTGAAAGACAGCTAGTGAAGAGAATTTCTTTTTCAGATGTGGCATTTGTAGGAAAATAGTATAGCACTCGTGATCTGACAGAATCCATTGTAGGCTAGAAAGATTAAAGTCCCCCAGAAATATAACGCAGTGACCGATGACTTGTTGCCGTAAATTTCCGAGGGTAACGTAGACATAGCTCTTATGCAGAAACCTTGGATCATCAACAACAAGATCCAAGGCATGGAGTTCAAACAGTTCAACCTGTTTTACTCTACAAGTGAAAGTATGTTAAGGAGCTGTTTAATAGCGAAAAAAATCTATTAAATTATTTTTTTTTCTTCCAAGATTCAGCAATGGTGACATAGTGGCAAACAACGTAGAAGCAGGGTATTTCAAATCCAGAGACAGAATATTCATCCCACGATGTATCTATTGACAATGCAATCGGGTTAATCGCGGAAAAATTTAACGAAAGCTTACCAGTGGAAGCTAGTGGACAAGCGACTTTAAGAAGACAGATTAACGGAGATCAGATAACTTAATCGGAAAACCATTCTAAGCCAGCTAGAGTAGGGCTGAATAAACTAAATTTAGTCTTAAGATCAATGTATATTCCTACAATTGGAAAATAGAAAAAGCGAATATTTTTAACTTTATAAGACGCTATCCAAAGACCCGTCAGTCCCGGAATGCCACTTCTGGTATTTGCCAAAATGCAGGAAAGGGCTATGGTGAAGTGACTTCAGGAGAGTATGAATTAGCAGCTTTGTGAAAGATAGAGGTATGGTATTCAAGATAAAAACTATGTATATATTTTTTCCAATATTTTCATTGAATTTTTTTAAATTTATTAAAAATAGATGAAGTAAATTCGCCAAATTTTCACGGTTGTTAAGATATTGTGTAAAAATATGACATTACTTTGGAAAGTCAAAAAAAAGTGGCGACTAGAAGAAATGTGCAGGAATATTTTTGAGTACAAAAACGAATACATTTTCAACAAATTAGTAAAAGAATCTGTACCACTATCAAAAATAGTTCAAGAACTTTTAAAATTTTCTAATATAAGTTTTTGCCGAAACGTTTCAAAGATGCAATTGAATTCGCTTTTAAGAATTCTCTGTCTAAATTACAATTTTTCAAAATTTTGTATAATTTTTTAGAGCGTAGAACTTAAGTAAAAATGGTTAAAGAGTTAAAAAAGTACAAAAATAAAATATTTTTGCAGTTCTTATATAAGCAAAAGAGGCAAAACATAAGTCGAGAAGCCTAATTTTATACCAGCAGATCCAGTTTTGAAAAGCAATGGCTGATATGCAACAAATTCTGTTCCACAAAAAAGCAAACAAAAAATTAATTTTATTTATTATAGAAACTTTTTGCCACTTCAATCGAAAAACGACGCCTAAAAACCACAAATATTAAATTTTGTAGCCAAAACTAGTTGTTCAAAACCACAAAATATTGCAAAATTTTATTGTGTAGTTTCACTTTTTAATCATTTAACAACTAAATATCAATGAATTTATTTTATTAAATTTTTTTTTTCTCATGCCAAAAATAAAAATCAAAATTAACAAAACAAGTAAAACAGCAAATATAACAACCCCCCGAAAGTCAAATAAATACGGTTATGCTTATTTTATGCGCAATATTTTTCCGCAAAAAATGCATTCATTAATTTAGTTAAGTAACAAAAAATAAATTTTATCATTTGGCGTTTGCCAAAAAAACCCAAAAAAAAAATCAAATATAAACAGCGTATAACGTAATGCAATATAACGTATACGTTACGCAGAATAAAAAATCAAATAAGTATGCAAATAAAAAAAAGCGTAAACGACCAAAAACAAGGTTAACGTTTTAACTTATGAACGAACATATTTTATGTTTTATGCTAATTAGAAATTGTCTGACTTTTTGTGGCAAGTGTTTTTTTGTTGAGAATGTGTGTGTATGTTTGTGTTAGTATTGGTATTGCTTGCCATGGCGGCACTGGTGGAGGCTTATGCTGATTTATTTTTAGGGTTGCCATCGAGTGCGGTCAAACTGCTTGCTACTCAGCGGTTACATTATGAATATTTTTGCTATTTTCATTTTTCAGATAGCAAATATTTTATTTGTTGTTGTTGTTGTTGTTGTTGTTGCTGCTTGTTTATTTGTGGTTCTTTGCAAATAATTGACAATTTAATTTATTAATACCACAAAATTTAACGAATGTTCAACAAACAACAAGAACAACAACTACTAAATGTTGTTGTTGAAATTTTATTAGCGTTATTATTATCATTGTTGTTGCTGTTATTATGCTATTTAATTTTAATTGAAACATTTAACTGTAAAATATAGCTTAATAAAGCAAAGTTTTTTATGGTTTTGTTATTTTAAATAGTCTATCGATACTTTTGTTCATAATTGTTTTAACGTGTTTTTACTTTTAAAGTTTCACAAAATAAGCAGAGCATAAATTTTATTAAAAAAAAAAACTCAGGGAAGTCGGTGAAGATTTCTTCTTATTTTACACAGCCGAAACGAACCGAAGTACAAATTATCTCTTTAATGTGATGTTCTTTTTCTTAACACAGGCAGGCAGAGCTGTCCGAATGGACTATGAAAACAAAAGAACTGGTGGCGTCAGGCTACATATCTTCCTTGAAAACTGCCTAATCAAAGTTGAAGTTTGGCCATTGGCTTTACAAAGTGCTAATCGTGCGAAGATCCCCTCGAGAGAAGTATTTTGCACAAAAAACATTCATAAAAAACAAACACAAATTGGCCATTTCAGCCCTTGAACGGACTTTGACCTAACTTCTTATGATCAATTGTGTTGTGTGTGTTATTAAATGTTTGCACACAATTGACCGAGAACTGGACCTACATGTTTAATGCCGACTCCGAACGGCTAGAGTTCATGTTCTCAAGAAGCTTTACTTGGATTTATATTCTCTCTGAGGCTTGCCGTTGTCTGCAGAGAGCTGCTCGCAGAACAGCAAATTTTATTCCTACTGAAAAAACTTGCCCGAGGCGAGAATTAAATCCGGGATTCGTTGGTTCGCACGCCACAAATTCAGCATGCACAACACGACCGCCACTATCTCTTTCACCGGGATAAATATTTCTTAATGGTTTTAGGGAGGGACTTAATATTCGTGGCAGAGAAAACAGGCCTTTTTTTAAAATTCATAGCTGAGTCAAAAACAAACATTTTTCCAAAATTTTTTTATTATTATTCAAATTACAAGAAAAAAATTCAAAAAAATATATTTTTTCACTCTAACATGGTTTTATAGAGCTTCAAACTGGCGACAGAGAAAAAAACGGGGCCTCGTGGTTCCAGCGATGGGAGCAGCGTTGCCAGATGGACGATGGCATCGTCATTTTGACGATTTAAGAACAAAATGACGATTGGACGATTTGAGATCACAAATGACGATTTCATAGCTCAAAAATTAATTTACATATGAATATTTTTTTTTGTATTTACAACACTTTAAATTGAAAACTTAAAAAAAATGTCCCTACTTGCACTGTTCAATAACAACAAAGTAGATCATTTTTTAAAACCATTGTTCATAAATTTTAACGAAATGGAAAATATCGATAAAAAACAATGGTACTTTTTCAAAAAATTATGATATTTATTTAGGAATTTATATTATAGCAAAAGTTAAGAAATGTGATATACCTACTGATATATTAAATGAGTTGACAAAGCATTCTATTTTCTGTCTCTAAAAGGTATTTTGTGCATCAGATTATCTGAAATTTAATAATTTTCCTTGTTGTAAAACTAAGTCATATTCTTAATTAATACACGGAGAGAAATTTGGGCTGAAAAAAGTCCCAAATCAATTTATTTTGAGAGTGATTCTGGTTGTTTATCAAAAAAAATTAACACGCTCATGTATGCATAATGTTTTCTTTTTTTAGATTGCTCGTCAAAAAAATAATATGCTCAATTAGGTTCAATTTATGACATTTTGGTATTGGGTATAAAAAACAGGCTCATTTTTGTCCAATGCATGTCGTTTATGGATTGTGAATAAAACAAGTTAACATGCTTTAATATGTCTTATCAAAGAAATTTTGGGATGTGACATTTTATGAATTTTAATAATACAATGCAAAATGTAAGGGGCTTAGGCATCAAAGGAACCGACCAAAAAAAAAAAACGATGACCAAGTAAAAACTCAAAATTATTTTTTCATGGTCCAAATTAGATATTTGATCCAATTCGGACAGGAAAATATAATTTTTCGAATTTGTGTTCTGCACCTTTATACTAACCGCAACAAAAACCAATTGAGAATTATGATGTTGGGTTACTCATTTTTTTGATGAGCAAAAACCACAACAACAAAAATTTATTTTTATGATCAAGATGACACTTATCAAGCACAAATTGACGTGCTTATCAAAAAATTTGCAAGCCATGTTTTGAGATGGTTTTGTGCTCTATTGAGCTAATTTCATTTACAAACGCTTTGCGCTTAATTTGAGCCCATTTTTTTCTAGCCGTGTATGAAATTTCACCTCAACAATGTATCAGTTAGTAGTTTTAATCAATATCTTTAAACAATAACTTTATATAAATATATCTTATAAAGGGTGATTTCTTAAGAGCTTGATAACTTTTTTTTTAAAAAAAACCCATAAAATTTGCAAAATCTCATCAGTTCTTTATTTGAAACGTTATATTGGTCCATGACATTTACTTTTTGAAGATAATTTCATTTAAATGTTGACCGCGGCTGCGTCTTAGGTGGTCCATTCGGAAAGTCCAATTTTGGGCAACTTTTTCGAGCATTTCGGCCGGAATAGCCCGAATTTCTTCGGAAATGTTGTCTTCCAAAGCTGGAATAGTTGCTGGCTTATTTCTGTAGACTTTAGACTTGACGTAGCCCCACAAAAAATAGTCTAAAGGCGTCAAATCGCATGATCTTGGTGGCCAACTTACCGGTCCATTTCTTGAGATTAATTGTTCTCCGAAGTTTTCCCTCAAAATGGCCATAGAATCGTGAGCTGTGTGGCATGTAGCGCCATCTTGTTGAAACCACATGTCAACCAAGTTCAGTTCTTCCATTTTTGGCAACAAAAGTTTGTTAGCATCGAACGATAGCATCGCCATTCACCGTAACGTTGCGTCCAACAGCATCTTTGAAAAAATACGGTCCAATGATTCCACCAGCGTACAAACCACACCAAACAGTGCATTTTTCGGGATGCATGGCCAGTTCTTGAACGGCTTCTGGTTGCTCTTCACTCCAAATACGGCAATTTTGCTTATTTACGTAGCCATTCAACCAGAAATGAGCCTCATCGCTGAACAAAATTTGTCGATAAAAAAGCGGATTTTCTGCCAACTTTTCTAGGGCCCATTCACTAAAAATTCGACGTTGTGGCAGATCGTTCGGCTTCAGTTCTTGCACGAGCTGTATTTTATATGGTTTTACACCAAGATCTTTGCGTAAAACCTTCCATGTGGTCGAATAACACAAACCCAATTGCTGCGAACGGCGACGAATCGACATTTCACGGTCTTCAGCAACACTCTCAGAAACAGACGCAATATTCTCTTCTGTACGCACTGTACGCATTCGTGTGGTTGGTTTAATGTCCAATAAAGTAAACTGAGTGCGAAACTTGGTCACAATCGCATTAATTGTTTGCTCACTTGGTCGATTATGTAGACCATAAATCGGACGTAAAGCGCGAAACACATTTCGAACCGAACACTGATTTTGGTAATAAAATTCAATGATTTGCAAGCGTTGCTCGTTAGTAAGTCTATTCATGATGAAATGTCAAATGCCAAATGTCAAATGTCAAATGCATGAAAATCATAACCTCAAAAAAATCACCCTTTATAAGCCATATGTGAATTATATAAATGAATTTTATCTCATAATTTTAATATACTGTTTATTTTACAAATAAAGATTTTTAATTTAAGTAAAAATTTAAATATTCTGTACTGTATGACGATTTAAGGACTTAAATTACGATTTTTGGGACGGACAAATGACGATTTTAAGACCTAAATGACGATTTTTTACAAGCTTGTTGACGTTTTTAAGCGAAGAGTCTCTGGCAACCCTGGATGGGAGTCGCAAAAAATGGGCGATTATGAAAAAAAATTACTTCTTTAATTCTTAACTTCTTCTTCTTCTCTTTCTTCTACTTCTTTAATTCTTTTTAAATTTTTTTTCAAAAAAAAATTTCGTCAAAAAATGAACCCGCTTGTGCCGCAACCAGTACGAAAAACATGGTTTCGAGATAAACGTGTTCAAAGTTTGTGAACAAAGAAAAATTAAAAAAAAAATAAAAATGCGCTCTCACTAATCCGGCTGTAAATTTTGAACCCGTAGGAATTTTTCCACGAAGTTAATAATATTTACTAAAATACAAAATTATAAAAAAAGTCGATTTCAAAAAACGGCCAATGTCAGATAGTTGGCCGCTTCTTTCGACACATCAAATATAAGAGCATTCCAGTGACAATGGGTTTGTATCGACATATCCAGAACGTTAAGAGCGGTTAACTTCTCAAGATCCACATATTTACTTACTAAGGTGGCCATGACAACCCGTTGTCGGGTTACGGACAACTTCATCAGCACGGCCGCCTTCTACAATTTCTTTCACCAAGCGTGGTTAGGACTTCCTCGGACTGGTCAATCCATCGGGGGCATGGTCTTTCTCTTCATCGTCAACCCTCGACTTTCGCCTCAAACACCTTTCTCGCTGGAATTTCTTCATCCACATGAAAGACATGACCCAGCCAACGTAGTCGCTGAATTGTTATACTCTCAATTAAGTCAATATCGTCGTAGAGCTCGTGCAGTTCGCGGTTCATTCGAATGCGATAGTCGTCGCCAACTTGAACATGACCAATGATTTTGCGAAGAACTTTCCTCTCGAACACCACAAGAGCGGTTGCATCTGTTTGCAATACCACCCATGCCTCAGCGACATAGAGAAGCACAGGTATTATGAGTCTTTTGTAGAGTGTCAGTTTTGTGAGCCTAGACGTTAAGATTTCCTATTTTCAGACAGAATATTTTTTTTGCCCTTGTTCACCAACAAAACCACTTTGGCTGATTAATCTTCGATAGCGGCGAAAGCAGCAGTAGCATATCTCTTGGTTTGGCCGATAAAATCGATATCATTAGCGTACGCAAGGAGCTGAACACTTTTGTAGAATACGGTACCATTGCAATGTACTCTTGCCTTTGATAGGATTTCCTCTATGATGAAATTGAAGAGGACGCATGATAGCAGGTCACCTTGTCTGAAACCTTATTCGATATCTTTAACTGTTTGAATGATGTCCCTGATCTGTATATTGGTAACAATAAGTTAACCGTTGTGTCGAGGATTGTAAATCTTGGTTTTGTTATTTATTCGTCTTTAACCTGTGTCGATCAAGTAAACAGTGTAGTGAAAAAAGTATATTATGTCCTGCGAAATTTGAGATTGTCTGCCAGTGTCACTCCTGTTGTTATAAGACGTCAGCTAGTGATACAGCTAATTTTACCTGTGATAACATACTCTGAAATAGTATATAGTAAACTTGACTCATCCTATCAGTTAAAACTACAAATCTACTACTACAAATCTACGTAACTACTTATAACTACGCAACACGTTACGTATATGGCTTACGAAAGTTTGATCGCCTGTCCTGTTTCCGTAATGCAATTCTTGGATGTGACGAAAAAACACCTTACTATCTTTATGAAAAACTTCAGTTTTGTTTGTCGAGAAGAAGCCATGTATTGATAGTTCCGCGGCATAATTTAAAATACTCTTCTCAACTATTTTTCATCAATGCCATCAGGCTATGGAATGCTTTGCCCCGAAGACTGAGGGAGATCACTGGGAGAGGACTTTTCAGGCAATCTGTTTTAACCTATTTCCTACTCCTTAGTTTATTCACACTTTCTTCTCTATTGTTTCCGTACTATATTTTTTATTCTTTTTCTTCCTTACTCTATACTTATATATAAAATTTATTTAATTATTTCTCATTTCTTCAAATTATTTGTAAATTTAAATTAATTAAAGTTATATTAAGGCAAAATTGTTCTCATCTAAGTTATATTTTAGAGCTTATGAGTTGTTATTATTAATTTCTTGTTTGATAGTTCTGTTATGTTGTGCTAAAAAAGAGCATAGCTCTTAGTGTACTTACATCACTTAATAATAATAATAATAATAATATCAAAGGTTTCGTAGAGGTTCATTTCCTACCTTGACGGAGCTGCATGTATTGCTCAACGTCATCCTGCAGAGTCTTATCAACTTGTAATAAAACCTAAATTTTGTAAATTTAGGACTTATATTTCCCTGCGAACCACATCTGTACAGAGGGCCCCGCCTAACCTGAACCCACCCTGCAACATATGAAGCGCATCTGAACAAAAACCCGGTCATACCGCGAACTGCCTCTGTTCATAAACACTCAGCTGTGCGTCCCGCAATCAAACAATAACAAAACGTACAACAAGCCAGTGGCATGATCACAGTAGCACAACAACAAAACAACATAACGAAGTCGCATAAAGCAAAACCAGCAAAACATACAAACAAAATGCATTCTATACATCTACAAGTGGCAACAACAAAATACATAGGGGTCAATAAACAGTGACTATGACAACAATAACATGCAGGGCAAAAGGTTGCCACCAGTTTTAGGCAAGCGAGATTCAAGGTCGAGATCAGATAGAAATGTTTTGAAACAAAAAAGATTCCGTTACCCGTTACTTTTTGCGGATAAAAGGAGTCAGCGAACCAACAGTGGATCTTTTTCGAAGTCAACACGTAAGCAGCGCACATCGATGAGTCAAATGAACAAGTGACCAGTGTTGCCAGTCTAGCCTTTTTGAGGCTAGATCTAGCCTTTTTTTTTGTTGTCTAGCCTCGAAAATTACCATCTAGCCTCTAGCCTTTTTTTTAGCCTTTTTTTGTTTTTTTCTAGCCTTTTCTAGCCTTTTTTAATATTTTGCTTAAAGATGCATTACTACATCCAATTTTTCTGACGTTGCAATTTTGAAAGTGTGAATCTTCTATTGCTCTTTTTATACTTTTAAAGTGGTTGAACCCAAATATTTTCTATTATAGAGAAAGAAAAATCCAGTTACTCTACAGAAGAAATAAGGATAATTGAAATATAATGGCAAAAAATTGTAAATCACAATTGGAATAACTTAAGTTCCATAACAGAATTCTGGGCAGAAGCTAGAGATTCATTGAATGAAGATCCGTTCCAAGAGCTATCAGATTTGGTTTTTAGTTTTATTATTTTAGCATTAAGCAACGCTGAGGTAGAAAGAACGAAATTTAAAAAAAAAAAAGTAAAGAAACCGTATTCAAACTGGCATGCTAAGTTTTCTTCTAAAGATAAGATATGTTCTTAAAAGAAAACGAGTAAAGAAAGTCTAGTCCGACTATGAAATACAATAAACCTCCTATAATATTTAAATAAACAATATTTTAAAATACTAAAACAAATAGAAGTAACTTCCTATTTTTGTTTAAAATCCATGTATTCTTTATAGAACTATATAGGTTGTACCAATGAAGGTTGTATGGGAGGAAGGCGCGTTCGTAGGTGGATGACGCCTTGTTTTGTGAGCACACCTTAGTTTTATTTACCATGATCTCATACCAAGTTTTATCTCTGCAGGCCAAATATAAACGTTTTTATAGTGTTTTCCGTATTGTTGTATGGGAGATGAGCATTAGGCCGTATCGAAAAATTTAGATCGTATTCTTAGAGGTCTCAAAAGTTTCATAGGCTTGTCAAGATCACCCAAAAAAAAATTTTATAAAAAATAAAGGACATCTTCCTGCCCCGCAAGGACTAAGTTGTTTTTTGGGAAAAACAATAAAAAATAACGATCTTAAAATGCTTTGATTTTTTTAAGAAAATCCACACATGTCTTAAAGCAAAAGTAATAATGCAGTTTAACTAACAATTTCCTGCCACACACGGTGCTACTCATGATTTTTACCAACAGTGTCCTGTATGAAGGATATTTGAAGAGAAAGTTGTACTTGGGATAGCACAAGACTTTTGATTGTAAGAATTGGTTATAAATTTTGGTGGTACTGTTTATAGTGTTGATGTATTCCATAAATAACATGAATTAATAATTTGCATAGTTTTTGTATTTGTATTCTTTTGTTTTTGAGAAACGTATACTAGAACGCAATTTTTTAACTTTTTCAAAAAAATTAATATAAGATTTTATGTCAAGTGATTCAGAAGTGGTGTCGAAGATTATCTTCTTTATTTGAATTTTTTGAAAATTTCTGAACATGTATGGGAGATGAGCATGTTCATGGGCGCATGTTGCTCATTTTGTGAACACATCTTAGTTTTGATACAACAATCTCAATACCAAGTTTTATATTTTTGGCTCATATAAACTTCTTTATAGCGTTTTTACTATAGTGGGTTGAATGGGAGGTGGGCGTGTTTAAGGGCGAATGACGACTATTTTACACCTTAGTACACATATAAGTTTTAATATAAAATACATATCTGATAAGTTTTATCCCTGTAGTTCAAATAAAAGCGTCTTTATAATAGTGTTTTCAATGTTGGAGTTGTATGGGAGGTGGGCATGTTCATGGTTAGATCACGCCCATTTTTTGTGTACATTGTGTTCAGTTTGATATAAAAGAAATACATTTAAATTTTATTTCGGTAGCTTAAATACAACCGTCTATACAGCGATTTTTATTTTTTAGATTTATGGGAAGTAAGCGTGTCCATGGGTGGATTCCAAAAATATTCAATAGTGCAGATGCTTGGGTTCATGTAAATATGTGAATCAATCTCAACTCCTTCTTAACCTATATTTACAGACAACACATAGACAGATGGACGAACAAGGTGACACTGATCAGGAATATGTATACTTTTCTATACCAGACTCGCTTATTTCTATGCGTTACAAACGTTTGCACAAAGTCAATATACCCTGACCTTACAGGTTTATGGTATAATAACGTTAACAAATCTAGCCTTTTTTTAGCTTTTTTTTTAAAGCCATCTAGCCTTTTCTAGCCATTTTTTAAAGGCCATCTAGCTTCTTTTCTCAAAACTTTCTGGCAACACTGCAAGTGACCAAGGACAAGAAGTGAACCATTGACAGCAAATAAGTGACCAAATACAACAGTGAACAGTGTTATCTTGTCCGCCCGAGTGGTTTCATATCCCGGCCATAAAAAAACATCCAAGTGGTATCACGAAAGATACCATACTCGGGCTCCGAGCATGCTTAGCCACACACTTAACCTGCATGGTGGTGACCGTGGCATGCAGGTTAAGTGTGTAGCTGAGCATGCTCGGAGCCCGGCTGATAACGAATTCGCATCCAATTATTTTTTCGAGGGCTTCCGCCAGCTGTATAGAGACACCTTCCTTATAAAGGGTCCGGACATTCCAGGTGCATATCCGTAAGTCATTGTCCGTTTTTCGTTTGTGGTGGTCGTCAACGTAGTATGGGTTCAATTCGAGGCTGATTTCGTTTTCATTGGGCAGTTATAATGTGGTGGGGTTCCAAACTATACGCAAAATCTATTTTTAAGGTCTTTTAGACACCCCTTAAGTTTATAGTCTAGAGAAGTCCTGATTATAGTCTTTGAATCAGGCTCATATTCTTTGGCCTGATTACACTGTGCGACAATTTAAGGCCCAATTGGAATAACCTCAAATATCTCAATGGTTTCTAGTAGTGCATGGTCTATATATTATTCCCTCATACTCAGTTTTATCAGATTAGGTCAAATAAGAGAGAAATTCAGGGTCAAATTTCACCTTTAAGTCACAAATTTTTTCTTATAACTCTTAAACTAAATTCAAATCATGTATAGTAACTGTCTCTAAGTATTTGCAATGGATGGTTCTTAACATTTTGAGATCATATTTTGCTCAAAAGGTTACGTAAGGGGGTTAATTTTGTCTTTGAAAACAGGCCTTTTTTAAAATAAAAAAAAATGTTCAATAGTTCAGTTACTTTGTATTTATCTTCAAAAACAATCAGATTTTGCTGAATTTTTGCATACACCTTAAGTAAAATAAAGTAACCCACCTCTGAAAAGATCACAACAGTTACATGTGCGCATCCAA
Source organism: Tetanocera ferruginea (assembly GCA_958299015.1). NCBI lineage: Eukaryota > Metazoa > Arthropoda > Insecta > Diptera > Sciomyzidae > Tetanocera > Tetanocera ferruginea. Next base: position 120,075,039 of record OY282641.1, on the reverse strand, counting down.
AGATATTCGGATTCAAAGATTAACAAAGATGGTAACTTCGTTAACGTAATCCCTAGAGTAAAATCATTCAGATGAAAATTAAAGACCCAACAATTTTCTTCAAAACTGTCCGAAAGGTTTTTACCGAAAGAGTTACCGTTTTAAAGATATACGCGTAAAGATATACGGGTTATTTTACTTTACTTAAGGTGTATGCAAAAATTCAGCAAAATCTGATTATTTTAAAGACAAATACAAAGTAACTGAACTATTGAAAATTTCTTTTTATTTTAAAAAAGTCCTTTTTTCGAAGAAACAATTAACCCCCTTACGTAACCTTTTGAGCAAAATATGATCTCAAAATGTTAAGAACCATCCATTGCAAATACTTAGAGACAGTTACTACACAGGATTTGAATTTAGTTTAAGAGTTATCAGTAAAAATTTGACCTTAAATTTGTCTCTTATTTGACCTAATCCGATAAAACAGAGTATGAGGGCATAATATATAAACCATGCACTACTAGAAACCATTGAGATATTTGAGGTTATTCCAATTGGGCCTTAAATTGTCGCACAGTGTAATCAGGCCAAAGAATATGAGCCTGATTCAAATAACTGGGACTCAGACGTAGTAAATTGAAAAGAAACACCCACATTAAAACAGGTAATGGAGGATAGGCTGATAGTGTTCTGTTAGATTTCTTAGAAAATGCAATTTTCTAGGAATTTCAGAACCAGACAAATGCAAGTGTTTCGCATACAAAATCATTTACTTAAAAAGAAATCCGAAGCTGTAGAAAAACAGACCATCATAAAAAGTTTTTTAATAAATGTGTTTTTCTTATATAAATATTTTTTTTGCAATATAATAAGATAAAAATAAGCAAATGTGTCTGGTTGAGTTCAAATAAACATGTTTTTTAAATGCAGACCTGGCTTGAGTCTCACTTCCATGAAATGTAACGTTAAAGACCTCATAAAACTGGTCATATTTTCGAAACAACATAAGTTAGAAGATAAGTTTATTCACATAAAATGCAAGTCTTGAGGCCTACTTTCATGTGTTCATACAACATTTATTGGTTTCATGGAATATTTTCGATATAATTGCAAAAATATGCGTTTGAGTTGAACGTTAAAGACAAAAAAATTTCAAATCTGTAGAAATTTAAAAGAGATAAAAAATATATAATAGTATAATAATATGTTTGCGAGAAATTTAATAGTTTTCACAAATTTATATTCTTTTCGTATTATTTTTTTTTATTCATATTTTGTGTCTTGTTGTCGTGCTTCTTAAATATATACGCGAAACACCAATAAGCCATTTCGAAGTTTAGTTCTGAGTGCGAGGCTAATCATGTGAGAGCGAATCCTCGTTAGAGTGATTTCTTAAGGCTTGAGAGAAGAAACAGTAGGATTCCAATCATAAACTACAGCATTACTTGTAAGAGCGAGACTGTCTCGTTGTGAGTGAATTTTAATTGAAGTGCTTCGTAAAAGTTTTATCAAAACAATTTATTGAGGATACATATATCAGCATTTAAAGAACTTGTTATAGCAAGGCTGTTTATGTGAGACCGGATCCTAGTTATGATGCTTCTTAAAGGCTACAGCGAAGTACATTTTTCAAGATCAAATCTCAATCATTAATTTTGTTTTTTCATTATTTTAGAGAGCGAAACTCAAGTGAGTGCTACAAATGAGTTTCGAAGATGTTTCACCAAAGTGCGATTTTGAGAGAAGAGAAGAAATGTTTCTCGCAAGAGCTTACTGGAAGTTCCATTGTTGCTTAGGAAACTTTGCTAATTTTTATTTCAATCAAATTTTACAAAACACCTTATAAAGTTTTTATGAAGCACGTGTTTTAAAAGCATGTTTGGAGAAGGCCTAAAATCTTCTGTTATAAGTAAGTTTATACCATAACTTAGTAAATAATGATTAATTTTTAAGCTTTAAGTTTACAAAAATGGTGTCTGTATTCGTTAATTTAATTTTTAAAAAGATGTCTATCAAAATAAGGCAAAGTCAGTGAATCACCTTGGTTTCAAGAGTGCGATTTTGATCACCTGACAGACGACTTAAAACATTTCAGCATAGCTTATTTAAGCCACAGGCAAATTTTAGCATGAAAATAATTATCAAAAAATGTTGGTGTTTTCTCATTATATTTTATTTAAGTTAGCTGAAAGTTCTGCGTACAGATAATTCAGTGTATTTTAAGTACATATTTTTTTCATTTCATCTTCATGATGCTCAGCAGCAACTCGACATACATACCTACATATGTGTGGTATGATGAGGAAAGCACTCAGATTTCGCTGTCAAAATATAAGCCAATTTATCTTTCAATCTTTACAAAAAAAAAAAAACAAAAAAAAACACAAAACAACAAAAAACTTATTATTGCTACCTGACAACTTAAATCATTCATAAGAAAAAAGGAAAACAATTCAGCGCAATAAAAGCAACAATAAAAGAAAAAGTTTGCTTTTCGCAGTGAAAAACAAACAAATTAAAATTATGCAAATGATCCTGGCTTCCTTTCGTACTTCCTTGACTGGGCTATATATGTTGGCGCAACAATAAAACAAAACCGAGAACTCCAGGACTTCTTTTATTATTTTGTTTTCTTTCTTTTTTTTTTTTTTTGTTCATTCTTTCTAGCTTTCAACTCGTCTTGCTTGCATCAAAACAGCAAACGAAACCAATTGAAAGTGTAGAAAACGTTGTTGAATGAATGGATGGAGTTGTGGGTTGTGTTGGGCTTAAAACACAGAAAAAACAGTATAGAGCTTAACATGGCAAGGACTCACGAAGCAGCCGAAGTCGCAGCGTAACCAAGCGAATTGTTTGCATAAACGATTTAATCGAATTCCAATGCAAATTCAGTTAAATTTAATTTCCGTGCCATGGCAGGCAAAGATGCTACCCCGACGGTGTAAGCTTCCGCAGGAAATCAGCATAACACTCGCGGTAATAAAAACGATGGCGGCGTGCGGAAGGATTCATCGTGCTGTCGTGCCAGTTAGGGGTTGCCAGGAACTGCTATAAAATCGCTAAAGGAAGTACAAGAAACGAAGACAAGTCGTAAGACTACAACGACAACAACAACGACTTCGACGACGACGTTGACGTTGCCGGAAAGTATCATTTATATTTATTTGAAATGTTTTATCGTTGTTTATGCTTTTCATACACCCTGAAAAATTAAAAAATAGCAAAAACAGAAGCAGCCAGAACTGCCGAAAAAAGCGAAATGAATTTTTTTTCCCGGCTGACTCAATTAATGAGGTAAGAATTTTAAGACTGCTTCAAGTTTTTGGGTTTGTTTTTTTTTATTTTTTTGTATTGAGTACTGTAGAGTCTTAACAAAATAATCCACTATTGGAAAAATGTTGCCAACTTTTTTGTGTATAACTTGAGAGCAGTACCCAAAAACACAAAAAAAAAAAAAAAAAACAAAAAAAAGAAGGTAGATAGTTAAGTCCTTTGGTACAAATGTCAGTTGGTACAAAAAAGTTTTCAACTGTTGTTTGACGCAGTGCTTGTTTTTAACGTAGGCGAAACAAGCAAAAAAAGTTGAAAATTTTGTTTTAATGAAATCTTGACACGACCCACAGGCTTCAAAGATTACAGCAAAAGTGCAAAGTAGATGCAATGAATTTGAATTTTCAGAACTATTGTTGTTGGATGTTTTTTTTTTTGGGATTTCTGTTTTTTGTAATTTATAGCTATGTAAATTTTATGTTTGTTTTAATAGTTGAATTTTTGAGTTTTTTGCTATGTTTGTCTTCATTGTGTTGTTTGGGCCATTTTGGAGTTGTGCCAGTTTTGGCCGAGTAGAGACATTTAGGATTAACGATAATTGGAAAAGCCAAAATGACAGGAAAAAAGAAAAATATTTGAGCCTAAGTGCACTTTTAGCCAGAAAAGTTAATGAGATCCACATAACATCGCATGAAATGAGGAGATATGACATGACATGACATCACATCACATCACATCACATCACATCACATCACATCATATCACATCACATCACATCACATCACATAACATCACATCACATCACATCACATCACATCACATCACATCACATCACATCACATCACATCACATCACATCACATCACATCACATCACATCACATCACATCACATCACATCACATCACATCACATCACATCACATCACATCACATCACATCACATCACATCACATCACATCACATCACATCACATCACTTCACATCACATCACATCACATCACATCACATCACATCACATCACATCACATCACATCACATCACATCACATCACATCACATCACATCACATCACATCACATCACATCACATCACATCACATCACATCACATCACATCACATCACATCACATCACATCACATCACATCACATCACATCACATCACATCACATCACATCACATCACATCACATCACATCACATCACATCACATCACATCACATCACATCACATCACATCACATCACATCACATCACATCACATAACATCACATCACAAAACATCACATCACATCACATCAAATCACATCACATCACATCACATCACATCACATCACATCACATCACATCACATCACATCACATCACATCACATCACATCACATCACATCACATCACATCACATCACATCACATCACATCACATCACATCACATCACATAACATCACATCACATCACATAACATCACATCACAAAACATCACATCACATCACATCACATCACATCACATCACATCACATCACATCAGATCACATCACATCACATCACATCACATAACATCACATCACATCACATCACATCACATCACATCACATCACATCACATCACATCACATCACACTACGTATACACTCACAATAAGTATTAAGTATTAAGTATTAAGTATTAAGTATTAAGTATTAAGTATTAAGTATGAAGTATGAAGTATGAAGTATGAAGTATGAAGTATGAAGTATGAAGTATGAAGTATGAAGTATGAAGTATGAAGTATGAAGTATGAAGTATGAAGTATGAAGTATGAAGTATGAAGTATGAAGTATGAAGTATGAAGTATGAAGTATAGTATGAAGTATGAAGTATGAAGTATGAAGTATGAAGTATGAAGTATGAAGTATGAAGTATGAAGTATGAAGTATGAAGTATGAAGTATGAAGTATGAAGTATGAAGTATGAATTATGAAGTATGAAGTATGAAGTATGAAGTATGAAGTATGAAGTATGAAGTATGAAGTATGAAGTATGAAGTATGAAGTATGAAGTATGAAGTATGAAGTATGAAGTATGAAGTATGAAGTATGAAGTATGAAGTATGAAGTATGAAGTATGAAGTATGAAGTATGAAGTATGAAGTATGAAGTATGAAGTATGAAGTATGAAGTATGAAGTATGAAGTATGAAGTATGAAGTATGAAGTATGAAGTATAAAGTTTGAAGTATGAATTATAATGTATGAAGCATGTTAGATGCAAATATTGGAGGTTAAGTCATATAAAAAATCATGTTAAAAATTTAATATATTTTTTGTTGTTTTTATCTTAAAGTCAACCTTTTTAGAATTGAATACAAAAATATATAAATTTACTACGAAATTATTAAAGTGGATGTAAAGAAAACTTAGTTAATTTAATAACTTTTTTTTCAGATTGAATACTTTTGCATTTGAATGAATTGAAATGCAATTTTCATGATCATTGAATTTATTTAAATGTTCTGATTTTCATTTGTAGCAATTTTAGGAAATTTGCTCCAGAAAGGGATTCGTAATTATCTGAATTTTTTGGTCTTGTTGTCCTTTAAAAGGTTATAATTTTTTGTATAATTTATTTGTGGATTTGTTTATTGTACTTGTGTTAAAGAAATGTATCTATCTTTAATATGAACGTTTCTTATTAAAAAAGCAACCTTACCCCTCCCCCTACACTTCATCGGACGTTATTATTGCCCACCACACCAGCAACGCACCCATAAACCATAACGAAAAAAAAAACAAAACTCAACAACTGCAAATTTCGCAATAATCCACGTAGATTACGCTGGAATTGGCAGATCATATAAAAATTTTCATACGTGATTTGATTTTCAAAATTTTATGTTTCCTTAGCCACAGCCAATAGCATATATACACAGGATATGCTGTAAGGACGGCCACACCAGCAAGAAACGAAAAAAAAAAATCGCATAAATAGACGCATTAAATACCTGAAATGAAATTCAAAGAAATTTATTTGCGGAAAGTGGCCGGTATGAAGGACCTTCAGGATATTAATATGATTAATGTCCTTTGGTTGCGCGTGGTTTTTGTGGTGAAAATGTATGTGGCATAACAGTAATATGCGCACGTACCAATGCGGCAACAAGCAACAACAAAGGCGAAAACATTTCTAGGACTATGGCAATGATGTTCCCGAACGACACGGGTGGTCTCTGTAATGTTGTTGTAATGGTAGGACATTTTCATGTTTCCGCTCAAGTTGTTGAAAAGTTGTAGTTGCTGTTGCTGTTGTTGTTGCAAAGCGCACACAACCCGTCAACAAGAAGTTGGCGACGTTAAGTATGACAAAGACACTTTTTGTGAATGCTGCGCTTTTGTTGTGCTACGCGCGTGATCTCGTTCGGCGGCGCGTCTTCGATTTAAGTGGTGTCATTTACAAAGGATTATACAAGTCGGATATTTAAACGCACATACATAGTTACATGCCTGTAAACACATATATACGTATATATATATACAGTAAATTTCTTTATATATAAATGTCTTTATGGTGTTCATGTACAATATGAATGCTAGTAATAAAAGCAAAAGAAAAAATTATTGTTAATGCGTTCGCGATTCATCTTCTGTAAATGCGCCGCCACAGCATCTAGGAGAGCAACAGAATGTACTACCCATCGTGGGTACAATGCCTGCGTCCTTGTCTTGGCTGCCTGCCGGAAATTACGTTATGCATTTTAATGTGACATTGTTTTCCGGCAACGAGATTTACGTTTAAGTCGAGTTGTGGAAATATGAATGATGCGCTAATCTGGCTCAAGGTTGGGGATTTAAGAACAAAAAATCGTCTCAGTTATTTACAGGATTTTGTGTTTTTTATTTCGCAATTAAATTTAAGCTGAGGACATTTAATAGAAATTCCACAGAAACGTGTCCTTAGGACATTTAAACACATATTTTTTCATAGAAAAATAAATTAAAATGAAAAAAGAACAATAGATATCAGTTTGTATGACACAATGTGCAAGACTCATTTGACGTTAATTCTATATTAAAACGGCAATTTTATAAGTTAAAAAAATGCCGAAACAATACTTAAAACAATTGTATATTCAACGTGGTTATGATCAATTATGATTGTACAATTATATTCTCAGCTAACTATACCAAATTCAATTGTAATTCAGAAAAAAATCAATTGTAATTCAGAAAATATCAACTGAAATTGAAGATATATTGAAAAGTAAATTTTCTTCTGGAAATATATGGTATGATAACGGTATAGTGCAAATGTAAAAGCATTCAAATACGGTGAAGAAATTGATGGTTTTTGACAAAAACGAGATTTTTCAAATCAAAACTTCTGGTAGACGATCGTACCGATTTCGGAATCCTTTGGACTTCAGATCATCTTGAAAATAGCTTTCACAATATGAGAGTTGAAAAATAAATTCGTTTCCGCCTGAACTAAATAAAGCAGCCGAATATATATCGATGGTTGAGCTCACTAGAATGTTAAGCAACCTTTTGATGAAAATAGGCTTGAAGAAAAATGAATGCTAGTCTGTAAATAGATAAAAATATTGTTTTGAGAGTATTGAAATTTCAAAAAAAAAATTTTTATATTCACGCCTGAAGCACCATTTTCAGCGACTGGAAAACGCTTGTTCAATAAGTTCGAGCATGGTCGTCGTTCTCTTCAACATTAATTTCGTTAAGCTCATCCAAGAACGGATAAATATAAATGCATAAGTAGAATTAGCATTCATATGAATTTAAATGAGCATTTTAGTATCAGAAATATTTGTTCCTGTTGAATACGTCCATCAGTTGATAGTACGTGGTGCATGGCAATGCTAAAAAATTACAACACGAGTGGTCAAAACTCATCTACAACTTCACAACGGGTGACATTGTGGATCTAATTGTATAACTCCGAAATAAAATAGCGATCCACTGCGTGGGTCCTTCAATACAAGTAAAGTCTGAAAAAAATGTATGCCTACAAAATACATGCAAGAAAAAGGAAAACTAGAATTGAAGTATGGAGGTGGCCGTAAGCCTAAACTGACAAAACGTGCAGAGCGTTTAATATTGAAGCAAATCTACCAAAATCCAAAAATTTCAACCAAAACACTTACCGCAGAACTTAAGGAAGAGTGTGATATTGTTGTTTTCCATGAATTAGTGTTACAAGCAATACTACGTCACAAGTATTCATAGAGAGCTGGTAGAAAAAAGCGACTGCTTTATTCACAAAATATCGAAAATCGTTTCTCTTTCGCTACAATGCACACTTCTCGACGTGCTAAGTACTGGATTGACCTAATATTCCGCGATGAGACGAAAATCATGTTGTATTATAATGATGATCCAACTGGAGACTTGTGAAACCATTAACATTATTAAAAAATCGAAATATAATTCCAACTATAATTTGGAAAATTTCGATTATGGTTTGGGGGTGCATCTCAAGCAGAGGAATTGGAGACTTCGCTTTTATAGAAACAACCATGTTACTTACTTACTTAGAAGGCGATAACAACCGTTGGTCGGTTTTGGCCGGTTTTGGCCAGTTGAAAACTCCAAGCGTTGTCAGGTTATCCAATGCCTGGTCTTTCCAACGGAGATGCGGTCTTCCTCGTCTGCGTTGGCCACCGCTGGGTACGTACCGAATCCAATATCTTTTTCGCTGGAGCTTCGTCGTTCATTCTCTCGACAAGACCTAGCCAGCGAAGCCGCTCTATTTTAATAAGCTTGACTATATCGATGTCGGCATATAGCTCATACAGCTAGTGGTTCCATCGTATTCGGTACTCGCCATTGACGCAGATTGGACCATAGATCTTGCGAAGGATTTTTCTCTCGAACGCTCCCAAAGTTCTTTCATCAGAGTTGCTCAACGTCCAGGTTTGTGATGCGTATAGTAGGACGGGCATGATTATTGACTTATAGAGCGTCAGTTTTGTTCGTCGAGAGAGAGAGCTCTGCTTCTCAATTGCCTACTGAGCCCAAAGTAACACCTGTTGGCAAGAGTTATCCTTCGTTTAATCTCAATACTGATATCGTTGGAGGAGTTAATGTTGGATCCTAGGTAAACACAGTCCTTCACTACCTCAAAGGAGGTGTTGTCAACAGTGACGTGGTTTCCAATACGCTGGGACTGTTTGTTTGTTGACACAAGATACTTCGTTTGATCTGCGTTCACTGCAAGACCCATTCGACTCGACTCTTTTTCTAGCCTGGAGAATGCTGCACTGACTTCGCACGTATTTTGACCAATGATGTCAATATCATCAGCGTACGGCAGCAGCATAACACTCTTATAGAAATTTGTGCCACTGCGTCTCAGGTCAGCAGCTCGGATGATCTTCTCCATTACTATATAAAAAAAGTCGCACGATAAGGAATCACCTTGACTGAAACCTCGCTTGGTATCGAAAGGAAGGGAGAGGTCCTTCCCGATTTTCACTGCACTGCTGGTGTTGTTCAGTGTCATCCTGCAAAGACGTATTAGCTTCGCAGGAATACCAAATTCAGACATGATGGCATATAGGTGGCTCCTTATTGGACTGTCTAAGGCGGCTTTGAAATCGACAAAAAGATGGTGTGTGTCGATTTGTTTTTCGAGGGTCTTTTCCAAGATTTGTCGGAGCGTGAAGATCTGGTCGATGGTGGACTTTCCAGGTCTGAAGCCACACTGATAAGGTCCAATCAGTTGGTTAACGATGGGCTTCAATCTTTCACACAATACGCTCGACAGTACCTTATATGCGATATTAAGAGTGCTAATCCCACGGCATTTGGCGCAAATGGTGGGATCACCTTTCGTGTGGATTGGGCAGAGCACACTGAGGTTCCAATCATCTGGAATGCATTCTTCCGACCATATTCTGCATAGAAGTCTGTGAATGCATTTAAACAGAGCTTCGCCACCGGTCTTAAACAGCTCAGCCGGTAAGCCATTGGCTGCTGCGGCTTTGTTGTTTTTAAGCCGAGCTATAGCTGTTAAGACCTCGTTATAGTCGGGCAGCGGAACTTCAACGCTGTCATTCATAATTGGGGTTTCCGGGATATCATCTCCACTGGCGGGATTGTTGTCAGCGTAGCCATTTAAAAGACTAGAGAAGTGTTCCCTCCATAGCATCAGTGTACTCTGGATATCTGTCACTAGATTCCCATTCTCATCCTAGCAGGAAGAGGCTCCGGTCTTAAAACCATCGGCCAGGCGTCTAATTTTTTCGAAAAATTTTCGAGTTTCATTCCTGTCGCCATGCATCTTAATTTTCTCGCACTCACGCATTTCCGCCTCTCGTTTTTTTCGCCTGAAAATGCGTCTCTCTTCCCTCCTCTTCTCTCGGTATCGCTCCATAACAGCACGCGTTACAACCGACTGCAGGGTGGCTTTGTAGGCGATGTCCTTCTCTGCAGTGCCACTGGTTTCGGCGAGGGCGGTGGTAGCCTATCACCTCTTCGGCAGCCGTACGCATAGAATGGGATATGTGCGTCCACTGTCCGCATATATCATCGATCAGAGGAGAGCTTTCTTGAAGCAGGAGTGAGAGTGGAGTAGCGAAGGCTTCGGCCGTCCGTTTTGACTGCAGCTTATCGACGTCTAGCTTTCTTTGTGTAGGATTGCGAGCATTCTTAGCTGCGCACAGACGTGTGCGGATCTTGGCTGCGACAAGATAATGATCCGAATCTATGTTAGCACCACGGATCGTGCGTACGTCTAGTACACTGGAAGAGTGCCTTCCGTCAATCAAAACGTGATCAATTTGGTTGCACGTTTTGTGATCAGGGGACAACCAGGTGGCCTTATGAATATTGAGATGCTTGAATCAAGTGCTTCTAACGACCATGTTTCGTGCTGCGGCGAAGTCAATCAACCTCATTCCGTTATCGGATGTGTTGTCGTGGAGGCTGAACTTTCCGACTGTTGGACCAAATATGTTTTCCTTACCCACCTTGGCGTTGAAGTCACTAAGCACGATTTTTAAGTCATGACGGGGCAGCGCTCGTATGCGTCTTCAAGGCGCTCGTAAGAACTTTCTTTGGTCTCGTCATCTTTTTCTTCTGTCGGAGCGCGCGCACATATTAGGCTTATGTTAAAAAATGTTGCCTTGAAGCGGATTATGGCAAGTCGTTCGTTCACAGGAGTGAATCGCAGGACATGATGCCGTATTCTCTTGCCAACTACAAATCCGCATCCAAACTCGTGCTTCTCCACATGGCCGCTGTAGTAGATATCACAGGAAGGGAATTTTAGTTATAATTTTAGGCTTTTTATTCAATTTCACGTATGATTTAATTAAAAATCTTTTAACCGATTTTAACCAGATTTTAAAATCAAATATGTGTTTAAATGATAGCCTACTTAAAATCGTCATGTTCCAATAAACAGGTGTTGAGGCCTGAAAAACTTTGGTCTCGGATGTACCAATTTCAGAGTGCTGTTTCAAAAACTGTCTCAACCGAGAGCAAAGGTGTGTTCATCATCATAAATCAAATAAACATCCATTATTTCTTTTAAAATATTAGCACTTTAATTTGTTTTCAAGCGACCATATTTTATGTCCACCATATCGGAACAGAAGTTGTCGGGGGTATAGTAGACACCTAGCTTTCGGTTTAATTCCACTTGTCCCATGGTGAGGAGTTATGGTTTTTCGAAATCAACTCTCAACATACAAGTTCTCAGGATTCGTTGCCATGAAATAAATCTCACCGCTGTCCATTAGGACTCAGTGAAGTGATTTAAATTCCATCGAAAAACTTTTAGCAATCGGCAGAACAATATCATAGTGCCAATTAGGTTTTTTCAACTTGAAATACACAGTTGTATCGTTGTAGTTGAATACGACGAAAATATGAATTCAACGATACAACTACTTATTTCAAGTTGTGAAAAACTTAAATATGTCTCTTATGAGTTGCTTTCTCAAATCCAAAATTTTGTTGGAATATAACTAAATTTATCGACGAGTTTCAAGGGCACTCTGAGTTTTCCATGACTGCACCGCCTTATCTACATCAGATTAGAAAACTTGATTTAGTCAGGCAAATAACATTATCTAGAATGACTGTATGCCCGAACACAGGGACATAATATGCTCATTTGAGACCAGTTTTTCTGGCATAAATGATCCTATCGTTGGAAATTTGTTATCACTTATGCTCCTTTACCCATAGAGATATATCAGATTTATACTCACGCCAGTAATTATCAATTACTAAACCAGGTTTCTTTGACTATCCCCATGCTTGCAGTCTATTTCATATCGTTTGCTTTGGATACGCAGGTTAAGTTAACCAATTCTTATGTCTTACTTCCATGAGTTTGCATCTCAAAATACGCATGACGCAACTCTCCTCCTTTTCACTAACCCGGAATAGACTTATGGCTATCATCATCACCACTAGGCGGAGTTGTTGCCATATCTGAACAGTAGTTTTGATTCTGAACTGTAATCACTGGCCTACAAAATACTTTGTTACTTATTTACAACCCATTTTCATAGCTTCCAGCTTATATTAATTTAAAATTTAAAGTAAAAGACTAAAATCGCAAAGAAAGAAAATATTCAAACTCATGAGGAGCATCTAATCGCTGTTGACAACTCCTTAGTTATTATCACACAATCGAAGCTAAAATGGGAAATAGAAAGCTTCAAACCTTTTAAGTCACCAGGACCAGACGGAATAGCCCGAATTGAAATAAAAAGAAAACATACGACAATCTAATTTCAATTTGTAATTCTTCTAGTTAAGATTAAGCTATCAAGTATCAAGTAATATTTGAAGTAGAAGCGTTTATGGCTTTTACTTTAAATATTACTTGATCAAATTTTTCACTTAAAAACCGTCATGGACATAACCCTATAAAGCCAAAATTTTCTCAAAAACAACTGTTTCGAACCAAAGCATTTTTAGGTCAACTACTTTCTCATCGTTATTATTTTTTGACTAATAATTTCTTATCGAAAATGAGCGTCAAAATTATCAACTATAAGAAAAAGTGAAAATTGCTTAATATTGACGCTTAAAGTTTGCTTTAATATAAAAATTTCTTAACGATATTTGAAGGCAAACAAAAAAGCTTCGAGCTAAATTAAGCAATTTATATCCAACAAAATATTTTCTCTGGTCATTTAGAGAAAACTTTATGACCTGTAAAAAGTAAAAATAAAAATACAAATTTCACTTAGTTGGAGTGTTCGTTTTTAATTTTCCGTTTTTTTTTTTGTTTTTTTTTAAAGCGCCAACATTTTAACTGATCAAGTGGACACTAAAACGGAAGCAGCATGTCTGCAATTCACCTCATCTTATTTTACACACCATAAAATTTTAGATTTCCTCTTTAACACAAAAGCGACCAGCAGCAGCAGCAGCAAAATAACAAAGCAACAAAGAAGAAAGAACATCAAGAAAGAAAGAATGCCATTAAAAATTATCCCGTCCTTTATTTATACAGCATGAAAGAGCAAACAAAGTTCTTACATTGGCCGCCAATATGACGGCCAAAGGACTTTCCGGTTTGCTGTTGTGAAGTGTCAAGCCTGCTCGCATAACATGCTAGGCTCAGGGACACATAGTTTGCTGGCTATCAGTTTTGTTTCTGTTGTTGTTGTTGGTGTTATCGGATCCTACCGACGCTATCAACGTGTAACACTGAACTAGACATTGGTGCTATTACAACAACAAGCACTACAACAACAATAACACCAATAAACGGAACAACATAAGCAGAAAAATGAAATTATTCCATAGAGTCTGAAGACCTGAATGCAAAAAAAAAAAAAAAAAAAAAAAAAATATACAACAAAAACTTTAAACCAAACTAGGACAATGGATTCACTCAAGCTGAAGTGCCACGGCATGGTTCAGTGATGCATATAAAAGAGGGCTTTAGGGGAAAGGTGTGCAAAAAAAAAAAAATAGTAGAAAATAAGCACTACAGAAAGGTCTATAGGGCAGGTGCTGCCAATTGAGAGGCACACAGGCTATTGTTCTTTTTTTGCCACCAGCTGCCTAGCTTCATTGTTGTTGGCTACAAGTGGAAAACTTGTAAATGAAGTTGATGGAAAATGTTGAAAAGGTGTTCGACGGCTCTTATGAGAGTTTTTGATTTTGCATTCATTTATGGCCTGCTGTTGTTGTTTCTATTGTTGTTGTGTTGTTGTTACTCTTATTACTCCTGCCGCTATTGTCTTGCAATTGCTGATAAGGCAGGCAGGCAGGCAGCCATCACAGGAGTTACTAAGCAGCACTCGTCCTTGCTACGCTAAACTTTGAGGCATGAGTTAAAGTCTGTTCATTTGCCCTATTATATGCATTGATAATTAAAATCGTATTAATTTCAAGCTACGCTGCTGCTGCCACGCCTCTTTTCCCCCATCCAACTTCTTTCGCATCATCATTATTATTTCTTTGGCTAATCATACGCTTCGGCAATTTAATGATAAGAAATACTTTCCAATTTTCAATTTATAACTTAATACTTTAAGCTGTTATTATTTTGCTACTAGCACTGTAGGTGGGCGGCGGCGGCGGTGGTGGTGGTGGTGGTTGTGGTGTTGGTATTGAGGCTGTTTGGGTTTTGGTGGTTGAAAGTGCTTTTTTAGTTTGGTGTATGGCATGTGTTTTCTTGTGGTATTAATTATTTTTCAATTAAGTTTCGTATTTCTTACGAGGAAGAGGCAAATTATAAATTGTAATATTAATATTCTATCTATATTTTGAACTTTTCATTTCGAGTATCTAACGAATATAACTGTGGGTACGACTTTGCTAGAAGCTTTTCAAAGAACTCATCATGTTGCTAAGAAACTATTGACTTCAGAATATTTTTCTTTATAACTACTAATTGACAATTTTTGTTTGATGTTGTGTTATAGAGACTGTGAACTTTCTAGCCGGGGTTAGCTTATCGGATAGCCGGGGTTCGTATAAAAATATTTCCTGGTGTTAATTCAAAAAAATAACATAATAATTTCTTTTAAATTCACTCTTAAAATCTTTTTATTTTGGTACGTTTTTTCACGAAATTCACATTTCATTGATTATTTTCAGCACCTTCTTGATTTCCCTCGTAGTCCTTCAAAGTAGGGTAATCTATAGTCCGATCGTCTGCGCACGGTGTACTTGAATTTATAGACCGTCCGGTATGAAACCGCTCGGGTCGACAGAAAAAAACTGCTTTCGTGATACCACTAGGATGTTCGCCGTCCGATATGAAACCACTCGGGCCGACAAGAAAACACTGTTCACTGTTGTACTTGGTCACTTTTTTACTGTCACTGGTTCACTTCTTGTCCTTGGTCATTTGACTCAACGATGTGCGCTGCTTGCGCGTTGACTTCAAAAGAGACCCACTGTTGGGGTTCGCTGACTCCTTTTATCCCCAAAAAGGGTAACGGGACCTTGTTTGTGTCACAAAATGTATGTCCAGGTGCGGTGCATATGTTGCAGGGTGGGTTCGGGTTCGGCGGGGCCCTCTGTGCAGATGTGGTTCAGAGTGAAATGTAAGACCTAAATTACAAAAATTTAGGTTTCCTTACAATACAGGGAAGTGCTATGAACCAGGTACCGAAATAATTGGTATTCTCTAAACTACAAAGGCATAAATTAATGCCTAAGGTTGTTTTATTCACTTAAAAAATAGAATCAGGGAAGAGATAATCGATCTAACTTCAGTGAGCAATAGGGAATAGGTCATAGTTTATTACTAGGAGGTGTTACGAAAGGAGTCGTTTTCCGACCGCTTCAATATTCTCGTTACTATTACTTGCGACCCTCATAAAAGGAAACAGTAAAGGAAGCTTTTTCCCAATTCAGGAAAACTAACTGAGAAAGTAATTTAGTCTGGATCAAAAACAATGTTGCAAATCTAGACATAATATTTCTACCACTATAAATATATTAACAATTCAGTCGAGTTGATCACGGAAAAACTTAACAAGGCTTTCAATTTCAAACCTACCAATGAAAATTGGTGGACAAGCGACCCATACAAAATATGAACGAAGTTCAAAAAAGTTAATCGGAAAACCATTTTTAGCAACCCAGAGCTGGACTGGATGAACTATAAATATAATATATATGCTATTATAAACGAAAATTAAATTTTCAGTTAAATTTTCAGTTAATTTTCAATTGAAAATTATTTATTTTTATTTCAAAGGCAACTCGCCGGTACGCCCGATATTGCTCTCTTACTACAGTGAACTGAACTGTGTAAAAGATGCCATGCCATAAGAAGAAACCATAGAATGTCTAAGGTTACTTATAAAAAGCGATACTAGGGTAAGAGACGGGTTTTTCTCTTGCTTTCAAAATATATCTTACACTATGGATATAAAGGGTGTTTTATTTAGAGGTAAAGGACATTAAGTTGGCAACACTGTTTTAACTGGAGGCCATTTTATCAGCTGTCTAATGGTTTGTGTTAACCTTGGCTTGGCATTTCAACATAAATTTTCTGTCGCCTGAACAACCGTTTCAAATTGAGCAAATTTATTTTGGCTCTGTTCCAAATTTTCATAATAGAATTTTATTTAGCGATGAAACTCACTTTTGGTTGAATGGCTACATCCAAATAAACAAAACTGCCGTATTTGGAGTAAAAATAATCCTCAAGTGTGTCCAGAAGAACTGACTGTTTGGTGTGCTTTATGGACTGGTGGAATCATTGATACGTACTGGTCAGAATGTAACAGTCAATGGTGACCGCTATAGAGCCATGATTACTGACTTTTTCTTTCCTCCATTGAACAACCATGATTTGCAGGAGCTGTGGTTTCAACAAGACGACGCAACATGTCACACAGCTTGTGCCAAAATTAATTTAATGAATGAAACGTTTGGTAACCGAATAGTTTCACGTTTCGGGCCCATTAACTAGCCTCCAAGTTCGTACGATTTAACGCCGCTAGACTATTTTCTTTGGAGACATGTGAACTCGCTAGTCTACGTCGATAAGTCCGAAACGATCGATCATTTGGAGAACAACATTCGCCTCGTGATAGCCGATAAATGGTCACAAATGTTGGAAAAAGTGATTGAAAATTTGACCTCCAGATTAGATTACGTCCAGTCCAGATTACGTGGCAGTCATATGTCACAAATTATATTTAAATTATTATGCCAAAAGATTATCTCTTTATTGAAGAGATTCCAGAGATATATTTTATGTCCATTTTAAAAAAATCATCCTTGTTTTACCACCACGCATACTGCGTAAGGGGTAAATTAATTTTGTCACGACGTGTATAACGCCCATAAGGAGGCATGGTAGGTACAGAAAAGTATAAATATTCTTGATCAGCATCACCACCTGGGTTGAGTTACCCATGTCCGTCTGTCTGTCCGTCTGTCCGTCCGTTTGTCTGTCCGTCCGTTTGTCTGTCCGTCTGTGTGTTGTCCGTAAACGCAGGATAAGAAGAAGCAGTAGAGATAATTGGATGAAACTTGGTACACATGACCACATGCACCCAAGAATCTGTACTATTGAATATTTTTGGAATCCGCCCACGGATACGCCTACCTCCCATACAACGCAAAAATTTAAAACTGCATAACTCAGCTCATAATAAGCCTACAACAATAAAACTTGGTGTGTATATGTTTTAAGATAACACAAAGATGTCTTAGGAAAAAAGACGTCATCCGCTAACGTACACGCCCACCTCCCATACAACCCAAAAGTTGAAAACGCAATAAATAAGCCTCTGTTTAATCTACAGTGCTAAAATTTGGCACATATGTTTTTTGTAACAAAACAAAGATTCGTTTGAAAAATGGGCATCATCTGCCCACGGACACGCCCACCTCCCATGAACATAAATAAGCCGCTGTTTAACCTACAGAGCTAAACTTTGGCACGTATGTTTTTTATTACAAGAAAAATATGGTTTTGAAAAATGGACGTAATCCGCTTACGGACACGCCTACTTCCCATGCAACCCAAAATGTTTAAAACTCAATTATTTATGTTATGTTTGTCATAGAGAGATGAAATTTGGTATGTATGTATTTTATTCCAAAACTAAGGTGTGTTCAAAATTTGGGAGTTATCCGTCAATGAACATGACCATCTCCCATAGCGAAAGCACAATAAAAGCATTAACTGTGAGCTACAGGCATACTATTTGGTACACTGAGAAAAAAACACATACCTTGCTCCGGTAAAAAATTTCTCTATTTTTGATAATAGCAATTTTCTCTTTTTCAAATAAAATTTTCTTCAATTAGAATAAATTTTCACATTTTCGTAGAAATATTTCTTTACTTCTAGGAAATGGAAACATTTCAATGTCTCTAATAATGATAAGTATTTTTCTCGCACAAAAAATTTCTCATTTATAGAGAAATTTTATTGAAAATGAAAAAATTTTCTTATATTTTGATAAAAAATTCACTATGAGAAGTATTTTCTTCAATATAAACAAATATTTTCTCAAAAAAAAAAGTATTTTTCTCTAAAAATGATATATTTTTCTATTTCATGGTAGCTTTTTATCATTTTTAGAGAATTTTTAGTATCGCAATTGGAGAAAAGCATTCTCTGGAGCAAAGTCTATACCATTTTTCTCTAAATATGATGCCTTTTTTATCATATTCCGAGACACTTTTTTCTGAGTGTATGTGTAAATTTTTCATCAACATTTAAATATACATAAAACATTGTCTTCATCCGCCCACGGACACACCCATTTTCAATAATATTTTTTTTTTTTTTTTGAAAAGTGGGTTTAGGGTATTTCATAGTCGGCCTAGACCGACTTTAGACTTTTTTTACTTGTTTATTTTTCTGTCTTATTCTTGCAATTTATTTTAGAAAATTTTGTTATTTTCAAAATACATTTTGTTGTTCAGCGGTTTTCCCCTCGAAACCTGCAGTATAAATGAAGTAATCAATTTTCGAAACCTTAATTTCATTTAAGTATGGCTGCTGAAAATTTCTCTTTTCAAAATATAGTTGGATTTGTATTTGAAACGTTTCCAAATTTTAAAATAAAAACACTAGCAAAGCCAAAAAAACAATCTCACAAATGACATTTTCCGCGAAAAGTAGAGCTCCACTCAAAGCAGCTTTGAGTTTATTCAGAGATTTAAGCATAAATCCAGAGATACAATAAAATCCTCAACAAATACACACATGCAGGAGCAGACAGATGACAGCCAACAACAACAAATACAATTGCATCGTCATCATCGTTATCATCATCATCATCTTTAAATTGACAAATGAGTTAGTTCCATTCCTACCCATAAGTCTTCAAAAATGTTCAAATCGTGTAATAAAGAGAATTCCAACAAAACTCCAAAAATGTTGGGGAAAAAAATAGTAGCAGACAATAAAATTGGGTAGGAGAAATGCAGTAGACTCAAAAAAAGGAGCTGGAGAGGGAAGGTAAATAGCGACAGTTGTGCGAACAGCCAGTGACAGCAAAAAGGACGAAACGAACTGCAGCAGAACAAAACGAGCTGCACTTTGTCAAAGAGTAGCAGCAAAGCACAGCAAAGAGGGTCACGCAAATGGGGCGTTTGGGTATAAAAAAAGCAAGAACAACAACTACAACAACAGTAAGAACAACAACACCGAGTGACAACGTTGAGTACTGATGTTGATCAGCGCATTCAGCGAATACTTGCTATGCACTTCCGGGTTTTGTGCCCCTTTTTTGACTCTTTAGTAGACTGGCAGAGTTGCCAATGCGGCGCACATTGAAATTCATGCCGTTATAAAGAACTCATCGCTGTCGACTTAATTTTTTGTAACACATAAAAACATAAAAAAAGCAAAAAAAAAACGATCACGTCAGCGAAATAGATAGCGTGATATAGAAAAGGGTAGTTGACTGATTGTCATGGTGAGGAAATATCATGTGGGTGAGCTGGATGTGTGAGTTGGGTGTTGGTAAAAAATTCAAATTAATTTCAACTGCAGTTCAGTTCATTTGAATGTGAGAAAAATTGAACGTAATAAAAAATTTCAGCTTAGCAGTGGTTGGCAAAAGAAGGCAGAGCCACAAAAAAGGAACTGCTTTCGAGCAAAAGGTACCTCTTTGACATGAATATGTGCAGGGTGGAGGAGGATGGAGGAATTGTGTTGACTAAAAATCGCGAGTTGCCATTATGTTGGTCATAAATTTCTGTAATTTTTTTTTTTAGTTTTCTACTTCTTCGAAACTCACACAAAAGACTTTTGCTCGCAAATACGGGAAACTCTGGCAGGCATGTTACAGCACAAATACTGCTAAACGGTAGCGTATGTCAGATAGACAGTGGAAATGTCTAGCAAGTCTGTCCTTTTGTTAGTGTAACGGAAAATATTTCATTGGTCTCGTTAGCGCTGTAAATACTGCATATGTAAAAAATTCATCTAACATACTTTATGGTCTTATAACTTCAGAGAACTTAAATTCGTACATTTCCACAAAAAATAGAAATATAAATTGCACGCTTATAAGCCCTGTATTGTATACATTACATATTTGGTATGACTCTTCCTCTTACTCTTCCTAAGACTCTTCGTCTTCTGCGCTTTAATATTTCGTCGAAAGTTTTTTAATCACATCGAATGATTTTGCAGCATTCAAAAATTTAACTTTTCCCTCAATTTTCTGAATAATATTGCCCTTGTTTAAATCACGTGCCGTTTCTTTTCCAACAATATTTGTTGTTGTTTTTATTTTTGTCTATCTTGATTTTGCCCCCGTTCACTACGTAAATCATTTTGACGTTTTTCCGTATCATTTTATTGACATCTGCCTGTCGTTTTCAGCTCTCTTAAGTTGCTGTACTTCAATTTGTACGCATTTTTGACATGGGTTTTACGCGCATAAAATGTCATTACGTAATTGACGTAGGATGCTGGCTCACCTTAAGCAGTGGCATGCAGCGTTGAATGGCGAAAAATGCTGATATGCTAAGAGATTACGTGCTACCCATATCAGTGGTAGAGTACAGTGGTCATATTTTAGCAAGAATTTTTTTTTTATAAATCGTCGTCTAAGTAATATTAGGACGAATGTGATAATTGTTATATATTAAGCTAATGATGCTATCATAATAATAATTTAGAAGATATATTTCATCTAGTTACTACCGGTAGAAGTTATATCTATGTTGCGTTCAATAGACTGCAAACTGGCTTTATGATCCCATGGTCACTGGAACGGATACAGTTTCATTGTCATTGAAGCTAACCGAGTTCAGGGCCAATGGTTTGTGCAAGCTATGGCCACGAGCAGTCAGTTCATTGCACTAACGACATCAGCATTTTGGAAATACGTGCTTCAGCTGGCGTCGATCAAGCTAGCGGAGTCGGATTTCTTAAGTCGCTGCTGAGTTGAGTGCGGAGCCAAGATTGTTTGTGACCAAGGTGTGTGTGTGTGTGTGCATATTGGTTTAGCTCACCTTTTTAGTTATTTAAGCTTATGTTAAGAAAAAAGGTGGGCAGTTGAAAAAAGTTTATACGAACATAATAATTATAATAATAAAAAATATATAATAAATATTTATTAACAAAAAAAAAAAAAAAAAAAAAAGAAAAAAAAAAAGAAAAAAAAAAAAAAAAAAAAAACAACAACCAAGTAATCATCAATAGAACAAGACAAGTAAAAAAAAAAAAAAAAAAAACAAAAAACAATAACTATAAAGTGAAAATAAATACAACAACTGAAAAACAACTGAAAAAAAAAACAACAACCAAGTAATCATCAATAGACAACCAACAACTGAAAAACAACTGAAAAAAAAAAAAAAAAAAAAAAACAACAACCAAGTAATCATCAATAGAACAAGACAAGTAAAAAAAAAAAAAAAAAAAAAACAAAAAACAATAACTATAAAGTGAAAATAAATTGTGATTTATCTTGCAAACACACATACAACAACTGAAAAACAACTGAAAAAAAAAAAAAAAACAACAACCAAGTAATCATCAATAGAACAAGACAAGTAAAAAAAAAAAAAAAAAAAACAAAAAACAATAACTATAAAGTGAAAATAAATACAACAACTGAAAAACAACTGAAAAAAAAAAACAACAACCAAGTAATCATCAATAGACAACCAACAACTGAAAAACAACTGAAAAAAAAAACAACAACCAAGTAATCATCAATAGTACAAGACAACCAACAACTGAAAAACAACTGGAAAACAACAACAACCAAGTAATCATCAATAGTACAAGACAACCAACAACTGAAAAACAACTGGAAAACAACAACAACCAAGTAATCAACAATAGTACAAGACAACCAACAACTGAAAAACAACTGGAAAACAACAACAACCAAGTAATCATCAATAGTACAAGACAACCAACAACTGAAAAACAACTGGAAAACAACAACAACCAAGTAATCATCAATAGTACAAGACAACCAACAACTGAAAAACAACTGGAAAACAACAACAACCAAGTAATCAACAATAGTACAAGACAACCAACAACTGAAAAACAACTGGAAAACAACAACAACCAAGTAATCAACAATAGTACAAGACAAACAACAACTGAAAAACAACTGGAGAACAACAACAACAATACGTTCCTTTTATTGAAAGCGCTATAATCTCACATTTAAGGATAAAGAAATCAGCGTCAACATAAAATAGTTACACCAAACACCAATCAATTGCCGCATTAAAAAACAACAACAGCAACAACGAAGCAAAAACCATCAACGGTAAATGCAAAGCTCTACACCGAGGTCACCAAAAAGGCTTAGGAGCGGAAAGGTACGCGACGATTCCGGTATTAACTTAAAATCCTATTTAACACAGCAAATTGAAAGAGTGCAAGGGGGTGAGAAATTATCCACGATTACTTGCGATCGGATAGAAAAAAAACTAACTGAAACACAAGAAAGAAGATCAGAACAAATAAAAAAATTTAGAGATGATTCGGAAAACTTCAAGCAAGAACTGGTAAAATTTCAAACCCACTCACACTCTTTCAAAGTAAGTGAAGATAGCTCTAGTAATTGTAACAATAATTGTACAAAAATAGAAGGTGATAGTAACTTAAGTGTTAGTTTGAATTGGTTAAGTGTTTCACTGTCTAAGTCAGAACAAGACCTTATCAGTTCGGTCCGAATAGATTCAGCAAACAAAAAAAAAATGGCAATAGATTATTCAAAAATTGCTAAGCTCACGGCTCAATTGGTTCCCATATTTTCTGGTGACCAAAACCCCCTAGTAGTGAGTGACCTTCAAATGTTTTTAGGTTGTTCGAACAAGGTACTTGACTGTCTAGAAGAAAGAGAACAGGAAGCCTTTCTAAATATAATACCCACAAGATTACGAGGGGAAGCTTATCATTTAGTGGCCTCAAACCCACCCACTTCGTTTCAGGATATTGAAACACTATTAAGCCGCACATACCTACCTAGAAAAACATACCAAGAATTAGTAAACAAACTATTGACCTTACGACAACATCCAAACGAAACTCTTATTGCCTATACGGCACGAATAAGCAGCATTTTACAACAAAGTAAGGAAGCGGCAAGAATAAAATATGGTGCAACAGCTGCACCCGTAATAACACAATTAGAAGATTTTGCAAAGAACTCCCTAAAAAGCTCGGTTACGAATCCATACTTAAGCCAGTACTTACTAACAATAAAGGATGAGCCCTTAGACTTATTAGTACGAAAGGCACTAGATATGGAAAAATTACAACAAACGGCCTTGCCTATTCAGACTGCCCAAATGTATCCAGCATACCCAGATTTATCAACAGCATCGACTGCGATTCCACCATGGAAATTCAATGAATGTCCTCCTAATGGATACCCCCAACAACCAAGCCAGGTACTAAATAGGTCTATTAGAACTGCCGAACATTTTGCCGCAAAAATTACTTGCAATTTTTGTAGGAAAAAAGGTCACACTTATACAGAGTGTTTGACTAGGAAAAATACACCATTTTGCTCTAATTGCAAAATATATAACCATGACATTAGAGACTGCCGACGATTAAACAACACAAGACCAGGTGAACAGTTCAATAGAAATTTGGCAGGAAACAACAATAAGTATAACACTGACAGTACGCAAAAAATACACGCAGGGAACAGCGGTTATAACAGGGACACGAGAACCCCAAATATTCCGCGAATTTACAATGTACGCACTAGATGCGATTTTTGCGGAAGGAATGGTCATTTAGTATCTGAATGCCAACAAAAACAACGTTGGGAAGCCATGAATCAGGGAAACGAGTCGCGGTCGAGTCACAACTCCCCGACTCGACAATAAAAGAACACATTAGTAAAACAGGGGAACTGCAGCCACCTACATCCGTACCCACCATAAGAGTGCCTATAGATATCGCAAATCCAGACACAGTAAGTCTTATAGTGGACACGGGTGCGGAGGTTAGTTTAATTAAGAAAAGTAGTATAAAAGAAAACACAAAAATAGAAAAAATTAATAAATGCACTCTACAGACAGCTTTTGGTAAGGGCACGACCCTAGGGAACTGTCAGGGAAATATAACTATAAACTCCAAAAAAAATTACCCTTGCACTTTTCAAGTGATAAATGGTATTAGTGGCATGTCGGACGATGGCCTATTAGGAAATGACTTCCTTTCCAAACACTGTAATGTCGATGGACCGAATGATCGTCTGATATTTCCACGTACAAAGTTTAACAGTGAAGAACTGCAAATACCCATGAAAAATAGACATAATTACATTAGAGAAAAACCTAAAAATCACGGAGAACAAGATCCCACAAAAACCACTTTAAAGCAATTCAAGTTCACTCGTACACAGTCGAGCGCAGAAGAGTTTTGCTTATCTATGATTGAGAGTAATAATCAAGTACTCTGTCAGAGGGCAGTCGAAATAGGACATTACACTGACAAGGTGGAGCCCAAGGAGGTAATACAAACCACCTGTAATGTCTTTAAGGCTTCTTCCATAAGGGAAGCTGGCTGCTTAACCGAAGACAATAATCAAAACAAAATAGATAACAAAAGCCAAACACATGAAGTCATGGAACGAACAGTTGTTTTTAATTTACCTGCCGTCATACCGGAGCGGTGTCATAAGATTATTGAGCTACCAATTAATTTCAAAGAAGAAATGATCTGCCTATCACAGGAATTTTTAGAAGGGGTATTTTTATCAAATTGTATACTACCCACAGGCAATAAAAAGCCCTTAGTAGGCGTCCTTAATACCACAAATAATACAGTAAGGCTTGCTAAACTTACTCTAAAACTAACGTCTGCACTGGGATACGAAAGAGTTCCAATACTAAACGAAATTAACATTAACAATACATCAAAGGTACAATTAACAATAAATGATGAGAAAGATACTGATACAGACTGTGTTAAACAAATTTTTTTCAATAAAATATACTCAGAGGAAATTAATTTACGAATGACTAAACTCGAAAAGGAAATTAAAGTCAGACACACTTTAAATGATGAAGAAAAAAAATCCATACTAGATCTTTGCCGCGAGTTTAATGACATATTCCACCTAAAAGGTGACAAACTGACAAACACTGGGGCGTTATCGCATGAAATACCACTCATTCAAGATCAAGCCCCAATAAATCAAAAAATGTATAGGTTGCCTGAGACACAACGACAAATAATAAATGACCAAATTAAAGAAATGTTAGGTGACGATATAGTTCAACCAAGCAAAAGTCCATGGAATTCGCCTCTTTTAGTAGTTCCCAAAAAAGCAGGACCAGATGGAGAAAAAAGATGGCGAGTCGTAGTAGATTTTCGTAAACTAAATGAAAAAACTATTGGCGACGCTTACCCATTACCACGAATTGAGGACATATTGGATCAGTTAGGTCATTCACGTTATTTTACGACACTGGATCTCGCCAGTGGTTATCACCAGGTACAAGTTCACCCAAGAGATCGACCCAAAACGGCCTTCAGCACAAACTATGGGCATTACGAGTTCAAACGTATGCCTTTTGGATTAAAAGGAGCCCCAGCCACGTTTCAACGGTTGATGAACTATGTATTAACAGGCTTACAAGGCATTGAATGCTTCGTGTACTTGGATGACATAGTCATCTACGGAAAGAACTTGGAGGACCATAATAGAAAACTACTAAAAGTTTTCTCCAAGCTAAGGCAAAATAACCTCAAACTCCAGCCTGAAAAGTGCCAGTTCTTATGTAAGGAAATAGTTTATTTAGGACATATCTGCTCAGAGAAAGGAGCACTCCCCGATCCCAAGAAAACAGAAAGTGTTAAGAATTTTCCAGTGCCAAAAACGGTGCGTCAACTTCAATCGTTTCTGGGCCTTGCAAATTATTACCGAAAGTTTATACCGGCATTTTCTAAAATAGTGAAACCAATTACCAACCTACTGCGCAAGGACGTTAAATTTAAATGGACAGAGAAATGTCAAGAAGCATTTCAAAAAATAAAAAATGAACTCATTTCACCTCCCCTCCTAATTTATCCAGATTTTGCCAGACCCTTCAATCTTACAACAGACGCGAGCAATGATGCCATTGGTGCTGTACTTTCCCAAGGCGAAGTAGGAAGAGATAAGCCAATTGCTTATGCGAGCCGAACTCTAAACAAAGCCGAACAAAAATACTCGACAATAGAAAAAGAACTTCTGGCGATTGTGTGGGCTACAAAAAATTTTAGATGCTACCTACAGGGACGACCATTCACGGTTTATACAGATCATAAACCACTCAAAGGCGTGTTCAACACCAAAGATCCTACCACGCGACTGGTAAGGTTTCACCACAAGCTCTCGGAGTATGATTATAAAATCGAATATAAACCGGGAAAATACAATACCAACGCAGATGCTTTAAGCCGAATACCATCGGAAATAAACGATAGTACCAAGTTTATTACAACAGCTATTATACACACTAGACCAGAAGAAAGTATTACGACATCTGAAGCAAACCAACTAAAATGCTATGCCATAACTCGAGCGCAGTCAAAAAGTTTAAAAGTACCTGCTACAATAGACACAGACATCAGTCTAACCGAACAGAATAACACGAGTATGAACAAAGAATCTAAACCCAACATACTAAAGGAAAACTTAAAAGTAGAAGTTTTGAGTAAGCCTGAGGAGATACAAATTATCCTTAAGGACTATCACGATTCTATTTTTGGGGGTCACCAAGGTGTATTGAAAACGTATAAAAAAATTCGTCGTAAATATTGGTGGAAAAAAATGCTGTACGACATTAAAACTTACATAAAAAAATGTAAAAAATGCCAAATAATGAAATCATCAATGCCAACAAAAATGCCTATGGTTGTAACAGACATTGCGGAAAAGCCTTTTGATAAGATATATTTGGATATCGTAGGACCATTACAACAAACTTTAACAAATAATCAATATATTCTTACGTTTCAAGATAACCTCACCAAACTGGTAGACTGCTACGCCATCCCAAATGCAGAAGCCCAAACAGTGGCTCAAATGGTATTCGACCAAATTATTACGCGCTATGGTATTCCAAAACAAATAGTTACCGATCAGGGGACAAACTTTTTAAGCGACCTCTTTAAAGACCTTTGTAAGCTATTAAAAATTAAAAAGCTACAAACTTCAGCTTACCACCCGCAATCCAATGGTGCTCTTGAACGAGCACATAGACCAATAGTTGAATACCTACGAAGCATTTGTGATGGAAACCCGCAATCCTGGGATCAATATATACGAACAGCAACATTTGTATATAACAACAGTTTCCATGATAGCACAAAACTCACACCAATGGAGTGCTTATATGGGTTCACATCGGATATCCCATCTAATTTAAAGCGTGAGCCAGAACCCATTTACAACCACGAAAGTTACTACCACGTACTCAAACACAAACTGCAGAAATCATATGCAATTGCCAGACATAACCTATTAAAGAGCAAACAACAATCAAAGGCTTATTACGATCATTCAATACGACCACAAAACTTTCATGTAGGAGATCAGGTCCTAGTAAAAAATGAAAATAGAAAGGGTAAATTAGCTGCCATTTGGCGAGGCCCTTACCGGGTGATTGCTGTAAAAGGACCTGTCAATACACAGGTACAAGTAGGAAACAAACGAATAGTTATACACAACAACAGGTTAAAACCATATTACGAATAAAACAAACAATAAAAAAATAATTAAATATATGTACATATACAATTATACGAATTAAACTTTATAAGAATTTAGAAACTATAAAAAATCCAATGTGGCCACACACATGGACTGTTGAACGATAGCAATCGAGAAATATTCCTTTTTTTTTACTAAACAAAAAAAAAAAGCGTAATATTTCTCTTGCAAAAAAATGGAAAGAAATGTTGCGTTCAATAGACTGCAAACTGGCTTTATGATCCCATGGTCACTGGAACGGATACAGTTTCATTGTCATTGAAGCTAACCGAGTTCAGGGCCAATGGTTTGTGCAAGCTATGGCCACGAGCAGTCAGTTCATTGCACTAACGACATCAGCATTTTGGAAATACGTGCTTCAGCTGGCGTCGATCAAGCTAGCGGAGTCGGATTTCTTAAGTCGCTGCTGAGTTGAGTGCGGAGCCAAGATTGTTTGTGACCAAGGTGTGTGTGTGTGTGTGCATATTGGTTTAGCTCACCTTTTTAGTTATTTAAGCTTATGTTAAGAAAAAAGGTGGGCAGTTGGAAAAAGTTTGTACGAACATAATAATTATAATAATAAAAAATATATAATAAATATTTATTAACATCCCATGTTTTCTTAATAAAAGATATAAATGTTCTAACATCTATCAGGTAAACTTTCAGATGCAACCATATTCAATTGCACAAACTTTGAGGTCATGTGTAAAAATAATATATATAGGATTTCAAATAGCTCTTAAGCCGTTCATCTTAAAAAAAATATTCAGATCACTACCCTTTTTTGATACGGGCCCATATGATACGATAAGGTTTTTTTTAAATGAACTCGCATTTTCAAGTGCTTAAATTTTTCTATTATGTCCTAATGTCCTAAATACTATTTTTCCTCTATAGAGGACATTCTACACAGAAAAAATTATTGGAGGTGGATTTGAATAAAAAATTTTGTAACTTTTTAACAAAACGATTATTCAATTTGAATAAATTTCATCAATTTTTTATTCATATTGAATATTTTTTTTGTTGTATTAACAAAAAATCTTCATATTCATTAAAATTTGGTTGGTGAATTGAACGAAAATATTTTGTAAATTTTTGACAGAAGCTGTATTCAAATTGAATAAAAATCATCAAATTTTTATTCATATTGAAGAGAATTTATTGAACTAACAAAATTTCGTGAAAAAAATCCAATTTTGAGCTTACAAAATTTCAGCATTGCAAAAATTTTAGCCCATTCCATTTACAAAAATTGTGCGTTGTTTTGAAGAAGTTTCATTGAAATTTATGGAGTTTTATTGAGGAAAAATATTCAATTTGATCAGTTTTCAGAGATTGATAAAATTTCGTTAACTTGAAGAATTAGTTTCATTAACTGATGAATTTTCATCAAATTATTATATTATTATTAAATCTGATGGTGTTATATTGAAAAAACTTCTTCAATTATTCTTCTTATTTTGTGGCACGGAAAAATTTTGCAATTAAATTAATTTCATGTAAAGTGTACTTTTTCAAATTTTCAAATAAATTTTGGGTGAAAAATATCATGAGTTTTTCTATTACTAAGAGATTTTTTGTTTTAATAACCCAATTTTTGGTATATTATATTAATGCTTTAGCTAAAAATATGTATGTTATTGAAAAATCTATTAATTTTATTAATTTGGATAATCTTATTTCGCAAATATTTCTTTATATAGCGAATTCAGGGAATTTGTTGTGCTTATTAACATTTTAGTTATACGTTATCAATTGTATTTTATTGAAGAAATTTTTGAAGAAATTTTTTCATTCCGAATAAAATTCGTTTAAAATTTCATCGCATAAAAAGAAATTTTCTTAAATTTGAATAATGCATTTTTTCAATTTTGTAATATTGAAGAAATTTCTTCACTATGAAGAATGTTTTATGCCAAGTGAAGAATTTTCTTCAAATTGAAGAAATTTATTTAATGTCAAAAAATTTCTTCACAAAGTACAGTTATCTTTGGAACTAAGTATATCTACAATTTTTGACATCATAGGCGTCATTTTAAAACATTTTTCAAGTGGATGAGTCATAGATGGATGAAAAAGAAGAATAAAAAATATTCTTTTAAAGTTCACGGAGGCAGTAATTGATAACTTTGATATTGTTAATTATATTTTTGGTAAGTTTTCTTGAAAGATTTCAAAATTTGAATTTTTAACTATTTAATTATCTTTTAGAGTGTGGAATTGACTCAGATGAGTTACTTTAAATACAGCCGGAACAGCTTCAACAATTTTTTCAACTTCATCCTCTTCCAATTGGTCTCCAAATAACAATTGAATACAACTTGAAAATTCTACAACAAATTCACACGTAAGTAGTAATTTTAACACATAATTTATTACGCTTTTATTCGAATCCGTGCGGAGTAATGAGTTTGTTCGAAGTATATCCGGAAACATAATTTACTTCAATATGAACATAATTTCAATAAAAATTAATTAAAAATTTTTTAGTAATATTTTCTTTTTAATAAACAAATTATATAAGCAAACCAAAAGTAAACTATGAGGAGATTTGTTATTGTTAATCACTTAGAATTTATTCGTAATCATGCGACATAATTAAAACATTGTATCATATAGTTTTATTATTTATATCATTATATTATTTTTTATTTACAGATTCCGATTTCATTATCCAAAGTCCCAAAATTTCAACACTTATATCCAAACTGATAGATTAAAAGCGCAGTTATAAGAGATAATTTTTTGATTTCTTATTTTAAATTACAACGTGTTTGCATTATTTAAGTTTTTGAAACTGTTTTGTAAGTATTGAAAATCAAATTTTATCCATTCTATTTTTCATGAATTCATGTTTATAAAATAATTTCAGTTTAAGAAATATTATAAATATATATAAAATTTTATATAAAACATTTTATTTAACATATCTATATAAAAAAATAACTATGATAAATATTTACAATAATTTCAGTTAAAAGAGAGAGCCTGTGTAAACAAACTCAACTTGAAAAATAAAATTATTTAAAGCAAAGTAAGATTTTTCATTTTCTTTTCTTAAAATTTGCGTACTGGGGCATCATTTTGGTAAGTAGTGACCATCAAAAACAAGAATATTTTGTCAATATAAATAATGAAATAATTCGTATTGAAGAATATTTCATTATTGTGAAGAAAAAAAAGTAATAATGAATAAAATTTTATTAATATTAAGAAAAAAATTAAGTCCAATTGAAGAACGTTTTATTGATATGCATAATAAAATAAGTCAAATTGAAGAAAATTATGTGGTATTGAAAAATATATTAGTCATATTGATAATAGTTCGTTAAAATGAAAACTAAATTTAGTAATATTGAATAACATTTCGTTATATCGAAGAAAACAATTACTCAAATTGAAGATTATTTCGTCAATATGAAGAATAAAAATAGTCATTTTGAAGATATTTTGTTGAATTATTCACTAATTATAGAATTTTTTTTGTTAATGTGAAGAATTTTTCGTTGTTTTGAAAAAAATTTTGTAAATTTTAACAATTCTTTTTCGTTCCAGTAAAGAATTTTATTCAAAATGATAAAATGTTATTCAAAATTAAATTTGCAAAAATTATTCAAATTAACAGAAGATTTGTTGCGTTAACACCTAGGAGGTGTTGACCGCATAGTGATCACCGTTTCATCAGCTTGACCTGCTTTTTAATCATATTTACCGCCATAATTTTTTCTGTGTACTTACAGAACACTTACAACATCGTTTTATAATATCTTAGATGAAAAAACCCGAAAAAAATTTTTTTTTTTTTGAAAATCGTTGAAATTTGACTCCGAGTTGTTTGCTCGGAAAGTGGAATTTTTGATTTCGGAACTGTATTTTTCGGACAATTGACATTTGAGGAATGCATAAAAGATAATTTTGGTTAAAAATTTGTAGTTTTGAAAACAATGAAAATTTTACCAATTTATAAGCTCTTCTCAAACTAAATTTCAAATCGATTAAATAGCGGATTTTTGTACAAAAATTTTATTTCTGTTTTAAAAGGTTGGGAACACCCTGAAGCGAAATCACAAACTTTAAAAGTGGTTTGCACATCTACAGCTTAAACCTGATTTAATGACATCTGAATCGATAAAATCGGTCCATTGGTCTGGGAGGAGTTGAAGTCACAAAAAAAACCTTAGCCTATTAATTATATAGATGTCGCTATGGTATGAACTACGGAAATTAAGAAAAAACTTGTGCGCCAGCGGCATCCTGTAACTTATACTATTTATTAAATTTTTTAAAGACCGAGTAACTACTTTTTGACCTTTACCTATTAGCCACTTTTCAGAGCAAATCAACGTTATTCCGCGACGACTATCTGATTAATATAATTTTTATACCCCCACGCGTACTGCGTAAGGGGTATATTAATTTTGTCACGACGTGTGTAACACCCAAAAGGAGGCGTGGTAGGTATGGAAAAGTATATATATTCTTGCTCAGCATCACCACCTGAGTTGATTTAGCCATGTCCGTCTGTCTGTCCGTCTGTCCGTCTGTCGACACGATTACAGCCGCAATTTTGAAGCTATCGTAATGAAATTCGATATTTAAGCTTTTTTTAAAAAAACTAAGATCAAGTTCGAGAATGGGCTAAATCGGATGAAAACCACGCCTACCTCCCATACAACCCAAAAATTGAAAACTCTACAAAGAAGCTAATATTAAAGCAACAATACTGAAATTTGGTATATGTGTATTCTATATCAAAACTGAGATGTCTTAGAAAAATGGGCGTCATCCACCCACTAACACGCCCACCGCCCATACAACTCCAAAATTGAAAAATCTATAAATAGGCTAATATTAAAGTTACAAGACGGAAACTCGGTATTTGTGTATTCAATGTCAAAACTGAGGTGTGTTAGAAAAATAGGCGTCATCCATCCACTAACACGCCCACCTCCCATACAACCCCAAAATATAACAATCTATAAAGAGGCTAATATTAAAGTTACAAGATGGAAACTCGGTATTTGTGTATTCAATGTTAAAACTGAGGTGTGTTAGAAAAATGGGCGTCATCCACCCACTAACACGCCCACCTCCCATACAACCCCAAAATTGAAAAATCTATAAAGAGGCTAATATTAAAGCTACAAGACAGAAACTCGGTATTTGTGTATTCTATGTCGAAACTGAGATATGCAAGAAAAATGGGCGTCATACAAAATCTAACACGCCCACCTCCCATACAACCCCAAAATTTAAAACTTTATAAAAAGGCTTATATTTAAGCTGCAGGAAAACAATTTGATATGTATGTTTTTTAGACACATACAAATAATAATATCTCTCAAAATCTCATACAGAAAGCTCTCCAATTTAATATTCTTCCACCCTTAAGAATCGGCCGTGGGGGTATTTTAACTTCGGCCAAGTCGAAGATATACCTTACTAGTTTTTCTTCAATATGTTTCACAAGTTAATGATCGGTTTAAAGTCATACGACT
Source organism: Tetanocera ferruginea (assembly GCA_958299015.1). Classification (NCBI taxonomy): domain Eukaryota; kingdom Metazoa; phylum Arthropoda; class Insecta; order Diptera; family Sciomyzidae; genus Tetanocera; species Tetanocera ferruginea. Next base: position 120,041,164 of record OY282641.1, on the reverse strand, counting down.
GTGGTTCTCAATGCAAATAATTTATGCATGTTCCAAAATCCATTTTGTGGTTATTTTCATCTTATCTTTGGGGTCGTTATCTTGCATCAATAAGGAATTGCCTGGCACACATCCTAAGTTTACAAAACTGGGAAAGTAGGAAAGTAGTAGTTCTTCAACTTTTGGAAGAATTCCCTTTTCATTTACTTGAAAACAGCACCATATCACCGATCCTCCTCCAAATTGTAATATTACGTGAATATTTCGAAAAATTGTTTCTTTATTTTGCATACCGAACCAGTCCATTACATACCAAACCATTTATTTTTGATTCATCTGGCCACGTAGCAGGCTTCCACACAATTTTGTAGCAAAATTTCCATATTGTTTTCTAATCTTGAGACATATTTCTAGGTGTTTGGCTGTTTAAAAAGAAAATTATAGAACTAGGCAGCCCGAGTTCAATCGTAATATCTGACAGGAAATCTTTTTATATAAAAACATGCATAGACCACCGAAAGTCAGAAAATGCAACATATCACCTTTATCCACTCATGTCTTCACTAAATTTAGATTGTTTGTTTGAGAAAAAAATTATTTTCAGACGAAAAATTTAATTTAAATCTATCATTTATTTTCAAAGTCGAAAATCTGAAAGTTTTTTTATTTGTGGTACAGTTGTGTACCACCACAAATGTTCACATGAATTCCTAAGAAAATTCTTTCGCAGTTATTCGCAGTAAGAATAACATAAATAATAACAAGTTAAGTATTATTAACAAAATGTAAAAATGAATACTCAATAGAATAACTTCATATTAAATTAAACGGAAATGATATATAAAAGACAATAAATATTAAAAAACAAGAATGAATGAGATGTATGACATAAATAAATATCTTTTAAGATTAAGACATTAATCTAAATATATAAATTTAAAAAACAATATTACTTGTAAGAATTAGATAAGTGAAAGGCGAAGATGGAATTAAGAGAAAATTTTAAGATTTCATACTTAAATTTGTGTTTATTCGTGATACTTTTCACAGATGACGACAACGAATTTCATACTCTGATGGTGTATGAAAATATTGCAAACGAGTCATTGATTTCTCAAATAACTAATACCATCGATTTCCAGGATTCAGGTTAACTGTACAGCTGAGTACGATATTATAGGCATTATAAGCTAGATAACTTACTCCCTTCAGTTATCAACAGGCAGGAAATATGCAGTTCGTCACAAATTCCGAAGGATGTAGTAAACCTTGCCCACATCAGAATTAATAAGATCATCGCAAGAAAGTGAAGAGCTGATATAGAATTCAATATTTTTAACCTTAGTAACGAGTTTTAGACCAAGACCATTAAGATTAGTTGTCGGTTTGGTATGAAGAGACTAGCATGGTTTCTTTATCGGCAAGGCATATGACTTGATAGGAGTGAATTATAACCTTGTAAGCCTTGGTCCAATCTGATAAATTACTCAAATCTTCATTCAACTTTATACATAAATCATTAACAAGACTTATAGGTCGAAAAAGGTACGTTGAAGATCTTCGGCGTATGCATGAATGGTCATATGACGACATTTAGTGAGGATATCGTTTAAAAAGATCGCAAAAAAAAGCGCATCGAGTACAAAGCCTAAGGCATTCCACATGTTCAATTTCCAAAAGAGGACAGATTATTACCTATCCTTACTCTTGAGACCTCACAATTAAATAATTGTATTACAGACGGACAGGCAAACTAGCAAATCCAAAAATGATTCCAACATTTTTTTCAGAGTATTGAAAGATCAACAGAGTCAAATGCCTTGAAAGAGTTATGCAGACAGAGCAAGCTTAAATTTCCCAGGCCATATGGAATTCAAATACCATTTTAAGTATTTTCTACGGCTGTAGATCCTGATCTAAAACCAAACTGAATAAACATGATAACAGACGATCAGGACGAAAATCCGATAGTTCAAGAGCATTTGAATACGGTCCTTAGTTGTATATATTTTAAAAATTTTCTTTAAATAGTTTACATATATGACTTACCTTAGAAATATGACAATTTGCATCTTTTACAATCTTTTATCTTATGCACTTTTAAAAATTTATTTTTCTTAAACACTATTATTAAATGAACGCTTTTAAAATTGATCGATTTTTACTCTATCTCATGCACTCACACATACGAACTATTCAACCTTTGCCAAAAATATACATTTTTTTAATCACTTAACGCAGTCTAACATTTCACAACAATTGCCAAATATAAACTAATTAAAAATTTCCAAAAACCAGTCATTTGCAGAGTAAGTTTATTTAAGCTCCCCTTGTTGTACTTTGTTTGTTTTTTTTTTATACCCTAAACCTGAAAGGTCAGGGTATATTAACTTTGTGCAAACGTTTGTAACGCATAGAACGAAGCGAGTCCGGTATAGAAAAGTATATATATTCTTGATCAGCGTCACCACGTGAGTCGAGCTATTCATGTCCGTCCGTCCATCCGTCCGTCTGTCCGTCTGTGTGTTGTCCGTATACACAGGATAAGAAGAAGGAGTTGAGATAACTGGATGAAACTTGGTACACATGGTCACATAGATCCAAGGATCTGCACTATTGAATATTTTTGGAATCCGCCTACGGACACGCCTACCTTCCATACAACCCAAAAATTGAAAACTGCATAAATAAGCTCATAATTAACCTACAACAATAAAATTTGGTGTGTATGTGTTTTGTATCAACACAAAAATGTGTTCGAAAAAAAGACGTCATCCGCTCACGGACACGCCCACCTCCCAAACAACCCAAAACCTGAAAACGCAATAAATAAGCCTTTGTTTAACCTACAGAGCTAAAATTTGACACGTATGTTTGTTATGACAAGACAAAGATGGTTTTGAAAAATGGACGTCATCTGCTTACGGACACGACTACCTCCCATACAACGCAAAAATTGAAAACTGCATAACTCAGCTCATAATTAGCCGCCAACAATTAAATTTGATATGTGTGTGTTTTATATCAACACAAAGATGTTTTCGAAAAATGGACGTCATCCGCATACGGACACGCCTACCTCCCATACAACCCAAAAAGTTTAAAACTCAATAAATATGGTTATGTTTGTCATAGAGAAATTAAATTTAGTATGTATGTATTTTATACCAAAACTAATGTGTGTTCAAAAATTGGGAGTAATCCGTCCATGAACACGCCCACCTCCCATAGCGAAAGCACAATAAAGGCATTAACTGTGAGCTACAGGAATAAAACTTGGTATGTGTAAATTTTTCATCAACATTTAAATGTATATAAAGTATAGGCTTCAGCCGCCCACGGACACGCCCATTTTCAATAAAATTGGTTTTTTGTTTTTGAAAAGTGGGTGTAGGGCATTTCATAGTCGGCCTAGACCGACTTAAGACTTTCTTTACTTGTTTTTTTTTTAGTTTGACTTGTTGCATGCTTTGACTGGAAAACAAAGCCGAGCGACAACAATGTATGAGCAACAGAGAGCGTAAACAAGACAATGGCTGCAGTTGAATTAAATAAATATAATGTTTCAATAATATTTGTATCAATTTTAATATTTTCATGTATTTAAAAGAACGTACACAACAATCATTAGACAATTAATTTAAATGAATTTTCACACAATAACTTAAAAGAGCATGAATTAACATTTCTCTTCTGCATGCTATTTATTGCTCTTATTGTTTTTGCCTGCTTGAACTCTTTGCTTAACATCAAAGTATATGTAGCAACAACAATGTTAGCATGTCGGAAAGAGAATGCAAGTCATCGGCTGCATTTGTTTAAATATTTGTGTGGAAATTAAAAATTATTCCAAGACACAAAAAAAAAAAAACTAACTGAGTCAGTGGCAGCCTTCCAATGTCGGCAGTTAAACGTTTTGATTGTGCGTGCAAATCATGTTCTACGGTTTTATTAAAATTTAATTAATAAATTAGCATCAGTGATATCGAAAAATATATTAAGTGTCATGTACAGTGTTAGTAACGGTGTCGGTTTATAAAATAACACACATTTAAGCAATGGCCAGACTACTTTGCCTAAAATATTTTATTGCATTTCTTACAAAGAGCGTTTAAATTGGAAACTCGGCGGGTTGCTTGAAAAAAAAAACTAGCGCTCCAAGGGACAATGCGTTAATTAAATATGAAGGCAAAGCACTGTGCTGTTGCAAGCATTGTAAAGGCAAAATTAAATTTAATGGAATGGAATTAAATGAGGTTCCGGTATCGGCAGCTTTCAAGTTTTCGGTACTAGAATTTCCGAGGTCGAGGTTCCAGTATCGGCAATAGTAAATTTTTCGGAATCGGCAATTCTTAAGGTGTAATAATCCGTTACACCAGTGGAAATGCATAATATTGATGTCTCAAATTTAATTGTCTTAAAATCGCAATTTAAATATGGCGATAAAGGATTTTGTAAGGAACAACAGGCACATTTAATAATCGCTAAAGGTACGTAAAAGAGACCAATTTTGTTATTGTTATGGTATTTAATTTGAATTCATATAACATTCAAAATTTTGATTCAAAAAATGATGGAAAAATGTGTTAAAATTAAATGAAATTGTGTTCAAAACTAACGAATTTGTTTTTGAAATAGAGCTTGAAACAAATTCATTAAAATTAAACACAACTGTTTTTAAAGTTAAATTCAAAACAAAAGTTTTTGTTTTTAAAACAAAACTTTTTGTTATGAAAAAAAAATTTAGAGCAAACATTTTAAAATCCAAAACATATGTTTTAAAATATATTTCGATGCCATTTTTTTAACTTTTCCGAGTTGGTGCTAACCAGATTCACAACCAGCTACCCACGGGACCTTCCTAATACCAAATGAAAACTCCATTCGATGATGTTTGCATTTGAAATATTTTAATATATAATTAATTTGTTTTTATTTTATTATATGTTCGAAATTTGTCAAACCAATTCAAAAAATTCAAAAATTGTCATTTAATTCAAAGTACCTGGGCGACCGAGCTCCGCTCAGATTCCTGCCGTATATTCAAATTTTTTACGGTATTTAATGTATCGGAAATGCCAACTTTATCTTAGAAACAACATATAAGATCATATTTTTCAATTAACTTTAAATGCATTTTTATTTTATGATAACTTCGTTTTTCAACTAAACGAAATTTGTTTTGGTTTTATATTTTTTTTATATTTGGTTTAATTATTTTGATAATTTACTTATGCTGAACTTATGCTGGCCATTCCAAGCCTAAGTAAATTTTTTTTTTCCCAAAATTAATCCATGCACCTTTTCCACTTACAAGAATAGAAGTTATTTTTTTATGTCGCAATTTTTTCTAAAGTTTTGGAGATAGCAATTTTTGATCAAAGTGAAAATCTTGAAAATGGAGTCATTTTCAATAAATCATACCTCTGTCATTTGTTACCCCTATTTTTGTAAATGAAGTATCGTTAGAAAGAAAATAAAATACTTTTGGAATTTTTTTGCTAGAGTTGCCTACTTTTTCAAAAAAAAAGTAAACTGTTCATATCTCAAAAAATGCATTTTCGGTTTTTTTTACGTAGAATTACGTCTTACAGCGCGGTTTGAATGCAGTCGTTTTAACAAATTTTTTAAGGTCATACCTACAGCCTATAATATTCATCGTTCAAACATAATATTTATACTAAAGTATCAGATATATCCTGCGCTAAACGAATATCTAATTTTGGATTTTGTTACTTTTATATTAAAGTCACAAAATAGCAAAAGCTTAAATGAATAATCTAGATTTTTATATAAGAAAATCAATCATTAGCTGCTTGCATGTTGTGTCTGCTGCTTTCTTTGTTTATGTTTTGTTAGTTTTGCTTGTGTTGAAATAAAAAAAAATTTTTGCTCCAGATTTTATAACAATGTCTCAAACGGTATAGAAGTTATGAACGATTAAGTGAAATGATTATCAGAAAAAATTGAAATTACGAAAAGCATAACATTTGGTCATTATATTTTATTTTGGTGGAAACTTAATTTGTTTCTCAAAATTACAAAAAAAATTCACTTTTTGAGATGTGAGCAAATTAGATTTTTTTTTTCAAATGTAGGAAACTCTAGCATAGGAAACTCTTACAAAAATATTTTGTATTTTCTATTTGTAAGATTTCTTTTTATATCAAAAATTGGTACATCAAAACTGTACTAAAAACGTTTCAATAAAAAAAAAATATATGAAAAATATAACAAATTCACCAAATCACTGTTTGGTGAAGCTTAAAAATAAAAACAAAAAAATTTAAGTGCACTGCGGGATTCGAACTCACAACCTCGATATCATTGGACAGAAGCTCTATTCTCCGAGCTATCACTGCTATATCAACACAAGCAAACTAAACATAACATATTCGGCAGGAAAATTAACGTATTTATTAAATGCGTGAAAACTCGGAAAAACAGCTTTTCCCAGAGATGAGACCTAGCTGGATCGATTTTTCCGCCCCCTCTTCATATATATTGTAAATTTCATCGAAATCGTTAGTGCCGTTTTCGAGAACGCAATTGCAAATATATATACAAATATTGCTCGTTTAATAGAATAAGATTTTTGTTTGTTTTTTCAAAAAAATAATAAGAGAAAAATAAAAAAAAGAAGGGAGTTTATAGGTACACTGAGAAAAAAAACATACTTTAAAATTAAACAAAAAATTTTAAAATAGAAATTTAACGCCTTTGCGTTTCTACAAAACAATATTTAAAACAAGTGTGTTTAATTTTGAACAGCTTATAAACTTCTTTCTTTTTTTTAATTTTCTTTCATTATTCTTTGAAAAAATAAACAAAAATTTGAACACAATGAAAATTTTTGAATTTTTTGAATTGGTTTGACAAATGTCAAACATATAATAAAATAAAAACTACACTGAGAAAAAAAACATACTTTAAAATTAAACAAAAATTTTTAAAATATAAATTTAACGCTTTTGCGTTTCTACAAAACAAAATTTAAAACAATTGTGTTTAAATTTCAACTATACACTCCTTTCAATTTTTTTCATTCATTATTTCTTTGAAACTTTCTTTGACATTTTTTGAATTTTGAATTTTCATTGGTTTGAAAAATATCGAACATAAAATAAAATAAAAACTTGTTCAGTTTTTCAATATTGAAATATTTAAAATGCAAACTTCATTGAAAGGAGTTGAGATTCGGTATTCGGAGGGTCCCAAGGGTCGCTGATTACGAATCTGTCATCAAAAACTCGGAAAAAATTAAAAAATGGCATCGAAAAAATTATGCTTTAAAACATTTGTTTTAAATTTAAAAATTTTTGTTTTAAATTTGTTTTCTTATATAAAAACATTGTTTTAAAAACAAAAACCTTTGTTTTAAATTTAACTTTAAGAACAGTTGTGTTTAATTTAAATGAATTTGTTTCAAGCTCTATTTCAAAAACAAATTCGTTTAAAATGAACACAATTTCATTTAATTTTAACACATATTTCCCTCAGTGTAATTAATTATTTATTAAATTATTTCAATGGAAACTTCATCGAATGGAGCTAACAGTTGGCATTCGGAGCGTCCCGGAGGTAGCTGGTTGTGATTCTGATGCTAAGAATTCGGAAAAGCTAAAAGAATGCCACCGAAAAAATATGCGTTGAAATCTTTGTTTTGAATTTTAAAATTTTTGTTTCATATTTGTTTTTCATAACAAAAACATTGTTTTAAAAACAAAAACTTTTGTTTTGAATGTAACTTAAAAAACAGTTGTGTTTAATTTTAATGAATTTGTTTCAAGCTCTATTTCAAAAACAAATTCGTTAGATATGAACACAATTTCATTTAATTTTAACACATTTTTCCCTCAGTGTAAGTGAAAATTAAACACACTTGTTTTAAATTTTGTTTTGTAGAAACGCAAAAGCGTTAAATTTATATTTTAATATTTTTTGTTTAATTTTAAAGTATGTTTTTTTTTCTCAGTGTACTATGAAATTAGGCTTATTTCTGTGACTCATTTCCAAAACTTCAGGAGAGCATTTTTCAGATTAAAATCGCTACCTTATATCGGGGTTCCATGACTTTTACCTCAAAAGATACCATTTGTACCATTTGGTGGCCTCAAATATTAAATTATTAAGGTACAACCATAAAAATTTGCGAACTAGTGTATTTCGTTAAAAATTTCGAAAAAAACGCAATGAAAGTAATAACCTCACTTTGTCCTTACTTGACTTTAGCGGTAATTCCTTGTCGACACAGATTTGTTAATTTTTTTATTTGGAGTAATTTTCATGTGAGTGATTTAGCTATTGTTGCATGTTATACTGTAACAATCTAAGAACCACTTCAGTTTTATTGTTAATGAGAAAAAAAAAATCAAGAAAAATATTTCTTAGTTATGAAAAGCAAACATATATGAAAACAAGTAAAGAAAGTCTAAAGTCGGTCTAGGCCGACTATGAAATACCCTAAACCCACTTTTCAAAAACAAAAAAATTTTTATTGTAAATGGGCGTCTCCAAGGGCGGATGAAGCCTATATTTAATATGCATTTAAATGTTGATGAAAAATTTACACATACCAAGTTTTATTCCTGTAGCTCACAGTTAATGCCTTTATTGTGCTTTCGCTATGGGAGATGGGCGGATTCATGGACGGATTACTTCCAATTTTTGAACACACCTTAGTTTTGGTATAAAATACATGCATACCAAATTCAATTTCTCTATGACAAACATAACCTTATTTATTGAGTTTAAAACTTTTTGGGCTGTATGGGAAATAGGCGTGTCCGTAGGCAGATGACGTCCATTTTTCAAAACCATCTTTGTCTTGTCATAAAAAACATACGTTCCAAATTTTAGCTCTGTAGGTTAAACAGAGGCTTATTTATTGCGTTTTCAATTTTTGGGTTGTATGGGAGGTGGGCGTGTCCGTAAGCGGATGACGTCCATTTTTCGAAGACATCTTTGTGTTTGTATAAAACACATACATATCAAATTTTATTGTTGTAGGCTAAATATGAGCTGAGTTATGCAGTTTTCAATTTTCGCGTTGTATGGGAGGTAGGCGTGTCCGTGGGCGGATGATGTCCACTTTTCAAAACCATCTTTGTTTTGTTACAAAAAACATATGTGCCAAATTTTAGCTCTGTAGGTTAAACACAAGCTTATTTATTGCGTTTTCAATTTTTGGGTTGTATGGGAGGTGGGCGTGTCCGTAAGCGGATGACGTCCATTTTTCTAAGACATCTTTGTGTTGATATAAAACACATACATACCAAATTTTATTGTTGTAGGCTTTTCATGAGCTGAGTTATGCAGTTTTACATTTTTGCATTGTATTTGAGGTAGGCGTGTCCGTGGGCGGATGATGTCCACTTTTCAAAACCATCTTTGTTTTGTTACAAAAAACATATGTGCCAAATTTTAGCTCTGTAGGTTAAACACAAGCTTATTTATTGCGTTTTCAATTTTTGGGTTGTATGGGAGGTGGGCGTGTCTGTAAGCGGATGACGTCCATTTTTCAAAGACATCTTTGTGTTGATATAAAACACATACATACCAAATTTTATTGTTGTAGGCTTTTTATGAGCTGAGTTATGCAGTTTTTTATTTTTGCGTTGTATGGGAGGTAGGCGTGTCCGTGGGCGGATTCCAAAAATATTCAATAGTGCAGATCCTTGGGTCCATGTGACCATGTGTACCAAGTTTCATCCAATTATCTCAACTCCTTCTTCTTATCCTGTGTATACGGACAACACACAGACGGACGGACGGACGGACGGACGGACGGACGGACGGACGGACGGACGGACGGACATGGATAGCTCGACTCACGTGGTGACGCTGATCAAGAATATATATACTTTTCTATACCGGACTCGCTTCGTTCTATGCGTTACAAACGTTTGCACAAAGTTAATATACCCTGACCTTTCAGGTTTAGGGTATAAAAACTTACAATAAAAGGTCACTTATAACAAATCTGGTATCAGATTTAAAAAAAGCCTATATTTTAAAAAGAACCAAATCGCTTTGGCGATTATGTCCGATAAGCTTGCGACGAAATAGTTTTGTTCTTAAATAAAAAACTATTTAAAAATTGTTATTTTAAAGTTTTTAATAACACTGTGTGACGATTTAGGGATCAACAAAAGATGCCTCAATGGCTTCACCGCCAAATGAAAGTAGATCAACATACTAACCAAGCAAACCTCCGATGAATTTTTCAATATTTGCCCCATTTTTTTTTTTTTCTAATGAATTTTTATGAAAGTTAATGATAAACAAACGTTAAGTAAGTCTAAAGTCGATCAAGCCAATCCGACAACGCTTGATTGACCCTGAAACGACCACAAGTTCTTACTAGGGCAATATAGGGAAAAAACCTTTAGTACGATTTCACCTATTGATAATGATATTAAACAATACTCTTTAATATTGAAATAATTTTTTTGTCAATACCCGCACATAAGGATTAAATGCAGTTATATATGTATATTTATATATAAGAAATGAAAAAAAAAAAATTTTAATATTAAATATTTTAAAATAGCACAAATAAGTGAAATCATACTAAAATGACTCGTATATTACTGGCTGGTTCTCTAAACTGAGTCATTTCTCCAATTTTTTTTTTTTTTATATATTCATGATTTTTACTCAAAATACTTTCATTTTCTACAGGAAATTTTAATTTTAAGTGGGACTACTTTTCAGTGCATTTAGTGCGTGGGCCTTTGAATATTTCTTATGGCTTAAGCCCGGTGTTAAATTGTGGTAAATTAGTTTTATAATCAGCAAGTGGTGACCGTGGAATGCAGGTTAAGTGTGTGGCTTAGCATGCTCGCAGCCCGAGTTCGATCCCCAGTCGCGGCGTAAAGTTTTTTCAATAACAACATTCTTCTGAGCGGTCACCACCACACTCGGACAATGCCAAACCTCAGAGAGTAAATAATGCCATGTAAAGCTTCTTGAGATCATGAACTTTAGTGTTTCGAAGTCGGCATAAAACATGTAGGTTCAGTTCTCGGTCAATTTTGTGCAAACATTCAATAACAGGGACCGTACCGGTTATGGTTTTTATCGAAAAAGTCACATATTAATTGTTATTTTTTAACTTTTTTATTTTTTCCGACAACAATAAAAGTTATTTTGTGCCTTATATTTTTTCGGGCAAACATAACAGTTACTTTTGACTTTTATTTTATTGGTCAGAAATAACAGTTATTTTCTGCCTTTTATTTTTTCGGTCAATAATATCAGGCAATTTGTGTTTTTTCAAAGGCTGTTTTACGGACTAAAAAACTATTGATACCATTATTTTCCTCTCATCGGTGCGCACAATTTACACATGGTATCAAAAGTTTTTTAATTGGTCAAGCGGCCTTTAAAAATATACAAAGTGCCTGATATTTTTGACCGAAAAAATAAAAGTCACAAAATAACTGTTAATTTTTAACTTTTATAGTATCAGTCGAAAATTTAAAAGGCACTTAATATTCGTGAAGCTGAGGCCATTTATATCATAATGGTATATTTGAAAAAGTCCTGCGACAATTTTTTCATTGTGTCTTTTTCATTTAGAAATTGTAAAATAACAGTTATTTTCGGTCCCTGTTCAATAACACACACAACACAATTGATCATAAGAAGCTTGGTCAAAGTCCTTTCAAGGGCTGAAATGCCCAATTTGTTTTTTTTTTTAAGTTTTTATTATGTTGAAATAATTTGACTAAATGTCAATTTACCTAATATTTCTTAAAAAGTTGTTGAAAAATTAATATATATTTTTTTTTGAGGATTTTTAAATTTTCTTTGCAATTTTCTCATTTTTATGCTTTGGATTTAATAGTAATTTTTCATTGTTTAACAGACAATAATCTTTACTTATTTCAAATAAAGTCGAACTCATTTATTTTTTTTAACATTGCCTTCTTCAAATGCCTCAAGGAATTTCAAATTTTACTAAGCAATATTTATGTTTTTGTTTCTCTTTAAACATTTCAATACCTTTCCTTAAGAGAAAATATGCCTTAGACATATTTTCTTTTTCCAAGTTATTTCGTGAAAGTATTTAGTTCTAAGGTAATATTAAATCGTCAATAGACAAGCAAAAACGGATCTGTAATGGCTCATTTTGATGGGAAATTCATGCAATATACTATATAATAGGAAAAAGTAAAGCCAAATTTCTTGGTGCTCAAAAAAATAATTACTCATCCGGTGGTCTATCATCGACTCATTCCATGGAATATTTCTGAAAACGTGAAAGGATTATCATTTAGCACAACTTCCTCAAATGCCGGTATTATTTCAGGAGCTGCAATCCTTTTAGAAAAAATATGGTATTCAACCTCATCAACTTACCATATAGCCATCATAGATATTTGAGAAACAACACATTCGTCAACTTCTGAACCAAAAGCCCCTTTTTTTAAAGGGTTTCAGAACCTTGGCTGGCTGGAACTGAGGATGAAATTGTTGTGTTAAAAACAACTTCAAATTAATGCGAGAACGCAAAGACTATAAAGATGAACATTTCAAGTTTAAAACACCAGGTGTAAAAAGTCACGCCCGTTGGACGTCCAAAGCGATATACTCTCTATATATTTCTGTTTAGAAACACATTTTCACACACCAAAACTAAAAAAATTGCATAAAAATGTACATAAATATTGTTTTGGATGCACACATGCAATATTAGCTCCGTTTCAAGACCTGAATGTAATTAAAAGTATGCTAAAGTATGAAAAAACTGATTTTGCAACCATGGTTTCTGTTATTAAAAAAATTAGTAATCACTTATGGTACATAGCTGATGAAACAGTTGCTTTGGCATTTTTTGACACAACAGTTTCTTTGCAAGAAAAATGTGAAATGGATAAACTACATTACCGTCCTAAGAAAGAAAGTCACAAACGCCAAAATTCCAAAATTGAGGTAAAGATAGATTCGGAAGCTTGAGTGAGTTTCTGATTTTTGTGCTAAGCTAAAAAGACCCGTTTCCAACCGCAAATCCATTAGAAACGTGAAGTAAAATAGTCACATCTACCATTTGTAGTTTGTGCGCAAGATAAAAAACATAAAAGCTGAATATCTCAAAGCTACTAAAATGGAGATATGACTTTCTTTCTTAGGACGGCAGTACAGTCCAAAGAACCCGCTGTACAGCTGAACTAGGAAAGAAACCAAGTAAATTTATCAGTTTTTCAAAAAATATACTCTGAGGGACTTCGTTTTAGAGAAAAAAAAACTATTTTTCAGTCGGTTCGGGTTATCGAGGTGATGCTGATCAAAAATATATTTACTTTTCTATACCGGACTCGCTTATGTCTGGGTATTACAAACGTTTGCACAAAGTAAATATGCCCCGATATTGCAGGTTTAAGGTATAAAAAAGAAAGGTTTAGCCTGAAAAATTAAAACAAAAACAAATTTACAACCCCTGTTTGGACTACTAACAATGCCCTTATCCCTCTAAAAATGAAAACATGAATATTAATGAAGAAACATTTATTGAAGTAAAAATTACATTGGTCAGCAATTTAACAACTGAATATAACAAGAAAGCAATTTTATATATGGGCTTTTCCAGAAAATGATCAACCAGAAATTTAAAAATGTTCGAATAAAATATCTCAGAGCAGTTATTACTGTTATTCGAGTTATCAGAAGGATCCGTGACCCGTTTTTCAATGCCCGTGCCAGTTGAAAATCCTGACCAATTAGTAACTTCATCCTGAGTTTTATGCGACGTTTATTTCCAAAGATGTTCGATATTGAAAACGGTAAGGTTTTTTTAGGAGGTGGCACGCCCTTTTTTCGATCATTACCTCACTTTTACAGAAATACTTTCAAATTTTACTTCAGTTAGTCTGAAAGTTTCATAAAAATCGGGCTTATACAGCTCATACATACATAATTTTTCCAATTATTTCGCGTGTTGTGACTTCAACTGGATGTCCAGAACTTTCGGCATCTCTCGTGCTTGAACGTCCGCATGAAATTCAGTTAACCATTTTTTTTTTTACCACTGATTTGGTTGTGTAGAGTCCCCATAGTATTTTTCCCGCATAAAATAATGCTTGATGAGCACGAAACTCACTTTTTTCCATTTTTTTCAGAATTCACGTGGACGTCTGCTATCAATGGCTGACAGACACAAAGTTAATGAATTAGTTTATTCAAAATTTAACAGAAACCAACTGGCAGATGCTTATTGACTGGATCAGTGTTATCCTTCCAGTTAAGGGGCAGGAAATTAAAAAATTCACGGACTTATTGACATGTTTTCGTATAAGTTTTCCCCTAAAAAACTTTTTCAATTATGTAATATAATCATCTAAATAATTATTGTATTATACAGGCCAAAGCCTCCTTAAAGTTCTATGAATTATAATTCAGTTTCATTTTAATTTCATTTTTAATGTTTTAAAAGATATTTTTATACCTTAAACCTGAAAGGTGAGGGTATATTAACTTTGTGCAAACGTTTGTAACGCATAGAACGAAGCGAGTCCGGTATAGAAAAGTATATATATTATTGATCAGCGTCACCACGTGAGTCGAGCTATCCATGTCCGTCCGTCCGTCTGTCCGTCTGTGTGTTGTCCGTATACACAGGATAAGAAGAAGGAGTTGAGATAATTGGATTTGCACTATTGAATATTTTTTCAATCCGCCCACGGACACGTCTACCTCCTTTATAACGCAAAAATTTAAAACTGCATAAATAAGCTCATAATTAACCTACAACAATAAAATTTGGTGTGTATGTTTTTTGTATTAACACAAAATTGTCTTCGAAAAATGGGTGTCATCCGATCATGAACACATCCACCTCCCATACAACCCAAAAATTGAAAACGCAGTTAATTAGCCTCTGTTTCACCTACAGAGATAAAATTTGACACGTGTGTTTCTTATGATAAAACAAAGACGATTTAGAAAAATGGACATCATCCGCTCACTGACACGCCTACCTCCCATACAACGCAAATATTGAAAACTGCATAAATAAGCTCATAACTAACCTACAACAATAAAATTTGGTGTGTATGTGTTTTGTATTAACACAAAAATGTCTTCGAAAAATGGGTGTCATTCGATCACGGAAACGCCCACCTCCCATACAACCTAAAAATTAAAAACGCAATAAATAAGCCTCTGTTTAAGCAACAGAGATAAAATTTGACACGTGTGTTTCTTATGACAAAACAAAGATGTTTTTTTAAATATTGACATCATTCGCCTACGGACACGTCTACCTCCCATACAACCCAAAAAGTTTAAAAGTCAATAAATAAGATTATGTTTGTCATAGAGAGATCAAATTTGGTATGTTTGCATTTAATACAAAAACTGAATTGTGCTCAAAAATTGGGAGTAATCCGTCCATGAATACGCCCACCTCGCATAGCGAAAGGCATTAACTGTGAGCTACAAGAATAAAACTTGGTATGTGCAAATTTTTCATCAACATTTTAATGCATATAAAATATAAGCTTCATCCGCCTACGGCACGTCCATTTTCAATAATATTATTTTGTTTTTTGAAAAAGAGGTTTAGGTTATTTCATAGTCGGCCTAGACCGACTTTAGACTTTCTTTACTTGTTTAGACTTTGGTTACTTGCGCCAAAATATTGTAGCTTTAATTATTGCTGTCTTGCCAAAACAAACTTAAAAGAAACAACAACAACAAAGGTACTTTACAAATTCAGCCCACAAAAGAAAACGCAAGAAAGGAATCAAATTAATGTATCAATTAGAATTTATGTCAAAATTAATTCAAAACAAATATATAACGAAAATTATTGAAAACACCCAACCAAAACATAAGATTCAAAGAAATTTATAATAAAAGCAGAATATATAAATCAATATGCTACACTAAGGGAAAAAGTTATGTAGTCAGTACAGAGACAGCTATGTAAAATCTATTCACTGCAACTTGTATGAGAACGCAACGAGGGCAGTATTTACTGAGTAAAGGGAGCGTGTACTGAGTACATATCAATTTATTCACTTTTTAAAATGAATAAAAAATGTATTCAATACATCATGTTATGTGTTGAATACATAGCAGACTTCAATAGATACAAGCAACGTGTACTCAATCAACGTGTTATGTAATTTTTTACAAAAACTTTACTCAATACATAAAATATAGACTCAGTACACGTCCCCCTTATACGATTGAAGTGAGACATTTATTCAGTACATAACATATGGACTCAGTACACGTCCCCCTTATAGGATTGAAGTGACACATTTATTCAGTACATAACATATGGACTCAGTACACGTATCTGTTGCACATCGGCACACGATTTTGCTGTTTTATGTCATTCGTTTCTTGATTTTCAAATAAGCAACATCTCTAAAGCCTGTAGAAAATCAGAGCGGGAATGAGTTTATCCACTGTACTCTAGAACAAAAGCGATGATTGGATAAGAAATGAATGGCTGGGTTTCTATAAGTAATTGGCAATTATTTTGTGAAATCTAGTCATTTCTTTATTAAGTTATTTATTGCATTTGTTAAGAGGGTGATTTGGGTGATGTACTCATTAAATAAATGTAAATTATGTATGTACTCATTACATAAAATTATGCATTTAAAATATGTAATGAGTAAATAATGTATGTACTCATTGCATAAAATTATGTACTCCAAATATGTAATGAGTAAATTATGAATGTACTGAGTCAATAATCTATGTAATACGTACATAAGATCTTTACTCATTACATAAAATTATTTTTAACAGTTTGCGATGAGTGAATAAAATTCTTTATTGACTACATAACCGCTTGAAAGCATTATGTAGTCAATAAAGATTTCAACATGTACTCAATACATGAAAAATGTAAAATTTTTGTGTGCAGAAAACTATGCGATGAGTACATAAATTTATGTATTGAGTCCATAGGTTTTTCCTTCTGTGTAGTTTTAAGCTCGCAACATATATAAATAAAGTTGCAAACAAAATACAATAGCTAGTCACGAAAGAATTCAATAATACCCGGCGAACAGGAAAACAGGAAGCTAGGGCATTGCGTGTATTTAATTTCAACAAGGGTGATAAATTTTGTAACCCCCACAAAACTGATGATTAACTCATAAAGAGTGTTGAAACAAAGAAACAAACATGGGTCAAAAGTTTTCAACTGGTCACTGTCTGGTCACTTGCGAGAAAAATTAGTAAACGTTTTGTAGTAATTGCTATATTGTTCAAGAATTACGCTAAAATATGTAATATAAGGCATGAGGAGGCATAAGGTATGAAGAGAAAAAAAATTGTGCGTGTTGTTCTGCGTTATTTTTACTATTAATTATAAGGTGTTGGTGGAGGACGGTGTTGCAACTACTGTGGTGCCACATATAATAAAAACAAAATCAACTCGGTTTAAATAATTACAGTTGTGACGGCGTACAACAAGTTTTCATTTAAATTTTATATAATTTTAATTTAATAATTATAGGGGCATGTTTGCACCTTGGGTTAAAAGGTGTTAAGGCTCATAAAAACACTTATTTCAAGCAAATAGCGTGAATTATAATAATTATTGTGTACCTACTATGGAGCATCTTGATAAGGTCAAGGAAAAGCCGAAGAGCAAAAGGCTTAGACAATTTAGGGCCGTTTTATTCACTTTTATAACTCGAAAGTTTTGAATAACTTTCAAGTTTTCCATACAAAAATTCTAAAGTTATTGATAACTCTCGAGTTATAATAGTGAATAAAACGACCCTTATATGATTAAATCTTTTCTCGCTCAAGAGTAAAATTGTGAAAATTTACTATAAATTAAAATGAAGAAAAATAAAAAACCTGAAATAGAATTCCCACAGCAAAACTTATGTTTCGCATAAGTAGCCACTTGCCGTTCAACAACTGAAAACCCCCAACTACCGTCTGTGGCGGTAGAAGTCAAAAGGACATAAGGCCAGGCAAACAAGCCAGACCCGAAATGTAATTCGAGCTTGTCTGGCTATCAAGGACAAGCAGAGCATCGCAACGAACGCTAAAACAAATTCCTGCTTATCAGGAAAGTCCTTCACGAAACCAAAGAAATAAAAAAAAGAAAGAAAACATAAACGACGACACAGGCCAAAAACTAATTTCCTTGCCGAGAATAACAAAAAAAAAAAAATATAAAAAATAAAATTTAAGACCAGATAATATAAGAAGAGTAACGCGACAGAAAATAAAATATCTAAGACAGGAACGGAAAACCAGTTAACTTGGGCAGCTGGTGCAAGAAAATAATAATAAAAGCAGACAAAAAGGCTTTTTTAGGTTAAGTTCTTTAAAAAAAGCTAAGTTTTTCTGGTTACTGAATCCTTATTACCTCCAAAAAACAACAAGAAAATTTAAATTTTTTTTAGTTTTATTTTCTAACAACATGATATAAACCCATTAGATGTGGCACGAACTGCTTATTAATGGCTACAAGTTAGAATAGCCCAACAATGCTGCAAAACCAACCCTAGAGCAAAACACTCTCACACACACTTGGCTAGAACTAACTACCTTAGCAAACACAATGTGCCAACAAAAACAACAACTCATACCAACTCATCATCAGATCAGATCAAAAATTTTGTGCAAATCGTCCAAATTATTAATTGTGGCCATTAAGAGCTCATAATTTTTGTATCATGAACGTCCTATCAGTAAGGATTTGCCTGCAACTCACCCGCACCACCCCCGCTATATCAGCTAACTTAAAGGCTGTGTGTGTGGCACTGTTTAGTGGTAGCTGAGTTGCTTCTTTTAATTACTCGATAATCGTCTGTTTCTTCATTATATTTTTTTTTTTTTTTCTTTTCTTCCTCTTTTCTATCTTTTGCTTATACCATTCATAACCAAAGGTTGCTTAACACTAGATCGGTGCGCATGATAAATTTTACTTTGAAGGCAAACGATTTGTAATCGTTAAAATGCAGTTATGACATTGTTAAGTTAAGGCAGCACTTGTGGCTTGGTTTCGTCCATATTATTGGGGTTAATGTTGTGGGAGTTTTTTTTTTCTTCGTCTTATTTTTAATATTGTTCCCTTTTGTTGGCATCATTCGTTTGGCTCATCATAATTTTATCTATGTCATAAATTTATTTATGCCTGGCGTAATTGATGTACATTAAACCCGGTTTTATTGGACGCACTTTAAGTTATGTTCAAGGATTTGATGGTGTTGCTGATGTTGGGTTGAGTCTTTTAAATGTCCTGGTTTTTGCGTTATTAAGAATAAAAAAGAATTAAGTTGGATTCTTTGCATTAAGAATCGTGCATAAATTATTTAATTTTAAATGTAAAAATAAGCATGAGTTATGCGAAGAAAACGCTTTGGCACTGAAAAGTAGATTGAATTGAAAATAATGCCCATCATTGCTTTACTAAATATTTAAAAGAAAAAATAGGTGAAAACTACAAATTTTAAATAAAGGTTAATATATTATTTTTTATTAACTTATAATTTTTTAATATGTTATACACTGAGAAAAACGCATATAAATTCTTAGAAAATTTATTGAATTTTTAAGAAAATTTTATTTGTTTTACTAATTGTTATACTTGTTAACCCTAGAAGGACATGTTTATTTTTTATACATAAAGGTCATGCTTCGTCGAATCAACGACACAATTTTTTAAAAGGCCCCTGCTGATATCCTATGCAGAAAAATTTTGATTTTTTCATGTGTCGTGTTTTTCTAGAAATTGTTTCTTTAAGATTTTGGTTTTCAGCTGGGAGAACAGTATTGATTTCGTACCTTCTTCAATTAAGTGGGAAGCCTAAGTTATCAGCTAATGACCTTTTATTAGTGCAAAATGTCATTTTTATCAAATGTAGTTCGAGGGTATTTTTCTTGAAGCATGTTGTGAAACATGTTGGCGCGTGCACTATGTAAGTATTTTAGAAATTCATATTTTTCATTCATGTAAATTCGCAAAAGTCTGCGTGAACAGCTTGGAACACTGTTAATTTGATGAAATGCATCGATGTCTAATTAAAAAAGGTACATTGTCTTCATTATAGTATATATCATAGCTTCTCTGACTAGTTTTTGATCACCCAAAGTGTTACTGAGAAACCCAACTTCATCAGTCTGATCATTATTATAATACGGATGACAGTCCATGTGTCGTAATTCAGATTTTTTATTTAAATTTTTTTAACATTTATATATGTTTTTGGCTGCAGATTTTGCGTTCCAGCAATAAAAATTGATTATTAATACAAAAACTACAAGCAAAAAACTCAAAATATAAAACTAAAAAAGTTACTCAAAAGCCATGCTTCGTCGTTTCGACGACGCTAATTCTTTAAAATCATACTTATAAACTATGTTTTCGGTTCTATGTCTGCGCATACATTCAAGCTAGACTTTGACTAGTGCTTTAGAAAAAATCAAAACAGAACAAGCAAAACCAAGGAAGAAAAATGATATAATGCAACCATGCATCGTCGATTCGACGAAGCATGTCTTTTGAGGTTAAAAAAAAATTATTTTTGCAACAATACTTAAAATTTGTCAAACTTAAAAGGAAATACATTTTCAAATAAAAAGGACAAGCATTCAACTGAGAATTTTACTTTTAAATCCAAATATAATTATTGCTGAAAAAAATGAAATATATTTACAATAAAAATTTAACAAAAGAATTCTAATTAAAAAAAAAAAGAAACAGTTTCGATAATATCATAAGTGTATACGTAGAATTCCGTTTAAGTTGTAACCTCTTCTACTTTGTCTCTTTGGTCCAATTATTTTGTCCCTTTTTCACATATTTTTATTGATCTGCCGAAAATTAACAAATAAATGAATAACACTCAATTATGGACAATTTATAGAGGCCAAAACAAAGAAAAAGTTAAAAAGTAAGTATGATTGAATGAGCAAACAAAAAGAAACAAGCAAAATTTCAAATTTTTTCAATCATTTTGTCAACCTATCAAGTTGAGTTCATTGACTTATTGTTAGTTGAAAAGAAGGCGAGCAAATACACTTTCTATTGGTGCCACTTTCGTCTCTACCCGATATATAGTTAACGAGCTACAGTCAGTTTAACTACTAATTTCAAATTAAAATTAAGACCCCGATTTTAAAAAAATCGTATGGTGACTATATTTCACGCTGAGCACATGTCCTTTCATCTCGTCTCTGTCTGATATTTAGTTTGCGAGCTACACTTTCTGTTCGATGCATAGTTTGCAAACTACACTAGCTAGTGCTAGTGGGATGTGGAATCCAAATAATTTGCATTAAAAAAAAAGAATTAAAATTGTACGCAATCTATTGGGTAAAAGCATAAAACGAAATATGATCCAACTCGTTTTTTTTATAAAAGTTAAATTTAACCGGATCACAGAACCATTTCGTTAAATTTGACAGTTTGAGTTGATTGACTGAGTTGAAAAGAGGTTCATGACCTCTGGTTTCAAAATAGTATACTAGAACAAAAGTGCATACATAAACCCAATGCGAACCAATGCTTACAACGCTGACAAAGCGAACCAATCAGATCGTGCAAAACCAAAGCAATACAAGCATAATCAACGAAAGAAAAACAAAGAAAGCAGCAGGTTCTCATATAAAAACATGCATTTTTCTTCATTCAGCGAAAAATTAGATATTCATTCAGCGCAGGATATATCTGACATTGTAGTATATATATTATCTTTGAACTATGAATATTAAAGACTGTAGGTATACCCTAAAGTATTCGTCAAAAAAGTTTCATGGCCTTGAAAAAATATGTTAAAACGATTCCATAAAAATCGCGCTGTAAGACGTAATGCTACGTCAAAACAAAATTTTGTAATAAAATTCAATACTTTTAAACCAAAAAGGAAGAAATCATATACCGAGAAAATAATTTACTGCATTTTCTTTTATATAAAATGTAATTTACTTTTCAAAGCTTTTTTAAAGGAATCTGCTTAACTTTTAAAGAAAACTAAAAGTAATTTTCTTTTCATTTTCTTTTTGATGCTACAAAACGAAATCGTTGCTTGCCGATGATGTACGAATGAGCAATAACATATGATGCTCTCGGTTGTGAGCATGATTTAATAAGACATATATCTTATTAGTAAATATAATACCTCACAATAGCTCAATGAAAGCGTGCTAGACTTTCACGCGGAAGACGTGGGTTCGAATCTGGGCTGTGTAAGTACCAAAAATTTTAATTTAATTATTGAAATTCTAATTCTGTTTCATTAACTGCTTTGCCAAAATAAGTTTTACTAAAAATTAATTAACATTAATTAAAAAAAAAAATATTTGGTGTTCTTGTTGAGGATTGAACCCAGGTCAATCAAGTTCCTAGACTGGAACGCCAGCACACTCGGCTTAACTTGAACAATGATAAAATTTCATTAAGTTCGGTGTTTTTTCGTTTCAAGCAAGAATATTTTTAAGTTGATGACAACTGAATATTCAAAGAATTTATTTTCATTTAAAAAAAAAAACAAGTCATTAGAATCAATGCAGCTTTCTTTATAAATAAGACTCAAAACATTTTCTTTTAATTAAACATAAATTTTCGTCGGCTGGAAATTGTGCACATTTACTTTAAGTTTGAAAGTTTTTTCTTTTAATTTTAATGTGATTTTCCCTCAGTGTAGTACTCTGTTCGGTTGCATGAAATTTCGCTCGCAACATTCATTTTTTTGTTGCATGAAA
This sequence comes from Tetanocera ferruginea, assembly GCA_958299015.1. NCBI lineage: Eukaryota > Metazoa > Arthropoda > Insecta > Diptera > Sciomyzidae > Tetanocera > Tetanocera ferruginea. Next base: position 120,018,490 of record OY282641.1, on the reverse strand, counting down.
ATTCAGACAAATATTTTGTTGCAAAGTAATTGAAAAATTTGAGGAAGTGCTTGCTTTACTTCTCAAAATAGAAAAAAATAAATAAATAAAGACAAAAAATGTACGACAACTGCCACTTTTCACTTCAATATAAATAAGCAGTTCAATTAAATTATCGTGAAAAATGTTGCAAGAGAAATGTTGAGAGTATATTTCACAGCGGAACAGAGTACGACTTTTACGAACATGTTGTGAAAATTTGCACGCGTGTTTCACACCTTCTCTTTTTGTATAGAGATTTGAATAAAATTTCACATATAACTGAACAGAGTACTATACTTTGCTATTAATTTTATAATTCTTAAAAAATATTAATTTTATGAATTATATGACTTATAATAGCGAGAAAAAATTCATGAAGTAGCAGATTTCTTCAATAACAAGATTATTTGCAGAACAAGCAGAGCAGACTAGACCATGGCTTCTCTCTTGAGCTATATTACTTATCGACAGAATAATTTGTGATAAAAGCAAAACCAAAGCAGAATCACACGTGAAAGCTCCTCATTTTGTCAAGGCAATGTTTGCCGAATATGAATGAATTCTGCAAAAGCTTTGCTTTGCGCCCTTCATTTACTTCTATATCCCGTTTCCATCTAGACCATTTTCAATTTTAAGCCATAAGAAACATTTGTAATTAAAAAGTTCAACTTGAAATTCGGAAAAGATAAATTATAGATTAATAATACAATTTGAAATTCAGAAAACAGCCATTGATGTTGAGAGAACATCAAATTATATTCAGAAAATAATAATTTTATAATTAATAATTAATTGAGCAATAATTTCAATTGATATTTACTGAATATATTCTGATCTTTTCGCGATTTCTATCGATCTGTTATGAATTTTAGCTGATCTTTTCTGAATTTCAATGCTTTCAAATTCTTAATTTGATTTTAAATTTTATGAATTTCAAATTATATTTCTGAACTTTAATCATTTTTTTCTGAATTTCAGATGGCATTTCTGCATTTGATTTAATCTTTTCTAAATATCAAATTATGTTTTTTTACTATAATTTTATTAATTCATGTTCTCTGAATTTCAAATGACATATTGTGAATTTAATTTCTAAATTTCATTTATTTTTTTTAACTTCAAATGACATTTTTTAATTTCAGTTGATGATTTTTAATTTTAGTTGTTCTTCACTGTATATCAATTGATATTATTTGAATTTAAATTTGAATTTTTTAAATTCACATTTTTTTTAATTTAAATTGATTTTTCTTGAATTTCAAAATCAATTTTTTCAATTTTTTTTTTCGAATTACAAATGTAATTGATAAATTTAAATTATATTTTATAAATATTAATTGATGTTTTCTGAATTTTAAATTGAACTTTTCTTAATATAAATTGATGCTTTTGATTGATCATCAATTTTAATTTTTTTGATAAATTGTTCTTTTCTGAGTTTCAAATTTATCTTTTTTGATTTAAATTGATCTTTTCTGAATTTTAATTGATGTTTCTTTTAATTTTAGTTGATCTTTTCTGGATTAAAATTTATGTTTTCTGTATTTTTATAAGTATTTCGTTAATTTAATATTAAATTTCTGAATTTCAATTAACTAATTCTTAATTTTATAAGAATTTTTGAATTTCAAATAACCTTTGATATACAATTAATTCATGGTTTTTGATTTTGGGTGATCTTTTCTGAAATTCAATTATTTTTTCTAAATTTCAAATGAAATTTCTGAATTTAAGATCATTTGAAATTCTGAATTTCAATTGATTTTTTTGAATTTCAAATAGAATTACTGAGTTTCAAATTATCTTTTCTTAATTGCAGTTAATGCTTAATATAAGAAAAGTATGTATATTCTTGATCAGCGTCACCTCGTGAGTCGAGCTATTCATGTCCGTCCGTTCGTCCGTCCGCAAGTCAGCCTGTGTGTTGTCCGTAAACACAGGATAAGAAGAAAGAGTTGAGATAATTGGATGAAACTTGGTACACATGAACCCAAGGATCTGCACTATTGAATATTTTTGGAATCCGCCCACGGACACGCCTACCTCCCATGCAACGAAAAAATTGAAAACTGCATAACAAACAACAATAACAAATTGGCCATTTCAGCCCTTGAAAGGACTTTGACCGAGATTCTTATGATCAATTGTGTTGTGTGTGTTATTAAATGTTTGCACACAATTGACCGAGAACTGGACCTACATGTTTTATGCCGACTCCGAACGGCTAAAGTTCATGTTCTCAAGAAGCTTAACATGGCATTATTTACTCTCTGAGGTTTGCCATTGTCTGCAGAGAGGTGGTGACCGATCAGAAAAATTTTTTATTGAAAAAAACTTTTCGCCGCTGCTGGGGATCGAACCCGGGCTCCGAGCATGCTAAGCCACATACTTAACCTGCATGCCACGGTCACCACTCAGCTAAAACTGCATAACTCAGCTCATAATTAGCCTACAACAACAAAATTTGGTATTTATGTATTTTGTATTAATACAAAGATGTCTTCGAAAAATGGAGATCATCCGCTCACGGACACGCCCACCTCCCATACAACCCAAAAATTGAAAACACAATTAATAAGCGTCTGCTTAATTCACATAGATAAAATTTAGCACGTATATTTATTATAACAAAACAAAAATGATTTTGAAAAATGGAGATCATCCGCAAACGGACACGCCTACCTCCAATACAACGAAAAAATTGAAAACTTGATATATAAACTAATAATTAACCTACAACAGTAAAATTTGTTTGGTATGTGTGTTATATCAACACAAAGATGTCTTCGAAAAATGGGTGTCGTCCGCTCACAGACACGCCCACCTCCCATACAACCCAAACATTGAAAATGGAATAAATAAGCCTCTGCTTAACTTTCAGAGTTAAAATTTGGCAGGTATGTTTTTTATGACAAACCAAATATGATTTTGAAAAATGGACGTCATCTGCTTACGGACACGCCTACCTCCCATACAACCCAAAAAGTTTAAAACTCGATAAATAAGGTTATGTTTGTCATAGGGAGATGAAATTTGGTATGTATGTATTTTATAAAAAAACTAGGGTGTGTTCAAAAATTTGGGAGTTATCCGTCCATGAACACGCCCACTTCCCATAGCGAAAGCACAATTAAGGCATTAACTGTCAGCTACATGATTACATTTTGGTATGTGTAAATTTTTCATCAACATTTAAATGTATATAAAATAAAGGCTTCATCCGCCCACGAACTCACCCATTTTCAATAATATTTTTTTTTTTGGAAATTTATTATATAATTAATTAATTATTTATTTAATTTAATTTCATTTTATCTTTTATGAATTTCAATTAATTTTTTCGAATTTCTAATTGAATTTCTATTGATTTTTCCGAGAGGTTCCGAGTTTCAATTTATCTTTTTGTTATATTGATATTGATATTTTTAGATATTGATATTTTCTGAATTTCAATTAATCTTTTTCGAATTTCAAATAGAGTTTTCGAGTTTCAATTTATCTTTTCTTGATATTGATATTGATATTGATATTTTCTGATATTGATATTTTCTGAATTTCAATTAATCTGTTTCGAATTTCAATTTGTATTTCTGAATTTAAATAAATTTTTTTTTGAATTTGAAAAACAACCTGTTCTGAATTTCAAATTAAATTTTTGAGTTTTAATTGATTTTTCTGAATTACAAGCGGTAATGGTTTTGACTCCAGTCTGTTGGTATTGAATCATATATATTTGAAAAGTTTTTAAAATATTTTGTGTTTATTTTGAAGCAAAGTTTCTTACGCGCTACATTGATTCTAAGCTTGTGTCGGGAAATCAAAAAAACCCAACAGATATTAAGTGACATGGTTTAACTTTTGCTTATAATCCTTCCCAACGTCTTTGTATTTCAAACTGATCAGAACAACATATTTTTGGTTAAAATTTCATATAAACCATTTTGTCAAAAGCGCTTTAATTGATATGACATTTTGATAAAATAATTGCTTTGACATTTTGTCAATCTGCATGCATAGCATCCATTTAAATACCCCCAATTTTTGTTATACTAAACATTTCAATGCCTTGCATACTCTAATTTAGTATTCAAAACTCTTGATCTAAATTTTTGATTGCACTATTTTATTTCATATTTTTCTATTTTTGTTTTATTTTTAAAAAACATCCTATTTCAATTTTCGATTTCAATTTTCTACTCCGCTTACTCTGTCAATGCGTGCTCGTTGCATTAAGCCACTAGCAACTATGCGTTGCCAATCCAACCACGTGGGTGGTTGCCACGAATGCCACAATTATGGCTGAGAGCAACAAATACAACATTGTATGTTGGCAACTCTACTGCTGCTGCACTGGGTTGATATAAATTTTCATGCAGGATGCAAAATGCAATCGAAATTAAATTTTCACACATTTGCCGCATTTAATTCAATTGAATTTTCACATTGCATTGATTTTGTTTTTGCACTCTTGCAATGCCAACAACGAAAATTGCTATTAAATTCGAAGTAAACGTGGCCAAAATTTGTGCGTGAAATAAATCGCTAAAATATTAGGATAGAAAAGTACACAGATTGTTGTGACAAATACGAAAAGGTAAGCGCAAATTTAATGCAACTAAATAATATTACTTTAAAATTTAAAAGCTTTGCTCCTTCGATGTTGTAAAATACGTGAGTGACGAGCTTCTTGCTAGCATTAGAGTCAACTTTAGTGTGCTTAGAGCTGACTTAAATATTATTAAAGTAAATGTGACAGCCTCTACGTACAAGTCTACGTACAATGTTGAAATTTATACTTTTGGCACTTAAATATTTTACACTTTTTATGTTGTTTTTTTTTACTTCATGTTTGCTATATTGTTGAAATGTTTTTTTGTTTTTTTTTTGTTTTTTTTTTGTTTTTTTTTTGTTTTTTTTTTGTTTTGTTGGTGGAGTAAACCAATGTCTTACAACATTTTACCAATACTGCAATTTTTCTAGTTCGACATGCCATGTACCATACCATACCTTATATATGCTGATACTGTCCAAGTATCTGTGCGAAAACAACGAAATGCTTTTAGCGCTAACATCATTTATTGAGCCAAATTTTTACTGTCAACCTATTCTAGTTTACATATGGAAGTTAAGCGAGCGTACAAGCAAAAATCAAATGCAACCTGCTGGAAACAAGCAAGTGAGTGATGCTACACTTTTGGGGGTGGGCTTTCAAGATAGTTGATATTTTAAAGATATACCAAAGTTATGCCAGATGTTGCCGTCTTAGAAGAAGTTTTAATATAAAAATTTTTTGAGCTTTGTTGGTTGCTTTAAATCTTCTTTAACCCATTAATACATGAATATAATGTTTTAAAAAAAATTTAAAAATTAATATAAAACCTGATATTTTTAATGTCCATAAAATACATAACAAAAGGTAAAGAGATAAAACAAAAAATGTGTGCCAATATTTATTAAATAGCTATCTCTACTGTTCATAATATGTTCATACATTAGAAAGTATCTTAAGATTTATTTTTATAATTGGTCAAAAATTGTCGAATATTTTAGAAAACAAGATAACATTTTTAAACGCTATACTAAGTGTCTATACTAAGTGTTTTGAAGGCTTCACAGAGGAAGAACAGTAAATGTTATGCTTGAAATTAACTTCACCACTTCCAATTGTAATTCAGAAAACCTCAATTGAAATTGCGAAATTCTAGTTGAAATTCAGAAAAGTTTTAAATTTAGAAAATATCAGTTGCATTTCAGAAATTTCATATGATATTAAGAAAAATATCATCATAATACAAAAAGCATATCATCTCCATACAATAAAAACACCATCACCATATTTTCCCTTCTTCATTACCATCCGCCATTACCATTACTATCTTTTCGATTGTAAATTTTAAATTTCAATTGATCTTTTCTGAATTTCAACTGATGTTATCTGAATTTCAATTCATTTTTTTCTTGATTTTAAATTAAATTTCTGAATTTAAAATTGTTTTTCTGAATTTCAAATGCCATTTCTGAATTAAAATTGATATTTTCTTCGTTTGAATTGATGTTTTCTGAATTTCAAATTACATTTTTCAATAAAAATTGATATTTTCTAAATTTCAAATAGAATTTCTGAATTTCAATTGTTTTTTTTTTTATTTTAATTAATCTTTTCTAAAAATCAATTGCTGAGTTCAGAATATCAAATGTTCGCTTCTGAATTTCAATTCGAATTTTTAAAATTCAATTGCTTTTTTTCTAAATTGTATTCAGAAATAGTGTTGTTCGAAAATTGAACATTCAGATTTACCACCTGTACTGAATGAAAACGTTAAAAAGCAAGACAATCAATCACATCTCTTTCTATATATTCCATAGTTGTTAACGAGCCTAACCGATCATATCTTTTCATACTGGTCGAGTTGTCTTAACTGAAAAAAGTTTGTAACAACAGGTTGCATTCAAAACAAGTAAAAAATGTCTAAAGTCGGTCTAGCCCGACTATGAAATACCCTAAACCTACTTTACCAAAATACAATAATAGTGTTGAAAATGGGCGTGTCCGCGGGAGGATGAAGCCCATATTTTATATGCATTTCAATTTTGATGGAAAATTTAGACATACCAAGTTTTATTCCTGTACATCATATAATAATGCATTTATAGTCTTTTCGGTATTGTGGGTTGTACGGGATGTAGGCGTGTTCATGGGTGGATAACATACATTTTACAAAAAAATATTTGTTTTGATATAAAATACATACGTACTAAATGTTATCTCAGTATGTTCAAAATGAGCTTATTTATTGATGTTTCAGTTTTTGGGTTGTATGGGAGGTGGGCGTGTCCGTGAGCGGATGACATCCATTTTGCGATTGAATCTTTGTTTTGATATAAAATACATGCGTACTAAATCTTATCTGTGTGGGTTAAACTTGAGCTTATTTATTGATTTTTTAATTTTTGGTTGTATGTGAGATGGGCGTGTTCATGGGCGGATAACATCCATTTTTCAAAGAAACCTTTATTTTGATATTAAATTCATACGTACTAAACCTTATATCTGCTGGTTAAACATGGGCTTATTTATTGATGTTTCAATTTTTGTGTTCTATGAGAGGTGGGCGTGTCCGTGGGTGGATAATATTGATTTTTCGAAGATATCTTTGTTTTTGTTTAAAAGACATGCATACCTCATGTTATTGGTGTAGGTTAATTGTGAGCTTATTTATGCAGTTTTTAATTTTTGGGTTGTATAAGAGGTAGGCGTGTCCGTGGGCAGATTCCAAAAATATTCAATAGCGAAGATTTTTGGGTTCATGTTAACATGTGTACCAAGTTTCATGCAAGTATCTCAACTGCAAGTATCTCTCACCCTTCTTCTTATCCTGTATTTACGGACAACACACAGACGGACGGACAGAGATAAATCGACTCAAGAGGTAACTCTGATCAAGAATATATATACTTTTCTATATATGTCTATTTATGACACATGTCTATTTATCCATTGACCTAAAAAAACAAACACAAATTGGCCATTTCAGACCTTGAAAGGACTTTGACCGAGCTTCTTATGATCTGAATTGTGTTTTGTGTGTTATTAAATGCACAAAATTAACCGAGAACTGGACCTACATGTTTTATGCCGACTTCGAAAAACTAAAGTTCATGTTCACAAGAATCTCTACATGGCACTGTTTACTCTCTGAGGTTTGCCATTGTCTGCAGAGAGGTGGTGACCGATCAGAAAAATTTGTTTATTGAAAAAAGTTTTCGCCGCGACTGGTGATCGTACTCTGGCTCCGAGCATGCTAAGCCAAACACTTAATCTGCATGCCACTGTCACCACCAAAGTATCCATTGACTTACCAAAGAGTTAAATTTTCTTCTACATGCTATACTATTATAGTTTTAAATTTGCATACTAATTGTTGTTTGAGTGTTTGTTTTTTTAGCTGTTTTTTTAGATCAAAGTTTCTTTGAGTGGCGTTTCTTTGAGACCATCTGTATTTGCGGGAATGTTGTCAATGTCGTTATTTATAATACAAGAGAATACTCTTTTACTAGCTTTCCATCAAGGAATTTAGATGTAAACCTTTAGTCAAGTATGCTTCTGTTCAAAAAATGGGTTGTAGGAAAGAATATTAAAATCAAGTGAAACAAGTGTAGCATTTTCTGTGAGTGACGTAAAACTACATCAACATGCTACATTAACCTAAGTCAATTTAGGATATCAAGCAGTTCAATTCACAAGCTTTTCTACCATCAATTACTTCCAAAGTCATTTATATTGAAGAGTTTTTAATTTCAGTTTATAAGAAATGAGAACAAAATTAAAGAAAGGCCAAAGCGTAGGACGATGGGCTTCAAAGCCGTGACATCTGGGTCGGTAGTCAAGCAGGTGAACCACTAATCAACCGAGGCCACTAAGTCCAGGAAGAGGTCCCGGCCTTTAAAACAGCCCGAAGTCGTCTCATCTTTTTCAAAAATGTTGGAGTCTTATTCCTGTGCCCATGTTTCTCAATTTCTCGCACTCACGTATTTCTACCTCTGAGGTATAGCCTTTCACCGCTTCGGTAGTAGCACGCATAGTGGAGTGATATGTTCGCCTCCTGCATGCCTATATCGTTGATCGTAAAAGTGCTTTCTTCAAACAGGAGTGGGGGTTGAGTAGCGAAGGCTTTGGCTGTCCTTTCCGATTGCGTGCGTTCTTAGCTATGCAAAGATGTGTGCGGATCTTGACTGCGACAAGATAGTGATCTGAGTCTATGTTGGCACCACGGATAGTGGTTACATCTAGTACATTGGAAGAATGCTTAATGTCCATCAAAACTTCAATCAAAAGGACATCCAAATGGCCTTTAGAAAATCAAACTGCTGGAATTGCTAAGTGGTGACCGTGGCATGCAGGTTAAGTGTGTGGCTTAGCACGATAGGAGCCCGAAATTGATCCCCAGTCACGGCAAAAGCTTCTTCAATAAAATAAGTTTTTCTGATCGGTCATCACCTCTCTGCAGACAATGGCAAGCCTCAGAGAGTAAACAGTGCCGTGTAGAGGTTCTTGAGAACATTTAGCCGTTTGGAGTCGGCATAAAACATGTAGGTCCAGTTCTCGGTCAATTGTGTACAAACATTTAATTACACACACAACACAATTGATCATAAGAATTTCGGTCAATGTCCTTTCAAGGGCTGAAATGGCCAATTTGTCTTTTTTTTGGAATCTTTTTATGTCTGAATTTTCCGATTGTTTGACCAATTAAGTATTCTCTGCCCACCCATCATTGGTCACTTAACAAGCACGATTTTTATGTCGTGACGCTGCGCTCAAATGCATCTTCAAGGCTCTCATAGAAACTTTATTTGGTCTCGTTATCTTTTTCTTCTGTCGGAGCGCGCGGACATATTAAGCTGATGTTGAAAAATTGAGCCTTGAAGCGAATTATGGCAAGTTGTTCGTTCACAAGAGTAAATCGCAGGCTGAACTACTGACTTGCCAACTACAAATCCATATCAAACGAGTGATGAATTTGATAATTTTGGAGGGGACTTTTTTTACTCTTATGAAAGTACTTTTGCGGACGCGAGACTACTTTTTGTAACTCTATATATAAATAGGCGTAGGGAAAACAGTTAAGAACAATTTTCTCCCGTGCTTCTCAACCGATATTGTTAATTGTTTATTTTTAATGAATCAGAGTGCGGAGTAGAAGTGCACCAAATATTTTGTATCTATAATTATAAAAAGGCAAACAAAAAATTTGTGAATTTCGACTTCAGGCGATACTAGTATTATTAAATAAGCTTTTGTTTTGTTGCTGAGGCACTAGGGGTGGGACAGTGTTACATGGAGATCTTGCACAAGGCACAAGGCAAACAAAAAATTTGTGAATTTCGACTTCATGCGATACTAGTATTATTAAATAAGCTTTTGTTTTGTTGCTGAGGCACTAGGAGTGCGACAGTGATACATGGAGATCTTAAGTTACGGAATTTTGATACCGAAAAACCTTAAATTTTGTGAGGTTCGACAAAAAATTTATTTTGAAAAAAACAAACTCGGCGTGGCGTGGTGATAAATGGTGCCGCATCGGTATTAAAGGTGAGTGGGAAGTGGAAAAACTAGACGAAAACCTCCATAACTACCCAAATGTTGCCCTTAGAGGGATGTAATGTTCGAACGACCCCAATAAATGTTTTTCCCCGAAATTTTTCAAGAACATACCTGCTGCATTCTCCACCCCATAAGGGGGTTCCCAAACAATATTGAAATTTTTACGAAATTTGACTCCACCGCTTCCAGGGTACGTCTAATAGGGTAAACTGTGTGTCTGACTACCATTGTTTTTTTCTTTTCAACATTTTATCGCAACATACCTACCCTATATTTCGAACCCTTAAAGGAGCACCTATACATATATTTTTTAAAAAACTTTTTTTCTAAAATCGGCTTCCATCGCTCCCAGGGTGCCTTTCAAAAGGCTGAAATGAGAGACCGACCCAAATTAACTTTTCTTCTCCAAATTTGTATCGGGCATAGAGCATACCTGTAGTAAATAAGAAATAAGAAATTTTGTAATTATATTGTAAGACAATTTGAATCAAATTAATTTCTTATGGTCATGGGATGGATATGTATTTCTTTCGATTTTCGGCGACGACTTTAAGCAAAATTATTCTTTCCTAATATTACGCCTCTTTTGGTGGCGTCGTTGACAACGTGCAGATTATGCAATATTTATTGCGCTTGTTGGTAATCTTCGCGCTCAGTCCAAGTTTCTGGATCGGTAGCAATCAAACCAATTGAAAATCCGAAGTGTGCGAAAAATGTTGGTATCTCAGGAATGACGTTATGGCTCAAATCTTTTTGTAACTCCTGATTCACTTTCTCCGATGCCAATTGAATCCTTTTTAAGCGAACAATGTTTACTCGTCTTCTTCGTTGACATCAACGACATTATCTGCCTCTATAACTTCTATCATCTCGCTCTGTTCATCTTCAGACGATTTGTTCATCTGAAAATCCATCTGAAAATTTTTTGATCGGATAACCCAAACAAATACTGTTAAACTTCTCACTGTAAATGTATTTTAAGAGAACAATTTGTTACGTCTCAATATTCAGAACAAAATCTTAATCATGACTCTTACTTTTTTTTGAAGGTTAGTGTATCCGAAAGTACTTTTTTGGGCTAAAAGGAGATGGGGACTTTCGAAAATCGAAAAGAGGTAAAAAAAATGGATATCCACTACAAATATCATCCCTGATTCAAACTCCTGCTTCTTCGCATGGCTGTTTAAGTAGATATCACAGGATGCTTGCCATAAGCAACCATCCAAGAGGGCCGGCCCACCACTCAAATTAGCCGTCAATATTAGTGGGCGCTAGTTTAGCCTTTGCCAAGAGACACCACGTGGAGGTTTGAGCTGATTTGAGATGATTTGGCATGGATAATGCTGGCTTCGCCAAGTTAAATTTCCGTCACACATGTTACGGTGTGAAGATCGCCCTTTGTCTCCCCCTTTTCACCCTTGTCTCACTATATTTCTTCTTGTCTTCTATATTTTGTAAACTAGTACCAAGTACTAAACGAGTCATTCATATGTCTCTGCAAATTTTTATATGATTCAAATTTTTATACCACCATGCGTGGTTTTATAAGGAGGCGTGGTAGGTATAAAAACGTACATATATTTTTATCAACATTTTTATCAGCATAATAGCTGACTTGATTTAGTGCGGAATGAACATGGATTTATAAAAATTATAAGTTTATATATACCTAGCAAAAAACAAGTAAAGAAAGTCTAAAGTCGGTCTAGGCCGACTTTTCAAAAACAAAAAATTTTTATTGTAAATGATCGTCTCCGTGGGCGGATGAAGCCTATACTTTAAATGCATTTAAATGTTAATGAAAAATTTACACATACCAAGTTTTATTCCTGTAGTTGTATGCCTTTATTGTGCTTTCGCTATTGGAGGTGGGCGTGTTCATGGACGGATTACTCCCAATTTTGGAACACACCTTAGTTTTGGTAAAAAATACATACATACCAAATATAATTTTTCTATGACAAACATAACCTTATTTATTGAGTTTTAAACTTTTTGGGTTGTATGGGAGGTAGGCGTGTTCGTTGGCGGATGACGTCCATTTTTGAAAACCATCTTTGTCTTGTCATAAAAAACATACGTGCCAAATTTTAGCTCTGTAGGTTAAACAGACGCTTATTTATTGCGTTTTCAATTTTTGAGTTGTATGGGAGGTGGGCGTATTCGTGAGCGGATGACGTCCATTTTTCAAAAACATCTTTGTGTTTGTATAAAACACATACAAATCAAATTTTATTGTTGTAGGCTTATTATGAGCTGAGTTATGCAGTTTTCAATTTTCGCGTTGTATGGGAGGTAGGCGTGTCCGTGGGCGGATGATGTCCAGTTTACAAAACCATCTTTGTTTTGTTACAACAAACATATGTGCCAAATTTTAGCTCTATAGGTTAAACAGAGGCTTATTTATTGCGTTTTCAATTTTTGGGCTGTATGGGAGGTGGGCGTGTCCGTAAGCGGATGACGTCCATTTTTCGAAGACATCTTTTTGTTTGTACAAAACACATACAAATCAAATTTTATTGTTGTAGGCTTATTATAAGCTGAGTTATGCAGTTTTACATTTTTGCGTTGTATGGGAGGTAGGCGTGTCCGTGGGCGGATTCCAAATATATTCAATACTGCAGATCCTTGGGTGCATGTGACCATGTGTACCAAGTTTCATCCAATTATCTCTACTCCTTCTTCTTATCGTGTGTTTACGGACAACACACAGACGGACTGACGGACGGACGGACATAGATAGCTCGACTCGCGTGCTGACGCTGATCAAGAATATATATACTTTTCTTTACCGGACTCGCTTCGTTCTATGCGTTACAAACGTTTGCACAAAGTTAATATACCCTCACCTTTCAGGTTTAGGTTATAAAGAGTATTTCCAAAAGAAGGTAATGTGGAAGGGAAATTCGGAAGTACATCTCTTCTACTTACATACGCAAAAGGCATTCTTTTAACACATGCATGTCATTGCGAGGAATCCTTTCCTAAGGCCTACTCTAGAAGTGCTTCTAAATTTTTTCAATGGAAGATTTCTTTTGCGGCTTTCCATGAAACTATTCTAATAGTTATTTTCTAGGAAAACTTTAAGACCACATTCCGTGGTTCAGAAGACTAAAGACAAAATGATTTTACGAAAATATTTAATCATTACCTTCCACAAGCCTTGCCATGGAACCGTTCTTGGAATATATTCAAATAGTCTTTTAGAAGTTTATGAGAATGCCTCCTGAAAGCACTTTTCAATAAGGCTGAGGAGGAGCACAATAGAATATTAAGAATGTCTTCTGGAAGCAGTATATCTTAGAATGCATGTCAAGTTTGTATCAAAAATTTTGCTGGCTAATGGCGGAAAATTAAAAGATTTCAATATCTTTTCAAGATTATCTTTCTAAAAGCGTCTATATTAGACAGTGCATGCTACAGACATTATCGAGCATTCCTTAACATGAACTTGTACATTCATTCTTGTGGATTACTTTTTAAGTCTTTTAAAAATGCACACTTTGGGCAAAAACAACCAACCACCTTCTAAAAACACCTGCATAAATATTAGTAGAGGGTAAAACTTTCATAGTATATCTTTTAACAACCCTCAAATACAACAACAGCAACAACAACAATTACATCAACAACAATAGCAACTGTAAAAATAATAATGTTGCTCTTTTTGCAGCCATAAATTTTATGTTTACCTACGGTTTATGTGAAAACTTTACTTAACCGTAGGCATATTTTTGTAACCATCTATATTGTAGAAGTTGTTGTTGTTGTAGTTGTTGCTTTTGTTATGTTATTGTTTTTAGCTTTTATGCATTTCTGTTGCGCTAACTTTATACAGCTCAAAACTCTGACAACAGATTTCAAACAAGTCATCATCATCAACAACATCAACATCAACATCAACAGCAACAGCAACATGTTCATAGACGGTAGTAGTAGTAGTAGCAGCAACAATTTGCAGTTATGTTGTCTTAGAGTGCAGCACAATACCGAACAGCACTAACGACGGTACACAAATAAGGGCTGCAAAATAGAACAAAAATACAAAATAACTGACAATGTCAACCACCGCTTTATGCCGCTCAACCTAAGTGGGTGGTGAATAGATGGATGAATGACAGCCCGTTAAGCTAGCTAAACAAGTGAAATCGTAGCCTAACCATATCGAATATCCTAGAATAACACTTAACCTGATGCACAAGATGTGACACAAAAATATAGCTTGGTTAGCGCCAGCCACCCACCCTCCCTCTGTTATTCACGGTTATGTGCTGTTAGTGGTTTTTTGTTTTTTGTTAACTACGAATTTGGTTTGAGTTACAAGCTAGCTGTGTAGCGTTCGTTATGAGCTGCTTTATGCGTAAATTTATGAGAAGCCCCGCGGCTTACGAGCACTGCTGCTTGTTAGAAATTGTATGCCTAGCATAACTTCATGGCTAAAAGTAACAGAAAAAAAAAAAACAAAAATAAGGTTAACCACTCTGACAATGACGAAACTTACACATATTAAATTCAGAACAACACGGTTTTGATAACTGACAATATGTTAAATAGCAGAAGAGTCAAACTTGTCATGCTGGTAGTAAAAGTTTTCCCAGCTATTAAAATCCATGTCAAAATAATAATTTTCTTCAGGCTTTTACAGGAAAAAATGATTTATATAACATTTTGTCATATATACTGTAGCTTATCGTTCATTTCCTTAAATTTTAGTTTAACGCAAAAGTTTATCTGCTGCTGGTTGGTAGAAATAAATACTTCTTCATTCGAACTAGTTTGATAAAAGTAAGATGCAAAAACTTTTTGCCGCAAAAAAAAACTCAATTCAAAGTATTTGAGTGCTCAATAATCCATGAATTCAAAGATGATTCATAGAGAATAAAGTTGAGTTTTACGCTTGAAGCATCTGGTTGAATGCTGTGACAAAAACGTTGAAAAGTCATTCGAAAAGTTTTGCCTGCGATGAACTTCTGTGCAGCGGATTATTTCTGAATGGAGTTAAAAAAAATAGCGCAGCAAAAGGAAAAACGAAATTAAAATTAAAAACTGGCCTGCTATTCATCGCTAAGGTTTACAAATTACTCAGAAATTTGTAGAAAAATTTTAATTTTCTTTATATTATTTTAAAAAACAAATTATTTTTTTATATCATTACTGATCTGGACTAGTGTTCATTAGACCAGATCGAAATAAAAAATGTTGTTATACCGGAATCTTAAAGAAGAGTTCAAATAGTTAAGTCGAGAAAATAAAAAAAATCATTTTTTATAGTGTACTCCTCATTAGCATTAAGAAGAGACATTACATTCGCGGCAGAGAAAACAGACCTTTTTTTCATAAATCATAAGTCAGTCAAAAACAAACATTTTTCCAAAATTTTTTTTATTATTGAACAAATTACAAGAAAAAAAAAATCAAAAAATATATAATTTTTACTCCAACATGGTTTTATAGAACTCCAAACTGGAGGCAGGGAGATTAACGGGCCTCGTGGTTGCAGCTCTGGGAGTCGCAAAAATTGTCCGATCTGGGAAAAAAAATTACTTTTTTAAATCTTAACAAAATTGGTTATCGTAAGACTGGAGCTTTTTTAAAATTTTTTTTTCAATTTTTGGTGATGTTTCAAATTTGAAAGTGTGTTTTTTCGAAAAAAATATTGGCTTTCAAAATTCATAAAAAATCGAAAAAAATTAAAAAAAAAGCTCGTTTCATACGATAGCAAATAGAGTTTAAAAAAATACAACAAAAAAAAATTTCTTCAAAAAATGAACCCGCTAGTGCAGCAACCAGTACGAAAAACATGGTTTCGAGATAAACGCGTCCGAAGTTTGTGAACAAAGAAAAAAAAGGTTGAAAAAGAAAAATGCGCTCTCACTAATCCGGCTGTAACTTTTGAATTTCACAAGCGCTCTCACTAAACCCGTAGGAATTTTTCCATGAAATTGTTTTTCTTAGAATCTTAAGAATATTAAATAAAATACAAAATTATAAAAAAGTTGATTTATAAAAACCGGTCAATGTCATGTCCCCTCTTAAGAACGTTTTAAGCCCTTGTCAAAAAAAAAGTTAATGGGAAACCCGAAAAATTATGCAGTTGCGAGAATTGTAACAAGATCTTAATTTTTTTTTTTTAGATTCTGTGACTTGGAGTGTCCCAAATCTTTTTTGTTTACAATTATTTTTGTAAATAAATACATTCTTAAATTTATTTATTCCATTTGGAAGAAGTTTAAATGTAATGTATTTTTAACCTTTCAACCATTGCATTATGTTTAATAATAAGAAAGTTATGAATTTTTTTTACTTTTAACGAAGACGTACTCACAAGTATCGGGCGCATTTGTTACGAAACTATTATCTTTGTTATGATGAACAACTTTAGTTCGTACGTGAGCAAAATGTTTTCTTAACATTTGAAGCGTTTCATCTGTATTATTATCATTATCATTATTATTAGACACTACTAATTCTCCAGGTAATCGAAGGGTTTGGCCGTAAACCAATTCTGCAGGAGAGCATTTTAAATCTTCTTTGATGGCTGTACGAAGATCAAGAAGAATCAAAGGTAAGAGTTCTGACCAATGAGTCGAATTATTTGAAGTGAGAATTGATGTTTTTAGTTGTCGATCAAAACTTTCTATCATGCCGTTAGTTTGGGGATGATAAGGTGATGTTTTTTTTTTATGTGAACCAAGTAAATTTGTTAATTCGGTGAAAAGACAGGTGATGTGAATAGTGTTCCTTGGTCAACGGTCATTTTAAGAGGAACTCCAAAACGTGGAACGTAGTTTTGTACGAAAGTACATGCTATAGTACGAGCAGAAATGTCTTTTAAAGGATAAACCTCAGGCCAACGAGTAGGTCTGTCGATTATGGTTAACAAGTATCGGTGAGCGTTAGGAACAGGTAGCGGACCCACTAAGTCCATATGTATGTGTTCGAATCTAGCTCTTTTGATTGGTTATAATTGGTAATCTTTGATATTACTTTGAATCATTATTTTGAAATGTCGTGATTGAAAGTTGTTTTCAGGTTGTTTAATCAAGGTTGATTACCACAGCAGTGTTGTTTTGAGCGGATATAAAGTGGCTCCAAAGAAGGTTTAATTTATTTTAATTAAAATTATTTTTATTTACAAATTGTGTATCAATATTTTTATGTAGGTTCGTGGATCGCCAATTTTGTGGATATAAAATAATACAATATGTTTTTATAAGTTTTTATAAAATTTATATTATGATGTTTAAATTTGAATACCAAGATTTTTATGATGAACATTTTTGAAACAAATATTTTTTTTTTGATTGATTTTTTTAAATTACTATTTTTTTAAACATTTTAAGGATACAAAGTAAAAAATAATCAAAGTTAATAAATAATACACTACAGTATCCCAAAATATTTTTCTTTAGAATTTATTAAAGGCATATGAAGGAGTGGTGACCGTGGCATGCAGATTAAGTGTGTGGCTTAGCATGCTCGGAGCCCGGGTTCGATCCCCAGCCGCGGCGAAAAGTTTTTTTCAATAAAAAATTTTTCAGATCGGTCACCACCTCTCTGTAGACAATGGCAAACCTCAGAGAGTAAATAAATGTCATGTAAAGCTTCTTGAGAACATGAACTTTAGCCGTTTGGAGTCGGCATAAAAAACGTAGGTCCAGTTCTCGGTCAATTGTGTGCAAACATTTAATAACACACACAACACAATTGATCATAAGAAGCTCGGTCAAAGTCCTTTCAAAGGCTGAAATGGCCAATTTGATTTTTATACACCCACGCGTACTGCGTAAGGGGTATATTAATTTTGTCACGACGTGTGTAACACCCAAAAGGAGGCGTGGTAGGTATGGAAAAGTATATATATTCTTGCTCAGCATCACCACCTGAGTTGATTTAGCCATGTCCGTCTGTCTGTCCGTCTGTCCGTCTGTCTGTGGACACGATTACAGCCGTAATTTTGAAGCTATCGTAATGAAATTCGATGTTTAAGCTTTTTTTCACAAAACTAAGGTCAAGTTCGAGAATGGGCTAAATCGGATGAAAACCACGCCTACCTCCCATACAACCCCAAAATTGAAAACTCTACAAAGGAGCTAATATTAAAGCTACAAAACTGAAATTTGGTATATGTGTATTTTATGTCAAAACTGAGATGTGTTAGAAAAATGGGCGACATCCACCCACTAACACGCCCACCTCCCATACAACCCCAAAATTGAAAAATCTATAAAGAGGCTAATATTAAAGTTACAAGATGGAAACTCGGTATTTGAGTATTTAATGTCAAAACTGAGGTGTGTTATAAAATTGGGCGTCACCCACCCATTAACACGCCCACCTCCCATACAACCCCAAAATTGAAAAATCTATAAAGAGGCTAATATTAAAGTTACAAGATGGAAACTCGGTATTTGTGTATTCTATGTTGAAACTGAGGTATGTTAGAAAAATGGGCGTCATACACAATCTAACACGCCCACCTCCCATACAACCACAAAATTTAAAACTTTATAAAAAGGCTTATATTTAAGCTGCAAGAAAACAATTTGATATGTATGTATTTTAGACACATAAAAATAATAAAATCTTTCAAAATCTCTTACAAAAAGCTCTCCAATTTAAGATTCTTCTACCTATAAGAATCGGCCGTGGGGGTATTTTAACTTCGGGCAAGTCGAAGATATACCTTACTAGTTTTTTTTTGTTATATGAAAGAGCATTAAATTTATTAATAATTGCAATAGGTATGTTCAGTGATAAAAAAGTTATGCATTTTTTTAATCTTTCGAATTCTATATACAATTAACTGCTACCCGAAAAGCCGGGAAAAAATGTAATTTCTGCTTTAATAATGCTGCTTTGATACTAATAATAATAATAATAATAACCAGTAAAGAAAGTCTTAAATTGGTCTAACCTAGAAATGGGCGCTTGCAACATTTTTGAGGCACGGGCATGTACGAGCAAGACTATCGTTTGCGCGCACGAACACGAACACGAAATGGATTTTTCGTACTTGCACGAAAACGCACGAAAAAGCACGATTTAGAACTTTGCAAAGTAGGCATGGAAATGATACATATATTTTTGATCGTTGTTATATTTTTTATAAATGATACAAACAGTGCTGCCAAATGTACGTTGTAAGGATATGACTACACTGGAGTGGTAAAATTTAAAATAGTTGCTTAATTGAAAGTAGTAAAATTTTAGTTCACGAACATGGCAAAGCAAACACGAATTTGCTTATCTTACTTTTTCCGCCGTGTCACGGAAAAAGCACGGCACGTGCCCATCTCTAGTTAGCTCGACTATTAAATACCCTAAACCTACTTTTTCAAAATATAATAATAGCATTGAAAATGGGCGTGTCTGTGCGCTGATGAAGCCCATATTTTAAATGCATTTCCATATTGATGAAAAATATACACATACTAAATTTCAATTCTGTAACTCACATGTTAATGCCATTTCGCTATTGTGGGTGGTATGGGAGGTGGGCGTGTTCGTGGATGGATAACGCCCAATTTTTGAACACATCTTAGTTTTGGTATAAAAAAGATACATACCAAATTTTATCTCTGTAGATTAAACATAAGTTTGTTTATAGAGTTTTCAATTTTTTGGGTTATAACGGAGGTAGGCTTGGATGACGCCCATTTTAAAAAACTTTTTACTTTGTTATAAAAAAAAAAACATACGTACCAAATTTTATCGCTGTAAGACAAACATATGCTTATTTATGCAATTTTAAATGTTTTGCTTGTGTGGGAGGTAGGCGTGTCCGTTCGTTTATGACGTTCATATTTCAAAAATGTCTTTGGTTTTCTGTAAAATATATACGTACCAAGTTGTATCTCTTTACGTTAAACATAAGCCTATTTATTGAGTTTTTAATTTTTGGGTTGTATGGGAGGTGGGCCTGTTAGTGAGCGGAAGACACCCATTATTCGAAGACATATTTGTTATAATATAAAATACAAACGTATCAAATATTATTAATGTAGTTGATTTATGAACTTACTTATGCAGTTTTCAATTTTTGAATTGTATGGGAGGTAGGCGTGTTCGTGAGCGGATTCCAAAAATATTCAATAGTGCAGATTGTTGGGTTCATGTGACGGTGTGTACCGACTATCATCTAATTATCTCAACTCCTTCCTCTTATCCTGTGTTTACGGACAACACACAGGCGGATGGACGGACGGCCATGGATAACTCGACTCATGACGTCACGCTGATCAAGACTATATATACTTTTCTTTACCGGACTAGCTTATTTCTATGCGTTACAGACGTTTGCACAAAGTTAATATACCCTGACCTTTCAGGTTTTGAGTATAATGAGGATCCAGCAATGAACCCTGAGGAACGCCACTTTTAACTAGACCAAGATTTGAAACGTTATTAAAGTTATGAATTTGGACACTAAATTTGCAATTAAAAAAAAAAAATCCGAAATAGTTTCAACAACGGTACGGGTCAGAACCGAGGTTTATGAGTTAAAAAAGAACACCGTCCAGAAAGGCTCTATCAAATGCTTTTTCTATATCTAGGGATACTGTGACTGTGCATTTTTTTTTTTTTTGACGTAATTTACGGATGATTTTATCCTGAAAGACCTACACTGCATGAACCGTTGAGTGAGTTTTTTTGAAACCAAATTGGTAAAGAGTAATATACCTATCACCTAGGTTAAGTTCCATATTTAGTTGCAGTATGTGTTCAAAGAGCTTTCCTAGATTGGATAAGTGAAATTGAGCGAAAACTATTTAAGTCAATATCATCTGGTTTCTTTTTTAATAGGAATTATGTTTGCAATTTTCTATTTATGCGGGAAGTAACCGTTATTTAAGCAGTTATTAAATATAAAAGTTATGAAATTAAGAGCTAATTTTATAATGATTAAATTTGAAATTTTATCTAGGCCGGAAGATTTTTTGTTGTTGATACTTTTTAAGATATATTCAATAGCCTCTGCTTTAATAAAATTAAATTCATCCTCATTGTCAAGAGCATTGAGATCATTGTCAAAATTATGTATTGAAGGGGGCAAGCCGGATGAGTTGGTTGAAACTAAATTTTCATATCAAGTGGATCACTTCTGTTAGAAATATTTTCTGAATAGATTCGTTTAAATTGTTGGCGAAATGCATCTAGCTTATCATCCTCATTATTAATGAAAGTTCCATTATCAGAGATTTCTGAACAAGCCAACTTTCTTTTGTTACTAACAATTTTGTAAATTAATGTAATTTTGGTTACACATATGCTGTGAGGCCAGGTTTAATAAGTTCCAATTTTGTTTTGACATCTTTAGCTTGATCTAACTGCACTTGCTCTTTAATGATAATTTTAAGAAGTTGAATTTGATTTGATAAAATCTTATATTCGTCCTTGGTTCTACTGAAATGTCTATGAAATAATTTTTTTTATCTTTTTACCAATAATGTTTAATTTTGAAAAGTGTTAGAATATTTTCAGAAATGAAAAATTTATTTCTTTTGTATTCAATTCTTTCAGAGTGCAGGACACAGCAGAATTGACAATTGAAGAAAGAGTCAGAGTTTTGGAGGTTTCTGTTGATTGGAGGAAAATTTTCAGCTAGAGAAACTTCTAAATCTCGACTAAAATTATACCAAATTGTTTTATAAAAAAGGTTAAAAAATTAGGGTTTTTGATAAAGAACTCGGCATCATTGGAATTGATTTTTAACCGTATTGGAAAGTGTTTAGAAAAGGTTGCGAGGCTTGTGATAGAGAAGTTTTGGTTAATTAAGTCAATAAGATTGGCGCTTATTAGAAAGTGGTCACGAAGGAAAAGAAGATCTTCTGTCAGAGATTCGGGTAAAGTCCAAAGCGTGAGCTTGCAAACAGTTAAGAAATACTTATTTAACCATTACTATTTTCAAAATTATCGCCCCAAATATGGTTTCTAGAGTTGAAGACGCCACCTAAAATTGTGCCTTCAAAATTTTTTGAGAATTTAAGAATTTCACATAAACCTCAATAAAAGTGTGTAGACGAAAAATTACAAGGAATATATATGGAACCTAGTAAGATGAATTTATGAGAATCGGTCCCAGATAAATTTAATTCAATAAAGCAGTGTGGAAAATGCATTCCTTGAATTAAATCTCGAGAATAAGTGAAGCTTTTTTTCAGAGCAATAGCTATACTTAAAGGAGAATTGTCGTTTACAAAATCAAATCTTTCTAAGAACACAAAAAAAAAATCAAATTGGCCATTTCAGCCCTTGAAAGGACTTTGACCGACCTTCTAATGATCAATTGTGTTGTGTGTGTTATTAAAATGTTTGCACACAATTGACTGAGAACTGGACCTTCGTGTTTTATGCCGACTCCGTATGACTTAAGTTCATGTTCTTAAGAAGCTTTACATGGCATTATTTACGTTCTGAGGTTTTCCATTGTCTGCAGAGAGGTGGTGACCGATCAGAAAATTTTTTTATTGAAAAAACTTTTCGCCGCGACCGGAAATCGAACTCGGGCTCCGAGCATGCTAAGCCACACACTTAACCTGCATGCCACGGTCAGCACTACTTACCAGCTATAACTCGGCTTAAAAACAACTGCAGCTGCAGGAGCTAATGGTTTACCGGCTGAGCTGTTTTATATCGGAGGCGAAGCTCTGTTTAAATGCATTCACAGGCTTCTATATAGAATACGGTTGGATGAATAAATTCCAGATAATTGGAACCTTAGTGTGCTCTGCACAATCCAAATATTTGCGAGTAAGCAAGTGAGTTGTTCCATATTTGAATCAACATTAACTTAGAAACTTTATTGCTTAATTTATCTCTCTTGAAGCAAAATTTGCAATATATATATTTAACTGTTCTGACGTATGCTACGAAAAAAAATTTTGCATATGTACAGATTTTGCATATTCGATGTCAAAATTCATATATTTCGTTGAATATTCAGTAAAACTTTTATCAATAAAAAGTTAAACCCATATTTTGTCAATATCTGCAATATTTTGGCAAACAAGCAAATAAAAGCTTGCTGTAGAGTAAAATGCAATAAAATATTAAACAAATCCTTAGAAAAGCCAAATCATGTTAAAATGTTGCTACTGAGCCACAACGCTCAGCGATATCTGTTGTTGTTGGCAATAGCAACAACTACCGTCAACTTTTTTATCGAAAGTGTAATAGAAGAGTCAGGACGAAAGGACGAGGAATGCTGGGCAATAAGCGAAAATGTTAAAATAAAAAATCAAATCAGTTTATTTGGTATTGAAATGCAGTTTTACAAAAAAAAATTTACTGTTTCTACTGCTGCTATTTACTGGGATTTCAATGTATTTGTTAGAGTGTCTATGTGTGTGTGTGTCTGTGCAGAACCGCACGAACACATGTAAGGTTGCATGCATTTATGTCTGACATCAATGCGCGGCTGTTCAGGTTAGCAGCGATGCCAAAACAAAACGTGCAGAAAAATCAATGAAATCAATGAATGGCAAAAAAAAGTGGGTAAAAAAAAACATAGAAAAACATAGCAAAACAGTAACCAAATCGCAGCAAAATAGTAGAAGAATAAAAGTAGTGAAATCGAAAATTTGTTTTCCACAACGTTTTCCTCTTGATTTGTAGCAACTCGATTTTTATGTTTGTAGTTGTTGAATTTTGGTAATTTTTTTTTTAATATTTGTTTTTTTTTATGCTTTTGTGCTTATTGTGATATTCAACTGTGACGGCAGCGCAATGTTACCGCCTTTTTTCTTTTTTTGTTACTTTTTGTCGATGTTGCTACCAGAGTTGCAAGCAAAGTTGTTCACATGAAAATGAAATGAACACAAAATTTTTCTGCAACTGTCACTATAGCACCGTCAGCCGCTGGTTTTAAATGTCAGCAGCAACAGCTACAGGGCTGCCAGTCATTCGCATTGTGTCAGGGCAGTAGATATCGATTGAAAGGCTATATATTTTGTTTAAATAAGATTTCTTGAAATTGCAAAATTTTGCTACACTTACTTAAAATTCCGTTAACATAAATATAAGAAATACTAATAAGGAAAATAATGAAAAAGAAGTTACAAATTTTAAAAATATGATACACTTAGAATGACATTTTTAAAACACATTTCTTAAAAATACTGAAAGTTTTCAGAAATTTAAACATACAATCGACGAAACTATTTCATTAGTAGCGTTAATTGAGTATTTATATTTTTAATATTTTTTTTAAAAAGGTAACAAGATTCCATTATTGTCCTTGTTTTTTCTCTAAACACCTTACATTAAGTCCAATTTTAATAAAACCCTCTTCTTTAGTCGATTTTTTTTATGTTATCACTCTACTATGGCATTGGACAAGTTTGCCTACCCATCTAGGCAAAATTAAAATATTCAATGGAATTTAGCACGATCTGCAGTTTGGAAAGTTTCAAAAATATATAACATAACTACATGACTACATCTTATTTATTTTTGAAAACTTTCAAAACTGCATAGTTTTGCTTTCATGGGGAGGCGGACTTGTCCAATGCCCTTGTCAATTTTCTGGTAGAAAGACGTGGCCAATAAGTATTGTTTTACTAAGTTTCAATATAATACGACGTTTAGTACTAAGGCTATTCGATATTAAACATTTTAATTGTATACCTATACACGCCCTTGTAAAACGAAGTATCTTGTGTCAACAAACAAACAGTCCCAGCGTCTTGGAAACCACGTCACTGTTGACAACACCTCCTTTGAGGTAGTGAGGGACTTTGTTTACCTGGGATCCAGCATTAACTCCTCCAACGATATCAGTATTAAGATTAAACGAAGGATAACTCTTGCCAACAGGTGTTACTTTGGGCTCATTAGGCAATTGAGAAGCAGAGCTCTATCTCGACGAACAAAACTGACGCTCTATAAGTCAATAATGCCCGTCCTACTATACGCATCACAAACCTGGACGATAGGTCATGGTCATGTCGAGAGAATGAACGACGAAGCTCCAGCGAAAAAAATATTGGATTCGGTACCCAGCGGTGGCCAACGCAGACGAGGAAGACCGCATCTCCGTTGGAAAGACCAGGCATTGGATAACCTGACAACGCTTGGAATTTCCAACTGGCGCCAGCAAGCACACGACAAAAGAGGCTGGCGAAAATTCTTAGACGAGGCCAAAACCGACCAACGGTTGTAAGAGCCATCTAAGTAAGTAAGTAAGTGCCACGCCCTCCTCTCCAATGCTCACTCAAATTTTCCAGTCGAATTACACGACAAAGTTTTATATTCGTTCAGAGTTTCATAAATGTGTGACTTATATTTCGAAAGTTATGCCGAAAAGTTTGAATGCCTAGAAAGTGCGACGCCCCTTGTATAACGAATATAACGTAGCTCGTGTTAATTATGCTCGAATACTTGATTTCTATTCGATAAAGCTTCTAAAGCTATTCGATATCAAAAACTAGGGTTGTATGGGAGGTGCCACGGCCCCATATCTCATAGCACCTCCAAGACTGTACTAAAGTGTCCCTTTAAATTTCATAACAATTACTTTGGTGGTTTCGGAGTCTACGATGGCCGTTTGATAATTTCGTGAAAAATGAAACAAGGAATGATTTTTTACGGCAAAAAATGGCAATTTCTCCCCTTAATTTTTTTTCCTTTCAGCTCGATATACTTCGTCAAACGTCCTTTCAATTTTTTGATTCCATTCGAAAAATACGTGTTCAGAAGGTCCTCAAAAAAGCACTCTGTTTCGGTAATGAGCTCCTCTCTGGTGGTAAATCTCTATCCGCCGAGCCATTTGTTCAGGTTTGGAAACAGATTTTAGTCGCTTGGTGTCAATTCTGGGAAAAAATGCTGGATGAGAAAGCAATTCTAACTTCAATTCATGGAATTTTGTCATGGCAACTGGGCATGTGTGAACGCGCGCAAAGTGGGGACGTTTCTATTTCAAAGCGTCTTTGAAAGGTTCATTTCGGCTGCATAGTATGCGCCATTGATCGTTCTTTTCGGTGGCAGGTAATCGGTATAGATTAAACCACGTTAATACCAAAATACTATACCCATAACCTTTCCGGCCGATAGCACCGTCTTCGCCTTCTTTGGAGCACATTCGGTCGGTGAAGTCCACTGTTTCAACTGTTCCTTTCTTTCTGGTGTCTAGGAATGGATCCATGTTTCGATCAGGGTTACTAATCAACAGAAAAAAAATACTTCTTATCTTTGTTCAAGAACGCATTGTTTCAGTCAGACAATCGAATTTATGGTCGTGAGTGAGCAAACGCGGTATCCGTCTTGGGGATAATTTTTTCATATCTAAATAATTTTGCAAAATGTTCCGCACCCTTTCTTCTGAAATGCCTTTGGCCAACATCGACCACACGATAGGCCAACATCGACCAACACGATAGCATGAATTAAAGTGACCATTTCTGGTGTGGTGATCCATTTGGGTGCATTTGAATGCGGATCCAGACGTTCGGCGTCACGTGTGAATCATTCCAATCGATAATGCAGAGTCCCCATTGAACTTATCATGGGAAATCTGCGGGGGCTGAGCTACAAGCTGCCGGACGGGTTGCGAATGGTGGTTGGTGGAAAAGTAGTGGGTGGGCAGCTAGTGTTTGGAAGGTCCTAGTGTTGGACAGGCACTGCGTCCTGATCGAAAAACCGGATCGGATGCGTCTCAAAGGCTTCATGTCTAAAACTTCCTGTCTCCTCTAGACTATAAACTTGCGGGGTCTCTACAAGAGCTTAAAAATGGAATATGCGTAGGGTGTAGGTCCCCTTTACTTTATAATGTCCCAATGAAAACTGAACCAGCCTCGGATATGAACCTCTACTATGTATATTGATATATACCTAAAATGTCCGAACCCTTTATAGGGAATTTCTATTGGCTTCTGTCCAATTGACGGAAGCTCTCATAATAATAAAGGCTGACATCACCGCCATCCAGAAGATGCGATGGAAGGGACAAGGCTGCTCTAAGAGAGCAGACTGAGATATCTACTATAGCTGCCATACGGAGAAATACGAATTTGAATTATTTGTAAGCCGGAAACTACACCACCTTGTTTCTCGGCCCACATCTGTGCACGAAAGGCTGGCAACAATCTACATCAAGGCAAAATTCTTCAACATAAGGCTAATTTGCGCGCACGCCCCGACGGAAGAAAAGGACGTTGCGGTCAAAGACGCCTTCTACGTGAGCCTAGAGGACGTGTATGAATACTGCCCGGCTCACGACATGAAAATAGTCGTCGACAAGAAGGTCGCAAAAGAAGGCATCTTTGGCTCGACTGTTCAGTCTTAGTTCAGTCTCCACGAGATCACTTCGAACAACAGTCTAAGACTGATCGATTTCGCCATGGCGCGAAACATGGAAGTTGATAGCACCAGATTCCAACACCTTGATATCCAGCAGGCCACCTGGCTGTTCCCGGATCAAAAAACGCGAAACCAGATAGATCATGTTGTGATCGATGGAAGGCGCGCTTCAAGCGTACTGAATGTGCACTTTTGACTCCAACCATTATCTTGTTGCAGCGAAGATCCGCATGCGATTGTGCAATGCGAAGAATATACGCACAGGTCTAAAACGAAAGTTAAATACCGATAACCTGCATTCACAACGGACTGCCAATATCTACTCCGCACAACTCTCGGTTAAGCTTAATCAGACTCAATGACGCGGGCGGACTTTGGGCGCATACATCTCACTCCATGTGCACTGTTGCTGAAGAAGTAATTGGTTTTCGGCGAACATGACCTCGTAATCAATGGTGTGACAAAAATAAAGCGACGCGACAGCAACAAAATATGCCGCATATAAAAAGACGCTGCAGTCAGCTTCAAGGCGAGCCTTGCGTGAAACTATCGCGAAGAGAAGAAAGAAGAGAGATGCCTATTCAGACGTAAAAAAAGGGAGCAGGAGAAGCGTAAGCGTGAAAAAATTGAGGTGTACGGGGTAAGAAGGAAGCTCGAAAATTCTACCAGCAAGTTAAGCGTCTAACCCTAGATGTCAAACCCGGAGCACCCACTAGAGATAAAAATTTCGATCTGATTACAGATGCGCAGTGCACATTGGGATGATAGAGGCAGCATTTTTCTAATCTGCTTGCAGGCGACGATACCAACAATTCCGCCCTTGGAGAATGCAATCTGACACCACCAAACGACGATGATGGAGTGGAAATATCACCATCTAGCCATGACGGGGTAAAAGTTGCTATCCAGCGACACAAAAAAAACAAAGCAGCAGGAGCTGATGGCCTGGCTGCTGAATTGTTTAAAACCGGCGGCGGTGACTTGATAAAATGCATGCATCAACTCATCAGCAAAATATGTTTAGCGAAAAGCATGCCCGACGAATGGACTCAAAGTCCTATACTTAAGAAAGAAGACCCGACTATCTGCTCCAACTACCGAGGTATCAGTCTTGTTTCCATCGTATACAAGGTTCTTTCTAACGTATTGTGTGAAAGATTGAAAAACACTGATTGGACCTTATAAGTGTGGCTTTCGACCTGGCAAGTCCACCAAAGACAAGATTTTTACACTACATCAAATCCTGGAAAATACCTACGAAAATCAAATCGACACCTACCATCTCTTTGTCGATTATAAAGCTGCGTTCGATAACCCGATTCGGGGTTGCCTGTGTACAACAATGTCTGAGTTCGGTGTACTTGCAAATTTGATAAGGCTCTGCAGGATGCCGTTGACCAATACATACAGCTCCGTCAATTTAGGAAATGACCTCTCCGAAATCTTTAATACCGAACGAGGTTTCAGACAAGGCCACCCACTATCATGCGATCTCTTCAATTTCATCATGGTTTGGATCCTACAAAAGTCAGGAGTACATCGCAATAGAACCATATTCTACAAACGTGTCCAGCTCCTTGCGTATGCTGATGGTATTCATATTATCGGCTGAACCAAGAGAGATGTAACCGCTGCTTTCGCCGCTATGGCAAGGAATCAGCCAAAGTGGGTTTGACGGTGAACGAGGTCAAAACAAAGTATATGCTGTCTGCAAATAGGGAAGCGCGGCGTCTAGGCTCCCATTTTTCAGCAGGCAAATATAAATTTGTAGTTGTCAAGGAGTTTAGATACCTTGGCACCGCCGTAAACAGCAACAACAATGTCAGCCTGGAGATTAAGCGTAGAATAACAATTGCTAATAGGTGCTACTACGGGCTAAGTAAGCAATTAGGTTCTAGAGCCCTCTCTCGATCGATAAAACTAACACTCTACAAGACGCACATCATACCTGTGCTTCTCTCGGGCGCTGAGGCATGGTTGGTATCGCAAACATATACAGTCGCTCTTACCGTGTTCGAGAGGAAACTTCTTTGCATAATCTTTGGTCTTGTTTGAGTTGGCGATGACTATCGCATTTGAATGAACCACGAATTAAGAGGTGAGTTCAGAGAATTCATAAGAATTCAGAGACTACTCCGGCAGATCTTGTCTATCGTATCAATCAGGAAGCTTCAGCAAAAAAGGTGTTTGATTCAAGTCGAGGGGTATCGACGAAGAATAGGACCTTAACTACGATTGATTTACCAGGCCGAGGAAGCCCTAACGCACTTGGAAGTAGAAATTAGAGAAGGCGTGTACGAAGCAGAGGTGCCTTGATGAAGTCGGCCATAACCCGACCACGGGCTTAAGTGGCTACCAAAGTATGTAAATAAAGTTTTACGTCGCCTTTAACGTACAAGGCGGCAACACACACTTATAGCAGACAAAATTCTACCGAGTCAAATATCAGGTAAGAGATTATTTTTTATTCTTTTGATATAAAGAAAATCAATTCGGATGTTCGGATTTTTTTTATTTAAAGGGTCAGTTTTTGGCGTAAGTATTACCGACAACACAGGCATATTACCTGACAAAATCCATACAAACGTCCTGACATCATTCAGGCTGTGCTAAATTTTTTATGTTGGAAATTTCAAGCATGTCAAATACAACAGCCACTACCATCCCCCGCAATCCAAGGCTAATATAAATTAACTGCCCACTCCAACTGCACAGTTATTTTTTTCACATTGCAGCGGCTAACAACGTCCTAACAAATTTTCGATCTACTTCTAATTTCACTTAATTTCTTACCCAACTAATAGATGAAATAATTTCCAATTTAAGTTATCCCAAGATATGGTGGCAACAACATTAATGTACCAAGAAACTAGACGAGGAACATTACAAGACAACCAACCACCGACAAGTAGCCAAATAATTACTTAGTTCATTACAGCTGAGCCGGCCCCCCTTCTGTGCCCCAACTGCCCCTTGCACAACACACTACCAATAGATAACTAATGAGATCTTTGGTTTACTTGCATGTGAGCGAGCCATGCAAAAAGAGGGTGGCCGGCTACACATGACAATAAATGCCAAACAATTGAGATAAATCAGGACATCGTTAAGCAGGACACTCCTCAAGAGATTGAAGCAAGGAGCAAAGTTTGGCAGCAAGCATAGCAGCTCAAGTTGAAAGACATGAACATGTGAGGTAATTGAAGGAATGACAACAACAACAAAAACAAAAACAACAACTACAATAGCTAGTTGCATGTTGCTGCAGTTGCCTCAGAGATGCTCTTAAAAATAAGCTTAAATAATGAAGCAGTCGTTGTTGAAGTTGAGGCCAAAGTTATTTTATTTTGTGTGTGTGTGTTTGTTGGAGAGGGGATATGAAGAGGAAGTAGAACTGTTCAAATGCCTAAAAAATTGTTATTGCAACAATTTTATTGCGTTCTTCTTAGCATAGAACATTGCCAGAAGTTGTTATATTTTTATGACAATTTCATTTCCACTTTATTGCAAAAGCTGGCAATATTTCCTCTCCGCCATAACCTACTTTTTGCTCAATACTTCGTCTACTCCGCCTATTTCAGGTTAGACGAAATTAGTTCCGCCCTTCGATTTATTTTGCCATTTGCTTTAATGTCACCCTGTAAGGCCATTTGGAGTTGGGCGCAAAGATTTGATTGCCATTGTTGATGTTGTTGTTGTTGTTACTGTTGCTGTTGTTGCAGCATTCACTGTCACATGACACACAAACGTCAGAGAGTGTCGCTGGCGCGTTATTCATTCCCTGTCTAGGCTGTTTGACATATATGTGAGTGTGTGTGCCTTTGTTTCGCTAAGTGAGTTCATCTGTATATCTTTGTGAATGCGCCTGTGCTTGTATGTGTGTGCATTTCACTTCCCTGCAAACATTTTCTGAGGCTCTCCAAAAAATGACTCTAAAAAGAGTGTTTTTTATGCATGTTTTATGATGACTCATTAAAAGGACTCATGAAAGAGTCTTTAATATGACTGTTAAATGATTGTTCAAAAATAAGACTCATAAAAGAGTCATTATTGTATCTGATTTATGAGTACTTATAAAAGAGACTCATTAAAGAGTTCTAAATATGACGGTAAAATGATTGTTCATAAAAAAGACTCATAAAAGAATCATATTTTGATTGATATATGCGCAATCATAAAGAAGACTCATAAAAGAGTCTTATATATGAGTGTTTCATGGGAGAAAAGAATCATATAATTGCAAAGGCACCATGTCGAATGAATAAATAAGGACTTAATCGAATATATTTTTTAAAAATTTTATTAAACTTTGTCACTGTCTGTTATGGATATATCCTGGCTATGCTTTTCGGAGAATTGTTTGTTTGTGGCGATATACATGCATTAAAATTTAACTACAACAAATGTTGCATAAGACTTCTTATATTAGTCTTAAAAGAGTATTAAATATGAGTATTAAAAGAGTACTAAATATGAGTCTTAAAAGAGTACGCAATATGAGTCTTAAAAGAGTATCAAATATGAGTCTTAAAACCGTCATTATTATGAGTCCAAAAAGACTCATAAAACAATCATATTTATGAATCATATTTTGGGGCCCACAACATACGAAAATGTACTCATAAAAGAGTCTTTTTTGAGCGCATTATGATGATAAACCCTCATTTATATGAGTCTTGAATGAGTCTTTTAAGAGTCATAATGTTTGCTGGGTTGTCACCGACTGACAAGCAGCCTATGCAAGTAGTTGATTGCTTTCGTATGCGTATGTTT
Organism: Tetanocera ferruginea; assembly: GCA_958299015.1. Classification (NCBI taxonomy): domain Eukaryota; kingdom Metazoa; phylum Arthropoda; class Insecta; order Diptera; family Sciomyzidae; genus Tetanocera; species Tetanocera ferruginea. Next base: position 119,986,293 of record OY282641.1, on the reverse strand, counting down.
GTGTTCGAAAGTAAATGTTGCTGTTGCAAAGTCATCAACATCAACAACATCAACAACGGCAACAGCAGCAGCAACAGGGATAACGACAGTAGCAACAACACGATAGACAACTACTTGTATACTACGAAAAACTACAACAACAACAACAACAACAACAACATCAACAACAACAACAACAACAACAACAACAACAACAACAACAACAACAACTACAACTACAACTACAACTAAGCAACTCAAAATTTCATTCATTGAGTTGCTAGCGAACTTTATCTACAACTTGAGCTGTGCATCGCTTGGATGCGATTTAGGCAAAGCTGGCTGACAGTTATGGTGAAAACTTCAGAGATTTTAATGGAATTAAGAGATTTTATTGGAATCACAAAAAAAATCTTTTTAAATCGAATAGATATTTTAGCCAAATGAAATTGGTTGAACTAGATATTTTTTTTTCTAATCGATGAATTGAAGTACATACTTAGGAGTTGGTACAGGAGAACCCTCAATCAACTGCTCCATGTTTGTTTTCGTTAGCTATCTAAACATTAAGAAATAATTTGAATAAGCTCGCAGGCAAGGGAACTTTAATGACTTCAAACTCCTCCTTACCAACCTAACAATTGAACTTCCAACAAGTTATTTAGAGGAACATTTTCTCTGCCTCTTAAGTACTGGTACGAATCCTCTTTAAAGCTCATTTGCAGCACTTTGGAAGTTTGTTATCGATTAAAAAGCCTCAATATTTTTTCTCTTACAAGTTGCAGATAAGACTTGTAGGTAAAAAAAAGAAAATTTATGGAAATTTTGAATATTTCTAAAATTCAATTAATCATACTCTGCAAACATTTTATGAGACTCTCCAAAAATGACTCTAAAAAGAATTTTTTTTTATGATGACTCTTTAAAAGGATTGATGAAAGAGACTTTAATATGACTGTTAAATGATTGTTCAGAAATAAGACTCATAAAAGAGTCATTTTTGTATCTGTTATATGAGTACTATAAAAGATACTCATTCAAAAGTTCCAAATATGACGGTAGTAGTATTGTTCATAAAAAAACTCATAAAAGAATCTTACATATGAGTGTTTCATGAGAGAATAGAATCGAATTATTGCAAAAGTATAATTTCTAATAAATAAATAAGAATTTAATCGAGCATAGTTTTTATTAATTGTATAAAAATTTCTAACAGTCCGTTATGATCGATCGCTATCCTGCTATTCTTGTCTCAGCTGTGCTCCTCAGTTATTTAAGAAGTGAAAACGAAGTTATACTCTGAAGATCTGAAAAAATTATTTTGCAAGAGCCGAGACCGAATCGCGTCGAACAACCTAAAAAAAAAAAAAAACAAAAATAAACAAATTGGCCATTTCAGCTCTTGAAAGGACTTTGACCGAGCTTCTTATGATCAATTGTGTTGTGTGTGTTATTCAATGTTTTCACACAATTGACCGAGAACTGGACCTACATGTTTTATGCCGACTCCGAACGGCTAAAGCTCATGTTCTCAAGAAGCTTTACATGGCATTATTTACTCTCTGAGGTTTGCCATTGTCTGCAGAGAAGTGGTGACCGATCAGAAAAATTTTTTATTGAAAAAAATTTTTCGCCGCGGCTGGGGATCGAACCCGAGCTCCGAGCATGCTAAGCCACACACTTAACCTGCATGCCACGGTCACCACAAACCTAGGTCGAACAACCTAGCACAAAAAAATTTTACTTGAGGGAGGAAATCTCGAACCCGTATTCACGAGTGTCTTAGAAGTGATATTGAGGTGAAAACCTCCACGAATCTCGAAAATGAAACCTCTTGAAAGTAAAATTTTTTGTTGAGTAAAAACCAAAAACTAGACAAAAAAACCAAGTCAATAACTTACACATATTTTACACTTACTTACTAAGGTGGCCATGACAACCCATGGTGGGGTCACGGCCGACTTCATCAGCTCTCACCAGTCAATTCTGTTTCGTGCGCCGCCTTCTCTAGTTTGTTTCACCAAGCCCGGTTAGGACTTCCTCGGCCTGGTCAATCCATAGAAGGCATGATCGCTTTGGTCTTCGTCTTCGTTGTCAACCCTCGGCTTTCGCCGCAAAAATCTTTTTCGCTGGAGCTTCTTTATCCGTACGACAGACATGACGTAAGATGTCTTGCAAAGAACTTTCCTTCCAAACAAACCAAGAGCGACTGCATCTGTTTGTAATAACACCCATTCCTCAGCGCTATAAAGAAGCACAGGTATTCTCAGCGAATTCTAGAATGTTAGTTTTTTCGAGCGAGAAGACTCTGCAACTTAATTACTTATTAAGCCCATAATAGTACCTATTCACATGTTACTCTTAGCTTACGGCGAAGCCAAGGTATGTAAGCTCCTTGACTACATCAATGTTTAATGTCTGCTATAACATGTGAGCCTGGACGCCACGATTTCCTATTTGCAGACAGCATATACTTTATTTTGCCTTCGTTCGCCGTCAAACCCACTTCAACTGATTCCTATTCGATAGCGGTGAAAACGGCAGATGCATCTATCTTGGTTCGGCCGATAATATAGATATCATCAGCGTACGCAAAGAGCTGAGTCCATTTATAGAATATTGTGTCATTGCTATTCACACCTGCCTTTCGTAGAAGTCCCTCCATGATAAAATGAAAAGATCAAATGATAACGGATCGCCTTGTCTGAAATCTCCTTCAGTTTTTTAGGTTTCGGAGAGTTGATTTCCTACCTTGACGGAGCTGTATGTATTGGTCAACGTCATCCTGCAGAGTCTTATCAACTTTGCAGGTATACCGAACTGAGACATTGTTTCCTACAGACACTCCCCAATCGGGCTATCGAACGCAGCTTTGTAATCAACAAAGAGATGGTGGGTGTCGATTTGATTTTCGTGGGCTTCTCCAGAATTTGGCGGAGAATAAAAATCCAGTCTATGTTGAACTTGCCATGATGAAAGTCAAACTGATAAGGTCTTATCAATATGTTTGAAAGCACCTTGTATGCGAGCGGGTTTTCTTTGTTTAGTTTAGGACAAAGACACTGGATGCCAATCGTCGAGCATGCTTTCCAATAGCTTTGTTTTGCTGATGAGTTGTTGTACGCACCTTATCAATCCACCTTCTCCAGTTTTAAACAATTCAGCAGCCATGCCGTCAGCACCTGCTGCTTTGTTGTTTTTGAATCACTGGAAAACAACTTTAACGTCGTCTTGGCTAAGTGGTAGAATTTCCACTCCATCATCGTCGATTGGTGGTGACGGACTGCATTCTCCAACGGCGGAATTGGTAGGATCTACGTCTCTGTAACCAGATCACCATTCTCCTCTCTACAAGTGGAAGCTCTCCTCTCTACAAGTCGATACTGTGTACTTGCAACCAGATCAGCATTCTCATCTCTGCATGTGGATTTTCCCAGCTTGAAACCTTGGGTGAGACGCTTAACTTGTTGGTAGAATTTTCGAGCATACTTCTTAATCTGGTAGACCTCAATTTTTTTCACGCTCACGCTTTTCCTGCTCCTTTTTTGTACTTCTGAAAAGGCGTCTCTCTTTCTTCCACACTGTAGCGTTTCATATGTGACGTGTTTAGCTGCTGTCGCAGCCGCCAGTGTCATCGAGGCAAGAGTAAGATTGCTTAAGCTTAACCGAGAGTTGAGAGGAGCAGGATTCGAAGGTCCGTTGTCCATAGCAGCTTATCGACATCTAGCTTTGGTTGCATGCCTGTGCGTATTTTCTTCGTATTGCACAATCGCATGCGGATCTTGACTGCAACAAGACAATGGTCAGAGTCAATATTGATCCCCCGAAATGTGCGCACATCCAGTTCACTTGAGCGTACCTTCCATCTATCCCAACATGATCAATCAGGTTAAGCGTTTTTTGATCCGAGGACAGCCAGGTACCTTGTGGATATCCAGGTGTTGGAATCTTGTGCTACTAGAAACCCATATTTCGCACATCGGCAAAGTCGATCAGTCTTAGATCGGTGTTCGAATTCTTCTCGTGCACACTAAACTGACCGACAGATTAGCCAAATATACCTTCTTTCTGACCTTCGCGTTGAAATTGCCGAGAACTATTTTCAAGTCCTGGGCCGGCCAGTAATAATACAGTCCTTTAGACTCGCATAGAAGGCGTCCTTGACAGCATAGTCCTCTTCCTCCATTGTGGCGTGCGTGCAAATAAGTCTTATATAGAAGAATTTCTAGTTGATATGGATTATGGTCAGACTTCCGTTCAGAGGTGTTAACTTGGAAACAAGGTGGCGAAGTGTCCGGCTTACATATTTCGAATTTACATCTAAATTCGCAATTCTCCGCATGCCATCTGTATTAGATACTTTCTTAGACTTGGTCTTTCCACCGTATATCCTTAATGACAGAGATGTCAGTATTTATTCTCAAGATGTATTCCCTCAATTGAATTGAGAAACTTTCCCTAAAAAGGAGCCGGGCATTCCAGGTGCATATTCGTCAATCGTTGCCCGTTTTTGTTTGCAGTGGTCGTCAACGCAGTAAGGACAATTTTCGAGGTTGGCTTAGTTTTCATTGGACGGTTTCATGCTTCATGTTTTATGTCTAAAGGAGACAGGGTTTTCAGAACGGCTGTTTTTAAGGCATTTCCTTCTCGCCTTGACAGTGCCAATTGCGAGAAATTGCAAGTCATTTGCTGCTTGTCCTGAACCACTTGATCGCAGCGAACCTTTATATCTACGGGCCGCTAACGATCCGCAACCTGTGACCCGTTCTGTGACTTGTAACTGAGCCCTTGCAGATTTTTCTGAAAATCAAAGGAAAATTAAAACCTTTTAGAAGTTATTCTATTTAATTGAGACTTTGTTTGATTGAAACTCTTCATTTTAATCCTACTAAAGACTTATCTTAATTTTAAAATATAATAATATATTTACTTTTGAATCAGTGTACAACTCGAAATAAACTTCCATTTTCCATTTTATCCAGTCTGACATTTTGAAAAGATAACATATTTACTGAGTATGCAGTTATATACGAGTATTTATGTAAATCGATGTAAAGACTGTAACCCACATCGTTCAGACAATCCGGCAATCAGACAATCGCAATGACATTCCATAAATTTCACAGTCAAATCAACGTTTTTTACTACTAAATCGCTTTCATAATCATTTGTTATTCCGAACGAGCACCAAAATCTGCAAAAAAATATATAAATGATATAACATGCTGAAAGTTATCAATGCAACAACAAGAACAACAAATCCAGCAACATATTCGTACCCCAAATAAAATGCAATCGTCATGCTTGAATGTGTCAGAACTAAATGCTTCAGTGGTAGTTTATGGTATGTTTGTAGGTATGTGTTTGTTTGAATTCGGTTTATGTTTGGTATTGATTTTGCAAAGTCATCTTATGCATAAATATTGCAATCATCATCATCAACATGAGCATCATCGGCAACAACTCCATCATCATCGTCGTCAGTCAAATGTCAACAATTTAACTTGTCAAATTGTTGTAAGCTTGAAACTGATGTCTGAAAGTCAGACAGACCATGTCTGAGATAAACGTTAAACCAAGAGATAGAAATCTAGAAGTTGAATAAATAAAATTTGAGATGAGTTGGCAAATGTCATAAACAAACAAACAAATATGGAGCATATTTAGCAAACGTCATCAAATGATATTTTATATACCGCTTACAACAATTACACAGCACATCACATTCATATTTTAAACATTCGTTTCATTTAGCAGAAAATAATGTTTTATTAAAGTTTCTACATTTCAGTCAACTTCATAAACTTCAATTTATGTGAAACACTTTTGTAGCGCCCGGAAATATGCCACATTTTTACATAATCGTTAATCATTTGTCGATTATTAATGTTTGGTCGACTAGCTTGAAAATTCATTTTAATATCATTAATATTACCAGATGGTGCACTGATTAACATCATTAGCTGCAGCTGGAAGTTGAAGGTAGCTACATAGCTCCCAAGATGTGGCAAGCAAGCAGAAAAGATGCTGGAAGACATGTTTGCAAAATGGCGAAATGAGTGCGAAACAAACTGGCAGTTAATTAAAAATTATGCAAATCCTAATGATTCATATAATTAACTATGCTGCGGACAGTAATTGTGAAAAGTTTAAATATGACGTTATTGTATAAGTTTCATGGCAGTGTCTTTATTTCAAAAATAAAATTTATTACAATAAATATCCTAGTCTCTGAGATATGCACAAAATTATGTGTTTTATAACTTTAAATATATAAATTTTTCTAATCAACCTTTTCACGTGGAATCTTGTACGGGACACGCCTACCTCCCATACAACACGAAAATTGAAAACTGCATAACTCAGCTCATAATAAGCCTACAACAATACAATTTGGTATGTATGTGTTTCATATCAACACAAAGATGTTTTTGAAAAATGGGTGTCATCCGCTCAAGGACACGCCCACCTCCCATACAACCCAAAAATTGAAAACGCAATAAATAAGCTTCTGTTTAACCTACAGACCTAAAATTTGGCACATATGTTTTTTGTAATAAAACAAAAGATGGTTTTGAAAAGTGGACATCATCCGCCCACGGACACGCCTACCTCCCATACAACGCGAAAATTGAAAACTGCATTACTCAGCTCATAATTAGCCTGCAACAATAAAATTTGATATGTATGTTTTTTATACAAACATAAAGATGTCTTCGAAAAATGGACGTCATCCGCTCACGGACACGCCCACCTCCCATACAACCAAAATATTGAAAACGCAATAAATAAGCCTCTGTTTAACCTACAGAGCTAAAATTTGGCACGTATGTTTTTTATGACAAGACAAAGATGGTTTTGAAAAATGGACGTCATCCGCCTACGGACACGCCTTTTTCCCATACAACCCAAAAAGTTTTAAACTCAATAAATAAGGTTATGTTTGTCATAGAGAAATTCAATTTGGTATGCATGTATTTTATACCAAAACTAAGGTGTGTTCAAAAATTGGAAGTAATCCGTCCATGAACACGCCCACCTTCCATAGCGAAAGCACAATAAAGGCATAAACTGTGAGCTACAGGAATAAAACTTGGTATGTGTAAATTTTTCATCAACATTTAAATGCCCATAAAATATAGGCTTCATCCGCCCTTGGAGACGTCGATTTACGCCCAAAATTTTTTGTTTTTGAAAAGTGGGTTTAGGGTATTTCATAGTCTGCCTAGACCGACTTTAGACTTTCTTTACTTGTTTCTTCTTATATTTTACTAGTTTGTGACTTCAATAAAATAGTGACAAAATTCAAAATTAAATATTTATTCAGCGCAGGATATATCTGATGTTGTAGTATATATATTATCTTTGAACGATGAGAATTAAAGGCTGTAGGTATACCCTAAAGTATTCGTCAAAAAAGTTTCATGGCCTTAAGAAAATCTGTTAAAATGACCCCTTACAACCACGCTGTAAGACGTAATTCTACTTCAAAAATTGACGCAGAAAATAGTTTGCAAAAATTAGGTATTGACCGTTTTTTTTCGATTTGGAACCATTGTGCGTCGTCTAGCTCACCATGATCATTGCCTATATTTTACCGAAGCGTCGATCATCAAATGCAACCCAAAAAAAAACTGAACCTTATCCAAACCAGTTACCGCTGCAGAAAATAAATAACGATCGTCGATCTCGTGGGTGTTCATGTTTTTATACCCTAAACTTGAAAGGTCAGAGTATACTAACTTTGTGCCAACGTTTGTAACGAGAGAACGAAGCGAGCCCGGTATAGAAAAGTATATATATTCTTGATCAGGGTCATCTTGTGAGTCAAGCTATCCAGGTTCGTTCGTCCGGTTTTAAAGCGGTTTTAAAAAAATGTCTTATGAAAAATATCATAAAATTACATTTTTGGTGGTCAATAAGAGTTATAATGAAACAAAATTTTAACAATTTTTTTATGTCAAAATGTGAGTATGAGTAAGAAGTTTAATATTTAAGAAGATGTGGGTATGCGTTCTGTGAAAAATAAAATATTACAAGCAAAAAACATGCTTTTTTTTACCAAAAAGGACCTTCAGGAGAATCAAAATTGCTTCGGTGGTTTTTCTCTGATTTAAAAAAAAAAAATATGCAGAAATCATTTTAATGAGTTCCTCTAACTTTTGAGACCCCGACCGGTTGACATTTTTTCCATTCATATAAGAATGATCCGGTCTAATGTATATATTTTTTTTAAACAAAACAAAGACTTTTTGAAAAATGGGCATCATCCGCTCACAGACACGCCTACCTCCCATACAAACAAAAACTTGAAAACTCCATAAATATGGTTATGTTTAACCGACATAGATAAAATTTAGATGTACCTATCTTTTTTATACCAAAGCTAAGATGTGTTCAAAAATTGGGCGTTATCCATCGACGAACACGCCAACCTCCCATATAACCCACAATAGCGAAAACACTATAAAGGTATTAACATGTGAGCTACAGGATTAAAAATTGGTATGTGTAAATTTCTCATCAAAATGGAAATAAAATATGGGTCTTCATCAGACCACGCACACGCCCATTTTCAATACTTTTATAATATTTTGAAAAAGTAGGTTTAGGGTATTTCATAGTCGTACTACCACCGACTTTAGACTTTCATTACTTGTTCATCTTCAAAGCTCTTCGTTAATATTAACATGATCAATGAACTGCTTTAGTCTTCGTTAAGACCACTTGTTGCTATAAATCAGTGATGGGTCAACTCTGTAATATCACATCTTAGTATACAATAATTATCAATTTTTGACATGATATGACATGAGTTAAATAACTATCCACGATATGAATATAAAAAATCCACACAAAAAAAACACAAGAACAGCAATACTTATACTGTGTGTGTTCAAAATACATGAACCAATAAAACATTTCTTGAATGCCGTAAAGCATGCTATAAAGAACCATTTATAATTTTTGTGAATAAATTTCACAAAATTCATGTAAAAATACAAGAAGAACAAGAACAGTTCATACAGAAATTGACAAAATGCATAAATCTAATGTATATATACAAGCAAAATGTGAACTACATTATAAGTTTGGTGACCGAAATTCATGAAACTCAAGTTTCAATATTTGTGAATAATTGCATAAAAATAATGTGCTCATTCATGTCCTTACGTATGAGCGGACTGAGATCATGTTTACTTACACAAAGACAGCAGTGCTTTATACACAGACTCATATATGAGTGCACTCAGCTCATGAACAGAAAAAAAATACCAGTTTTAGACACTCTTACAACAACTTCGAATTTTAATGATTGTTTTAAAAATCGTTTAGAACGCCTGTTGACCGTTATAACGGGATAATATTTCCTTTGTTTGGAACACAATTTTGCGTTGACAAAGTTCATCTTGTGTATGCTTAGGTTCTTTATGAAGAGTGCGAGATAAAGTCAAATTTTTAACAAGTGGCATTTTTGCAAATCAAATACAATTTTAACAATACAAATAATAAATAAAAAAAAAACAATAAATTAAAAACAATAGTCTATAATAGTCAAAAATGATTACATATAACAGCCAAAATTCACTAAAAAAGTGAGTGAATTATGACTGCAAAAAGCGATCATATTATGGTCAAAAATACCTACACAAATGATTAAAAAATGACTAGAAAAAGCAACGATATTATGGTCAAAAATCACCATAAAAATGAGTAAGAAATTACTATAAAATGGAATCATATTATAGTCACAATTCACTTCAAAAATGATGATGGTCATTAAAACTATTCATGAGTACTAGTCATCTCTAGTGTACCGTTTTCTCCCGACATCAGAGTCATATTTGATCTAAAAATTAGCGAAAATTTGACTATTTTTAATCATTATGCAGAGTCAAATATGACTCAATTATGATCGAAATTTTCACAAAATGCTAGCTGTTAAAGGCTATTTATATCTTTTTCGTTGACAGCCGAGCAACGATTCGATTTTATCGAATTTTTGAACATATAAGAGTCGTTTTCGACTCTCCTCCGCGATGGTGACAGTCGCGTGTGCGCTCATTTTCTGATCAAAAAAGACTGTTTGTTCGGGAGAAAATGGTACCCTACACGCAACTCTTCTTGAAGAGTTTTCTTCGAGTCTATTTTTAATCTTGAATATGATCAAAAAATGATTAAAATACGATTCATTTTCGAGTCATTTTGGAGTCATTTTTCGATCTAAAAATACCAAAATATGATTAAAATACGACTCATTTTCGAGGCGTTTTTTATCTTAAAAATATCAAAAAAAGACTAAAATACGACTCGAAAATGACTCTTCAAGAAGAGTAGCGTGTAGGGTACTAATTTCTGCCGAACAAAGTGTCTTTTTTGATCAGAAAATGATCGCACAATGGAGGAAAATCGAAAACGACTCTTATATATTCAGAAATTTCATTAAATGCTGGCTGGGACGAGTGATATGTAATCTTGTTAGATCTTGTGTGTATTTTGAAGTTTATAGAACCGAAAACTACTTAAATTTGTTAAAAACTTTCACACACAGCAAGGTTGACTTTACTCCGAGATTTCTCTGTCGAAACTGAGCGATATGGCGTGAAAAATATGATTGTTTGAATTTGTCCAATTTCCCGTTAGTTTCCACAAAAAAAATTTTTACTTTTCTATCGCCTTGCCGATCAAAATATGCTTCTGCACACGCTTTGTTCAATATCCAATAAGTTGTCTTGAAAAAATGCAGTCAGTTTTTGATCGTTGAGCGGAGTAAAATATAAATTTTATTTTTGTTGATCGTCAAGTGGACTCGAAAAAGACTCGTTTAGGCGATTGTCAGCAAATCAGTCTTCCAAATGCTAGCTGGGAACCCACAAGTAAATTTTCGAAAACAGTGTTCGCGTTCACGAATTTTGTGTACGAAGTTCACATGACAAGTGAAAGCAAAATACCTGTAGGTTTTTTTATGAACTTATTCAGAATGTTTATTTCCAGTGTATCCTCCTTCAAATCATATCTTAAACGTAGGCCTGATTCTAAACCTTATTATATTTATTTTCCTAGTCCACGTCTAAGCAATTATAAAAACTAGTATCGCCTAGGGTCGAAATTCGACCAATTTATTGATTGCCTATTTATAATTATATGCGAGATGGTTCAAATAAGTTCGAAGCTATAAATCTTTATTGATTGGAAATATAAAGCTATTTTCTTCAAAAAAATTATTTTTTTATATAATTATTTCTTTAAAAAACAGAAAGACAACATTTTAAAAAATTTTATTTTGTTAAAGAAATCACAGGGGATAGCCTTGATTTTTTGATGGCACGGACAGTTTATTAATTTAGTGTCAAGACAAAATAAATTCACCTAAAATTCGGTACAGACTTTGAAAGAAAATCAAAAATGCAATTTTTAGTTTTTGTTTTTTTACAACAAAAATCATTTTTACCCCATATTTTAAGAATAAATCAAATTTTATGGTCTTTTTTTAAATGGAATAATTTAAATATAAACAAATAAAAAACGGTATTATTTTCAAAAGTTTTTTTAAGTTAACTAATAAGACTTAAATACAAAAATAAATAAAATCTATTCACAGATGGCAGAGATATTTGCTTCAGAATTTAGAACATTCAATTTGAGACAGTTTTTTGCTCTCTCTTGGCATTTGGTTGAAACACACGCTAAATAACTAACGACAATATTAAGAAAATTCATTAAAAATATGTACTTTTGGTTAGAACTTTGCTGTAATTTTTATTACATTTGAAAGAAAATTTAACAAACTTTTAGAAAAAATTAGAAAAATTGAAAAACCGTTAAAATCCGATCAAGATATTCACATGGAAAGTCAAATTTTTGAATTCAAAACACATTTTTTTACTAATTGTACAATTGACGAATGCATAAGACTACATTTTTTTAAAAAATTGTTACTTTTAAAAAAAATTGAAATTCGACCAACTCAAAAACTCTCCCCCAACCAAATTTCATATTAATCAAATAGCGGGTTTTTTCTAAAAAATTTAATTTTTCTCTTAGAAGGTTGGAAATCCCCTCTATCAGATATATCATTTATATATACATTCTGCACATCTCGGCAACATAAGCTTTCGAATGATATATGTAAGTTCCATTTATTTTTAGTTTTAATTAATACCAAAAAAGCGTACGACAAACTTTAATGTTCACGTATTAATATATAAGATCATTATTCCAATTTCGTTTTTATGTCAGCTTTTAATTTGGGTTTTTTTCCTTTTGATACCCTAAACCTGAACAGATCAGGAAGTATTAAAAACATTAAATAGCCAAATATAAGTTAAAGTCCTATGAAACTCTGTCGTTTAATTAGGTCTACTAGTCATAACTAAGTAGCTATTTCTTAATTTTTCACGTTAATAGTTAAATGACTTTATTTAAAGGCTATGAAAATATGTAAGAGAACTACACAATTTCTCCAACATATTGGAACAAAAAAAAAAACAATTTTTCCGCAAAAAGTACCTGTGAAGAAATAATAGTCCTGTTTGATTATTTTCTACCCACAACGAAAGTTTCATTCACAACTTGTATGACAGTTGTATTCAATACTCAAATCAATGTCAGCTTATAAATCAGACTAACCTCCAAGATGATTGAAACCATAATCAATACCGATTAATAAATTATACTGTGGTTGTCATAACTGTCTGCGGTCAGTAACATTTCTGCTCGAGCTATGCTCAGGTCTTGCACTCTAACTCGCCCACACTCTAACATCTCCTTTCAATCATTCTATGACGCGCCAGATGTCAATCACTTCTTGACGTTTGTTGCCTTCCTTCACTTCATTCACTTTGACGGGCTCGATAGACGAACACCTCGTAACGTTTTCAAACCAATTAAGGTTAATCAAATTTATGACTTTTAACCCAATTGGCGCCCTTAGCATAAGTAACCCATACGTAGAACCACTTTCTCCGTCTCTTGCATATTATAGCTTATTTTGCTCACACTCTCTCTCTCTCTCTCTCTTTTCCCCTCTTTTATGCTTTCCCTGTCACTCTTTCATGACTGTGGCATGACTGCCATTTATTATCTTTAGCTCGTTTGCGGTGGCAAAATATAGTTTCGCACGCATTCGGATGGAATAAATTTTCCTACATGAGGTATCAACATCCTATATTTTTTGTTGTACTCTACTCCCTATCAACCTTCTACAGCGCATTCCAATTATCTTTGTCCCAGTTTTAATGGGGACTGCATTTGTTGTGGTGGATGCTAGTGGGCGGCAGTGTTTGGTTGAAAGGAAGTCAAGTGTTTGTAGCATGTTGGCGGCGAGCGTTGAAGTCAACATACGCTGTGCTGTCGCTTGACTATGGTAATATAACCACTTTAGATCCACTGAACTATGGAATATTGAATTGATTTCAATTTAATTGGAAACCATTGAAGCTTGTGCGCGTGGCGCTCTTTCATTGAATTCGTTTCATTTCATTTCATTTCATTTGATTCCATTGCATTCCTTTGCTTTGCGCGCATCGTCCGTACAAAATTGGCTTGAACGGTACATTGAGTACGTTTTGGCTTAATGAAATCTGTGCTATGTAACTGCATGGCTTGTGGTGTTGTGCACTGACTGACTGAGTGTGGATTCGGTAGCGAGGCTTAAATGTTTGAATGCATGCAAGTGTTGAAGCGTGTGAAATTCCTTGAGCTTTTGTTAAATATGAGAGCTAACTACAAACGGATATTTAAATGAGCTTTGCAATGATAAATGATGGGTATTTGTAGTGATTTTTGCTTGCGTTAAAATTTGGGCTGTTAAATGAATAATTGTAAATGAACCAATATAATACCAAGTATATCACTTGTGGTGACCGTGGCATGCAGGTTAAGTGTGTGGCTTAGCATGCTCGGAGCCAAGGTTCGATCCCCAGCAGCGGCGAAAAGTTTTTTTCAATAAAAAATTTTTCTGATCGGTCACCACCTCTCTGCAGACAATGGCAAACCTCAGAGTGTAAATAATGCCATGTAAAGCTTCTTGAGAACATGAACTCTAGCCGTTCGGAGTCGGCATTAAACATGTAGGTCCAGTTCTCGGTCAATTGTGTGCAAACATTTAATAACACACACAACACAATTGATCATAAGAAGCTCGGTCAAAGTCCTTTCAAGGGCTGAAATGGCCAATTTGTTTTGTTTGTTTTTTTATATCACTTACTTACTTACTTAGATGGCGCTTACAACCGTTGGTCGGTTTTGGCCTGGTCTAAGAATTTTCGCCAGCCTCTTTTGTCGTGCGCTTGCTGGCGCCAGTTGGAAACTCCAAGCGTTGTCAGGTTATCCAATGCCTGGTCTTTCCAACGGAGATGCGGTCTTCCTCGTCTGCGTTGGCCACCGCTGGGTACCGAATCCAATATCTTTTTCGCTGGAGCTTCGTCGTTCATTCTCTCGACATGACCTAGCCAGCGAAGCCACTCAATTTAAATTCGCTTAACTATATCGATGTCGGCATATAGCTCATACAGCTCGTGGTTCCATCGTATTTGGTACTCGTCATTGACGCAGATTGGACCATAGATCTTGCGAAGGAGTTTTCTCTCGAACGCTCCCAAAGTCCTTTCATCAGAGCTGCTCAACGTCCAGGTTTGTGATGCGTATAGTAGGACGGGCATGGTTATTGACTTATAGAGCGTCAGTTTTGTTCGTCGAGAGAGAGCTCTGATTCTCAATTGTCTACTGAGCCCAAAGTAGCACCTGTTGGCAAGAGTTATCCTTCGTTTTATCTCAAAACTGATATCATTGGAGGAGTTAATGCTAGATCCCAGATAAACGAAGTCCTTCACAACCTCAAAGGAGGTGTTATCAACAGTGACGTTGTTTCCAAGACGTTGGGACTGCTTGTTTGTTGACACATTATAATTCGTTTTATTTTCATTCACTCCAAGACCCTTTCGACTTGACTCTTTTTCTAGCCTGGAGAATGCTGCACTGACTTCGCGCGTACTCTGGCCAATGATATAAATATCATCAGCATATGTCAGCAGCATAACAATCTTATAGAATATTATGTCACTGCGTCTCAAATCAGCAGCTCTTCTTCATTACTGAATTAAAAATTCGCACGTTAAGTATTTCTTAATCTTGTCTGAAACATTGCTTTGTAACGAAAGAAGGGAAGTGTATCGGTAACTCTTCATAAAAAAACATATAAGCTTGGCAGGAATACAAAATTCAGACATGATGTAGTATAGGTGACTCCTTATTGGACTATCGAAGGCGGTTCAGAAATCGACAAAAACATATGATGGTTGGATGATGGTGAACTTTCCAGGTCTGAAGCCACACTGATAAGTTCCAATCAGTTGGTTGACGTCGGGCTGCAGTCTTTCACACAATACGCTCGACAGAACCTAGCATGCGATATTAAGAAGGCTAATCCTACGGTAGTAGGAGCAAATGGGGGAATCGGAAGGTTTGGGTATGGAACCTTCTTGTGGATTGGGCAGAAGACACTGACATCTGAAATGCATTCTTCCGACCATATTCTTCATAGAAGCTTGTGAATACATTTAAAACAGAGTTTCGCCTCCGTTCTTAAACAGCTCAGCCGATAGGCTATTCCCTCCTGTTGCTTTTAAGCCAAGCTATAGCTGTTAAGACCTCGTTATAGTCGGGCAGATAAACTTCAACGCTGTCATCAAAAATTTGAGTTTCCGGGATATCATCTCTATTGCCGAGATTAAACTCAGCGTTACCATTTAGAAGACTGGAAAAGTGTGCCCTCCACAACATCAGTTTACTCTGGATATATGTAAATAGATTCCCATTTTTATCCTAGCAGGAAGAGGTTCCGGTCTTAAAACTATCTACCAGGCGTCTTATATTTTTGAAAAATTGTCGAGTCTCATTCCTGTCGCCATACATCTCAATTTTCTTGCACTCACGCATTTCCGCCTCTCGTTTTTTTTCGCCTGAAAATGTGTCTCTCTTTCCTCCTCTTCTCTCGGTATCGCTCTATAATGGCACGCGTTACAACCGACTGCAGTGGGCAGTGGCAACTTTGTGGGCAGCGTTTTTCTCTGCAGTGGCTATGCGACACTCCTGGTCACGCCACTGGCTTTGGCGAGAGCGGTGATAACATTCCACCTCTTCTGCAGCCATTGAGTGGGATATGTGAGTCCACTGCGCGTATGTATCGTAGATCGGAGGAGTGCTTTCTTGAAGCCGGGGTCAGAGTCGAGTAACTAAGGTTTCGACTGTCTGTTTTGACTGCAGCTTGTCGACGTCGAGCTTTCTCTGTGTAGAAGTGCGAGCATTCTAAGCTGCGCACAGAAGTGTGCAGATCTTGACTGCGACAAGATAATGATCTGAGTCTCTATTTGCACCGCGGATCATGCATACGTCTAGTACACTGGAAGAGTGCCTTTCATCAATCAAAACGTGATCAATTTGGTTGCACGTTTTTTGATCAGGGGACAGCCAGGTGGCCTTATGATTATTGAGATGCTTGAATCTAGTGCTATTAACGACCATGTTTCGTGCTGCAGCGAGGTTAATCAAACTCATTCCGTTAAGGGATGTGTTGTCGTGGAAACTGAACTTTTCAACTGTTGAACTAAATATGTTTTCCTTGTTCACCTCAGCGTTGAAGTGAACAAGCATAGTTTTAATGTCATGGTGAGGGCAGCGCTCGGATACATCTTCAAGGCGATCATAGAAACTTACTTTGGTCTTGTTATCTTTTTCTTCTGTCGGAGCGTGCGTACATATTAGGCTGATGTTAAAAAATTCACGGTAGTGAATCGCAGGACATGCTGCTCTTTTCTCTACAATAGAACTAAACAATAAATCCGCATCCAAACTCTTGCTGCTCCGTATGGTTACTGTAGTAGATACCAAAGGTTGCTTGCCGTAAGCAATCCTGTTTCTTCCATCGCATTTTTTGGATTGCAGTGATATCAGCTTTATATTTTTCCAAGATATCAACAATTTGATAGAGGCACCATTCCAATTTAAGTTTTGCACATTCCAGGTGCATATCCGGAAATCAGTTTTTCATTAGCGGTAATCGTCATTAGACTTGGGAATCATTCTGTGTTATTAATTCTTATACTTTTCATTGAAATAATTTTATTACGAGCTTCAAACCCAACAAACAACATTTGCTTGATGGCCAAAGAAAGCCCGCTCCTCAGACTATCCACCAAAGTCTATCGGGCGATAGTTTTTTGACATTTTCAGGAGACACCTTTTGGTCTATTATCCTAAGGTAAACGAATCTGTCCATGGTGCTTTCAATCCGATATATTGGACCTACCCCCTGCCAAGAGAATTATGTTGCTGTCTCCATGCTTTACTGTTTTTTTTTTGTAAATCTACAAATTTATTTTGGTTTCATCTCTTCACAGAATGTTTTGCCATTTCTTTACGCCTTCAGGACCGCTTCTGGATTTATGTGCCAAAGCAAAATTTTGCCTATTCTTTTGCCGTTCTTAGCAAAGTAACTTTTCGGGCTATTCTTCCATGTAGTTTTTCACCCACCAAACTTTGACGCACTGTTCGGGATGTGACAATAGTACCTATTTCGACTGCAATTGTCTTCGGCAATATGAAAGGATCACGTTTAGCCAAATGCGGTTACAATGCGGTTATCCTCAAGTGCAGAGGTTTTCTTCGATGCTCCATGCCTCTCTACCAGTTTTTTAGGCTTAAGAGCATTTTTCACAAAGTTTTCAGATCTTCCTAATGAAGTGGCAATAAATTTGTAAGTGTGTCCTTGTTTGCAAAACTCCTCCACAAGTCTTTTTTTCTGCACTGCAGTGATGTTCAGACGTACGTTTTATTGGCAAAAATGTTCTTATATAGTACGGAAAATCCAGAAAAAGTAAACCAAAACCTTAAAAAATAAAAATGCTTCAAGTTCAATAAAAATACATGGAACGTTAAAGATATTCTTTGTGTTTTCCTGAGGTAAAAGCATTTTGAAAAAAACATTTGCAAAAATTTTAACTGATTTTATTGAATGTATTTTTAATCTGTAGCAAGTTAAAAAATTGTAGGTTTTTTATTTTTTGTAATTTGGTATTTCGCGATTTAAATATCAAAGCAACGTTACACAATATTCACAATTGAAACATTTTATATTGAAAAGTGAGTATTAAAATTTTTAAAAAAACTTATTTTCTATCGAAAAATAAAATTTAAAAAAGTAATTCAAGAGTGAAACGTGAGTGACAATTTTTATTGCTAATTTGGATTATCTTGGAAAATAATTGACTGGCATAATTTATGTCTCGGATTTACTTTTAATATAAGATAAGTTAATTTTGCATTTTTTTTAAATCAAGCAGACGCAATTATTTTTCATTAAAAAAGCTTTTGAAGAAGTGAAACGTGAGTGACATTTAATTTTTTTTTTGTTTATTTTTATATAAGGAATGAAAGTAGATGACGAAAACATCAAGAAAAAATTAAAAAAATGTATGAAAAAAAAGATAGAGAAAAATTAGTTAAATCCGGATTCATATAAGAAACAAAATTTAGCAAAGATTAAAAAGATCTAATTAAATCATTACTTTAAGTCGTTGGCCTCGACGGAATTGCTAATAGGCCAGTCATATAGTCAAATTTGGCGCGGTTTTTGGTTTTTAATGAGCGTAAGGAGGAACAAATTAGGCGAAGTAGAATCGGAATTTTCTGAAATAGTTTTTGTGTTGTTTTTATATTATGAATTTTTTTTTATAACTATATTATGCTATACATAATTCTTTCCATACACATTTTTTTCCTTTTTTGAATAAAAATGTCATTAATATTAAGAAAAAAAATTTTTTATAAAATATGTTTAATAAAGTTCACCAGATTAACCACGATGCAAAAAAAGGACAATTAAATTTGATTTGAAACGTGAGTGACATCGACGTGAAACGTGAGTGACAAAATCAGTATATGAAAAAATCTTAAAATTCTGAGAGAAAACTAAATTTTTTCCTGCAGTTTAAATTTCTACTCAGTTTCGTTACGGAAAATTACTTTTTTCCTTATATTAACTCAAACAATTCGCAGATTTTAAGCAATTTGTTGGAAGAACTCGAAAAATTAAAATTGTGCGAAAACGTGAGTGACACACCATTTACAGAGAGTTTTTTCGAAATGTGTAAATATATATAAAACTTTTTGCATAAACTTATAAAAGTGAGACTAAGACTTATTGTACCCATATAATTTTATGTGAAAAGCTCTTTTTTTATGGAGAAAAACTTATGTTTACTCTTATGACTGAAACGTGAGTGACACTGGATTTGCCGAGTAATTTATTCATTAAATTGTCTTATTATAAACATCAAATAAGCTTAAAGTTTACTTTCTAATATTTATTTACGTTGGAAAAAGTTATTTTATAATATTTAAGGCAATGTCCCTATATTATTGTCCACACAAAATTGCTGGCTTTGCAAAAAATCCAACATAGTCTCAAATCCACATTTAAACCAACGAGAACTCCTTTTTTTGTGCATGAAAACAGTGCTGCCAGATGCAAAATTTGTAATTTTCTTGTGGGCATTGTCATATTTAAATTTTATTGTTAAATTAGGTATTTTTTCGCACCTGCTTTACTTTCCACATTTGTACATGAGATTCATGTATTTTTGTCTCTGATCTCATGTACTGTTCTTGTGTTCCTCGTATTTGTACATGAATTTTATGAAGTTTATTCACAAGAATTATGAATGATTCTTGTTCCCGTTGTTTTTTTTACATGACATTTACGAAATTTTTTTTTTGGTTTATGTATCTTGTACACATACTTTATGAAGTTTAAGCACTAGGCTCCTGAAATATTCATATTCTTGCGTTTTTTCTTCTGTTTATTTTGTACATTGAATAAATAATTCATGACTAGTTATGAATAGTTCATATGACTTGTTATTGTTATGAAGTTATTCTTGTTATTGGTAACTGCAGCAAAATTCGTGAATGCTATTCATGGAGATCATGTCAAAATTCATACATTTTGCGTATTTTTTTTTAGTTCATTGTACGGAGGAAATGCAATTATAAAAGCAAGCTTTAGCACAGGGTATCAAAACAAATACTATGGCATACTATTTCAGCATGGATAAGAACCAGAATAAGGACAAAAATAAGCACAAGGATTAGGAAAAAGATAAGGACAAAGATTTGGACAGTGATTGGAACTAGAGTTAGCAACGATTAAGTAAGAGGATGGAAAAAAAATTCGGACACGGAGTTGAACAGAGGATAAGGTATGCATTAGGATAAAGTACTAGTGTTAGAATGGAAATTAAAACAAGGTAAAGCAACAAGCAACAAGGAAATTGAAGAAAAGAGACGCTGTCACATACACTGAGAAAAAAACACATACCTTGCTCCGGTAAAAAATTTCTCTATTTTTGATAATAGCAATTTTCTTCAATTAGAATAAATTTTCACATTTTCGAAGAAATATTTCTTTACTTCTAGGAAATGGAAATGTTTCAATGTCTCTAATAATGATAAGTATTTTTCTCGCACAAAAAATTTCTCATTTATAGAGAAATTTTATCGAAAATGAAAAACTTTTCTTATATTTTGATAAAAAAGTCACTATGAAAAGTATTTTCTTCAATAAAAACAAATATTTTCTCAAAAAACAAATTATTTTTCTCTAAAAACGATATATTTTTCCATTTCATGGAACCTTTTTATCATTTTTAGAGAATTTTAAGTATCGCAATTAGAGAATAGCATTCTCTGGAGCAAAGTCTATACCATTTTTCTCTAAATATGATGCCTTTTTTATGATATTCCAAGACACTTTTTTCTGAGTGTAAAGACGTTGTCAAACCTTACGATAACTAATCCATCTTCGTAATTTAAATAAGTGAAGTTTTCATTAAATTTCAGTTTGGTGAAAAATATGTTATATCCTCTCGAATATATCTCTAAAAAAATCGAATTGATCATTTCAGCCCTTGAAAGAACTTTGATCGAGCTTGTTTTGATCAATTGAATTGTGTGTGATATCAAATATTTGTAAACAGTTGCTCAAGAATTGTAGCTAGATATTTTATGGCGACCACGAACGGCTACTGTTCATGTTCTCAAGGAGCCTTACATGGCAATTTTTACTCTCTGAGTTTTGCTAATGTCTGCAGACAGGTGACGGCTGATCATAAAAATGAATTTTCTATTGAAAAAACTTTCTGCCAGATGTGATGTCCGTCGGCTCGTACGCCACACGCTTAGCAAGCACGGTCATGACCGCCAATAATAGCTCATCATCATGGTCATTTTTTTTTTTTGTTTAGAGGTATTTATTGGAAAAATTTATAACATATTCATTGCTAAAAATAAAACGCATTTGTTGTACATCAGTCTTCGGAAAATTATATGCATTAATCCAATACAAAATTATGTTTCCTTTTTTTTCATAAATTATGCATGACATATCGTTGAAGAACTTCTAACGATATCCATTTTCGTCTCATTAAAAATTGAGTTGCCGACAACATTTCAATAGCAAAGAAGTTTTTTTCCATCATTCATATTTTAAAACTCTTGTTAGGAACTAAGCAGCAAAAAAAAAAATACTCAAAGAATGTGGCAAAATATAAAAATTAGAAGCAAAGCAAATGCGTGGCTGAAATCTGACAAGAAAATCCGCACTTTTCCGCTTACTGCATTCATTGTCCTTCATTTAAGGGCTTTTTTCCAATTCTTTTATTTTCTTGCTTGGCTTTCGTACTTAGTTTTTTTTTGTTTTTTTTTTGTTTTTTTCTTCAACGCATTTGCTTGCTTTGCCGAATATATGAATGTATTTGTTTGTCAACCGGAAGTTGACGGCTCTGGCAGCATCCTGTGCGTTCGAGTGTTGGTTGCTGCTATCAGCAAGATTCACGCCCACTCATTACAATGAGTGGCAGAGACATGCAGCAGCAGTGTCCTTAAATGACCTGCTTTGTATAGCATTAGCATCCGCCGGCAACCCGCATTTTGAGGGTTGTTGCTCTTGTGCTGCTTCACTGGTTGTGAGTTTGAAAAGTACTTAAAAATTTATTCATGCAAAAAGCTTTTATGCGTTGCGTTTGGGGATTTTTTGTACTTTCTTCCTGCCCCACCCCTAGCCATGCCATGTAACATCAATTGGGAATTCCCAATTGTTTGGTAAAGTTACTAAAGAAGTAGCGGTAGAAACAGCTGTGGAGTGGTTGGGGCGTGGTGGTGCACGGCGCTAAGCATGGAAAGGGTAAGTGGTAGAGTGGCGCAGTGGTTCTAAATGGTCCAACATGCCTGCATGCCGGTATTTATGTGCTGCTTTGAATTTATTTGGGAACTCTTATCATTAGTGGAACAGCTGCTAGCTATGTTCTTTGGAGTTGGCATGGCCATAAAATGCTTAAACAATTGAATACCATTCCAAGTTTTTGTTTTTTGTTATAAGCATGTTATATGATGGCGTGTGTCTGTTGTTGACTTGGCATCACTGTCAGTGGATTTAACTCGATGGCTTGCTCGTTATTTTGTTTATAGTGTGCCCTAATTTAAATTCAATAAACCGCTTTGAAATTTTCAAGAGCGAACAAGTTGGTACAGAGTAAACAACGACTATAAGTTGTGATGCGATAAACAGGTTATATGAATACAGTTTAGGATGTGTTGCAGTTAGGACATCGTATAATTAAGCACAAAGTCCTGTAAGACATTTTTCTACAAACTTCAACAAAATGTAAATGTAAATGTCCGTTGGTTTGAAAAATGTTGAAAACATATAAACTGATCTTCAAAAAATTATCTCTTAAGATATTGAATCTTATTAAAAAAAAATTAAATTAAGCATTGGTTAATGGTTTGACAAATTAACGCAAAATATTCCAATTAACACACACGTTCCTGTTTTACTCAAGTTTTGACGTTGCTTTAACTTACAAAACTGCTTTCAAATTTTGGCAAATAATTGACAATAGCTTAATAAATCTTGTTGTTTTACTTAACACACCCCCAACCAATCTCTACAACTACTAATCCTTGGGTTTAGTGCTCAAATTTATGCAGAACCATTATCCGCCATTGATCTCAATTAAACATTTGTCGTCTTAGTCTGTGCAAAATGCTGGCAAACTACTTAATATACCTACCCATCAAAGCCTATTTCTACTACCCAGCCCAATTGGGAAGACAACAATTAACATCATCAACAACAAATACAACAACAACAACAACAACAACAACAACAACAACAACAATAACAGTTTCAACAATATCGTTTCTGTTAAATGAACAATTAAGACTTCACAACTTAGGCAACGGGTTGCACAATTCCGCTACAACAACTGACACCCAGACAAATCCTTGCAAATTTCTCGATTAATCCGGCTAACAGCCTTTTAAACTTATTGCTAATCTATAAGCGCTCCAAAAACGCCAAGTTAAACAAAGGCTAAACAAGTAAAGCCGAAAAACTCAAACTTTGGCCGCCAAGATTGCGCTAGTGTGTTTGCGTGCGGGGTGGGTGGGGTGGTGTGGTGTGGGTGAGTGCCACGCATTTACCCTCAATTAAAGTCTTTACACCAACATAATAATCAGTTGCTGTGGCAATATGCAAACCAAAGCGTACTGGAGGTTGAGCCGTGCAGGCGGCACCCTACAACAACAACAACAACAACAAAGATTTTGAATATAAAACAACTGAAATGCGTGGCTAAGCAATTTTCATCTTAAAGTTCAAACAAAAGGCTAGACTACAGACTCCTTCCTTCCTTCCTTCCTTTCAAAAATATACCGCCGCATAGAGTAAAACTCTTGGCAAACAAGTGGGTTTCCCTGCCTGCGTTCAATACAGTTAGTTAAATAAACGAAAGCGCGCGAAGCCACTTTAAGCCCACAAAATCCATAACGCAAACACAAACGAAGAAAATAAAACCTCCTCGGGGGCTCAATCACACCAGAGCCCAGCACCAGCCCCCGTACTGGATTTCGATGTTGCGCTGCGTCAGTCAATCGTTGTTGTCTTGGCAATGAGTTTATGACAGGAAAACGTTGATGCTGCCGAAAAAAAAAATTCAAAATAATAGAAAATCGAATTCTTTTAAATATGGAGGCAGTGAAGTTGGGGGCAGCTATTATCTTTATGCCTAAATGACATTAAATTATTTTAAGTATTTGTTTTCAACATTATTTTTTTAATATTTATATATAAACTAGCTGATGTAACCCGGTGTTAATCGGGCTTGTGCCTCGAGCACAGAAAAAGGACGATTTTCAAAACTGCTCTCATTTTAACATTTTTTAAATTATCAATTAAATTTTAAAAATTTTTAAATTATAGTTTTTTGGGGTTATGCTCTCCCTCCTTCCGTCGAAAGTGTTTAGTCGAATTTCCATAAAACTGTACCTGCCAGAGATGATTACAAAAAATAATGGTCACCCAGTTTGAAAGAAGTAATTTCAAGAAAAAATGCGTTTAAAGTATTTCTTAGCATGCATTTTATATGCATATTTATCTCAAAAAAAAAAATTACAATTTTAAAAAATCTTCTTGGCATCGATTCGATTTTTCGATTGTTTTCGCGACATAACGCGACTGTTAGTTTTTAAGCAGCATGACTGCAGCAGTCGACTATCGACTACGACAGCAGCAGCTGCATATCGACTACGACAGCTCATTCATGAACTTGAGATGAGATTCCTGCAGCTTAACCTTAACAACTGCCGGGCAGCGCAAGACCTATTAGCGCAAACGGTCAGAGAACAGAGCACCGATCTTGCAATTCTAAGCGAACCGTATGCCTGCAAAAACCCAGGAGTTTGGGCCTCAGACAACACTGGCAAAGCTGCTGTATGGTCGTGCGGGAGGGACCCCCTCCGTATACACCTTCGTACACGCGCAAACGGCTTTGTTCGAGTCGAGGTAGAGGGTGTTCAGATTGTGAGCTGCTACCTTGCCCCAAGTTTGTCAGTTGAAGAGTTTGGCGAGACCATAGATGCCATAGTTGAGGACGTACAAGGGACTAAGCCAGTTCTAATAGCTGGCGACTTTAACGCTTGGGCTGTAGAATTGGGCAGTCAACGTACAAACCAAAGAGGCTTCATACTCCTCGAGGCGTTCGCATCACTTGACGTGGTGCTGCTCAATACCGGATTGCAGCACACATTCAGTAGTGCAGTAGGTAGCTCCTTTATTGATCTGACCTTCGCTAGTAGTGAGCTTGGTATTCAGACTGGGTGGATGGTGTAAGATATTTATACGCACAGTGACCACCACGCCATTACATACACGTTAAGTAGACAACATCGTAGCCGAAGGAATAGTAGTGAAAACAGATCTGCTTATAAAACAGATTCGTTAGATGAAGACATCTTCAGAGTAATGATGGCCGACTTACACCTCGCCGGCACAGCAACCGATATGGCAAGACAAACTACTGACCAAGTCAGGAGAGCTTGCGACGCTTCCATGCTCCTAAGAAGACCAAGCAAACGACAGCGCAGCCCAGTTTACTGGTGGTCCCAGGAAATCGCAGAAGCACGCAGAGAATGCATTCAAGCTAGAAGAAGATACTACCGCTCAAGAGGTACCGACAGATTCGAATTTCTTCGCGAATCCTACCGTGTATCCAAAAAATCTTTGTAAAAAGCTATTAATAGGAGCAAGCGCGAGTGCTTTCTGCAGCTATGTGATGAGGCAGAAGCTAGCCCATGGGGAACCGCCTACAAGCTTGTAACAAAAAAGCTGAAGGGGTTTAGACAGCCCACACCTGCTTGGTAACGTTTCTAAGGACTCTCTTCCCGCCACAACCAGCAATTTTGCCCCACGATGCAGATGAAGACGATCTGAATCAAATAGTAAGGATAAGCACTGACGAGGTGGTGACAATTGCCAAATCCGTGAAGAACGAAAAGGCTCCAGGGCCTGATGGTATTCCTAACTGTGCGTTAAAACTCGCCATCTTAGAGCAACCTCAGACATTTGTCGAGCTCTTCAACGCCTGTCTAAGGGAAGGCATATTTCCAGCTCAGGGGAAGGCCCAGAGACTAGTGCTCATACCAAAAGGCAGGGCCTCCACGGAAGATCCCTCAAGCTACAGACCAATTTTTCTGCTTGATACATTAGGGAAAATCTTTGAGCGACTGTTGTGCAACCGAATTGAAGACGCAATTAAAATAGCCGGAGGGCTATGCAATCGTCAGTTTGAGTTTCGGAAACTGCACTCAACGACAGATGCCATAAACCTTGTCACCACAACTGCGCAGGAAGCTATCGCAGGCACTCGATGGAAGAATGGTGCAAAACAATATTGCCTTGTAGCAACGCTTGATGTACGCAATGCGTTCAACTCAGCTAACTGGAGCAATATTTTGAAAGCTCTTAGGGAGTTTAGAGTACCAAGCTACCTCACGAAAGTTATTGCGAATTATTTCCATGAGAAAGTGCTGCTATATTCAACCAATAGCGGCGCAAGAACGTACAATGTCACTGGTGGCGTTCCACAGGGGTCAGTTCTAGGGCCCCTTCTGTGGAACGTCATGTATGATGGTGTTCTAAGGCTCGAGGTACCTACAGGTGTCAAGATCGTCGGATTCACGGATGATGTAGCGGTTGTTGTTACAGCTAAACACCTAGAAGAAGTAGAGGCCCTTAGTAGTGTTGCTATTAGCACTATCTACGACTGGCTAAAGTCAGCTGGGCTTAGTTTAGCGGAACATAAGACGGAGGCGGTGCTTATAAGTAGCCGTAAAAAGTCCGAAATCGCAATTATAAACGTGCGCGGGACGGAGGTACACTCAAAACCATTTATTAAGTACCTCGGTGTGCTAATCGACTCTCGACTCTATTTCAAACAGCACCTAGAGTATGCCCACAGAAAAGCAGCCAATTCATGCCTGGCGCTAGCAAGAATGTTGCCAAATACACGAGGACCAAAGCAAGCTAGCAGGACACTTCTTCTCAATGTCGTGCGCTCGATTTTGATGTACGCATCAACGGTCTGGGCTGCAGCGATTAAGGTGAAGTCCTACCGTCGAGGAGTAGAGTCGGTGTACAGACTAGGCGCTCTTAGAGTGTGCTGCGCTTTCAGAACAGTGTCTGAGGATGCAGCTCTAGTGCTCGCTAGCTCGATCCCCATCGACCTCTTGGTGGAAGAGGCCCAACTAGGAGCTGTTAGCGAGAGCGCATCCTCTCGTAAAAAAACTGGCGCGAGAGAGAAGTATATCCCAGTGGCAGGCACGTTGGGATAGATCGGCGAAGGGACGCTGGACCCATCACCTCATCCCTAACCTTTCCGTGTGGTGTGGTAGAAGTCATGGTTCAGTGAATTTCTACCTCACCCAAATTCTGAGTGGGCACGGTTGCTTTAGAACATACCTGTATAAATTCAAGCATGCAAGTGACCCCTATTGCACTCATTGCCCTGGTAGCATAGTAGAAGACACTGCACACGTCCTCTTCGAGTGCCCTAGGTTCAACGAAGCAAGAACTGATGCTTCGGTCCGCCTGGGCGAAGTGGTGACACCCCAAAACTTGGTGAACCTCATGTTGAGAAGCGAAACCAACTGGTCAGTGGTAAGCTCCTTGTCCAAACGCATAATCGACGAACTTCGAAGAGTGGAGCGTTTGCAAAATAGTTCAGCGTGAGATAGGGAACTATATTCGATGTTAAGGGTTCTCCCCGACCCAGAGTCGACATCAAGTTAAGGAGAAAATTTAGGCTCTTAACTTGACAGTCATCCGACAGGCAAAATTAGTCCATCAGTTTTCAGCTTAGTGCTGTTCCCCCATCCCGCGAAGTTATGCCTTACGGCGGTTCCACGGGATTCATACTGGGTCGAAGATTCAATGCGGAGGTTTAGGTTTAGTGCGTAGAAATCGCACACTCTCACCTGCACGGTGACGCCTTTTGAAGGTTCCCCCTTCGCGAATAAAATAAAAAAAAAAACAAAAAAGCTCATTCATGAACTATGCTTTGACTGTGAAATTTTACGCAGCAGACAGCAGCAGCCGAATGTCGACTACGAGAGTCGGTCGTGAACTGCTGCTTTGACTGTCGTATTTTACACAGCAGCCGATCATCGACTACGACAGCTGAGAATATGCTGTTGCTGTAGCTGCCGATCGCTTGTACTTTTACTCAGTAGCGTAGCAAGGGGGGAAGGGGAGGGGGTTCAGTCCGCCCGGGATGCACGCCAAAATGGGGTGCAAAATTTGGCAAAAGAACTTTTTACCAAATTATTTTTGATTTTTTTAATAAAAAGAACACATCTCAATGACTTCGGTTTTATATTTAAATATCAAGAGGGTGTAAAAGTGAATGAAAATATTTTTTACCATCACCAGGACTTCGTTTTTATTGAAACAAACTTTAAATTTATATTAAAATTTGTTCAATATTAACGCTCACACTAAAACCCAAGTCAATTCCATATGTAATTTTTCATTGGTTAGGGGTGCAATTTCCAAACAAATTATACTAAAATTTTCATGATATTAAGATGGAGTACAAAAGGAAAAATGTAAAAATATTTTTTTTATATTCTATTAAGTTTTATAAAAAAGCACTTGTTCAAACTTGCTAGCATAGTAGACATTGCCAAAACCATTAAGTTTCGAAAGCCTGCATGATTTTCAGAGTATGCTGAATGGAGGTGCCAATGGTTTTGTAAGCAATACATTTCTTCAGAAATTTTCAGAAAAACATGTTCATGTCATAAATGTCAAAAATAAAAATATACTTTATGGTTTTGTGATTACTAAGTTCTGAGACAATATATCATGAAACAAACCCCATTAACAGCTTTTAACCTGCTAGAACATAATTTTGAATAGTAATTTATTTTGGGTATTACATAAAACTAACACTTTAAAAATCATTAATAAACTTATTACTTACTTAAAAAATGTCTTAAAAAATTTAATTAATTTAAATTAAGTACATTTTATATTTAAATTAAATAAATGGCGTTCTATGCCAATTTATGGCGTTCTGACTTTTTTTATTTCATTTTGAAGATGTCTATTAAAAACTCTAAGATGGTTTTCTGACTACTTTATTTTACTAAAATAATTATTATATGTTCAAATCAACCAACAAAAACTATCAAAAATACAGTTTTTAAGAGAAGATAAGATGCACAGTTCCTTAAAAATTATTTTAATTATTTAAATTAAATTTTGTTTTCAATCACCGAATGAGAAGAATCAACAGATTACTTGGAATTGCCAGCTCTTTTTGAGCCATTCATGACTCTTGACCTTGTTCAACCTGGGCAAGTTTGCTTTGGGAATTATGTAGATAATAAGATGAAAAAAAATTTCTGATATCAATTTGGTATCACTGTAATATTGTGATACTGAGATATTTATCATGGATATTTATATTTATATTTATGGTGATATTTATAAACCAGTCAAATGTAACAGCCCTCAATCTTGTCTATAAAAGTCCAAGCGAATATAGATACACTGAGAAAAAAAACATACTTTAAAGTTATACAAAAACTATTTAAATAGAAATTTAACGCCTTTGTGTTGCTACAAAATAATATTTAAAACAAGTGTGTTTAATTTTCACCCACCTATAAACTCCTTTCTTTTTTATTTTTCTCTTAATTTTTCTTTGAAAAAAAAACAAACAAAAATTTGAATTCAATGACAATTTTTAAATTTTTTGAATTGGTTTGACAAATATCGAGCATATGATAAAATAAAAACTAATTAATTAAATATTAAAATATTTAAAATGCAAACTTCATCGAATGGAGTTAAAATTTGGTATTCGGAAGGTCACGGGGGTAGCTGGTTGTGAATCTGGTGCTAAAACTCGGAAAAGTTAAAAAAATGGCATCGAAAAAAAATATGCTTTAAAAAATGTGTTTTGAATTTTAAAGTTTTTGTTTTAAATTTGGTTTTCATAGCAAAAACATTGTTTTTAAAACAAAAACTTTTTGTTTAATTTAACTCTAAAAACAGCTCTGTTTAATTTTAATGAATTTGTTTCAAGCTCTTTTTCAAAAACAAATTCGTTCGATATGAACACAATTTCATTTAATTTTAACATGTTTTTTCCTAGGTTTACTATAAAGAAATTGATAAAAATTATGAAAAATGTTTGTAAATGAATTTTAATATTTTATATTAATTTTTCATTTAAAATTTTATGTAGAAAATGGGGGTTGATTTCGAAAAAATATTTTTATTAATAGTTATTCAGTGTCACTAGGGAAAATTTGTCAACGTTTTGCTTCCGGGTTCTATTTTTTCTTCAATTATGAAAAATTTTTCGTAAATTTTTCAAAGTATTCTGTATTAAACTATTTTAAGTTTTTATATTAAAACTTATATTGTGTGGTCTACTGATAGTAAATTTTTCTCTCATAACTTATAGGCCCGGTAGACAAAAATATTGGAACAATTCAGAGAAAATTTTACATTCTTACTTATTTTATCAAATATTCATGGGTTGCATAGTTTTGTTTATTTTTTTAATCTCTTCTAAAATATGTAATTTTTGTAGAGGTTGATTCGAAAATATGTAGTAAGATTCATCGACTTATTTTATAAAAAAAAAATCTTCTAAAGGGGTGCACAATTTAGTTTCCGCCCCGGGTGCGACCAACCCTAGCTACGCCACTGCTTTTACTGTACAGCCACAGCACAAATATTGGTGCTGTTGCTATTTGTTGCGCAGCAATTTAACCCCTGGTTAGCAACATATTTATTTCCTAAAAATTTAAAAACTCCATATATCGCTTTAAGTAATTTTACTAAAATGCAATGTATTCTTTGGAAACGTTTCCCCAAGCGAAACACACCAGTTCGGTTTCTCTTGCAATTTCTTCGCGACCTTCTTTTAAGGTCCATATTTCTATAACTTCATATAGTTCTGTAGTTTTTTGATAACATTAGTTAAATTAAGTTAATAATTCCTAAAAAAACATTATTTTTAATAATAATATTTTGAGCTTTTTGCCAAATAATTCATGAAGCAACTTTATTTTTATTACATTCAATTTTCAAAATTTAATTTTTGATATATGACAAGAATGCAAAAATTCTCGCGGGCTGTGATTTCATGAAACTTTTTTGACGTTATACTTTCATATTTTCGTTGTTGATGAAATTTTGAAAGCAAAGTCTCTGCAACGCAGTTTCATCGTGTAATTTGAAGATGAAACTTGAAAAGAAAATTTCAGAAAATATCATGCGACAAGTTTCGTCGTATAACTCCCCTCTATAAAAGAAGTGAACACTTAAGTTCGAAATTCGAAAATAGAGCTTGCTTAAAAATGTTTATTCATACCAAAAGTAGTGTTCACTACCATACTTTCACTACTTGATAGATAACACTACTCTAAAGCGTTCACTATATTTTATACATACGGGCCATTGAGTCTTAAAAATGCACTAATTAAAGCGTCCTCTTGCGTAAGTCTTTGAAATTTTGTATGGCTTATGTTTTATTTTGGAAGCAGTTGAACCTTCATACCATATTTCATTGAAATCGGTCCAGGAGTTTAGAAGTTATTATAAAGTTCCACGCCCACATACTTCCGCCCTTTTTTTTACACCCCCTATGTTCTTTCTCGCTATGAAAGGTACACGGTGTCCAAATTTCAGCTCAATCGGATAAGTGCTGCGCGAGCCTATACGGAACAGACAGACAGACAGACATCTTATATATTAGATTTATATATTTTTTTTTCAGTTTTTCAATACTACTTGGGAACTCACATAAGCCTAAAGGTGTGAAAACGCACCACGGTGTCCTGTGGCCAGGAAAGGTAAGGTATCGTTCTCATATTTTTTTTTGTTATAAAGAAGACTACTATAAATAGCTATCCTCATTAGAGTGTATCAACTTGTATGGAAAAAATCTAACCCCCAATTCCGTTACCAAAATTAAATAGTACAAGAAAAATCCTTTCCATTGGTGTATTTTTTTTTATTTGAACTAATTTTGGTGCCCCCCGAATTGCATTTTTGTGCATTTTCTATCAACTTTTGTACTGGAGACCCATTAATGGTTGATATAAAAAGAAAATCAAGCTTATCAATCAATTACTTTCATATAAGAACACAGAACTGCAAATTATCATCTCTGTTGACAAATGCTCTGACCACACTCAGAAAAAAGCTTATCGGAATATGATAAAAAAGGCATCAAATTTAGAGAAAAATGGTATAGACTTTGCTCCAGAGAATGCTATTCTCTAATTTCAATACTAAAAATTCTCTAAAAATGGTAAAAAGCTTCCATGAAAAAGAAAAATATATCGTTTTTTGAGAAAAAACTTTTTATTTTTGAGAAAAGGTTTGTTTTTACTGAAGAAAATACTTCTCTTAGTGAATTTTTTATCAAAATATATGAAAAGTTTTTAATTTTCAATAAATTTTTCTCTATAAATGAGAAATTTTTGTGCGAGAAAAATACTTATCATTATTAGAGACATTGAAATATTTCCTTTTCCTAGAAGTAAAGAAATATTTCTTCGAAAATGTGAAAATTTATTCTAATTTAAGAAAATTTTATTTGAAAAAGAGAAAATTTCTATATCGAAAATAGAGAAATTTTTTACCGGAGCAAGGCATGTGTTTTTTTCTCAGTGCAGATATAAAAGTTTTTTCATGTAAATCTACTTGTTATTTAATATTTGATATGTTTTTATATTTTGTATTTTTAAACTGCGTAAAAATCGTTTATTGTCTTGTTAGAATTTTTGATCTATACATGCAGGTCCTTGACCGAGTTTTCGAAAACAGCTGATATGTTTTGCATTGAGTGTGGTGGTGGATTGTGTGGAACCTAAACTCCTTAAATGGAACATATGGTATGCCTCTCTTGTTGCATTTTTTCACTCAGATGGAACATTATTGAGTTTTTCTCACTCAAATGGAACTTTATTGAGTTCTCTCGCGTTTTTAGTTATTTGCACTCATGTGGAACTTGGCAAACTTCTCCAGTTGTTTTCAAAGACTTTTTTGAAAACAATGAACCTTTTCTCAAAAAGTGATATTTTGTAGGGTATTGGTAAACCTAGGGGATGCACTTTTGTGGTTATTGGCGAAGCTAAGTTTTCGACTTATATTGGAATTTGTGATTTAATTTTAGACTTGTTTTTTTTTGTGATTTATAAATTGTTGACCAATTTTCGGAAGTTGCTACTCATTTTTCGGACTTTTTTGGAAATATATAACGCATTTTTATTTTCGGACTTATGGAGTATTGTTAGATTTTAACGTAATTTTGTAATTTGATTTTAAGTAATTTTTTGGAATTCCTGACATAATTTTTTGGAATTTCTGACATAATTCTTAATTTTTTACGTATTTTAGGAATTTCTGACATGATTCATAAAAAATTTTTTTAAATTATGTGTTGGAATTTATTTTTGGCAAAATTTTGGCTAAATTTTGCGATTTTTGATTTTGACTTTGAGCTCGGTTTGACTGTTTGGGGTCAAACGGTTTTCAACTATGGAGTTCAGTCGGTTTTCAACTATGGGGTTTCAGCCGGTCTCAATTTTTAGGTTGTTGGAGTTTCTGTCTTGTCAAATTGTAGCTGTTTGAGTTCATTTTTGATACCTTTTTTTAAGTTCAATTTTCTATCTGTTTAATTTTCTATCTTTTTAAGTTAAATTTTCTATCTGTCTAATTTTCTATCCGTTTATTTTTAATTTAATTGATTTGAGTTTCAACTTAATTGCTTGATTTTTATCTGTTTGAGTTAATTTTTAGCTTTTCGATGATTTCAATTTTTAAAAGGAATTCCAATCTTCTTAATTTCATTTTAATTGGTTTGAGTTAAACTTAATTACTTGATTTTCAATTTTTAGGTCTCTGGTGTTCAGTCCAGTCGATTTGTAGCTGTTTTGAGTTAAATTTTTAGCTGTTTAAGTTCAATTGTTTAGCTGTTTAATGTTCAATTCTTTAGCTGTTATTAGGTCCAATTTTTTTAATTTTTAATTTTTTTAATTTTTTTGCTTTTTAATTTTTTTTAGCATTTTACAGTCTAGTCAATTTTTTAGCTGTCTGATTTGATTTTTTTAGCTGTTTGAGTTTCTTTTTTAAAAAAATTGTTTTGGGTCCAATTTTTTTTAGATTTTTCGAGTTTCTGTCTAATCAATTTTTTAGCTGTTTTGAATTCATTTTTAAAAAAACCTTTAGCTATCTTGAGTTCAATTCTTTAGCTGTTTGAGTTCCAATTTTTAAAGCATTTTTTAGTTCAAATTTTCAACTGAACTGAGCTATTTTGAGTTCAATGTTTTTAAAGAATTCAGTTTTTTAGCTACTTGTTTTCAACTAAGCTGTTTTGTTTTCAACTAGCTGTTCTGAGTTAAATTTTTATATAACTAAAATGTTTCAAGTCCAATATTTAAATAACTAAACTGTTTCGAGTTCAACTTTAATTAACTAAACTGTTTCGAGTTCAACTTTAATTAACTAAACTGTTTCGAGTTCAATTTTTAAAAAACTAAACTGTTTCGAGTTTAATTATTTTAGCTGCATAATTTTCAACTTAGCTGTTCTGAGTTCAATGTTTTAGAGAGTTCAGTTTTTTGGCTACTTGTTTTTCAAATAAGTTGGTTTGTTTTCAACTAAGCTGTTCTGAGTTCAATTTTTAAATTAACTTTAAAAATAACTAGTGTTGACAGGAAAAGGCTTACACAAAAAATTAAATTATATTTTTTCTAAGGAAATGCATAACACTCTGTTAATATAATGGATTTAAGCTACTTAAGGGTCCGGTCTGGTTAAAATGCCTTAACTTATGACTCAGATTAATATGAAATATATTCAAGTAAATATAAATATATAAAAAGGGGGCAGTTTCATTTGACACATGTTGAACCATTTATTTATAAAATCCAATCAATAACAGTTATAGTCCTTACAAACAAATCATCTACAATAACATAGAACCGACTACAAATGGAACCCACAAATCTAAATACACGAATGAAATCAATAAACATAAATCAATTAGCGTTTGCGTCAAAACAAATGCCTTAAAAATAATTACAAAAAAATAAATGTACGAAAACGTACACAAAATTGAGAAATAATAATAATAAGAAGCACATGTACCTACATTATTATTTTTAGTTACCAAATACATAATCGTATAGAATTATCAGACAAAGCACAACGGTCACGAAAAGAATCAATATTGCCCGGCGAGCAGGAAGCTCTATATTGCGTGTGTTAAATTTCAACAAGGGTGCTAAATTTGTTACCCAACGAAACTGATGATTAACCCATAAAGAGTGCTGAAACATTGAAGTAAACGCAGGTCAGAACTTTTCAACTGGTCACTATGTTATTCTTAGCGTTACTTTCAGTATTAATTAAGAGGTGTTGGCAATGAAAGGTGTTGCACGAACAGCGTTGACAAAGAATAAAAATGTATGAGTGCCAGCTACTTAAAGAGCTGTTCTAGCGTACAACATTTTGTCAATTAAATTTTTTAGTTTTTTTTTTTTTTTATTAAATAATTATGATTGTAATTGCTGCTTGCAAGTGGCTTAGGACAAGTGGTGGTGAATGAATAATTATTAAAACAAAAGCCAGGGTAATTAATTTTGAATGCAATAGATTGTGGGTAGGAAAAGAATCATAAAAAGGGGAACAAGACCATGCAATTCAAAATTTCGTCATAAAGCAATTAATAAGGAATGTGCAATGAAAACATATGACTGACAATTTTAAACTGTGGTACTGAAAGATACCGAAGAATGTTTCAGCGTAAGGCGGTATTCTAGTCTAGAGCGGCAAATTTTGGGTGGTTTTTAAAATTTGATAAATAGAACTGCGAATATTTTACCAACTATTTTTTTTAAAGGAATTTATTGATATTTAAGCAATTTCTAAGCCGCTTTTAAGTCGCCATTTTTAAAAAAAAATATTTATTAAATTTCCGTAGTTCATACACCGCCTTTAAAAAATTTAAATGATAGACTTATCGTCCTCCTTTTGACAGTCCAAACAAAAAAAAAAAAAAACGTAGTGTACTTATAATATGCACTGTGATATCTCATTGACAAAAACAAGGACAGTGTCTTACTAAATATTAAACTCAAAAAAATTGACTCTAAACAGTCTACATACAATTAACCTTTAATATTATATTTCATTCAAGAGTTAAAAAATTTCACATAAATTCACAGCATTTTTATATTATTTTCAAAACAAATAAGGACAACTTAGCCAAAACTTAAGAATAACTTAACCAAATGACAATCCACCAAAACCGGAATTTTGTCGACCAACTTCAGAACTTGAACCGGTTCTGCCACCTAAAAGACTGCCAGTATTTGATGGTCTGCCGCCTAATAAGCCCAAACCACCTGATGACTGTCCACCCAAAAGTCCACCAGCGGTGTTGCTAAGAGTTTTTCCTAGGCGGCCGTCTAAAATATCACTCAGTGGCGTTAACAATGGACCCAGACTTTCGCAAGTAGTTGATGTTAGTGGTGTCAACGGTGCACCAAACACAGAAAGTTCACAAAAGCGAAAATCACTAGCCGCCTCCAGTTGTGTGTCGATTTTAATGAAGGGCGTGGCCTTGCCGGTAACACTTTTAAATAGATCATCGCTGGCCTGCTTGGCACCATCCTTGAAACTTGAAGCGAATTTCACCAGCATGCCAATTAAATTCTTACGCACCTGCAAATCTTCGGGCTCTGTTAGATGCGTTTCCTCCAATGGATTACCAAAAATATCATTTGCATCGAACATATAGCCGAGTTCATCGCCATGTGCCACTACCTCTGAGTTATTATGTGCTACGCCAACTATGGGCAGACCACGCAAAAAATTGATGCCTTTCGATTTGGTGCCGTTGTACTCGAAGCTATACATAAAAGCAGGTGCAACTTGAGACCAAACCTGTGCTGATAGTACAGCGGGTAGATTGAAGAGCACATCGGTCGTAGACTCGACAATTTTAGAGAGAATTTCATCTAAGCCAAAAGTTTCAGGTATGCGCAGCACATTGTTAAGCGTTGGCGTCAGAGCGCTTTTCAGTCCTGGCAGCATTGGTGGAACTATGTCACCCGTCAGCTTGTCGATATTCAAGAAACCAGTTAAGTCGTTGAGCACATCAGTGAGTGAGCCAAGGAATTTCTCTGCAGAGCCAAAGGCTTTGTCAATGGCACCGATTGTAAAAGAGTTGGCCGTCTCATGCTTGGTGACACCGGTCAGCAGAGGCACAGACTCAAAGTTACCACTACGTAGCTGCTGTTCAGGTTCGCCCACAATTAGACTAGGTAAAGCACGTTTATCATCTTCGCTCTCAATGTGCGGCTGAAAACCGACACTGCCTGAAAGTCCTTTGACTATGGCGCGACCCGCTAGTCGCTCTGTTTGCACCTGAGAATCATTTTGAATGATTTCCTCAGCGGATTTCTGTTAAAGAGAGGGAGAGGGAAAAGTAAAAAGAGAGTTTTTGAGTAAAAAACTTACATTACAAAACTTACCGCTCTCAAACACTTGACTATTGCCAACTCATCTGTTGTTGGACATCCATTAATATTGGCCACTTCTTCGACGCTCTGCACCGGCTCCTTGTCGGTGGCATATTGCGACAGTGCCGTGCCCGACATTGCAACTACACCAGAAATATCTGTAGCACTTCTCGCTGACCGAGACATACCCAGATACATCGCGCTCGCAGCACCTGAGCCATGACCAATAGCTTTGACCTGCTTGGGATCACCTCCAAAGTACTGTATATACTCAGTGACCCAGCGCAGAGCTGCAGCCATGTCAAACATGGCCAGATTACCGTCAAACTGTTTCGTGCCGTCACCCATAATGCCCAGCGATCCTAGGCGATATTGAGGCGTGACCACTATGGCACCACCCTGTGCAATTGGTGTGGCATCATATTGAGCTGCAGAGCCATAACGAAAGCCACCCGGATGTAACCAGACAAAGACTGGCAGCCCAGTTGACTCGTCCGGCATCTGTGGCGTATGTATGTTGAGCAGCAGGCAGTTCTCGTCACCGATGATGCGATTTGGATACTGCGGATGTGGTTGTATGCACGGTGGTCCAAACACCGTCGCATTAATATCGCCAGCAAGACGCTTGTAAATAGGACGTGCATAACGATTATCTCCGGTTGGCGGTTCGGCATAATATAATCCCAAAAAACTATAGATACCAGTTCTTTGATTGCGAAAACCTTCAACGCGTGCGTCACGATTGTAGAGACGCGCAAATACTACCGGATCGTCTGGCGGCGGTGCTTTCGCTTCACGACCGAGCACTATGCGCTTGACGCGTCGCAGCGTTTCAGCCTCGCTGAAGGTCGTCGCAATTATTAATAGCAGCAGCGGTGCAACAGCTTTGCATGTTGATAGCAGCAGCAGCATTTCGAAGATGTGTTGCTACTTCAATGACTACGAATTGTTAACTGTTTGCAACATAGTCGACTGGAATTACTCAAAGCTTAGCTGGCTGCTGATTATTTCAGCTGGGAATCATTTCTTTTTTTGTTTCTGTTCTGCTTTAGCTGAGTACCTACGACGACTGCGAC
Source organism: Tetanocera ferruginea (assembly GCA_958299015.1). Lineage (NCBI taxonomy): Eukaryota > Metazoa > Arthropoda > Insecta > Diptera > Sciomyzidae > Tetanocera > Tetanocera ferruginea. Next base: position 119,947,789 of record OY282641.1, on the reverse strand, counting down.
TTGAGCGGAATTCTGATAAAGCTGCGGTTGTGCTCTGATAAAGTGTGATAAAGTCACGTTGTTGCTTTTGTTGGTGTGGTTTTATTTTTATTATTTTAATTGTTGTAATTGTTGCTATTCGTTGCTGCTCATCGGTTTGATTTTTTTTTTTTTTTACCACTCTCTTGCATATTTGCTGTTAATTTTGCATTCAGAAGCTTTACAATAAATCAACGAACTTATTGTAGCTTTCAGTTGTGCTTGACAAAAAAAAACAAAAAAAAAAATGCAACGAAAGTTTTGTAATATTTTGTTTTGTACCTTTGCAATTATCATAATAAAGTCAGTGGCGGCATAAAATAAAATGTTAATCATTCTATACGACTGACTGGAAACTATGCTCTACAAAGTTAGTGTTCAGCTTTCGGAGTAAGATATGTTAATTCTTGTTATACACTCAGAAAAAAGTGTCTCGGAATATGATAAAAATGGCATTATATTTAGAGAAAAATGGTATAGACTTTGCTCCAGAGAATGCTTTTCTCTAATTGCGATACTAAAAATTCTCTAAAAATGATAAAAAGCTTCCATGAAATAGAAAAATATATCGTTTTTAGAGAAAAATACTCTTTTTTTTTGAGAAAATATTTGTTGTTATTGAAGAAAATACTTCTCATAGTGAGTTTTTTATCAAAATATAAGAAAAGTTTTTCATTTTCAATAAATCAAAATTCTCTAGAAATGAGAATTTTTTTGTGCGAGAAAAATACTTATCATTATTAGACAGGGACCGAAAATAACTGTTATTTTACAATTTTTGAATGAAAAAGAGACAATGAAAAAATTGTCGAAGGACATTTTCAAGTATACCATTATGATAAAAATGACCTCAGCTTTACGAATATTTAGAGCCTTTTAAATTTTCGACTGATTCTATAAAAGTTAAAAATTAACTGTTAGATTTTGCCTTTTATTTTTTCAGACAAAAATAACGGTTACCTTTGACTTTTATTTTATCGGTCAAAAATAACAGTTATTTTGTGACTTTTATTTTTTCTGTTTAAAACATCAGGCAATTTGTGTTTTTTTAAGGGCCGCTTGTCCGATTAAAAAACTAATGATACCATATGTAAACCTTGATCACCGATGAGACCAAAATAATGGTATCGATAGTATTTTAGTCAGTAAAATGGCCTTTGAAAAAACACAAATTGCCTGATATTTTTGACCGAAAAAATAAAAGGCCGAAAATAACTGTTATTTTTGACCGATAAAATAAAAGTCAAAAGTAACTGTTATGTTTGCCAAAAAAAATATAAGGCACAAAATAACTTTTATTTTTGTCGGAAAAATTAAAAGTTAAAAAATAACAGTTAATATTTGACTTTTTTTATACAAACCATAACCGGTACTGTCCCTGTTATTAGAGATATTGAAATATTTTCATTTCCCACAAATGAAGAAATATTTCTTCGAAAATGTCAAAATTTATTCTAATTGAAGAAAATTTTATTTGAAAAAGAGAAAATTGCTATTATCAAAAATAGAGAAATTTTTTACCGGAGCAAGGTATGTGTTTTTTTCTCAGTGTAAGCAAATGTTTATCCAAACAATTAAAAATTTATGTGATTTAAGTCATTTCCTTCCGAATATCACTGAGTTCAAGATAATTTTTCCAAACTTTTTATCATTTGAATTGTACAAAATTCTGCAAATTTTTCTAAAATAACTTGGAGTTAGTTTTTTCGCATTTTATTTAAAAGTTTTAGAATAGGAACAGGAATAAAGGCGCTTTTTGAAATCTTATTTTATTTGAAATTATTTAATATATTATTAAATATTAAATATTTTAACCTATTGAATGAATTCGACTTTTAGACCAAAACTGAAACTTTTTGATTCGAATTTGAAGTATTCATAATTTTTTCAATATAATTTCGAATTAACTATTGGTTTTAAAGGCAATCAGAAACAGCATCTGGAATTTTAAAATATTTCAACTACCAATTTTGAAACTTTTTTAGTAGCTAAACTTTTTTTTTTGTAAAATGAGTGATTATTTTGGCAACAAATTAAAAAGTTATAAAGACGGATTTAGGTTGATTAAAAATCTTTTTACAATTTCAAAGTGTGATTAAAATGGTAAAATCAATTGGTAAAAATATTTTTGGTACCTACTTATATAATTTTTTGTTTTAAATGTTAATCTTAGAACTTTTTTAATTTTTTTTTTTTATATATTTACCTGCTTATAAATACTTAGAACGAATACGTAACACTTATAAATTTTGAATTTGACTATTCTACTTGAAAAAGTTATTATATATAACATTATATATAACAATTTAAATAGTTCAAGCTATGTCACTTTCTCAAAATCAATAAAAAATTTTAAAATTTATAAATTTACAAATTATACTTTTCCTTCACTGGCAGCTGATTTCGTAGGGAACCTTCAAATAAAGCGTTACCGACACTGGCTGTTGAGTTATAATCACATTACAATAAAATTGACATGTTTATACATATGTATGTTTAACGTTGTAGCTTAAAAGATGCAACTGCATAAATGATGACAACAAAGTGAGAAAAACCCGAGTATCATCAATAGTTATTAATTTTTTTCAACTACCCTACACGCAGGCAGCTGGTTTTATGGTTTTGTGACAATTTAAAATAAATGCACAGATTTAATGCGCGATTCATTAGCTTTTAGTAAAAACATAACTCAAAATTTGCAATTCCACAAATTACATATGATATTTATTTCATTATTATTTAATGTCTAGATTTAAAAAAAAAGACAGGATTTATTTGGTTTTAACGTAGACTGGTGTATTTTATAATTAAATTATGAATCATTTATTTTTCTCTAATTGAATATTCCTTTTAAATTAAATTTAAAGTTAAGAAGTAAAGAAAGTCTAAAGTCGGTCTAGCACGACTATGAAATACCCTAAACCTACTTTTTCAAAATACAATTATAGTATTGAAAAGGGGCGTTTCCGTGAGTGGATGAAGCCCATATTTTATATGCATTTCAATTTCGATGAAAAATTTACAAAAATTTATAAAAACTAGTAAACCTGTTGCCCGAATTCGAGCAATTCAATAAAAATTAGTTGTTAGAAACATTATAGACGCTTAATTTATGATATTCTATTCAAGAAGTTATAACTAATAACGATATATTGAGTCTCAATAATGATATAAAAGATCATCATCTGAATGCTTAAAACATATGATCTGACACTAAAATTTCAAATGTAACTGTAAATATATGACGGCGGACTTACACTAATATAACTACCGAGATAAACATTATTACTACTCAACAACATCGCTGCTTAACTTTTAAAGCTATAAAACATAACTAATCTAAATAAAAACGAATTATAAAATAGATTTAAGAAAAAAAATTACTACTTAGATATAATTAAAAAATTAATTAAAAATACTTACAGAACACCTACAACATTCCGATAATAACACATTCCGATAAAAAAACGCCAAAAAACTCAAAAAAAATTTTTTTTTGAAAACCGTTAAAATTTGACTGAGTTGTTTGCTCGGAAAGTGGAATTTTTGATTTTGGAACTGCATTTTTCGGATAATTGACATTTGAGGAATGCATAAAAGATAATTTTGGTTAAAAATTTTTAGTTTTGAAAAAAATTAAAATTCGATCAATTTATAAGCTCTTCTTAAACTAAATGTCAAATCGATTAAATAGCGGATTTTTGCACAAAAATTTTATTTCTGTTTTTAAAGGTTGGGAACCCCCTGAAGTGAAATCACAATTTTTAAAAGTGGTTTGCACAATTTCAGCCAAAACCTGATTAAATGACATCTGAATCGATATAATCGGTCTATTGGTCTGGGAGGAGTTGAAGTCACAAAAAAAACCTTAGCCTATTAATTATATAGATTTCAAGTTTTATTCCTGTAGCTCACATGTACACATGCCTTCATAGTATTTTCGCTATTGTGGGTTGTATGGGAGGTTTGTGTGTTCGTGGACGGACTACTCCCAATTTTTAATGCATCTTAGTTTTGATACAAAATACATACATGCCAAATTTTATCTCTGTAGATTAAACAAAAGCTTATTTATTGACTTTTCAATTTTTGGGTAGTATGGTAGATGGGCGTGTACGTGTGCGGATGATACCCATTTTTCGAGGACATCTTTTTTTTGATATAAAATATATACGTACTCAATTTTATCTCTGTACGTTAAACATGAGCTTATTTAATGAGTTTTTAATATTTGGTTGTATGGGAAGTGGAAGTCTTCTAACGTGTCCGTGGGCGGATGACACCGATTTTTTTAAAATATCTTTGTTTTGATATAAAATACATATGTTAAATATTTTATCTCTGTAAGTGGGTTGTATGGGAGGTAGGCGTGTTGGGTTGAGTGGTAGGTAGGCGTGATCGTAGGCGGATGACATCCATTTTTCGAAGACGTCTTTGTTTTGATATAATATTCATACGTACCAAATTTTATCTCTGTAGGTTAAACATGAGCTTATTTATTGAGTTTTTAATTTTTGGGTTTTATGGGAGATGGGCGTGTCCGTGGGCGTATGACACCCATTTGAATTTTATTGTTGTAGACTAATTATGAGCTCATTTATGCAATTTTTAATTTTTGCAGATCCTTGGGCTCTAAGTGTACCGAGTTTCATTCAATTATCTCAACTCCTTCTTCTTATCCTGTGTATATGGACAACACACAGACGGACAGACGGACGAACGGACATGGATAGCTCGACTCACTAGGTGACCTTGAGCAAGAATATATATATACACTTTTCTATACCGGACTCACTTCGTTCTATGCGTTACAAACGTTTGAACAAAGTTAATATACCCTGACCTTTCAGGTTTAAGGTATAAAAAGTATTCATTAAATTTTCAAATCCATGAAACTTCAATTCTCTTGGGTATCCAACAACGCAAATGTGGTTTTTTCATGGGATGATAAGATATCCGATAAGTTTTTATACGGTTTAATACAGAAATTACTACACTCAGGAAAAAAATGCTGTTTTATCAAACAAATCATTGGTTGAAATAACAGATTTCACTGTTAAATACCATCCAACAAATGAAACTTTCAAATCAAGAGTCGATTGACTGTTGGTCTATAAAACACGAAACCCGTATTAAAACGTACTTATTGAAATTTTATCACTGTTTTGAAAGTTCATGTATGGCCGAGTGTGCTGACGTGTGCGTCTGGTATTCGAGTGTCCTAGGTTCAAATACCGGCAAGGCCAACAACAAATTTTTTTTTATTTTAAATATTTTTTTTAAATAAAAAATGAAATTTGCATGTTTTTTTTTTTTTTGCAAGATTGTAAGCAACTTATTTTGAAGGTTATTTTTGACCAAAGTATTAAGGAAACAGAATTATTATGATTTCAATTATTAAATTACAATTTTTGATACTTACACAGCTAGCGTTCGAACCCACGCACGTCCCCCGACAGTCTAGTGCACTACCACTGAGGCAGCGATGCATTGGCAACGATAGTATAAATATAGCAAAACACATTTAAAAACTATTTCTTTGTAAAAAATAGATAATTCAACATAAGCGCAAAAATATTTCAACAGATGATTTTAACAGCACAAAAATACTTTGAAACTTAATTCAACAAAGAAAATTGTTTACATAAAAACACAAATCATTCAATCGAACAGTGTTTTGGAATAAACAAGTGGCTGACTGTTAATTTTACAGTTGATATTTTTCTGAGCTCAAAAATTATTGTATATACAGTTGAACTTCGATTAACCGTGACTCTATTAACCGTGATTATCTATTAACCGTGATGCTGAATGGTTGATTTTTTACCTCTATTAACCATGATTTACCTCTATTATCCGTGATGGTCGGCAAAATTAGCAGTCCTGTTGGCAACACACCGGTTCGTGGTGAGTGCCAGAGCGCATATAACGCATACAATCGAAAAATGCAAAAGTATCGGTTGCCTATCGTTGATATGACTGCTTGTTTGTTTTTTTCGTATAATACACACACATCTCTCATATCAAAATTCGGTGATTCCCCTTTTTAATGAAACTGTAATTTTCATATGCATCAAATTTCATATTCATTCATCAGTGTGAAATTTGATCTGTTAAGATGTGTTTTCCTTACATCATGCCACCGCCAAAAACTAAATCCGCGAAAAGAGCAAGAAAGGTTCTTTCAATTAAAGACAAAATGGATCTGATTAATGAATACTCAGAACGTACAGTACCTTTTAAAATGTTATCTGAAAAAATGGAGTTGGTATTCAAACTGTATCCGATTTAATAAAAAACAAAGATCGAATTTTAAAATTTTGCTCCGATACTGATTCAATGCTTGGCCTTAAACACAGATATACACTAAAAACATCCGAAAATCCAAAAGTTGATTTCGCAACATATGAATGGTTTCGGCAAGAAAGATTTAAGGGAACTCCAATTTCAGGTAAGTTAACTGAAATCGAGCTATTGTATGAACTTAAACTGAAATTTGCTTCTGAACTTCAGGCGAAATGATTGTCGAAAAGGCAAAAATTTTCCATTTGAAGTTAAACATGAATTCAGAGTGCACTTATTCGTTTGGTTGGTTGGATAAATTCAAAAAACGTCATGGAATCCGTCGACTGAAATCTACGGCAGAAAAGGAGTGTGCTGATTATGAGTCTGCTACGATGTTTGTGGACGACTTGGATGAAATCATTAAAAACGAACAACTTACAACTGAACAGATCTACAATGCAGACGAAACCAGTCTATTTTGAAGGTGTTTGCCTCAGAGTTCTTTGGCAAGTGGTAATGAATATTCTATTGAAGGGTACAAGGAATCCAAGGAGAGAATCACAGTGCTAGTTTGTTCAAATGCTGCAGGAACTCACAAGTGTAAATTGATGATCAAAGCAAAAAGTGCCCATCCAAGAGCTTTAAAAAACGTTGAACACCTTCCTGTGATTTATAAATCAAATAAGAAAGCTTGGGTAACACAACAGCTATTTCTGGAGTGGTTTAATCAAAATTTTGAACTAGAAGCAAAGGAACATCAACGGCGCATCGGTCTCAAAAATAACTGTAAAATACTTTTACTATTAGACAACTGTCCAGCACACCCAGATGTAAATGCTATGATAGCTGAAAACGTTACAGTAAAATATCTCCCACCGAATTGCACGTCCTTGATTCAGCCTATGGATCAAGGAGTAATTCGGAGCTTCTAATGTCACTACCGTAAACTGATCGTTCAAAAACTTGTTGGTGCTAATGACAGACATGAGTTCGTTAAATCTTTGAATATTAAGACAGCTTTGTGGGCAGCCGCAGCTTCGTGGGACTCTGTAACTCCACAAGTTTTAAAAAGAGTTTGGAATAACTTACTATCTCATAATGAAGATGCTTCAAATAGCCTCGTTGATATATAAACAGATATAACCATACCGTCTGGATGTACGATTGATGCTGTCGAAAAGTGGATGGTGTGCGACTCTGATGTCGCTCCGTTTGCTATTATATCTGAAGACGAAATCGTAGACATGGTTACCCAAAGCCAAGAAGATGAGCTTGATTCAAATTCCGAGGAATCAGATGGAGGAAATGCGAACGAAACGCCTACATTGGCTCAGGCAATAGAGGCTAGTAGTATTTTGTTAAGTTTTTTAGAAAATTTTAATTGTCCAAGTATTTCAGAAGCAGATAAAATGCAAATATATCGCATACAAACTCATTTGTTGGAAGAACAATCAAAAGCTAAAAACATAAGACAGACTTTCATAAAAGATTTTTTTAAATAAATTTATGTATTCCTAGAGATATGATAAGTTGTTTATAGACGCAGATTAACATGTTTTTGTCAAAAATAAATAAAAATAATAAAATTTATGCATGTAAAATTGTACCTCTTTTAACCGTGATTTTCGGTTATTCGGTTATCCGAGCATCACGGTTAATCAAAGTTCAACTGTATATATTCTTCTTTATATTTGAAAATTGTTCAAAACGAAATTTTTTTCCTTTAGTTTTCGGTATAATACTTTCAATAACCAACAATTAAAATTATTCAAAAATTTTTGACATGCATATAAAATTATTTATTTATTTATAACACCATAATTTAATATTAAAATCTTAAATTAAGTTAAAAAGAGCAATGGCTGCTAAGGCCTTCAGCTAAATGTATAAAAAATGTTACATAATAATTTATAAAATAAATTACGCAACATATATCAATTTTTACAGCCGCATGTAGGGTACAGAAAGCTTGCAGAGACCTTAAAAGTAGGTAATTGTTTTATACACCAGTTAACTGGTCATTCAGGTTTTATACGAAACATTACCGAAGATTAAAAGCTTTACAGCAAATCGTGAATTTAAGAATTTGCCATCAAAAGAAGAAGAAGAAGTAAACAATGAACAAAACACACAAACATGTTCACTTCACAAATGTTGGCAATAAAATAAACATAAATAAACGTGAATAACAAGAGCAATGAAGGGCATTTTTTATGCACACTGAAGACAATTTTAAAACCTTAACATTTTGATAGTATATAAATATAAAACCACAGTAAACCTGATTAAAACTAAAACGAGAATAAGGAAAAAACACAGAAGAAAAAAAAATAAAGAATCAGCAACAATAAAAACGAAAATAAAAATAAAAAATAAAAAAATAAATGCAAAAATTCGTTAAACCTTGATAGAACAGAAACAAAATCTTTTTTAAGTCACTTCAAAGTAAGATAAGAAAAAGAGAAAAAAAAAGTAAAAAAACCGCTACTCATGGCATGGTCCTCAAAAATTACCATAAAACCGCTAGTGGCGGCTGGTGACAATTTTTCGTTGGCTTATCAAATATGCACAAGAGGCTAAAATTTGCGCGCAGCATAAAATATGTTGAAGCAGCAAAAGCTGTTTGTAATCCATGCCTGCAGTCAAAATGTTGCTTAGGTTTATACAACAACAAAACCGGAAGTAGCAACAACAAAAAATATATAAGAACCACAAACAAATCTAATATTTTATTTATTCAAATTGTGGCACGATGTCATACATAAATAAATAAATATTGAGAAAAAAAAAGAAAAAATAGTACAACACACACACACACACCAACGCATACAATCGAATCTTTGCGACATGCATAAACAAGCAAATCCTTAAACGTTCGCTCATCCTTGCCAAAGGCATTTAAATGTTTTCCATTATTATTGTATTTGTTGTTGTTATTGTTGTTATTGCTGTTGCAAATCTAACTTTTTGTGTGCAAATCTGTGTATTTGTTTGTCTGGCTGTGTGACTGCATGACTTGTGCCTGCCTGTGTGTTGGTATTTTTCTTAATCCTTGCTGATTCCTTGGTGATGCACACACAGGCTGTTGCTGCTGCTGCTCTGCTGCTACTGCTGGTTGATCCATGGAAAGGCAAACAAATATTTGCTTTATTGACCAAAGCAATTTTATTTGTTGTTGTAACATAGTCCGTAGCTAAGGTTCTTTAAGCTTTCTGTTGTTGTTGTTGCTGCCTCTACTTTCTTAAGTTTTCCTTTCTTAGCATAACAACAATCACAAACAACAAAAAGAGTCCTTCGGCTGCAGTTGTCATGTTGACAATTTCAATTTTAGAATTTTTTTTTTTCTCTCTTTCTATTCCTTCTTCTTTCCTGTACTTTGATTGTTGCCGACAGAACTTGTCAATCGCACATTCTTTGCGCACACATACTCCGACACAGGCAGACGCATACGCAGACATATGTTTGCATTGAATAACTAACACAGCCATGCATGTATGCACTTGCCAGGATTCGAACTTTAATCTGTTTGTGTGTAGATAGTTGCACTCACACAAATGCAATCGATTTTAACTCTATTTTTTTATTTTTTTCTTAACAACTAACAAAGCAATCGATTTTCTACTTCATTCAATAACTCGCACTTTTTATGTCTAGAAATTTCTAGAATTGATAAACATATGATATGTTTTATTTGATTGTGTTGAAATCGTGTGCGAATTTCAAAATCATGCTGGCATGAAATAAGAAAAAATTAATTGTCTCAAAGCGAATTATTTTTTACTTTAGTGGCTTTTGTTCCCATCACTATGAAAAATTTTGTATTGAATAAAATCTGTATGTTAAAATTTATTAGGATCTTAATTCAAGCACTTAATACGACATTGTTCACTTCGTGCCTCATGGTATGTTTGGGGTCGCCGTCTTGCTAGAATATCCCATATAACGGAAGTATCCACTCGGCATATAGCAACATGACTTCAGCTAGATGGTCCTTCTAGGCTGCACCATACATAAAGCCATCAATTTGGTAAATTGGTACAATTTCAGATGACGTAAGACACCCCGATCTATAACACCTCCATCAGCAAACTTAACAGTTTTTTCGAAAATAGCGGCTATCGAGCCTCTTTACAGATCTGTTCTTACTTTCAGCATTTCATTGGAAACAAAAACCACTGAAATTCTTTATTAGTGCTAAACTTTTTGTCTCGTACAGACTCTGAATTGCTTTTATGAAGCCAAGCTTTGGCTTCAACAGTATTTTTTTCACAATAAAGAACTGCTTCATTAACAAACGAAATTCTTTTTGGTTTCTTTTTTTTCACCAAAGTTGCTTCACTCCCAATGCTTTATCACACGAACCAATTGTACGGCAAAAGTCAGATTTTTTCGTGTTTTGTTTGAAGGTTGGTACTAACTGCAAATCATGTTAATTTGTAGCGGAACCAAAGTAACATATTTAGTAGTTCCGTGGCATGCAGGTTTTTTTTTAGCTTTGAACCAAGGATTTCAGGAGTCAAACCTATTCAGTCAAGTCTGCCTTGGTTCGGAAATGTGGTGATAGATAAGTAGGAGAGAAAGGGAAATCAAGAGAAACAAGTGTAGAATTTTGTATGTGTGGCCGGAGTGCTATATCAACGTGCGAATTTAAATCTGAGGCAAGTGTTATGCCTTTACCTCAGTCAATTCGAGTTATTAAGCAATCTCATTCCACAAACATCTCTACCACCAACTACGACTTTCAAAGTCGTATATATTGATGAATTATTAATTTCAGTTGATTAGAAAAGAGAGAAAGAATTAAAGAAAGGTAAAAGCGTAGGACCATGGCTAAACCGGGATTCGAACCAGGAACCTCTGGTTTGGCAGTCAAGCACTCTAACCACTCGACTACCGAGGCCCCCCCCTTTGTTTTTTTTTTTCTGAATGCAACCCTGCGTTACAAAAGCAAAAAGTAAAACTTTAACATTTCTCTTTTAATTAATTATAGCCTAAAACTGAAAGGTCAGGGTATATTAACTTTGTCCAAACGTTTGTAACGCAAACGAACATAGAACAAACCGAATCCGGTATAGAAAAGTATTCATACTCTTAATCAGAGTCACTTCGTGAATCGAGCTATCTATGTCCGTCTGTCCGTCCGTGCGTCTGTCCATCTGTGTGTTGTCCGTATACACAGAATAAGAAGAAGGAGTTTAGATACTTGCATGAAACTCGGTACACATGGTCACATGGAGCCAAGGATCGGCACTATGTTGAATATTTTTGGAAACCGCCCAAGGCCACGCCTATCTCTCATACAACTCAAAAATTTAAAACTGCATAAATGAGCTCATAATTAGACTACAAGAATAAAATAAGGTTTGTATGTGTTTTATATCCACACAAAAATGTCTTTGAAAAATGGTTTTTATCCGCTTACGGACACGCCCAACTCCGATACAACCCAAAAATTTAAAACTCATTAAAAAAGCTTCCTTTAATTTTACAAAGATAAAATTTGGTACGTATATTTTCAATAACAAAACAAAGATGTTTTTGAAAAGTGGACGTTGTCCGCAACGGACATGCTTATCTCCCATACAACGCGAAAATTGAATATTACATAAATAAGCTCATAATTAACTTTCAACAACAAATTTTGGTTCGTACCTTTTTCATATAACAACAAAGATTTTTCCAACAAATGGATGTCATCCGTTCATCGACACGCCCACCTCCAATATAACCCTAAAACTGAAAACTCAATAAATAAGTTTCTGTTAAACCTACGGAGATAAAATTTGAAACGAATGCTTTTTATAACAATTCAAAGATGTTTTTGAAAAATGGGCGTCTTTCTTCCAGGAACACGCCTACCTCCCATATAACCCATAAAATTAAAAACTCCATTAATAAGCTTGTATACAAAATTTGGTATGTAGACATGTATTTTATATCAGAACTGAGATGTGTTCAAAAATTGAGTGTTTGAAACGTACACGGGCACCACTGACACAACCCAAGTTACCGAACACTATAAAAGAACTACAGTATTTGGAAATTTTTCATCAATATTGCAATGTATATAAAATATATGGCTTCACTCACCTTTTTTCAATACTATTATTGTATTTTGAAAAAGTAGGTTTGGGGTACTTCATAGTCGAGCTGGACCGACTTTAGACTTTCTTTACTTGTTTTTCAACTTTATTTAAAAAATTTGAGTTGAAAAAGTTTAGAGTTCACTTTTCATGCTTTTCAGTTGAACTTTAAAACTGTGAAGATTGAATTTCTGTACCCCGATGATTAAACAAGAAAAAAACTAATGGCGTTTTCGTTTCTACGAAAAAATGTTGCCTTTTCATTGCCCTTGCCTTTTTTCGTGTTCGATTCTAAAATAAGTGCAGACGGGTGAGTAAATTCTGTGTTCGTTTCTTAAAATGTCACACTCACAGAGGGCAAAAAAGGCGCATTTTCTGCCCTGCAAACTTTCTCAGGGTAGATGATTGCCCTGCATATCAGCTGTTTTTAAAACGATAATATTATGACATGCGTGCGTTAGACAAGGATGGTTATATTCGTTTATTTAAGTTGACATTTTTCGAGTAGGCAAAAACATGCACTTTTACAGGGTTGCGGGCAACATTGAAAATATTTTGCACTGCGACAGGGCAACATTTTTTGGTAGAAACGAAAACGCCATAATATGAAATAAAATTGAAATTCCAACAAACTTCCAAATTTTTAACTTTTTAACACTTAAGTTTATTTTTCATTACACAAGTTGAGTGTTTCTACCAGCTTGGCGTGAAATTAGCAGATTTTATGAATTCATCTCTAAAGTTGACATTTTATATTATTAGTAAACATTTTAATTAACAATATTTAACATTTCAATAGTTGAAAATTTAAACTTTTTGCCAGACTTTCATCTTAATAAGTTGAAACGTTAAGGTTTCTTATTGGATTATAATCATGAATTCAACTATTTATGGATTTTTTCAACTTTCTAGATAAGGAACCCAACTATATCAGTTTATATCAGATAAAGACATCTATGTTGTTTGTTATATATATTTACATCTCTTCAACTCTAAATTCTGAATTTTTCAAATAAAATCGCATCATTTATCAAACGTAAATTTTAAAAAATTAACCAATATTTTTGAATTCGTTTTATAGAATCCGTTTTTCCCTCGGTGATTTGAAAAATCAGAAAAAAAAAACTCGCATGTAGCAACGTACAGGTGGCAGAAGTGAAACTTCTTTAACAGCAAGAAATAAGAGAGATTTTAGTGTGAAATTCAATCAATACGAAATGGAATAATAATTTGTTGATTCAATATTTGCATCCAGGGACCGTACCGGCTATGCTTTTTGTCTAAAGTGTCACATATTAACTTTTATCTCTTAATTTTTATTTTTTCCGACAAAAATAACAGTTTTTTGTGCCTTATAGTTTTTTTGTTCAAAAATAACAGTTATTTGCTGCCGTTTCTTTTTTCGATCAAAAATATCAGGTAATTTATATTTGTTCAAGTCATTTTACCGATAAAAAAATTTTGGTATTATTATTTTCATCTCATCTGTGAGACATTTTACACATGGTGTCAACAGTTCAATCTGTCAAGCGACCTTTAAGAAAACACAAATTGCTTGTTATTTTTGACCGAAAAATTAAAGTCACAAAATAACTGCTATTTTTGACCGATAAAATAAAATTCAAAAGTAACCTTTATTTTTCCTCGAAATATACTAGGCAATAAATTAACTTTAAAGAATCAGTTTCAAATTTAAAAGCGACTTAATATTCGTGAGGCTGAGGACATTTGTAACATAATGGTTTATTTGAAAAGTCTTTCGACAATTTTTTGCATTTGAAAATTGTAAAATAACAGTTATTTTTGGTACTTGTTTTAGTTCAGTTGGTGTTTTAGTTGCTTTCGAATGTATTCTCAACATTGTTACTTTTTGAATGCTGGATTGCATTTGCATAGTACTCTTTGAAGGAGCCTTCGAAAGCAGAGGCAAATCTTATTCATTATTACCTCGTGCTTCCTGGTCATAATTATTGCTATGTTGATAGAGGGCCTCATAAAGCAGCGAACGTTGATTGTTGAGTGCATCAACTTACTTGGCTTTAAAATTTTGTTGAGATGCATCAGTGTGTTTTTTAGGGATTGGTTCTTTGTAGATTCACCAAAATACACTGATGTTTCGTAAAAATGCATTTTGAAACTCAGCCGTTGTTTCAATCACCTTACCTTCATCATTAGTTGCAGACCCAGCTGCGGCTGTATTCTTAAGAGCTCTAATTCGCTTTCTATATTCACGAACGCGTTCTACTCCTGTTTTAGCTATTTTTCCATTTTTTTTTCCGTGCATACTTGTCGGATGAAAATTAATGTTACGGTCATGTTCATAATGTGATGTTAATGTTAATGTTATGTTAATGTTAATTATGTTATTTGCAGTATGTTACGCGTTCAGTTTTAATTACATTTTGTTTAACTATTTTTCATGTGCCTACGTGGCGTTAAGGTATAGATTCCGGCTCTTAAGCAACGATGTTCGGGGTTCAATTCTCGGCAATGACAATAATTTTTTTTAAATTTTCATATGAATTGAAAACGTTAGCCTAGCGTCATGAATAAGAGACCTTGAAGTTTCAATCGCCGCCAAAGAAGTTTCACTTCAAAAATTTTTTTTTGGAATTCTAACATACCAAGATATAGTTTTAAGTGAACAAGTAAATTATTCTATTCAACTGCCTAGAAATTCGAGTATCATCCGAATTGATAAAAAGGTTGGCTTTTTTTCAAAAGAAAAAATTAAATCGGATGTCTAATACTGACGACTGTCAAATGTTAAAGGTCAAGTTAAGAATACAGTTTCTAATGCATTGAAATATTCAGATTAATAGTTAAATAAAAGGACACTTTCCAATATTTCATATTAAGACTACAATTGTTAAAGTTATACCAGGAAAAATCAATTTAATCATAGAAACTTAATTTTTAAACAAAAAATGTTGTATGTTCTAAAACCACAATACACTACTACATATCCTTACCCCATCTACTATAAAAATATCTAACTATGTTTAACCCATGCCAACATTTGAAACCATAACAAGCCCGAAACTCATGCAAGAACTTCATCAAGAAATAATTGCATTCCGTTGATTATGATCTCACAATTACTGTCTGGCTGGTAGAGCAAACTTTTGACAAAATATTCTAAACTTTCAACTAATTAAAGAAAATTAAGTTCAACATATTTTTTACTTAAGTGATTATCACATTAAATAATAAAAGCTGCTGTTGAGCTCGATGCTTTTATTAAATTAAAACATAAAATCTACAAAAGTTTTATACAACCAACAGCACCAACAACATCATCATCACCATCCAACCACCACTCTTAAAAAAAATGGATATGCCGAAAAAAGTGTGCGGATAAAAAGCAACGTTAAACTGAGCAGCTGTGGCAATCTGTCACGTGGGACAAATTTCTGATACCAAAAACTTTTATAAGAACTTGCTTTTAGAGCTAGCTGCCACTAGATACAGGGAGAAGAACACAGCTGGTAAGAGACGAAAAGGGAATAGAAACTTTTAGAACAAGCTTCCTTCTGTAGCAAAACTAATGCACTTTGAGCAGGCTAATTTAGAGAAGCATACACCATATGGTATAGTGAACAATAGTGAACAGTGTTAATAGTGTCGCCAACACATGCAGACGCTGAGTGATTTTCTTATAAAATTTTAGTAAAATTTTGCAAAAAGCTTAAATTAGAAATAATGTCCCAATGAGACACACAGTTTTCGCTTCAAAAGTATCTTCAATATATTTGAATTCTGTTTGCAGCTGCGTCAAGCAGTTAAAATAGCTAAAGACATAGCAAATTGAGTGGGCGAGGCACAACAACAAAATTCACTTCAAGTCTGCAACTTTTCAACTCGTTACTATTTAAACACTTTAGTTGCCAACTTATAAACTGTCCCCAAGTATGCAACAAACTTTGCAAAACTGGCATCATATATTTTTTTTTGTCTATACTTCCTTTTCTTGCTCCTTTTTTTCATAAATTTTTTGTGCTGCAAAAAATTTTTAATATGAATGTAGAAAAAGTTGTGGCTCTAAAAGAAACTCTAATGATGATGAGTTTTGCATTTTCACGCTATTTGCTCGATGTTGTTGTCCGTTTGTGGCAACCAAAACTGCTGCCTTTGTTATGTTTGCTTTGCATTCAATGCTTATGCTTCCAGCTGAATTTTTAGTACTTTACTCGATTGTTGGTTGCTTTTTTTTATAGATGTCTCTTAGTTTTTATTAATATTCGGCAGCGTTCTTGCCGGTTTATTTATTTTGTTTTTTTTTCTATGTCTGTCTAGTTGCTTTTTTTTCCTCTTTTAACTGTTCAGCATTTTTGACTTATGTCCTTGGGACTCATTTTCATCACTGCCTTTGAAAAGTTGTTCACATTTTGTTTGAATTTTCGTTTATGTTTTCACTTATTTGCTTTTCTCTCTTCCACTCATTCATTCATTCATTCATTCATTCATTCATTGAGTTGACTTTCACAAATAAACTAGATTCTTTATGCTTGCATACTTTTAGGCAGCCGCAAAAGTAATTCGTTGCTTAAGTAGCAAAAGTTTCTGTTTGCAAGTTATTTAAATTAATTTGTTGTGCGTTGATTTCTTAACATTTGCAATGAGTTTATTTTTTCAAATTCCTTTTGTAGTTGTTTTTTTTTTTTTGTCTTCCTTTGCATATTCTCTTAATGTGCAAACATTTAGCTGAGCACAATTTATAAAGTTTTAATTAAAAGACATTTTCAAGTATTACAGCAATTATCTTCAAAGTGCTCTAGGGTTGATAGAGTCTATTCTAGACTTTCTTTAAATTCAACAGCATTAGATGGCATTATAGTGTCCATGAGAGGCAAAAGCTTTAAAAGAGCTGTATTTCTTTGCCAGAACTTATTTTCTCATATCAGTGTTTGTTATACACAAGCATATGAGAAATATACGCAAATTTTTTTTCTACCTCTTTGTACCTCCTTGTAAAGTTATAGTACCTTTTTGACTATTTACTGAAAAAATGTATGTAATATTTGAAGTGAACTAACGGTCGCAACGCGTAAGGGAAGAGAAGTTTTTGAAGTAACCCTTGCCCCAGAATTCCTGGTTAATCGGAAACTGGAAGGTGTTTGAGATGCAATCTTTTCCGAATACATATTTTTTTCAGTTTGAAGAGCCTTACCACCAACCCATCGGTTTTTTAGAAATTTAAAGAAAACTGATATGTGCATATTTTGGGAGGTCGTTAGAACAACACTGCCTTCCCCTCCCGAAAAAAGCCCCTTCTGACTCCGAGAGAGCTGCATTTCAGGGTGGATCAACTTACAATGACTTTAAATCAGCGTTATTTCTGAAGCCTTTTCTGCTGTTGTATAGAAAAATCTTCTGAAGTATACAGGCTTTGTAAAAATCCCGCTTCATACCCTAGCTTTCCGATATTTAAAAAAAAATCAAATGGAACTTGAACAACCTCAAGTGATGAAACCCTAGATTGTCTTCTCAGTATCAATTTTTTAGATCGCTCCTCAGAACCGTTTGACATTAGGTGTGAAATTATGAAGTTATCTCCGTGCAAACTTGTTCCCTCACAATTTTTATCTGTTTAAATTTAAAACAGTTGTTCTCCACCACTATTCCAATTCTCCACCCTGCAACTAAACTCTTACCCGTCTTTCGAATCGACACAGTGCTTGCGAATTTAAAGTGGGCATCCCCTCAGCCTTTGTTTAATAAAAAAAATTCCTTCCTGCTAAAGGGTTTGTAAAGAATGATAGACCTACAATTTCTCTATATCATCGATTTTGATCTGCTATCAACTCCGCGGCATGCTTACTGGAAAGACAAGTCAGTAAATACGGCCTTTTAACCATAAGGATTAAGCTATGGACATCAAAGGTGCTTTTAACAATGTCCTCACGGCGGCAATCATAATTGAGCTAGGCTCTGCGGGTCGCTGAATGACTGTGTGTACTGATCAAGAACATGGTGAACAGAAGAATTATTAGTGCATTTCTAGGGGGCTCAAAGACTTAAAGGTTAATTAGAAGAGGGGTGCTCTCTCTTCTTTCACGGTTAAAAATTTTGGACTAGTTTTTAATCCAAACTTTGGTTTAAAGTTTTTTTTAATCCTAAAAGTACTAATTTTTATTCCATATTTTAGTTTAATTTTTTTTTAATCCGAAAAAGTTTAAGTTTAAGACTATTTTTGGACTACACATTTGTATGAAGGTAGTAATTTCAGGAAAAAGTATTTATGCTATTTAATAGCTGAATAACAATGTAGCAGTGGCAGAGACAGCAGCTGTGTCAGTGGCAGCGGCAGTGATCAGCTGTTTCGTATTTTACTGCCTGCCAATTACAATCTAGCAGTGGCAGCGTCAGCATCAAAATCAGTGAATATTGAATTTTTCTAAGTAGTTTAATTATTTGCATGTTGGCAGTGAATTTAGAAATAGGGCTGACCTCGGCAGTGCTGCTTACTGCCACTACTGCTATGTAAGTTTTACCATTGAACAACAGTATTCCTAAAATAACAGCTGATCAATGCCACTGCCACTGACGCTGCCACTGCCGCATTGTAATTCAGGTATAAGATTGAAAACTACAACTACTACGAAATTTAAGCTAAATATAGTTCTAAATGTTGTTAAAGCATCCGAAAGTTATTTTGAATAAAATGAAACAAATTGTTTATTAAAATCTGAACCAAAATATTATTTTATACATTATTACAGTAAACAGTGTTTAAACCTTTGAGGATTAAATAGTAATCCCTTTTCGGATTACAATGTTTTAAACTTTTTTGGACTAAAATCTAATCCTTTTTGTATTATAATATTTTAAGCTTTCTGTGGATTAACAATTATTCCTTTTTGGATTAAGAAATTTTAATTATAATTATAGTAATAGTAATTATAGTAAATTTTATATAATAATAGTTGGTAATCATCGCACGGTACCTTGCTCCATTGACTGCAAAGTTGCAATTTTCATTATTTTTGAAAAAGAACAGTCCAATGATGTTGCCTACAAAACGCACCAAACAGTGAATTTTTCAGGGTGCATTAGCAGCTCTTGAACTGCCTCTGGCTGATTGTCGGCCCAAATTCGCCAATACTTTTTGATAACATAACCACTAAGACAAAAATGGAGGAAAAAGCTGGCTTAAACTTCGAGGAGAAATTTAAGTGGCATAAAAATTGGTCTACAAAGGTTTTCAAGGTCGCTGATCATGAATCTGAAGTCAACAGTTTTAAATTAAAGATGTCGGTTTCAAAATGGCAGTTATAAGCAAGCTAACTTATTTTTTAACTACATTCGGCACTTCAAGTTTGGTAATCTGTAACTGTTTAGGGTCGCTGATCACAAATCTGTAGTGGGATTCTGAAACTTGTTCTCAACTTCCCATTGGAATCGCAATTTGCGACTATTCCCGGTTGTAAGACCGAAAACGGTATTCATTAACTTGTAATATGCGACGAAATTCGGTTGCCTACAAAATTGCTCGGTTTACTTTTCACCAACAAAATAATCGTCGCACGTATCCGACAAACGTCCGATACTTACACCGACAAAATCGGGAAACGTGTTGATTGAATACCATTTTCCGAAAATTATCGCAAACATAACTTTGTGTTACAGAATTCCACCGTCATAAATAAGATAAATTGTATAGTTACTACGTTTAAATTTGATAATATGTTAGTTTTGAGGATTTAGTAATACAGCATTTTTGTTAATTTTCAATTAAATTTCGTCTTAATCATTCGATGAACATAAAAGGTGTTTTTAAAGAACTTTGAAATGGAAAAACATAAGGATGAATTTTTAAAATTGACGTGAAATTAATTTTATTCAAAAGATAATCTTTTGACATTATAATTTAAATACGATTTGTGGCATATGACCGCCACGGCTGGCTTGGACGTAATCTAATCTGGAGGTCCAGTTTTCAATCACTTTTTCCAACATTTGTTGCCATATATCGGCAATAACGCGGCGAATGTTGTCCTCCAAGTGGTCGATCGTTTCGGGCTTATCGGCGTAGACTAGTGACTTCACATATCCCCAATATAAATAGTCTAGCGGTTTTAAATCGCACCATCTTGGAGGGCAATTCACGGGTCTGGAACGTGAAATTATGCGGTTACCAAATGTTTCCTTCAGTAACTAAATTGTGGCACGAGCTGTGTGACATGTTGTGCCGTCTTGTTGAAACCACAACTCTTGCACATCATGGTAGTTCATTTGAGGAACGAAAAAGTTAGTTATCATGGCTCTATAGCGGTCACCATTGACTGTGACCTTCTTCAGTATCGTTTTTAAAGACGTACCTATGATTCCACCAGATCATAAAGCACACCAAACAGTCAGTTTTTCTAGATGTAACAGTTTCTCAACACACACTTGAGGATTATCTTCACTACAAATATCTTCACTACAAATACTACACGGTTAAAAATCTTGGACTAAATTTTAAACTTTTTTGGTTTACATATAGGACACGACCAAAAAAAGATTATTTTTTAATCCAATGAAAGGTTTTACATTTTTTAATCCAAAAAGGATTTATTTTTAATCCGCAAAAAGTTTAAAATTTCTTAATCCAAAAAGGAATAATTGTTAATCCACAGAAAGCTTAAAATACTATAATCCAAAAAGGATTAGATTTTAGTCCAACAAAGTTTAAAATATTGTAATCCAAATAGGATTACTATTTAATCCACAAAGGTTTAAGCACTGTTTACTGTTAAAATGTATATAATATTTTGGTTCAGATTTTAATAAACAATTTTTTTCATTTAATTAAAAATAAATTTCGGATGCTTTAACAACATTTAGAATTATATTTAGCTTAAATTTCGTAGTAGTAGTAGTTTTCAATCTTATACCTGAATAACAATGCGGCAGTGGCAGCATCAGTGGCAGTGGCATTGATCAGCTGTAATTTTAGGAATACTGTTGTTCAATGGTGAAACTTACATAGCAGCAGTGGCAGTTATCAGTACTGCCAACATGCAAATAATTAAACTACTAAGAAAAATTCCACATTCACTGCTTTTGATGCTGACGCTGCCACTTCTAGATTGTAATTTGCAAAATACGAAACAGCTGATCGCTGCCGTTGCCACTAACACAGCTGCTGCCACTGCCACTCCTGCATTGTAATTCAGCTATTAAATAATATAAATACTCTTTCCTGAAAACACTACCTTAATGCAAATTTGTAGTCCAAAAATAGTCTTAAACTTAAACTTTTTCGGATTAAAAAAAAATTAAACTAAAATATGGAATAAAAAATAGTACTTTTAGGATTAAAAATTCCTTTAAACCAAAGTTTGGATTAAAAACTAGTCCAAAATTTTTAACCGTGTAGTAGTTTCAAGGGCTGAAATTTCTTTTAATATATAATTTCATATTTTTCAATACAAAAATGAAATTTTAACGTTTGAACTAGAAAAACATTAATTAGAATTTAAAAAAATATGTTTTTGCCTCATTATTGTTCATTCATTATTGTGTCGATTGATCACTTACATTTGGGTTTTTTCCTTCGCATATCACTTGTGGTCAACCCCAAACATGGAGTATTTTGACGTAGAATTACGTCTAGCAGCGCTGTTTGTATTGGGTCGTTTTAACAAATTTTTTCAAGCCCATGAAACGTTTTTGACCAATAATTTAGGGTAAACCTACAGTCCTTTAAACTTATCATTCAAAGATAATATATATACTTAAATATCAGATATAGCCTGCGCTGAATGAATATCTAATTTTGGATTTTGTCACTTTTATATTAAAGTCACAAAATAGCAAAATGTAAGAAGAAAAATTCTTGTGTTTATTTAAGAAAATCAATCATTGCTGCTTTCATTGATTTTGTGTTATACGAACTAATTCGCAGCATTGGTTCTCTACTCCACGTTAAGATGGCTTATTAGGTTCTTGTATGTACTTCTTCTTAAGTGTACTGAGTGCTCTATTTTATCACAAGAGGTCAATCAGAACTTCTTTTGAAATCAGTAAATGATCTCAAATGTCAAGCTTAACGAAATGGGTCTGTGATCTGGTTAACTCTAACTCTTATGAAAAAAGGACTTGAGTCATATTTCGTTAAATGCTTTTTCCCAATAGATGGCGCTGGCTATTTGGCTTACACGATATACACTAAGGGAAAAAGTTATGTAGTCAGTACAGAGACAGCTATGTAAAATCTATGCACTTCAACTTGTATGAGAATGCAACAAGAGCAGTATTTACTGAGTAAAGGGAGCGTGTACTGACTACATATCAATTTATTCACTTTTTAAAATGAATAAAAAATGTATTCAATACATCATGCTATGTGTTGAGTACATAGCAGACTTCAATAGATACAAGCAACGTGTACTCAATCAACGTGTTATGTAATTTTTTACAAAAACTTTACTCAATACATAAAATATAGACTCAGTACACGTCCCTCTTATACGATTGAAGTGACACATTTATTCAGTACATAACATATGGACTCAGTACACGTATCTCTTGCACTTTGGCACACGATTTTGCTGTTTTATGACATTCGTTTCTTGATTTTCAAATAAGCAACACCTCTAAAGCCTCTAGAAAATCAGAGCGGGAATGAGTTCATCCACTGTACTCTAGAACAAAAGCGATGATTGGATAAGAATTAAATGGCTGGGTTTCTATAAGTAATTGCCAATTATTTTGTGAAATCTAGTCATTTCTTTATAAAATTATTTATTGCATTTGTTGAGAGGGTGCTTTAGGCACAGGCATGAATTGTGTATATATTCAATACATGGAATTATGAACAAAAAATATATAATGAATACATTATGCATGTACTCATTGCATAAAATTATGTTTTTAACATATGTAATGAGTAAATGATGTATGTACTCATTATATAAATGTATGCACTAAAAATATGTAATGAGTAAATTATGTATGTACTCATTACATAAAATTATGCATTTAAAATATGTAATGAGTAAATAATGTATGTACTCATTGCATAAAATTATGTACTCCAAATATGTAGTGAGTAAATTATGTATGTACTGAGTCAATAATTTATGTAATACGTACATAAGATCTTTACTCATTACATAAAATTATTTGTAACAGTTTGCGTTGAGTACATAAAATCTTTATTGACTACATAACCGCTTGAAAGCATTATGTAGTCAATAAAGATTTCAACATGTACTCAATACATGAAAAATGTAAAATTTTTGTGTGCAGAAAACTATGCGATGAGTACATAAATTTATGTATTGAGTCCATAGGTTTTTCCCTCTGTGTATGAATCCAACAGAGCAAGCGTTGATTCGTGCGTCTTGTAGGAAGTAACAGAACTTAATATGTGAGATGAACACATCTATTTTGGATTTAATAAGTTATTCAGGTTTCGTTCTGGATGAATTGTTATTTAAGTTTTTAATGCAAATTAATTTTGATCCCACATCCCACTAGTCATTTTAGTGCAGCTCGCAAACTATACATCGGTCAGAGACGAAAGTGGCACTAATGGAAATGACATTTGCTCAGCGTGAGATAAAGCCAGTATGCGATTTTATTAAAAATCGGGGTCTTCATTTAATTTTAATATAATTGTTGACTGTAGCTCGTAAACTATATATCGTGCAGAAGCGAAAATGGCACCAATGGAATGGCACCAACTGAGTCAATGAATTCAACCTGTCAAACTTAACGAAATGATCGAAAGAATTTGACATTTTGCTTGTTTCTTTTTGCTTGCTCATTTTATCATGCTTACTTTTAACTTTTTCTTTGTTTTGGTCTCGATAAGAAGTCCATAATTGAGTGTTATTTATTTATTTGTTAATTTTCGGAAGATAAATAAAAAATACGTGCAAAATGGACAAAACAATCGGACCATAGAGACAAAGTAGAAGACCATAGAAAGTAGAACGCAAGTTACACTTACGATACTATCGAAACTGTTTTTTTTTTTAATTTGGAATGTTCAAAGTGCAACAAAACACATTTTTAAAAACTTTTATTAAGATTTCATTCCATCAGATATATTAACACGATAATTTATTGGAATAATTTAGTCATGGCAACGCGAGTTCTTTAAAATTATTAATCGAAAAATTCTTTTCAATTATACAATTTATAAGGTTAATTAAAAATAAATTACTCGTAATTGAGTAAGAAGTGTCCTGGATATTTGTCCATAAAATGGAGTCATCTTAAAGAATGCTGCTACTGTGATGATTCTGTGTCAGAATCAATGACACGGAATGTAAAGTAGAAGTAAACATAACAAAGTTATCGAAGAAAGAGCGATAACTTTATTCCAAACAATGAATTGCTTCAAGATTAAATTTTGAATGAGATTTTTTTCACTGTTTTATAACTTTAAATTAAATAGCTTTAACACAGCTTTTATTAACAGTTTCTGATTGAAATAAACTACTCTATACATACAAATAGTAAAAATATTTCCCTATCATCTCTCCTATTATTTTTTCGTTATTATCTGCAACTTTTTCGAATACCATGTTTTTGTTTGACAATTACATGACTTTGATAAATTAAATTTATTTTATATTAAAATTTATATTTTTACATTAATTCAAAAAAATAATAAAAATTCATTATAAGCAGAAAACAAACAAAAATTTCTTGCAATATGTTGCTTTATATGAAAAAGTTGTGCCATGGACAAATTTTTATTTTGCTGACGACGACAGACTGAGGTCAGGACAGGCGTTATGACAGTGTCGGGTCATGTCATGATATCCGCACAGATGTTGCCAGCCATGTTTTGCTTTTATCTCTATGTGTGCGTGCTCATGTATTTAGTCGAGCGTGTTTGTGTGGAACAACTTTTTCATTTCATATTTTTCGGTGTTTTGCGTGTCAAACACGCCTCATTTGCTACAGAGATGCTCTCTACTTTGGCATGAGGTATGAGAGAAAAATAGTTTGAAAATGTAATTATATTAATTTATATCTTTATACAAATAGAACGAGAGCTCATCGGAAGGTGGCAACACTTAAATTGCTTTGCGTGGCGGGAGATTAAATTCTAATGAGATTTTGATGGGGACTGTGCAAGATGTTAATTAATTATGCTGTACCATATAAATTGAATTATTGTTTCAATTCCGGAATATTAATAAAGAAGAGGGGAGGAAAAACAACACAAGAAAAGATTTGGCCAAAAAAATACGTCTAGTACCTACACAAAACTGATGTCGCAGAATAACTTGTAAGAATGAAATTGTACACTCAGAAAAAAGTTTCTCGGATTATGATAAAAACAGGCATCATATTTAAAGAAAAATGGTATAGACTTTGCTTCAGAGAATAAAACAAAAAACAAAACAAAAAACAAATTGGCCATTTCAGCCCTTGAAAGGACTTTGGCCGAGCTTCTTATGATCAATTGTGTTGTGTGTGTTATTAAATGTTTGCACACAATTGACTGAGAACTGGACCTAAGTTTTTTATGCCGACTCCAAACGGCTAAAGTTCATGTTCTCAAGAAGCTTTACATGGCATTATTTACTCTCTGAGGTTTGCCATTGTCTGCAGAGAGGTGGTGACCGATCAGAAAAATTTTTTTTTTGAAAAAACTTTTCGCCGCGACTGGGGATCGAACTCGGGCTCCGAGCGTGCTAAGCCACACACTTAACCTGCACGCCACGGTCACCACTAGAGAATGCTTTTCTCTAAATGTGATCCTAAAAATTCCCTAAAAATGGTTAAAAGCTTCTATGAAGCAGATAAATACATAAAAATATATCGTTTTTAAAGAAAAATACTATTTTTTTTGAGAAAATATTTGTTTTTATTGAAGAAAATAATTCTCACAGTAAATTTTTTATCAAAATATAAGAAAATTTTTTCATTTTCAATAAATTTTTCTCTATAAATGAGAAGTTTTTTGTGCGAGAAAAATATTTATCATTATAAGAGACATTGAAATATTTCCATTCGAAAATGTAAAAATTTATTCAAATTGAAGAAAATTTTACTTGAAAAAGAGAAAATTGCTCTTATCGAAAATAGAGAAATTTTTATCGGAGAAAGATATTAGTAAAATCTAAAAAAAATTTAAAAAATTAAAAAATTATGCATCATATGTCGTATAATTTTTGAGTAAAGCAATTCATTCTGGTCACACTCAGAAAAAAGTGTCTCGGAATATGATAAAAAAGGCATCATATTTAGAGGAAAATAGTATAGACTTTGCTCCATAGAATGCTATTCTCTAATTGCGATACTTAAAATTCTCTAAAAATGATAAAAAGGTTCCATGAAATAGAAAAATATATCGTTTTTAGAGAAAAATACTTTTTTTTTTGAGAAAATATTTGTTTTTATTGAAGAAAATACTTCTCATAGTGAATTTTTTATCAAAATATAAGAAAAGTTTTTCATTTTCAATAAAATTTCTCTATAAATGAGAAATGTTTTGTGCGAGAAAAATATTTATCATTATAAGAGACATTGAAATATTTCCATTCGAAAATGTAAAAATTTATTCAAATTGAAGAAAATTTTACTTGAAAAAGAGAAAATTGCACTTATCGAAAATAGAGAAATTTTTATCGGAGAAAGATATGTGTTTATTCTGAGTGTAGCATCGAAGATGAGAGGATTTAAGTAAAATCTAAAAACAATTTAAAAAATTATGCATCATATGTCGTATAATTTTTGAGTAAAGCAATTCATTCTGGTCAGAAATAAAAAATATTTTATAACATTTTTTTTTTTAAGGACCATTTGTTACATTTTGAAATTTTTTAGTTGCCTGTGTTAATTTACGCTGTACATAGAATTATTTATTATAAAACAAAAATATCACATAATTTCATGCACGTTCTTCATAAAATGAAGGTACATTAAATAAATATAAAATAAATATCAATTTCAAAAATTCCAAATCGTTCTTTTAAATGTTTTGTTCATAAAAACAAAGTTTGTTAACCTTTTTTTGTAAATTAGTTAATGAAAAAAAATATATGTTGTAGATAAGTTTAAAATGCTAAAATCAAAGTAAACCTAAGCCATAAAGAGCACACATAAAATCATAGCACTAGCTACAATATCAGCATATTGAATATATTTGAAATAAGTAGACTTGTTTAATGAAGTCAAGCCACCAGTCACCAGCACAATATCTACCCATACCCCCTCCCACCAACCAGCACAGCATTCCAGGAAAACCAATCTTGGCAATTTTCTGCAAACTGTATCAAAATCTAGTTGGAACTGGCTATCCAGACAAGAGAGACTCTTAAACTTTGCCATCGCGATAAGCGGCACTGTAAGATTTCCATTTAAATGTTTGTGAATGTATAAAGCAAAGTACAAAGTAAAAAATAAAAAAACAATGTTGCCAACGGTAGACAAAGTTACAATTGCTGCGGGTAAAACACAAGCTCAAACACACACACACACATACACAAAAAAGAAAAACACTGACATAACCAGAAATAGAAATGTAGAAGTGAAATTGGAAAATAACCTTAAGGTTAAGATTACAAGGTAATTTGATTCAATTCCTTTGATAGCAGTTTCTTCTGTATGTGTGTGTGTGTTGTTTTTTTTCTTCTGCCGCTTTGGTTTCTCTATGCTACTCTCTATCTCTCTGCCTGTTTTCCGCATACTGATGGAACAGTATAGCAAGATTTTCGAGCCAGATAACGGCAAATTTCGTTAAATGAAGTAAGTTCGACAAAAAGTGGGTAAGATTTTTAAATTTATAGCAAAGTAATGCAGTGTTACTGGTTGTTTTTTTTTTTTATAGCAACTAAAGTATTTTGTTTATTTATTTATACATTTTCGGTTTTATCAGCTTGCATATAAATTTACGATTATTCTATATGTATGCTGGCAATGAGGCGATTCGGGATTTATTTAACATTAAGGATAAGAAAAAGTACTTTTCTATTGAGCGTAGCATTGCCAAAAGCTTGAAGAGTTCATTAAAGGTAGTTCACCAGAGATTCTAGCTAAGAACTGACAGCGTCATTAAAAAGATAACGTTAGCTATAGAAATGACAATAAATTAACGTAGCAAGATTTCAGATGATGTTTTTTTTAAATTTATTTTATTTCACAAAAGTTATTTTATGATAACTGCGAAAGGACATGATTCAAAAACAATTTTTTTTAAGTAACATATAAGACAAACTGATTATTTGTTTTTTTAGTCAATAAAATAGTATAGATACAATTAATTTTTTTGTATAAAATTTTTAGAAATTATTTCTTCTAACTGTTCAACAAAATCAAAATTATTTCAAAATAAGAAGTTTCTGAGAAAGGTTTCGGATACAGGGAAGCAGAAGAAATATATATACGTGTATCGGTGTTTTGAAAGTCTATGCCTGAGTTTTTGCAGTGAATAAACTTAGGTAGCCATTCGATATTGTGACAAAAATGGAGAATGTATTTTCAATGTTTCGTTTATTTCAAGATCCCTTTACATACCTTATCACTCCTACTCTCTCACTCTGCTGGTGAAATAATGCAGACTTAAAGAGGACGTCTACTTTCGATGTGACTAGAGTGGACATTAGGCGAACTGTTCCAGCAACGCTTTGAGTTGTCCGTTTGTAGTGTGCTACAAGCGCACATTTCAAATTCAGTGCATCCCTTCAACTTTATTTAACATACACGGTTAAAAATTTTGGACTAGTTTTTAATCCAAACTTTGGTTTAAAGCAATTTTTAATCCTAAAAGTACTAATTTTTATTCCATATTTTAGTTTAATTTTTTTTTAATCCGAAAAAGTTTAAGTTTAAGACTATTTTTGGACTACAAATTTGTATTAAGGTAGTAATTTCAGGAAAAAGTATTTATGTTATTTAATAGCTGAATTACAATGTAGCAGTGGCAGAGACAGCAGCTGTGTCAGTGGCAGCGTCAGTGATCAGCTGTTTCGTATTTTACTGCCTGCCAATTACAATCTAGCAGTGGCAGCGTCAGCATCAAAATCAGTGAATGTTGAATTTTTCTAAGTAGTTTAATTATTTGCATGTTGGCAGTGAATTTAGAAATAGGGCTGACCTCGACAGTACTGCTTACTGCCACTGCTGATATGTAAATTTTACCATTGAACAACAGTATTCCTAAAATAACAGCTGATCAATGCCACTGCCACTGATGCTGCCACTGCCACATTGTAATTCAGGTATAAGATTGAAAACTACTACTACTACGAAATTTTAGCTAAAAATAATTGTAAATGTTGTTAAAGCATCCGAAAGTTATTTTTAATAAAATGAAACAAATTGTTTATTAAAATCTGAACCAAAATATTATTTTATACATTATTACAGTAAACAGTGTTTAAACCTTTGTGGATGAAATAGTAATCCCTTATCGGATTACAATGTTTTAAACTTTTTTGGACTAAAATCTAATCCTTTTTGTATTGTAATATTTTAAACTTTCTGCGGATTAACAATTATTCCTTTTTGGATTAAGAAATTTTAAACTTTTTGCGGATTAAAAATAAATCCTTTTTGGATTGAAAAATTGAAAACTTTTCATTGGATTAAAAAATAATCTTTTTTGGTCGTGTCCTATATGTAATCCAAAAAAGTTTAAAATTAACTCCAAGATTTTTAACCGTGTGCTTTTGAAGAGCGAAGTGGTCTCTAAACGTTTCACGGGTGCAGTGGGATTAGTGATATTGATGTAAATTTAGCCCAGTGGTCTCCACGCTACGAGTCCCAGGCCAAAACCGACCTGCGAGTATCACCAATCTGGCCCGCGACAACGTTTCTGATATGCCTGGCATCTAGCCCACCTTTAATATATGTTAATAAATCAAATCAAACAAAATAATCATACAATGCTTTGCCTCATGTACCGACTAAAAATACAATAATCCTTTTAATAAATTATTAAAATTATGGTATATCTTTGACTCAGCCGAAGTAAAAATACCCCCACGGCCGATTCGTAATGGTACAAAATCTTAAATTGTAGCTCTTTTTGTATGAGATTTCAAAATAAATTTACTATTTTGGTCTAAAATACATTCATATCAAATTATTTTCATGGAAAGTTTTCAATGAGGGGTTGCATGGAAGGTGGGCGTGTTCTTGAGTGATTTATGCCAATTTTTCTAACACGCCTCAGTTTTTATATAAAATACACAATAACTTAATTTCAGGTCTGTTGCTTAAATATAAGCCCATTTATAGAGTTTTCACTTTAATAGGTTGTATGGGAGGTGGGTGTGTTCGTATGCGGATGACGCCAACTTTTTTCCACAATTTAGTTTTGATATAAAATACGAACGTATCAAATTTTTTTCCTGTAGCTTAAAGTGAAGACGTTTAATAGAGTTTTAAATTTTGGGGTTATATGGGAGGTGGGCGTGTTTGTTGGTGGATGACGTCCATTTTTCTAACACGTCTCAATTTTTATACAAAAATAATAAATTTGTAGTTCTATCTAATTTTAATTTTGTAGCTTCGACAAAAGCCTTTTTATATAGTTTTCAATATTAGAGTTGTATGGAAGGTGGGCGTGTTAGTAAGTGGATCAACGACCATTTTTCGAACACACCTCAGTTTTGACATAGATTATACTAATACTTCGGTATTGTATAATTTGTAGCTTAAATATTTTCTTCTTTATGAAGTTTCCATTATTGTGGTTGTATGGCAGGTAGGCGTGGTTTTCATCCGATTTAGCCCATTCTCGAACTTGACCTTAGTTTTTAAGAAAAAAGCTTAAATATCGCATTTCAGCGCGATAGCTTCAAAATTACGGCTGTAATCGTGTCCACTGACAGACAGACAGCCAGACGGACAGGCAGACAGACGGACAGACAGAAGGACATGGCTAAAGCAACTCAGGTGGTGATGCTGAGCACGCATAATTATACTTTTCTATACCTACCACGCCTCCTTATGGGCGTTACAAACGTCGTGACCCCCCTTTAAAAAATATACCCCTTACGCGTGGGGGTAAAAATATCGCCACATTGCAAATCAGTCATTTCAATTTGAAGTCCTTAGGCAAGGGCTTCTATATCAGTGATTAACGAATTTTGGAATATCTTAATGTCATTTGCAACTAAGTCAATATCAGAAAAACGAGACTCAAATTTTAATTTGAAAGCATCGATAGCTTTAAGGAATAAAGACACCTGGCATTAAGACGCCTGAAAAATATGTATATTTTGAATTTTTTTTTTTTTTCCGAAATACTACGCAATAAATCAAGAATCTAAAAATGGGTATATAATAATACATATCAGTAACTGTAAGCAATAATTTTCTTAAAACGTAAAAATTCAAAATGATGGCTGTGCAGCGTTTTTGGGATGACGTCTTCGTTTTCTAAGGGGTCCACGGGCGAACAAATAACTCCTGCAATTATTGAGTTACAAAAATCGAATGATTTTTTTTTATGTGTATATAAAAGCGGCTATAGAAGTACGTAGGCTACTTTTGATATATTGATTTTTCGCCCAAATGGCGCACTTCTTAAGTGGAAAGTGAAAAATTTGCCTAAAAAATCTTCAGATTATTGTTAATAGTATATTTCAGTTTTAAAAATGATGCTAGTATGTTAATCTGATAAGTTAGCTTGATCTTGGCCCTTGGGGCTTTGTGGAATTTTTAGTCTGGCCCTTAGGCTTAAAAATTTTGGAGACCCGATAGCATAGCCTTAGGTATACTTAAGTTTTCTTGGGTGGTTAGGGCTTGCGGCATTCTGAAGATCTGGAGAGATCTAAGAGATGGCGATCTAAAAATATAGCGAACAGATCTAAAGAGATGGCTTATGGTGTGCTCTGGAATGTTAATTGTATGTTTTTTCATGAAATGACCATGGACACGTGTCAACGACACTTTGCTGGCGAGGTATCGCAAGTTAAATCGCAGAAGGGTGAAGTGATGGACACGAGACCTATCTCTGAAAAGAATTATGCTTAGGCGTCTCTTGATCACCGTGGTAACTGTGGCATGCAAGTTAAGTGTGTGGCTTAGCATGCTTGGAGCCCGGGTTCAATCCCCAGCCGCGGCGAAAAGTTATTTTCAATAAAAAATTTTTCTGATCGGTCATCACCTCTCTGCAGACAATGGTAAACCTCAGAGAGTAAATAATGCCATGTAAAGCTTTTTGAGAACATCCAGTTCTCAGTCAATTGTGTACAAACATTTAATAACACACACAGCACAATCGATCATAAGAAGCTCGGTCAAAGTCCTTTCAAGGGCTGAAATGGCCAATTTGTTTTTGTTTGTTTTGTCTATTGATCAGAGTTCAGACAGCCGATGAAAGCGATTGGTCCCGGCATAGATATATTTTCAGAAAACGCTTGCGAGACTGTCAGAGGTTGTTAGTCAAAATAAGCGAACAAGATTGGAGGAATTCTGTCCAGGGAAATGAGAAGAACCGTGGCACATGGCATATAAAATATGTCACAGCATATAAGATATAAGTATACAGCATAAGATATTGTTTTCACAGAATGACTGGATTGTATTTAAGCTCTGTTGAACTCGGTTTTTGAGAGTACGGATGGTGAGGCCTCCCCTTTTTAAGGAAGGTAGTTGATCCCCTGGCTTTGGAAGTTGGTGAGAAAGAGTATGGCATAAGGATGCATCTAAGAGGAAAAAAATTTCCAGGTTTTGTTAGTATGAATGAAGAGATGTTTAGAAACATTTCGAATTTCATTCTCGCAAACCTCAAAGCCTTGTATGATAGGTGCTTGAGACAAGGCAGCTTCCATGTTGAAGTTGGAATAACTGTTGGCAAGAGTTATCCTTTGCTAAAACTCAATATTGACATAATTGGAGGAGTTAATGCTGGATCCCAGGTAAACAAAGTCCTTCACAACCTCAGAGGTAATTTTGTCAACGGTGACTTTATTTCCAAGACGCTAAGATTGTTTGTTTGTTGCACAACATACTTTCTTTTATCTGCGTTCACTGTAACCCCTTTTCAAGTCGACTCTTTTTCTCTAGCCTGGAGAATGTTGTTCTGACTACGTGCTTATTATAACCAATGATATCAATACGATCAGTATCGTCAGTGGTATATCACTCTTATAGAATATTGTGCCACTACCTTTCAGATCAGCTGCTCGGATGATATTCTCCATAACAAGATTACAAAAGTCGGACGATAAAGAGACACCTTGTCTGAAAACTCTTTTGGTATCGCAGTAGGGCCAGAAGTCCTTCCCGATTTTCATTACGCTGCTGGTATTGCTCAGTGTCAAGCTACAAAGACGGATTAGTTTTTCAGGAATGCCAAATTCAGACATGGTGGAATTTGGTTGTTTCCTTATTGTCGAAAGTCCAAGGCGGCTTTGAAATCGACAAAAAATTATTTATTTTTTTTTTATGGTCTTGGTCGATAGTGTATTTTCCAGGTCTGAAATAACACTGATGAGGTTCAATCAGTTGGTTAACGATTGGCTTCAGTCTTTCACATAACACGCTCGATAGGACTTTATATAAGATATAAAGAAGATTTAATTCGCGGCAGTTTGCGGCAATGGTGGGTCGCTTTTCTTGTGAGACCTCGGTGGTCGAGTGACAAGCCTATTGACTGTCAACTCAAAGGACCTAGGTTCGAATCCTGGCTAGACCCTGATTCCTGGTCCTTTGCTTTTACCTGTCTTTAATTCATCCCTTATTTCTTTTCAACTGAAATAACAAATTCATCAATGTTCTCTAGTTGTAGTAGTTTTAGTTTATGGTAGAAGAATTCGTGGATTGGATTACTTGATAACTTAAATTGACTGAGATAAGGGCATAACATTTGCCTCAGGTTCATACTTCGATGTTGATATGGCTGTCCGCCAAATATGGAACAGTCTACTTGTTTCATTCGATTAACCTTTTTTTCCTACCTTTCGCCCCCATTTTCGAATCAAAGCAGACTTGACTGAACAGGATTGACACTTGAAATTATTGGTTCAAAGCTTACGCTGTCATCCGAAATTGGGGTTTCCGGGATATCATATCTTTTGGCAACATTTTTGACAGTGTTGCCATTCTTAAGAAGTTAAACCTTCAATACATCTGTGTACTCCAGATATCTGTTACTAGATTCCCATTTTTGTCCTTGCAGCAAAAAACCCCGGTCTTAAAATCAATCTTAAAACCAAGCGTCTGACATTTTCGAAGAATTTTCGAGTCTCATTTTTGCCTCCTTGCATCTCAAGTTTTGAGAATTCACTCATTTCTGAAATTCAATTTTTTTCGCCTGAAAAGGCGTCTCTCTTCACTCTTCTTTTCGTGGTTTCGCTCCTTAGCAGCATGTATTGCAATCGACATCACAACTGGCTTTTAATTGCAAAATTGTGAAAAAAAACTAACAATAATTCACATAATTATAACCAAAAATTATTATCGAATTAAAGATTCTGAATTCAGGGATCCTTATATTGAGAATCTAGCTAAATACTAAAAAATTATATTGCAAAAATTGACTCAATCTGTTTTGTCAGCAAAATTATACGAAAAGTGTCTTAAAATAATTGTATTCTTAAATTTTAAAACTTCTAACAACACTCTACTATGTGCTCTTTTAAAAAAAAAAGCCTATAAAACTTTCTTATCTTCAATTTTTAAGTCAGCTTTAATAATTAAAATGTAGCTTACCGCTCACAACTTCGAAAGCAATTTTTTATATTTTATCTGAAAACCACTCAAATCAGAATTTAAAATGCCGTCAGCAAATCCGACAAAACTTTTAAAGTAACACACAAAATCAAAGATAAGTTCAACTTCAGAGAGAAGAAGAAAAAACATGTACAATGCAAAGACGTTGCCATAAGAACCACAATAACAACAACAACAACGAAAATAACAACAACAGCTAAAGCATTGGACATTGAAAAGCAATAACCTCAAAAAGAAAAAGTGATAAAATCAAGTTCATTGCAGGTAAGACCGATGGGTAGGTAAGAAAAGACAGTTAAGACAGAAGTTAATGAGGAAAAACAAGTAACAAAAACAAAAATAAATAAATAAATAAGAACAAGAAGAATAAGAAAAGTGCAATCACGTGAAATAAATAAGTAGAAAGAGAAAAATAAGTAGTGAAAATAGAAGCTTATAACTGTAATTGGATACAGCAAAGCAAGATGCAGAAAAAAGATTAGATAAGTTGACGGAAGTCAGCCAGAGCGCTGGTAGCCAGGGATGGCAAGGACAAGGGAGGTGAACAGAAATTGGTTGGAAGTTAATGGAATGATGGTTGACTTTATTGATTTGCGAAATAAAAGATAAACTTACACGAGAGGGTTGAAAGACAAAAAGAAAAAAATTCCACATTTAATGAAGTGTAAAACATGAAATACTGAAAAGATGTTGAGTGTTTAAAATAAGAAAGTAAAATTGTGCTCACAACAAAACAAGCAACACTTAGGGCCAATTTTTCAGTGCGAGTTTAACTCTTTTTCTGGTTTAAACAAAGTTTAAACCAAGGAGCAAGTTTTTCAGTGAATATTGACTAAAGTTTAAACTAAGGTTAAACGCCCAATATTGTAGGGTTAAACTTTGGTTAACTTGTCATATGATTCTGACATATTATTTGTTTTTTGTTAATTTATGAAAAAATTTTAATTCGCACTTCAAAGCTTAAATTAAAAAGAAAATAAAATGCATTCAGACGAAGAAGATATGAGTGATGCTGAAACGTATAATGTTTTAAATAGAACAATTTTAAGAAGAGTGAGAATTGTACGTTCACGGCCCGATATTTCTAACATGTATGAAGAAAAGGAGTTCTTTCAAAGATTTCGACTTTCCAAATCGTCTGCGTACAGCGTTTTGGAACTTATTGGCCCGCACATTAAAAATAAGACTTCTTGGTGAGTAAAATCAGCATTCAATTATAACATTGCATCAACACTTGGCTCATAGATATTTGGGCTTTTATATTTGGTTCGCTTTTTTTAATGCTTATAAAATTTTTTAGGAACAATGCTTTAACTGAAGAGGAAATGTTTTTGATAACATTGAGAGTTTATGCAACTGGAGGTATGCTAATGTCAATTGGAGACATATATAAAGTGTCGCCTTCAACAGTTTCCAAAGTGGTGACGGTTGTATCGCACCACATAGCGTTGCTTAAAGACAGGTTTATAAAATTTCCAAGCATCGGCGAAGAACTTTTGAAAACTAAAAAAGATTTTTATGGTATAGCAAAATTTCCTAAAGTCATTGCAGCTCTCGATTGTACCCACGTCAAAATTATATCACCAGGTACAGCATTATAAACTACTACTTATATATTTCTGCAGCTCAATTCCCAAACGCTTTAGCTGCAAATATAGTTATCGCACATTGTGCAGAACACGTTCATAGAAAGCGACACTTGTTAACGTTGCTTTAAATCGTTTAAGCGTGGGAATAGAACTGCAGATGTATACATATAAATATTCAAATGTTTTCAAATATATAAAATTTTGTATATGCAGGCGGAAGTAACGCAGAAATATACCGTAATCGTAAAGGATTTTTTTCTTTTAACGTTCAAACCATGTGTGATGCCAATCTTAAGATAACTAATATTGTGGCTAGATGGCCTGGTTCTGCGCACGATTCAAATATATTAAGAAATTCCAGAATATATTCGCGCCTTCAGAGTGGAGAGTTTGGTGACAGTATTGTACTAGCCGACAGTGGGTACCCGAATAAACCCTTTATGATGACGCCTTTATTAGATGTTAGAAATCCTGAAGAAAATTTATACAATGAGTCTCAAATAAGGACACGTTGCACTGTAGAGAGGAGTTACGGAGTTTGGAAGAGACGATTTCCGATTCTATCCCTTGGAATTCGACTCAATATAAAGAAAGTACAAAGTATAATTGTAGCAACTGCAGTTTTGCACAATATCTGCTGCATAAACAACGAAATTGAAACACCCGAGTTATCTGCAGAAGTTTCAGAAACAATAGATTTTGTTCTTTCAGTTCCTAACAATCGAGTCAGCAATAGTTTAAACACACATGCCTTAGATAGACGCGTTCTTATTAATCAATATTTCAAAAATTTATTGACAAACTAAATACTTTTTAAGTTTGGCTGACTTCATAAATGCATTTATGCGGATCATCAGTGTTTTTCTTTTAATTGGTACTTGGTAGGTTACCACAACTGCGCAAATGGATTGTTGTATTTAAGGACGATTTAGTTGCACAGTTTTGGTGAATCTACTAAGCACTAAATAAAAGAAAAACACACTGATGCTTTGCATAAATGCATTTACGAAGTCAGCCTTTCATATATACCGTAGTATATGAATTTTTTGAAAAATATTTGTTTATATTATTCATAAAGAAATAAAATTTTTATAATAAATGAATTCATAATAAATAACTAGCTGGTACCCGGCGCGTTTGCTGCAGCAAAAAACATAATTGTTGAAATGTCGTTTAATATTTGAATGTGTTATCATATTTAATTAATCATGTTTTCCAACGCCCGTGTCTGTTTTATAATTGAAAGACCTGGCCAAACAGATACTTGATACTGAGTATGACCTTTATCTAGAAATCAAAAACAAAAAAGTTTAAACACTAACACCATGACATGATATTTCTATATATTAGATTAAAAAAAACATATATATTATTCAGTTCATTTTTTATATTTATTTTGAGATCAATTTTAACAAACTATTTTATAACATAAAAAATAACATAAATATCACGTTGAAAGAATAACAAAAAAGTAAATGACTAGGAAATGCAATTCTTGCTTGCAACTATCGGCAAGTATAAAAGTGTTATTGAATGTAAGAAGACGGACCGGACGTCGAGTGAGGAAAAAGTAAGTGCATGAAAAAATGTTGAAAAGGATTTCAACACCGAGTTTGGAGGTGTATTCAGAAGCTGGAAAATGCTTAAAACAAAATTTTCCAGTTTAAAGAAGTCTGCGAAAAAACTTTGCTCTAGAAAAGCAACATAAGGAATTTTGGATGATAGAGCCATAGTTTTTAACTACGTACTAAACTTTTTCCTAAGCAGCTCTATCTCTAAATTTAACTTAACAATTTTAAGTTCGTTTTCCTTCTCTAAAAACAACATCTTAGCAGCACTTTCCTTCTTCAGCAGTTCCATTTCCAGCTTAACCTTATCAACTTTAGCGTAAGCCACATCAGCCCAAACATCTTTTGTACACTTCTGCTTTTTGCCTTGAAGTACTGCAGTTTTTGTGGTTTTCAAATGTCTTGGCGTGTACTTCGCCCAAGATGAAGGCTTGTTTTCCTTATCATCTAAATGCAAAATAAAAATAGATTTACAATGTTAGGGTTTGCATGCTTAACTGAAAATACCTGATTCTTTTTCCAAAATTGAGGCGGAACTTTCTCCCTCTTCGTCCAAAACTACGGCTCCATCATCCAAAATTTCTACTGTTGCAATGTATAATAAAACTTATTATGCTGGCTATATAAATAAAAAGAAAGGAATAGAGGTACCTTCTTCATAAATCACGTCGTCATCATAGATGGCTTCCATGCCAAGCATCTGCTCAGCATCGCAGAGTTCGAGAATATTGCTGTCCAGAGCTGTGACTGCTGATGACGGTTTCGGGCCTCCACCGGTTTTATAAACCTGCTGCTTTTCTAGAGCAAAGTTTTTTTTCGCAGACTTCTTCATGTTGAAAAACTTTGT
This sequence comes from Tetanocera ferruginea, assembly GCA_958299015.1. Classification (NCBI taxonomy): domain Eukaryota; kingdom Metazoa; phylum Arthropoda; class Insecta; order Diptera; family Sciomyzidae; genus Tetanocera; species Tetanocera ferruginea. The sequence goes on along the minus strand of OY282641.1, from coordinate 119,908,758 downwards.
TTTTAAAATTTCCCAGCTCCGGAATACACCTCCAAACTCTGTGTTGAAATCCTTTTCAACATTTTTCCACGCACTCACTTTTTCCTCACTCGATGTCCGGTCCGTCTTCTTACATTCGATTACACTTTTGTACTTGCCGATAGTCGCAAGCAAGAATTCGATTTCCTTAGTAGAAAAATTTGAACTTCGTTTTTTGTTGCTCATTTTTTTATATTTTATTTTATCTTTTTAATTATAGCTGGAAAATTCATCATCAGCTGTTAAAATAATCGATAAGAATCGATTATTTTTTGACGTCTGATGGTGCTGCCATATCAATAAGCACAAAAGTGATGGTAACGTAACCAAGCACTGAAAAACTGATTGTGTAGTTAAACCCTGATTAACTTTAATCTACGATTAACTAAACTCTTGTTAACAGGGGTTTAAACCAGCACTGAAAAACTGGCCCTTAATGACAACAATATTAAAATAAAAAATAGCCAAAAACTTTGAGAATTTTCTGAAAAAAAAATAAACTAAAAAACACACACAAGCAGCACATGAAAAATTACATAAAGTTATCAAATAAATTTAAAACCTTCTAGACGAGGGCACAGAGAGTGAGAAGAAACCAACACATTGACAGACAGTTTTATTACTTATCATAGATCACTCCGCAAAACATGCCCGAAGTATATGCCACAAGCTTCGCTCACAAACTTCACAAAAAAAAAACCTTAGCCCCTTGATTGAGTGTAAAAAAAAATGGCGAAACAATTGAATAGACTGTTAAAAAAAACACTGATGGATGCATGCGTACAAAACCTACACGCACACATGTAAAAGTGTCAGTGATGAAAAAAGTAAAGTATAGCAAATGTCACTTTGGACTCAACTGCGACAAAGGAACTGAATGCTTCCAACTGAAGCCAGATCCACTCGCACTCAACACCATCACCAACAACAACAACAGCCAAGCAATGCTAATGTTCAGTCGATTTGTTCATGTAGTCGCTTGGTCGTGCCCACGCACGGTCACTCGGTCGCCCCGGTATGCGACTTAAACACCAACGCAACCCTAATTGTAAACAACAGCAGCTGAAAAGTTAAGTTAATGGAATAACAATGGCTCAGAGCAACACAACAAGCAACAAAACAACTACAACAAAAACAATATAACAAAAAATTTATCACTAAATGTAAAAAAAATACGCAAAAAAGGCAAAAAGAATCGGGCTAAAAATGCAGCCAAGTGGAAACATATGGACAGTCAAGTGAACAACGCAGCATCGTAATTTGGTTTACGTTGTTTGATTGCATTACAAGTTGTTACGTTGCCGGGTATTCAGTGTTGCCAATTTTATATTTTTTTTTTTATCATTTGACTCCTCCACTTTTCTTTCCACTCTTGTCGAACTTAGTTGAAGCACTGTGTACGTGTGTTATTTTATGTGTTTGTGTGAGAGTTTGAGGACGAAAAAGTTAACTCGTTATCTCGACTTTTGAGTTCATTTAAGTCCATTTTAATTAATGCTATTTAAAAAAAAACATAGAAGGTTACCACATTGATCGATGGCTCGATTCTATGCTTTTTCAGCTCATGATTTTTCTCTGGTTTTTTACATTTGGCTTGTTTTGCCAAATTAATCGACAGGAACTGGAGTTGAACAATCAGACATGGGTCAAAAATGGGTTATTATAAGAGTTGAAAATATAAGAATATTCTTTAGTATTTTCTTTAAGTTTTTAAGGGACTTCCAAAGAAAATTATTTTTAATAATTGGCATAATTTTTTTTTTCATATACAAGGTTTTCACTTTGTTATTTTCAATGGTTGGTTTTTGTCATCAGATAAATGAAATCTTGCAAACGGTTACCTCATGTTCTTCGTTTGCCATTTACGAAGAACAAGAAGAGCTGATTTATTGTCATTTTATTGACAAGAGGCGAATAATTCTCTATTCAGGTCAGTTTTAACATTTGGCAACACCTTTGAAATAAAAATATCTACATATCTCTTAAATATCTCTCGAATACATATCTCTTATTTTGTAACAAGACTGTCATAACTCAAAATTTTAATTGAGATAATAGAGTGTCAGAGAAAACCATGACGAATTGTTGTTCACCGTTATAAAATCAAAAATCAAAATAAAAAAATCAAAGTTTTAAATTGCATTATTACATAATCGACCATAGCATTATAATATTTCATAAGATACCTTATCTATAGTTATTTAAGATATGAACTGTTTAAAATGGTCTTTACCGGAAACTCCAATTCTGACATGTGACATTCTTGCACGAAATGAGCGATATAACGATGTAAAGCATAAAAACTTTTTAACAAAAAAAAAACCTCCTTCAAAATTACTACAAAGTAAAAAATAATTTTAAATTGCTTTTACTATTTATTTCTTGATCAAATTTGATTATTTATTTATATTCATTTTTATATTGGAAATCTTATGATATCAATTATTCTGAATTTTTTTTTATTTTTATCATATATATATTAATTTTTTATGATAATAAAAGCTTCTAGTCAGCGCTAATTATTGACATAAAATCATGATTTTTTTGCCATCCCTACTCTATTTAAGACTTTTTTTATTTGTGAATATCCTGCTTAGGTGACGCTGTATTAATTTGTAATCTTAATTTTTCTTAAATCTTAATTAAAATGCTATATGTGTGTTGCAGCACAAAAAGTTTTTATTTCTTTCTTTTTAGAGAAAATAGTAGTGTCAGTATTCGATTTAGTGTTTTCTAGTAGTGTCAGTATTCAATTTAGTGTTTTCTAATATTGTCACACCCCTTTGTCAAATGACGACCACTTTATTGACAATAACTTGTTATAAGTGTGCCTACCTCTATACTAAATATCAGTACTCTGGTGTCAATATAATTCGAGATATAGTGTGTTTCATATATTGTCACACCCCTTTATCAAACAACGCCCACTTTATTGAAATTAATTGTTTTATAACTGTGCCTACCCCTGTAGTTAAGTTTAGTACTCTAGTGTCAATATTATTCGAGATGGTGACCGTGGCATGCAGGTTAAGTGTGTGGCTTAGCATGCTTGGAGCTTGGAGATGGTGATTCGAGGTGGTGACCGTGGCATGCAGGTTAAGTGTGTGGCTTAGCATGCTTGGAGCCCGGGTTCGAACCCCAGACGCGGCGAGAAGTTTTTGAATAAAAAAAAAATTTTTCTGATCGGTCACCACCTCTCTGCAGACAATGGCAAACCTCAGAGAGTAAATAATGCCATGTACAGCTTCTTGAGAACATGAACTTTAGCCGTTCGGAGTCGGCATAAAACATGTAGGTCCAGTTCTCGGTGAATTGTGTGCAAACATTTAATAACGCACACAACACAATTGATCATAAGAAGCTCGGTCAAAGTCCTTTCAAGGGCTGAAATGGCCAATTTGTTTTTTTTTTGTTTTTTGTTGTAATAAATTTCTGTACCTAGTGTCAATATTATTCGAGAAACAGTAATTCTCTTATATTGCCACACTCCTTTGTCGAATTACGCCCACTTTTTGGATAGTAAATTTCAATAATTGTGCCTACCTCTGTACTTAATTTCAGTACTGTAGTGTCAATTTTCTTCGAGATACAGAGTTTTTACAATATTGCCACACCCTTTTTTAGAATTACGCTCACTTAAGTGATCATCATTTTAAATGTTTGTGCTTGCTTTTGTAATTTTACTGTGAATTTTATTACCCTAGTGTCAATATTTACTAAGATACAGTGTTTTTCTTATAGAGACACGCCCCATTGCCAAATACCGCCCACTTTCATAGACGGGCACCTCCGCGTTGAAAGTTTCTATATGTTGACAAAAAATTACCGCAAGCGGTTCAAGTACTTTAGGAGTAATCGATGTACATACATTCACAAAAAAAAACAAAAAAAAAAAAACAGAGAAACCAACCAACTTGAGAACTTCCTCCTTTTTGATGTCGGTTAAAAATAGACATCATCCGCCTACGGACACGCCTTCCTCCCATACAACGCAAAAATTGAAAACGAAATAAATAAGCCTCTGTTTCACCTATAGAGATAAAATTTGGCATGTGTGTTTTTTTATTACAAAATGAAGACGGTTTGGAAAAATTGACATCATCCGCCTACGGACACGCCTACCTCCCATATAACGCAAAAATTGAAAATTGCATAAATAAGCTAATAATTAGCCTATAACAATAAAATTTGGTGTGTATGTGTTTTTTTTTAACACAAAAATGTTTTAGAATGAAATCGGTTACAAAATGGGTGTCATCCGATCACCGACACGCCCACTTCTCATACAACCCAAAAATTGAAAAAACCATAAACAAGCCTCTGTTTAACCTACAGAAATTATATTTGGCATGTGTGTTTTTTTATGAAAAATCAAAGATAGTTTGGAAAAATAGACAACATCCGCTCACGGACACGCCCACCTCCCATACAACCCAAAAATTGAAAAAGACATATATAAGCCCCTGTTTAACCTACAGAGATACAATTTTGCACGTATAATTTTTATGACAAGAAAAATATGGTTTTGAAAATGGACGTCATCCGGCCACGGTCACGCCTACCTCCCACACAGCCGAAATAATTTAACAATGAATAAATAAGATTATGTCTGTCATAGAACGATCAAATTTGGTATGTATGTATGTATTTTATACCAAAATTAAGGTGTTTAAAAAAATTGAGAGTAATCCGTTCATGAACACGCCCACCACCCATAGCGAAAGCATAATAAAGGCATTAACAGTAATAAAACTTGGTATTTGTAAAGCTGTCTTCAACATTTAAATGCATATAAAATATAGGTTTCATCTGCCCACGGACACGCCCATTTTCAATAATATTTTTTTTTTTTTTTTTTAAATTTTCTAGCTGCACAAGCAAATTGGAAAAATGCTGCCTACATAATCTTTATACACGCTCTCTTCCTGGTCCCTTTGTTCGCGCAGGACTCGACTTGCAGTTGATTTCAACTTGTTTTTGCTGTCATCGCTTCGCGACACTTCTGGACGTTATATTGGTTCCGAGGTTACGGACGCCGGAAACCAATGAGTACCCCAGCAGCAGTTCGTATGAAGTTAGATATATTTACCAGAAAAAGTACGCGCCCAAAGTGTGCCGGTGTCAAAAATGTGTCAAAAAGGTGTGTTCAAAAATTGGGAGTAATCCGTTCATGAACACGCCTACCTCCCATAGCGAAAGCATAATAAAGGCATTAACAGTAATAAAACTTGGTATGTGTAAATTTTTCTTCAACATTTAAATGCATATAAAATATAGGTTTCATCTGCCCACGGACACGCCCATTTTCAATAATTTTTTTTTTTTTTTGGAAAAGTAGGTTTAGGGTATTTCATAGTCGGCTTAAACCGACGTTCGACTTCTTTACTTGATTTTATTCGTAAAATTTTCTAGCTGCACAAGCAAATTGGAAAAATGCTGCCTACATAATCTTTATACACGCTCTCTTCCTGGTCCCTTTGTTCGCGCAGGACTTGACTTGCAGTTGATTTCAACTTGTTTTTACTGTCATCGCTTCGCGACACTTCTGGACGTTATATTGGTTCCGAGGTTACGGACGCCGGAAACCAATGAGTTCCCCAGCAGCAGTTCGTATGAAGTTGGATATATTAACCAGAAAAAGTACGCGCCGAAAGTGTGCCGGCGTCATCGAATTCAAAGTAAGGTTGTTTAAGCTTAACCTAGAGTCTAGCGGCATAGGCCTTGACGGTCAATAGTGATTGTAGGCTAGCTTTCGTTGCATACCTGTGCGTTCATTCTTCTCTCCGACATTTGCATGCAAATCTTCAAATAGTGATCGAAGCAACAAATAGTGGTCAGAGTGAATTAAATTGCCGACGACTATTGTAAGGTATGAAGCGGGAAACAAGGTGGCGTAGTTTGTGGCTTACGACGGTAAGGCAGTTGGCAATACAGGGTAAATTTAATTTTCTCAAAATCAATCCAAAGAAACGCGACTCCACGAGTTGTACAAACAAATAGTCAGCGAGTTCTTCCCGATGCATATTCCCGATCAAAACGCGTATTCTTTTTCTTCGAGAGCAATTTTTGACCGTCTTGAGTTGTCTCAACGGAACGGTTTCTAGCTCAAAGGCTTGGACCATCATTCAGTTTCATACGCAAAACGAAATGACCCGCTTTACTCATGAGCAGTGGTACGGAAAAAAAAAATGTGGTGGTTCAAATAAATGAAAACCCTGAATTTCTTTTAGTATAGTAGGGCTTTATTAAAAGGATCTAATATCCCATTATTTATGGAACATGATATCATTCATGGTCTTACAGAACACCTACAACATCGATTTATAACACATTTAGATGAAAAAACGCCAAAAAACCCAAAAACTTTTTTTGAAAACTTTCAAAACGATTAAATTGCGGATTTTTGTACAAAAATTTTATTTCTGTTACAAAAGGTTGGGAGCCCCCTGAAGCGAAATCACAATTTTTAAAAGTGGTGATTAAACCTGATTAAACCTGACTAAACCTGATTTAATGACATCTGAATCGATAAAATCGGAAACAACTCAAGTCAATTTTAAGAAAATTCATTAAAATACATTTGATAAGATAATTACTGTAATTGTCGACACATTTCTAAGAAAATTGAACAAAAATTTAGAAAAACAAAAAAATTTTGAAAACCGTTGTAATTTAATGACATTTGAATCGATAAAATCGGTCTATTGGTCTGGGAGGAGTTGAAGTCACAAGAAAAACCTTAGCCTATTAATTATATAGATAGGCAGGATGATTAAAACAGATTCGTAGCTATAACTTTTAATTGGTTGTAGCTATCATGTAATTATTTTCAAATATATTGTTTTTGAAGCTTGTTTAAGATTTAAAAATATAAGAACAACACTTTTTTAAAAAAAAAATTTCGAGCAAAAAACCATAGGGTGTAACCTTGTTTTTTCGATGACACATAGTATTTATTAATTTTTCTGTCAAACAAAAACAAATTCGTCTTAAAAAAAACTATATATAATGAAAGAAAATCAAAAATACAAATTTTAAATTTTTTTATGTTTACAACAAAAACAATTTTTAATCCATTTTTTGAGAAAACATTAATTTTATTGGACTCTTTTTAAAGACAATGATTAAAATATAAATAATAAAGTAACGGTAAAAACTTTGTAATTTTTTTAAAGTTAATTAATTGCAATTAAATACAAAAAAAAAATAAATGAAATTTTTTACAAAATGGCAGAGATATTCGCTTCCAAATACAGAACTTTACATTTCAGAGAGTTTTTTCTCTGTCTTGGCGTTTGATAAAAATACACGTTAAACAACTAAAGAAAATATTAAGAAAATTCATTAAAAATACATTTGGTAAGATAATTACTGTAATTGTCAACACATTTCAAAGAAAATTGAACAAAAATTTAGAAAAACAAAAAAATTTTGAAAACTGTTAAAATTTGACTGACTTGTTTGCTCGAAAGTGGAATTTTTTGATTTTGGAACTGGATAATTTTGGTTAAAAATTTTTAGTTTTAAAAAAAATTCAAATTCGATCAATTCATAAGCTCTTCTCAACCTAAATTTCAAATTGATGAAATTGCGGATTTTTGTACAAAAATTTAATTTCTGTTTTAAAAGGTTGTGAACACCCTGAAGCGAAGTCACAATTTTTAAAAGTGGTTTGCACATCTACAGCCTTTTTTTATTATGTAGATGGCACTTACAACCGTTGGTCGGTTTTGGCCTGGTCTAAGAATTTGCGCCAGCCTCTTTTGTAGTGCGCTTGCTGGCGCCAGTTGGAAATTCCAAGCGTCGTCAGGTTATCCAATGCCTGGTCTTTCCAACGGAGATGCGGTCTTCCTCGTCTGCGTTGGCCACCGCTGGGTACCGAATCCAATATTTTTTTCGCTGAAGCTTCGTCGTTCATTCTCTCGACATGACCTAGCCAGCGAAGCCGCTCTATTTTAATACGCTTGACTATATCGATGTCGGCATATAGCTCATACAACTCGTGGTTCCATCGTATTCGGTACTCGCCATTGACGCAGATTGGACCATAGATCTTGCGAAGGATTTTTCTCTCGAACGCTCCCAAAGTCCTTTCATCAGAGCTGCTCAACGTCCAGGTTTGTGATGCGTATAGTAGGACGGGCATGATTATTGACTTATAGAGCGTCAGTTTTGTTCGTCGAGAGAGAGCTCTGCTTCTCAATTGCCTACTGAGCCCAAAGTAGCACCTGTTGGCAAGAGTTATCCTTCGTTAAATCTCAATACTGATATCGTTGGAGGAGTTAATGCTGGATCCCAGGTAAACAAAGTCCTTCATTACCTCAAAGGAGGTGTTGTCAACAGTGACGTGGTTTCCAAGACGCTGGGACTGTTTGTTTGTTGACACGAGATACTTCGTTTTATCTGCATTCACTGCAAGACCCATTCGACTCGACTCTTTTTCTAGCCTGGAGAATGCTGCACTGACTTCGCGCGTATTTTGGCCAATGATGTCAATATCATCAGCATACGCCAGCAGCATAACACTCTTATAGAAAATTGTGCCGCTGCGTCTCAGGTCAGCAGCTCGGATGATCTTCTCCATTACTATATTAAAGAAGTCGCACGATAAGGAATCACCTTGTCTGAAACCTCGCTTGGTATCGAACACAAGGGAGAGGTCCTTCCCGATTTTCACTGCGCTGCTGGTGTTATACAGTGTCATCCTGCAAAGACGTATTAGCTTCGCAGGAATACCAAATTCAGACATGATGGAGTATAGGTGACTTCTTATTGGACTGTCGAAGGCGGCTTGGAAATCGACAAAGAGATGGTACGTGTCGATTTATTTTTCGAGGATCTTTTCCAAGATTTGTCGGAACGTGAAGATCTGGTCAATGGTGGACTTTCCAGGTCTGAAGCCACACTGATAAGGTCCAATCAGGTGGTTGAAGATGGGCTTCAGTCTTTCACACAATACGCTCGACAGGACCTTATATGCGATATTCAGAAGGCTAATCCCACGGTAGTTGGCGCAAATGGTGGGATCGCCTTTCTTGTGGATTGGGCAGAGCACACTGAGGTTCCAATCATCTGGAATGCATTCTTCCGACCATATTCTGCATAGAAGTCTGTGAATGCATTTAAACAGAGCTTCGCCACCGGTCTTAAACAGCTCAGCCGGTAGACCATCGGCTCCTGCGGCTTTGTTGTTTTTAAGCCGAGCTATAGCTGTTAAGACCTCGTTATAGTCGGGCAGCGGAACTTCAACGCTGTCATTCATAATTGGGGTTTCCGGGATATCATCTCCACTGGCGGGATTGTTGTCAGCGTAGCCATTTAAAAGACTAGAGAAGTGTTCCCTCCATAGCATCAGTGTACTCTGGATATCTGTCACTAGATTCCCATTCTCATCCTTGCAGGAAGAGGCTCCGGTCTTAAAACCATCGGCCAGGCGTCTTATTTTTTCGAAAAATTTTCGAGTCTCATTCCTGTCACCATGCATCTCAATTTTCTCGCACTCACGCATTTCCGCCTCTCGTTTCTTTCGCCTGAAAATGCGTCTTTCTTCCCTCCTCTTCTCTCGGTAACGCTCCTTAACAGCACGCGTTACAACCGACTGCAGGGTGGCTTTGTAGGCGATGTCCTTCTCTGCAGTGGCGTCGTGACACTCCTGGTCACGCCACTGGTTTCGGCGAGGGCGGTGGTAGCCTATCACCTCTTTGGTAGCCGTACGCATAGAGTGGGATATGTGCGTCCACTATCCGCATATATCGTCGAGTGCTTTCTTGAAGCAGGAGTGAGAGTCGAGTAGCGAAGGCTTCGGCCGTCCGTTTTGACTGCAGACGTCTAGCTTTCTTTGTGTAGGATTGCGAGCTTTCTTAGCTGCGCACAGACGTGTGCGGATCTTGGCTGCGACAAGATAATGATCCGAGTCTATGTTAGCACCACGGATCGTGCGTACGTCTAGTACACTAGAAGAGTGCCTTCCGTCAATCAAAACGTGATCAATTTGGTTGCATGTTTTTTGATCAGGGGACAGCCAAGTGGCCTTATGAATATTGAGATGCTTGAATCTAGTGCTACTAACGACCATGTTTCGTGCTGCGGCGAAGTCAATCAACCTCATTCCGTTATCGGATGTGTTGTCGTGGAGGCTGAACTTTCCGACTGTTGAACCAAATATGTTTTCCTTACCCACCTTGGCGTTGAAGTCACCAAGCACGATTTTCATGTCATGACGGGGGCAGCGCTCGTATGCGTCTTCAAGGCGCTCGTAAAAACTCTCTTTGGTCTCGTCATCTTTTTCTTCTGTCGGAGCTTCGAAGAATTGTATAAAATTATTAAGATGCGCACATATTAGGCTTATGTTAAAAAATTTTGCCTTGAAGCGGATTATGGCAAGTCATTCGTTCACAGGAGTGAATCGCAGGACATGATGCCGTATTCTCTTGCCAACTACAAATCCGCATCCAAACTCGTGCTTCTCCGCATGGCTGCTGTAGTAGATATCACAGGATGCTTGCCGTAAGCAACCCTGTCCCTTCCATCGCATTTCTTGGATTGCAGTGATATCAGAATTATATCTTTCCAATATATCAATCAGTTGGATAAAGGCACCATCCCAATTTAGGGTTCGGACATTCCAGGTGCATATCCGTTAATCATTATCAGTTTTTCGTTTGCGGTTGTCGTCATCAGATTTGGGGATCTACAGCCTTACCCAGATTTAAGACATTTGAATCGATAAAATTGGTCTATTGGTCTGGGAGGAGTTGAAGTCACAAGAAAAACTTTAGCCTATTAATTATATAGATTCATTCTTTGATTTTGGTGATAGTATTGTTTGCGCAAAAAAAAATGCTTGATGAGCACATGCTATTCATGTCTTTCCATTTTCTTCAAAATTGGCAAAGTTATCTGCTTTGAATGGACGTTTCAAGAAGTCACTGACTTATCAAATTCCCCTCGTATCATAGCTTACCAAAAAAGTAGAGGAGTTTAAGACCAAAACACTCTACGCATCTCCAACTTAGGCTTTGAAGTACTCATTAAATTTAGCTTTCTGTACAAATTTTAATTTTATTTTTTAAAGTCGATTATTTTTATTTTGATGAGATAAAACTTATATGCAGTGTTGGTTAGTTCAGAGGAATTGTATAAAATTATTAAGATGTTAGCAAGAATCGTGTTAGTGCTGGAAGCGGACTAATCTCGTAGACCATACAACTTATTTAAAAAAGTTTTTACCAAATTTTTTTAAATTGATATTTTTTTATTATGAAATTTCCAACAATTTCGAATAATAAAAATTCGCGAATAGAAGAAATGAATTATATTTTTTTATTCTAAATTTGAGTTATGCTATACATAATCTCTGTCTTTACTGGCCTTTCTAAGGAACTTTGCAGAGTACTCTAATAAATCTCAAGTTGCATTCCAACGATTTATGTCCTTAAGTCGAACTTTTTGCTCTCGGGAAACAATAATTCCCTGAGTATGTGCTTAATTCACTTTAGAGAAATTTTCATTTATGACATAAATGCACAGACGATGTTGCTGCTGATGCTGATGACGACAACGACGATGCGCTGAGATGCTGAAGTGAAATTAAATTAAAATTCAATCTTGTGTGTAATTATTACTTCCAGCAGAGCAGAGCAGAGATTTATGTGAAAATCAAGCCCTCGGGTTAAGCCAGAACTTGCTAGAGCTGCAGAAGAGCGTGTTGACTGCAATAAGGATAACTTTTCTCGTATGAATGCGGCTAAAGCTGCAGACGATGATGACATGCATGAACTTGAGCAAAAGTTTGCTTCAACAACATATGCACAAAGTTGTGTTGTTATGTCATTTTTTTGCACTTTTTGTGTTAAAAAAAAAATAATTTTAAAAAAAATTTAATTTTATATAAAAAAAAAAAATAAGATTTGCTCAAAGGACAAGCAAAAGCAAAACAACTCAATTTAAGCGCGCTGCCTCTGCATGTTAACTAAACGCATTAATGTTAGCCAAGACAAGAGATTAATTACTGCAACGACACGGTTAGAACATGTGTTTTGTTTTATTGTTGTTGTTGTTGTTGTTATTCTGCCTTATACTTTTATTTGTGAACAGAGGCAACAGAAATGAACTCGTAGATAAAAGTGAAAACGTTATTAGGTATGTTCTGCAGCTCATCAATCTTACACTTACATAGTTCTAGAAAATAGAAATAGACAGACGGATAGATATACGTACGCCAGACATACACGCACTCACATGTGTATGCTTCTTGCCGGTTGATGTGTTTGTCTTTATCAGCAGCAGACTGCCTGCCGCTGAATTGTCTCAATTGTTGTGGCGTGCTGCCTATAATTATGCCTCGTTATACCCCCACCGCACAACACACATAGACACACACACACACATTCACAAAAACACATTCATACCTCTATTTCGCTGGCATCCTTGTAAGGATACTTAATTATATTGTCGAGGATGTCATTGCCATTGTTAAGCATATTTCAGTAGTTGTAGCTGATGTTGTTTTTGCTGTTGTTGTTGTTGTTATTGTTGTTGTTGTTTTTAACCATTAGACAACGTGTTTTGAAGGTCGATAGCGAGCAGCTAGCTATGTATATCAACCCTCCTACTTTTCCCCATATTAATCTATAAATGGTATCCCCTGCTTGTGCCCCCGCTTCAAATGGCATTTCCACGCATTTTAAATCTTAACATTATAGGCTTTGGCTGCTTCCGGTTCGCTACGTTTTAACAACCGGAAATGGAAAAACTTTTGCACGTTTTTTTACCGGCTGCCCTAGCTGTATCTTTTACTTCTGCTGCTCCTTCTTTTTACTTTTTCTTTAATGCCTGAAAACTTTCTGCCTTTCTTTCTTACAGTCACGTGATGTGCAATTTATTAACGTGGTTCTAATGTGTGTGCGTGTGTTCGAGCGAGTGTTTGACTGCACTGATGCTCGTTTATTTTTTCACACTTCGTTGATTTTTTGCAATAGCGTCAGTCGCACATATTTTTAACCAACCCCTCACACACGCACGCACACATTAACGCACGTTTGCTCATTAAACACGCATTTAAATGCATCGTCATACGTAATGAAAGTGAATCTCGGTGCATGTTAAGGCTTGAATGTTAAGTTCGCTTGCTTGCAAAAATAAAATCAAAACCGTTCCAGATCTAGTTCCGCAAACGAGGTTAACTGTTTTGAAAAGTGTTAAAATAAATTTATGCGAATGCAAGAGATCACATTTGAAGGCAGCTGAAGGTATCTGTATTGCTTTTTTTTCATACTTGTAATACAATTACATTGAGATGCATATAAAATATTAATATAAGTATAAATAGCACAGTAGAAATAGTGTGGTGGCCGTGGCATGCAGGTTAAGTGTGTGTGGCTTAGCATGCTCGGAGAAAAATTTTTCAGATCGGTCACCACCACCTCTCTGCAGACAATGGCAAACCTCAGAGAGTAAATAATGCCATGTAAAGCATCTTGAGAACATGAACTTTAGCCGTTCGCAGTTGGCATAAAACATGTAGGTCCAGTTCTGGGTCAATTGTGTGCAAAAATTTAATAACACTCACAACACAAAGTCCTTTCTAGGGCTGAAATGGCCAATTTGTTTTTTTTTTTTTTAGAAATAGCACAGAAACTTGCCAATCAAATTAGACTACAACAAAGCATTGTTAAGCGACCATAAAGATTAAAAATCATGATTTCTCCTTAAGACATATAATTAAGCTTCTTTCTTATTTTACAACATAGTTAAGATATTTTTTTTGGATTTGATAACAAATATTCAATATTTTCCAAAGCTGTTTTTCATAATTCTCATCAGTTTTTTAAATTTATCGAATTAGAATTCAAAATCAATTTATTTGAATGGACAAATCACAACAAGAGCAGACTGGGCAGCTGTTTTGTTAGCCGCTACACAAACGCATCAATCTTTAGGCAGCGTTCATAGTGAACGCCGATTCAGACAGGCACGCAGACAGAGTTTGTGAGCAACTGAAATAGATAGCAATTTGTATCTCGTTTATTCGCACAGATTTCGGCGTGCCTGTCGACTATGATATAACTTTTATATGTTATTTAGTAGCTTATCATGACTTTTGCGTTTTTTATTTGAATTGAGAACCGGTAAGAATTACTCAGGCATCGGTATGATTTCAACAATCCTGGCTACAGCACTGCCCATCCTACTATATGCAGCACAAACTTAGATATTTTGCAGCTCTGATGAAATTACTTTGAGAGCGTTCGAGAGGAAAATCCTACGTAAGATGTTTGGTTCAATCTGCCTCAATAGCGAGTTCCAAATGCGATGGAACTTTATAAGCTGTACGCCTGTGTCAACGTAGTCAAGCGCATACAGCTCAAGCGGCTTCGCTGTCTAGATCTTATTTACCGAATGGATAACAACGCTCGAGTGTAAAAAGTAGTCAATTCATTTGGCGGTGGTAAACATCTTTATCAACGTAGCCGGAATCGCAGTTAAGAGGAACTTTTCGTCTGAAATTTGTTTTGAGCAGGGATCGTAATCATTAAGTCAATAAGATATAATCATCTAATATATAAAAATCTCGTGTCACGGTGTTAGTGTTTGAACTCCTCCGAAACGGCTTTACCGATTTTAATGAAATTTTTTTTATATATTTGGTAGGTATGAGAATAGGTCGTAAAGTAATTTTTATCTTCCTACCCGCGAAGGGCGTGGCGAAGGGCGAAGGGCGTGGCATTTTTTAAAAACAAAATTTTTCTGTTTTACTTTCGTCGATGAATCTCACATCAACTTAATTTGGTAAGAATTTGGTTACTTTTGAGATGTGCCCTTTGATTGTCAAATATAAGCGATCTTCAGAATGGGGCATGTCACCGCCCATACAATTACATTTTTTGATATCGAATAGATTTGGAACTAAATGTCGTATAATAATGAAACTCAGTATGAAGTAACTGATTGGCCAGGTTGTTAAATTACAAATCAGGCATGAGCATTGGATAAAGGGGCATGGCTTTGCCGATACAGAATCGCTATACAAGTAAAAGTCACAGAATATTTTAACTCAAAATGGAGTTACAATTTTTTTTGTGTCCTGCTACTGGGAAACTATATAGAGTTTTGTACAAGGGGAATGGCTCCGCCCATAAAAAACATTTTTTTTTTAATTGAATCGCTTTGGAAATAATAGTCACAGATCAAGGAAACTCGGTTTGGAGTACTTGGACTACTACTTGGAAATATTCGCAAACTCAAACGTGTAGGGGGCAAGGGGTGTGTTCTATAAAAGACAATTTTTTTAAATTTAATTTAATTTAATAGCTTTGGAAATAATGGGAAAAAGAATATTGAAACTCAGAGTGGAGTTACTATTTGTTGATGGCATTCTATTGGCAAACTAGAACAGGCATTGGGCAAGGACGGCAGCAAAGCGCCGGGTACCAGCTAGTTATTTTATGATTTTTACTTTTTTGTTCAGATATAAAAATCTTTCTATGATTTTTATTTTACAAATTAAAAATAAAAATAATTTATTTTTTTTATTCTTATACTTAAACAAAAACTGCATTTTTGTTTTTTATTTTTTCAGTCAAACAAAAACGTATTTTTTTATCAATTATGCTCAGGGACCGAAAATAACTGTTATTTTTCAATTTCTAAATGAAAAAGACACAATGAAAAAATTGTCGCAGGACTTTTTCGAATATACCATTATGTTACAAATGGCCTCAGCTTCATGAATATTAAGTGACTTTTAAATTTTCGACTGATTCTATAAAAGTTAAAAATTAACTGTTATTTTTTGCCTTTTATTTTTTCGGACAAATATAACCGTTACTTTTGACTTTTATTTTATCGGTCAAAAATAACAGTTATTTTGTGACTTTTATTTTTTCGGTCAAAAATATCAGGCACTTTGTATTTTTTTAAAGGCCGCTTGACCAATTAAAAACTATTGATGCCATATTTAAATTGTGCACACCGATGAGACCCAAATAATGGTACCATTAGTTTTTTAGTCGGTAAAACAGCCTTTGAAAAAACACAAATTGCCTGATATTATTGACCGAAAAACTAAAAGGTAGAAAATAACTGTTATTTCCGACCGATAAAATAAAAGTCAAAAGTAACTGTTATGTTCGCCCGTAAAAATATAAGGCACAAAATAACTTTTATTTTTGTCGGAAAAAATAAAAGTTAAAAAATAACAGTTAATATGTGACTTTTTCGATAAAAACCATAACCGGTACGGTCCCTGATTATGCTATATTTGGAAAAGTTAAATATGCCTATCCGACCCACCGCTTGAATAATTTTTTTTTTTATTTTTGCCACAATAGCCCAAAGACTTCAAAAAACAGTTTTGTTCAGCTAATTTATTCTAATTGCCATTTTGCATGGGAGGTAGTAGTGGTTTTCGGCAACGTGTCTGACTGCCTCACCTTGGCGAGGCCAGCATTATCCATTATCCTAACTACGTTGACGACCACCGCAAACGAAAAACGGACAATGATTTACAGATATGCTTCTGGAATGTTCGGATCCTGTAAAGGGAAGGTGCCGCTTTCCAACTGTGAGGTCACATTTTGGGAGGTCAATATATACTTCGACCATTATCTTGTCGCAGCCAAAATCAGCATGCAATGCGAAGAATATACGCACAGGTATGCAACGAAAGCTTGATGTCGATAAGCTGCTATCACACCGGACCGCCGAGGCCTACTCCACTCAACTCTCGGTTAAGCTCAACCAACCTTACTCTTGCCTCGACGCCGCTGGCGGACTTTGGGCGCATATATCCCACTCCATGCGCAATGCTGCAGAAGAAGTCATTGGTTTTCTGCGCCCGCAACCTCGGTATGACCAATGGTATGACCAGGAGTGTCGCGACGTGACAGCAGCAAAATACGCCAAACATAGAAAGACGCTGCCGTCAGCTGCAACACGATAAGAGGAAGGAAGAGAGATGCCTTTTCAGACGTAAAGAAAAGAGAGAAAGAAAGGCGTGAGCGAGAAAATAATTGAGGTGTATCAGGGCTGCTCAAGGATGCTCAAAATTCTACCAGCAGATTAAGCGTCTAACCCAAGTTTAGATTAAAATATAGAGATGAGAATGGTGATCTGGTTACAGATACCGACGATCCCAACTATTCCGCCCTCGGCAAATGCAGTCCGACACCACCAATCGATGATGATGGAGTGGAAATTCCACCACCTAGCCATGACGAGGTTAAAGTTGCTATCAAGCGAATTAAAAACAACAAAGCCGCAGGAGCTGACGGCCTGGCTGCTGAATTGTTTAAAACCGAAGGCGGTGAATTGATAAGTTGCATAAAACAACTCATTGCAAAAATATGGCTAGCGAAAAGCATGCCCTACGATTGGACTCTCAGCTTTGTCCTAAACCTAAGAAAGAAGACCCGACTATCTGCTCCAACTACGGAGGTATCAGTCTTATTTCCATCGCATACAAGGTTCTTTCGAGCGTATTGTGTGAAAGATTGAAGCTGCATACCAAAACACTAATTGGACCTTATCAGTGTGGCTTTCGTCCTGGCAAGTTCACCATAGACCAGATTTTTACACTACGCCAAATCCTGGAAAAAACCCACGAAAAAAAAATCGACACACATCACCTCTTTGTCAATTATTAAGCTGCGTTTGATTACCCGATTCGAGATTGACTGTGCGCAACAATGTCTGAGTTCGGTATACCTGCAAAGTTGATAAGGCTCTGCAAGATGACGTTGAGCAATACATGCAGCTTCGTTAAGGTAGGAAATGACCTCTCCGAAACCTTTAATACCGAACGAGGTTTCAGATAAGGCGACCCGCTTTCATGCGATTTCTTCAATTTCATCATGGAGGGGATCCTATAAAAGACAGGTGTACATCGAAATGGTACCAGCTCATTACGTATGCTGATGATATTGATATTATCGGGTTTGACGGTAGACAAGGGCAAAACAAAGTTTATGCTGTCTGCAAATAGGGAAGCGCGGCGTCTTGGCTCCCATGTCACACCAGGCAAAACTTTGAAGTTGTCAAGGAGTTTACATACCTTGGCACCGCCGTAAACAGCAACAACAATGTCAGCCTGGAGATTAAGCGTAGAATAACAATTGCTAATAGGTGCTACTACGGGCTAAGTAAGCAATTAGGTTCCAGAGCCCTCTCTCGATCGACAAAACTAACACTCTACAAGATGCTTCCCAGAAGAAAATGGTCATGTATAGGAATGTGTTTTAGAATGCACCACTCCTATGAACTATACATTCCAGAACGCATGATTTTTTACACGGCGATGTCATAGGAAAATCATGCATCCCTTTTTGCATTCCTAAAGAATGCAAGAAATATCAAATAATTTTATCATGAATAAAATCCTTGCTCATAAAATATGTGATTTTTCCTATATGGCTAAAGAATGTATTTAAAAGTGAATGCATTTCGAGTCCTTTTTTATAATTTATTTTATTTGTAGTTAAAAATAACATTATTAGTGCAAGTTTTAAATTATAAATTAATGATTAATTATAACAGAAAAAGTAAATGACACTTGCTTTTTTTTCAAATTTCACAGTTTCTAATTTACAGCTTTTTTCACTGACAAAAAACTAAAAGTAAACCATACTTTCATTCAAAATAAAAAAAGTTCGCATTCTATGATATTTTACTCGGTCATGTATCTTTTTTGTCTCTTTTTTCTACTAAGAATTCATGCGTTCTTAAAGTCATGTATTCCACATTTTCCTTCTGGGTTATCATACATGTGCTTCTCTCGGGCCTGAGGCATGGGTGGTATCGCAAACAGCCGCTCTTGGAGTGCTTGAGAGGAAAGTTCTTCGCAAAATCTTTGGTCCTGTTCGAGTTGGCGACGACTATCGCATTCGAATGAACCACGAACTGTACGAGCTCTACGACAACATTGACTTAATCCAGCGTATAACAATTGAGCGACTACGTTGTCTGGGTCATGTCTTTCGTATGGATGAAGAAGCTCCAGCAAAAAAGCCGAGGTTCGACGACGAAGATGAAGACCATACCCCCGATTGATTGACCAGGCCGAGGAAGCCCTAAACATGCTTGGTGAAAGAGATTGGAGACGGCGCGCGCGAAGCAGAGACGCCTGGCGAGAGCTAATGTAGTCGGCCGTAACCCGTCAACGGGTTGTCATGGCCATGGCCAAGTAAGTAAGTAAGTACTCTGGAAAATAGGGTAGAGTGGGGTGTTGTGAGACAGGTTTAGTTTTTGGACGATAACTTCTTTAAAAGTTAATATTTCTTTTTCTGAAAACATTTTTTTTTTTTAGCTTATTCAACTACTTAATAACCTGCGATGACATTTTTTTGAAATTCAAAAGTTTTAAGAATTTTTATCAAGCCTGAAAAAAAGATTGGAATTTTGTATTTTAAAAAATTATAAGGTGTTGTAAGACACTGCTATAAATTAAACAAAATTTACTTTTTTGCTTAAAGTTCTTATTGAAATAGGGAAAAAATTAAAATACAGATAAGAAAAATTATTCGCGTTAATCTGATTCGGCTAATAGTTAAAATATCCAGTTTTCATTTTGGCACACTGCAGATGAACAGTTCGATCACATTTTTTGCAACTAATGAAATTGTTTTCGTCCGAAATCTTTGGCACGTTTGCCCTACAAAAGATGCAAAAGTAAAAAATCTTCTTCATCTAATGGGAAAACTCTTTCCGGTACGTATTTCGTATGATGACTACGCTTTGCTGATTCCTTCAGCGATTTTCTTTTGTACTCGTTTTTTTTCTTCTTTTGATCTGCTATTCTCTTCAATAACGCCACATTCTCGGATGATGTTAATAAGGTTGTATACATGTGTTCCGGCCTCGTTTTGATTTTTGGAATGGGACATGAGACTTCAGAATTATTCTTTTACTGAATCACATTACTTCACTATAAACTTCATTCCTGCAGGGTTTGGGTAAGTTTCTTTTTAAAAAAATTACGATAAAAAAGGAAGAAAACTAACAATTTTAGAGAAAATTTCTTTAATTAATTCGGTGGCGAGGAACACAACCGATTTTTTTTTTAAATTCAGGCTTTCTAAGTGTGTCTTACTCTGAATTAATATATTCTCAAATATTTCAAGCCGCTAGTGGGTTCGCGCTACAAGTCGAAAAGACAACTCAAATCGAAGTAATGTCAACAACCCCTCAAGTGGTCAGAATTAGAACTTAAAAAAACTTAACTTCAATCAAAAATTATGCATCAACCAGAATCGATTTAAAATGTACGTTTGGAGTTTTCACTTGCTTGATATGATGTGATTACTTTTCATGTGACTTACTTTGATTGAATCCTATTTTGCTTGGGACCACAATAACGTATGGGGGGTTTTAAGCCCTGAAAGCTGTATACGTTTGATTTTTCATTTAATAACGGTGATTCTCAGGAACAACATTTATTTCTTCATGGTCATCTCTAAAATTCTAAATTTTTAGTTGATACAGGCTTGCACGCAATGAGCGATATATTACTTACTAAACAGTAAATTTTAAATTTTTTTATAAATTTATTCATTTAATAATTATTTAAAAGTGAAAAGTTCACCATTTAAAGGTGAAAATATGCAGATTCACAATAAAATTAATTTGAGTTTGAATTTCAACCCAATTTCCTTTTTTTTCTTATAATTCATATTTTCCATATCCTTCTATGGCTGTACTTCTACAGCAGCAACCCTAATACTCGTAGAAATAATGCCACAAGATTTATTAACAACGAAAAGGAAATAAACCCATATCCATTTATTAGGCCCATTTCAATCACCTTTTAATATAAACTCACAAGCATGTCTGTCTATAATTATTGGTATAAAATTAATAACTATTTATTATGAATTATTTAATTCAATTACACACACATTAACCACAATTATTATAGTGAAAGCGCAACAGAGCAGCAGCAGCAGCAGAGTGCAAAGAGTGGCAACACTGGTCGCTGCTATTTAATTGACACTTTTCAACAAGAGCTGCTGCAAATAAAACGGAATACACTGCGTATTGATTTGCAATGAGGTGCGGGAGGGCGTAAAAATTGAAATGAATTGGTATGGAAATAAATGGTCGCTGCACAATAATTATTATTATTATTATTTCAATGGAAAATAAATGAAAATTTAATGTTATGTGCAGCCAGCGAAAGAAGTAAAATAATAATAATAATATTTAACAATTACAACGAATAATTATAACGGTTTTTATTTCAGTACTAAGAATAAAAAAAAAAAATTAAAATTCACTGAAAATACACAGTTATGTGAGAGGGCGGCAAGGATTTTGCGAAAAAAAGTCAAATTTAAGCATATGTAAAAAAATTCGTGCAGGTTGTGCGTAGGTTAAGAAGGGCAGAAAATGAGACACAGATACAAAGATACAGC
Source organism: Tetanocera ferruginea (assembly GCA_958299015.1). Lineage (NCBI taxonomy): Eukaryota > Metazoa > Arthropoda > Insecta > Diptera > Sciomyzidae > Tetanocera > Tetanocera ferruginea. Next base: position 119,887,333 of record OY282641.1, on the reverse strand, counting down.
TGACTGTGCGTGTGTTTGCGCAAAAGGGAGAGACAAACCCAATACATTAACGGTATTTGCATTGTTCTGATTTTATTTTGTTTTTATTGAATTGATAAAATCTCAAACGAGGTTGCGCTGAGTTGAAAAACGAATCAAGTTTTGTGGGTTGTTGTGTTGCTGTGGTTCGGAGGGTAGTTACAATGCTTATATAAAGCCAGGCATACTTTATAGAATTGCATGTTTATAAATGTGTGACTCGCAGTTGAATGTGTTTGTGTTTGTGTTTGTGTCCATGTGTATGTTTGTATTATTGTGGTTGTAAGCCACATTGACGGCAGTGTCGTCGTCATCGCCGTTTGGCATTGTCAGTGATGCCAACAGTTAGAAGCATTTGCCTGGCCTATGGAAGCGACAAGGCAGGCCAAGGCAGGGGCCTGCTTTGGTTTGAATACCGATGCGTTATTGTTCGATTGCGTTCGAATTCGCATTGTTTTCCGCTGTGTGCGACAAGTAGATGCCCAGTAGACAATGACATCGCTGCTAGCAGGCCTTCCTGTGGATTTTGTAGTACTGCCGCACTCATATACAATTACACTTTCTTTTTTATATGAAGTGGGAAAATTTCGCAGGCCTTCCGCTCCGATAGCTCAAAAGAGGCCTAATAGAAGCACTTGTTTAGAATGGCTAAAAGTAGGGGTAAACAACAAGTGTTGAAAAAATATTTTTTTCATTTACACCTTTTTGTATTTATTTATATACTCTATGATTTTATCTTCTCTCCTTTGTTTTTTTAAGTTAGATTAATTTCAATCTATAATCTTTGATATAGCAGTAAGAAGGGCCATTATTGCGTCATATTTTTAAACTGATATATATTCTAACTTTTAACGAAAAAGTTGCCCTGAAGTATATGAAAAGTCAGTCTTTGTAGGGAAAACAAATTTGTTGTGCTGCCTTTTGTGCATAAAAGGCAGGCCTTCAAGAAGTGCTCATAAGAGCAGCGAGGAACGGATGTGTTTAGTCTTCAAAAGTAGCAGTCAATGCATGCCTTCGTATGAAGAGCGCTGGTTTAATTGCCTATTGGGTGTTTGTGATTTTCATTCATTTGTTTGTTAGTTTGAGTGTGTGTGTGTGTGTGTGGTTGCGTTTTGTTTGTATGTGTGCGTGCCTGTGGTTGTCGCTTAATGGAATCCAATGTGCATTAAATTGACAAAGATACGCAGGATAGCACAGTATAGAGTGTGTACAAAACACTTTTAGGCTGACGAGCATAGAAAATCAGTGCAGTGTAACATGAGGGGGGTTCCAGAGAAGAGCAGCGCACTACGTAACGCATTGACGACAAACATATGCAGGGGATGATTTTCAAGAGCATCAGCATGTTGGTTGTTTTGAATGCGCATAAGTGTAGATGTGTGTAGGTGTGGGTGATATAGTGGCTTAAAATGCATTTGTCGGAAGCTGGGTTGCAATTGACTTAAACAACGAGCTTGTTTTCACATTCATACATACATAGCTAAGAATTTCTTACATTTTCATTCAACTGTAATAAAATATTAAAATAATAAACAAATTTTTAAGCTGGTACTTAAATTCCAAAGCTTGTCAAAGATCAGATATCATCTTAAATCATATGTTGGAAAAATTTCATATGTAAAGATAAGTGTCCGACCGATTATTCGGCGTCGGCTTTGGTAATCGGCATAATCGGCCTATATTTTGATCTTCGGCTTCGGCTTCTGCTTCGGCCGAAATAGCCGATTATTTTTGCCGAATGTTATTGCTTTGCAAAACAATTTTTTTATAAGTTTTTTGAATTTTTTTTAATTATTCAGTAAACATTTGAAACATTTTCATTGTTCACTTTGTGTTTCTCTCCTTTTCTGTTCTCTCATGAGTTGGTGTTCATTCCTTGAAAATTTTATTCAAAAAGGACGAAAAATTTTATTTCAAAAAGAGTTTTTGCTTTTGTTATGGACTGATATATAAACGCTAGAAATTTTCTGCCAGATTTCAGTTAGTATTACATTTCTGTAGCTTTTCTCGACTGGATCGAAAATATATTCAATTTTCTTCTACTTTATCCTGACGTCAATAATTCGATTACAGAAAAATCCGAATTTTGCAGAAAAACTCTTACGTTTAACTCGAATTTAAGAGGACTTTCAAAAAAGTTTATTTTAATGTTTTAAAATGCCTTTAAGTTGAATAAAAAACAAGATTTGAAAAATTATATATATATTTTGTAGTAAAAAATCACACAAAAAAATTTGATTTAATTTTTTTGATTTTTTTATCTACAAATATGGTTACTGGAATTATTTTGGAAAAGCATCAAAAAACCATAACGGGCATGATTACAACTCACTGGAACATCGCAAAAAAAAACAAAGAAGGGGGTTTTTATCAGCATCAAAACCGCCATGGAATGAACTAGAAGAAACAAGTTTGGTCAAAAAATAACAAAATGGCGGCGTTTTTTTCAAAAATTGACAAGTTTTTTTGGACAATATTGGCCAAAAACTCAAAAACTATAGAACCGATTTTTCTGTCCGTAGTTCATGCCATGCATCGACAAGTGTAAAACAAAATATTTAAATTTCAATTTAAATAAATGATTCTTTAAACAAATTCCTGTAGCAATACATCTGATTAAAATAATAAAAAAAAATTTTTTTTGAGTAGTTTTTAAAAAAAAAAAAAATATATATTTTTAATTTTTCAAAACGATATCTTATTTTCTATTCAACTTATACGCATTTTAAAACATTAAAATAAAAAAATGTTTGAAGGTGTTACGTCCCCTTAATGATTTCAGTAAGTTTTTTGTACTGAAATGAATATTAAAGGTGGTTAAATTTTAAGGGCCGATGCTGATTTTGACAAAACACAAATTATTCAGAAAATTACTGTCATTTCTTTTTATTATGATAATATTGGTATGGTTCAATTATGTATTAAACAAAATAGCGGCCAAATGGCTGCCGTGACCTCGGCGGCACACCTCCATCCGATGGTACAAATTTTCGATGACGCTGAGGCATAATTGAGGTTCTATGCCGCTAATGTGCCGAATTATCTCATCCTTTAGCTCTTGAATTGTTGCTGGCTTATCGACGTACACCTTTTCTTTCAAATAACCACAAAGAAAGAAGTCCAACAGTGTCAAATCACATGATCTTGGCGGCCAATTGACATCTCCACCACGTGAGATAACACGGCCATTGAATTTGTCGCGCAAAAGAGTCATTGTTTCGTTAGCGGTGTGGCAAGTGGTACCATCCTGTTGAAACCACATATTTTCCACATTTATATTTACTAATTCGGGCCTTAAAAAGTTCGTTCTCATCTTACGATAGCGAACAACATTCACAGTAACTGCCTGACCGGCCTCATTTTGGAATAAATACGGCCCGATGATGCCGCCAGCCCATAAGCCGAACCAAACAGTCGCCCTTTATGGGTGCAATGGTTTTTCGACAATCACTCTTGGATTATCATTCGCCCAAATGCGGCAATTCTGCTTATTGACGAATCCACTGAGGTGAAACTGTGCTTCGTCACTGAAGATGATTTTCTTCGAAAATGATCATCCACTGTTGCCATTTCTTGAATAACTTTAACGCGTGGCTCGATTATGTATCTTTCTATGGTTCAAATTGAGTTAGTCTGAAATGGAGAAATGCCAAATGAAATGCAGAAAAAACTTGACGTTTAGGTGTGGTTCACATTCAACATCGGCCCTTAACAAAAGCAAAGAATAACATTATAATTATACCCTAAACCTGAAAGGTCAGGGTATATTAACTTTGTGCAAACGTTTGTAACGCATAGAACGAAGCGAGTCCGGTAAAGAAAAGTATATATATTCTTGATCAGCGTCACCACGTGAGTCGAGCTATCTATGTCCGTCCGTCCGTCCGTCCTTCCGTCCGTCTGTGTGTTGTCCGTATACACAGGATAAGAAGAAGGAGTTGAGATAATTGGATGAAACTTGATACACATGGTCACATGTACCCAAGGATCTGCACTATTGAATATTTTTGGAATCCGCCCACGGACACGCCTACCTCCCATACAACGCAAAACTTGAAAACTGCATAAATAAGCTCATAATTAACCTACAACAATAAAATTTGGTATGTGTGTGTTTTATATCATTACAAAGATGTCATTGAAAAATGGACGTCATCCGCTCACGGACACGCCCACCTCCCATACAACCCAAAAATTGAAAACCCAATAAATAAGCCTCTGTTTAACCTAAAGAGCTAAAATTTGGCACGCATGTTTTTTATAACAAAAAAAATATGGTTTTGAAAAATGGACATCGTCCGCCCACGGACACGCCTACCTCCCATACAACGCGAAAATTGAAAACTGCATAGCTCAGCTCATAATTAGCCTACAACAATAAAATTTGATATGTATGTGTTTCATACCAACACAAATATGTCTTCGGAAAATGGACGTCATCCTATCACGGACACGCCTACCTCCCATACAACCGAAAAATTGAAAACGCAATAAATAAGCATGTGTTTAACCTACAGAGCTAAAATTTGGTACGTATGTTTTTTATGACAAGACAAAGATGGTTTGGAAAAATGGACTTCATACGCCCACGGACACGCCCATTTACAATAATTTTTTTTTTTTTTTTGTTTTTAAAGTGGGTTTAGGGTATTTCATAGTCGGCCTAGACCGACTTTAGACTTTCTTTACTTGTTTTTTTACTTGAAAACATTTGTTTCTTCTTCGGCTTCGGCGTCGGCCTTCGGCCGATTATTTCCATTTTGCCGAAGAATCGGCTTCGGCTTCGGCAAAAATTCACGTTCGGTCGGACACTAATAAAGATGAAACCGAATTTCTGCTTACATTTTAAGACTCAGCTTTTAATAGCAAAAGTAAATGACTTTCAATTACAACAATCAATGCAATATTTTTGCTTTGATTTTTTATGATTTTGACAAAAATATTCAGTCTTCTTTGAACGACAAGTCAGCATAAGTTCTTCAATAAGAAATCCATCTCAATCTAAATAACTTTTCAAAGTATTTCATAAATTCTGAAAACATTCCTTTAACTACAATCTTGCAGAGCTTAACTTAAGAAATACCTTAACTTTCTCTGCTTAAAGCTTTGACAATTTCACACCGTCAACCCACTCGTCTGCACATTGTCGCACTATCCCTTTGATATATACACACATATACATATATATATATTTATATATATATAATTTTCATTAGCTTAATTAAAATGGTATTTTCAAACCCGATTTTATTTTATCCTATACCATAATCCTTGCTACATTCCTGCAATATTCATGCCTCTGCATCATCATCATCCCTTCACATTGTCTGCATGGCACAGGCTAGCTACCACTACCACACAGATGAGGTTTTTCTTCTATTATTATGGTAAAAGTTTTCGCCCACAAACTTTTGACTTTTGTCTGTTTTCTACAAACACACTCACACTTGTACACACAAACGCATATGTATGCGTGCATTTATGAATTTACACACAACGATACGCATTCATTTCATATCCTTATCAATGCAAGCTCACATCCATTGTTTTTGTCATTCATGAGGGTTTTCTTTCTTACCAACAAAGCTTTTCATATTCACTTCGCATGTGAAAACTTATTCTCTGGAATATTTTCGTTTTTTTCTATATATATTATATTTTATTTTTTGTTTTTTTTTATGTTTGTTTGTTTTACTGGTCGACCAGTAAAGTTTGGAGCATCCATTATCTTAACTTTGGTCGTCTTTGTTATGTGGAAAAAAAATTAATCTTTAGCATAAAACAGTGGTTGAAATAAATAGCATAAATTTATGTTTAAAAACGGAGCATATCATCTTAATTGTCTGAAATTGTGAAAATAAAGCAGGTATAAAAAAAAATATTTATTTTTGAGGCCTCAAGAAATTATAGCTTAAATTAAGATATGCTCAAAATTAGTCATCAGTAACATCTAGTTCTCTATAGACTGAATATATAAATTATGTATATGTTCATACAAAACTTACATGAATTTTTCGTTCACTAATCATGTGTTCTTGTTCATAAGCTCCGCGTAATTATACATGTCTTTAGTTTTTTTAAACACAAGCCCACACGCAAAGAAAAAAACGTCTAACGCCAGTTTGCTGCAAACGAACTTCGTTTGTCATGCTTAAAATCATTTTTTGGAAACGTTTGAACAGTTGTCATAATAATAGTCAGTTGCGGGAAACGCGTTATTTAGTTGCAAGAAATTAATTTTGTTTGCCATTAACATAAGTTATTTTTAAATTGCGGCAACCGAAAAATTTGTTTTGTTCAACTGAAAACTTCATTTGTAGAAAAAAGATCCAATTCTTATGACATACACATTTGTAATCTACAAAAAATTTATTCTACACAATAGGTCTGTTTCCGTACTCACACTGTGTAACTTGTGTGTTACTATTTTCTGTTTCCGTACTTTCTGTGCTTAAAATGTGAGAAGTAGAACAAGCATAAATCGCTCTCTCGAGCACAGAAGTTTACCAGAGTGTGCCTGAACTCAAGACTACGAGTAAATTAAGAAGAAGCATCAAGAAGAACAAGCGTATGTCAAACGCACTATAATTTCAATTGGCGTTTTTTATGTTTGACACGTCTGCTGTCAGAATCAGTTGTTTTGTGCTCGAAACTTACTAGAAGCTGTTTCCGTACTTTTGCCACTATTCTCAAATTTCATTTTACTCTCGCAACCCGAAATTTACACAGAACTTACACAGGGTAGAGTACGGAAACACACCTAATATCTCAATGGAAGCGTGCTAGACTGTCACGCGGAAGACGTGGGTTCGAATCTCGGCTGTGTAAGTATCAAAAATTTTAATTTAATTATTGAAATTCTAATTCCGTACATCAACTGCTTCGTCAAAAAGAACCGTCAAAATTAGTTTTGCTTAAAAAACCTTAAGTAATAAAACAAAAAAATCTTTGGTGTTGTTGTCGGGGATTGAACCTAGGTTAATCGAGTTCTAGACTCGAACTCCAGCACACTTTGCTAGACTTGAACTTTCAAAACAATGTTTAAATTTCATTGAGTTCAATGTTTTTTCGTTTCAAGTAAGAATTTTTTTTAAGTTGATGACAACTGAATATTCGTTTGCGGCAAATACAGTTTGCAAACGATTTATAGTTGGTGAATTTTTCAGTTGCGGTAAACGAAAAATTTCTTTGCGTGCATAGTTTGACCTCTCAATCTGTGAGTCACGATATTTCGGTTCCTTTAATACGCGTTCTAGTTGATATTTTTGGCTTATCTGTCTTCGTTTTCACTGAATAAATTTATTAAAAGGTGACCGCCATTGGTAAAAAATTATATAATTTTGAGATTTTAACAATAGATTTGGATTCTGAGAGCTCTTTTTTACTAAAAACTAAAACTTAAGAGGCAGCCTTATCAGCCATTTTCAATTTTAAAATTCTGCCATCAGATTTGAAATCAAAGTTCCCCTAAAACCGTTTATAATCTTTTAAACTCTTAAAAAAAACATATTTTATGATGAAAACTTTTATTTATAATATTTTAACTAGTAAAAACTACATAATTTTGAAATTTTGACACTCATTTCATACTCGGCGATCCATTTTGTCTAATGTTCATCTCAGTGTTCATCGTTAAAGTTAACACGTAAAGAAAGTCTAAATTCGGTTAAGCCCGACTATACAATACCTTAAACCTACTTTTTCAAAATACAATAGTAGTATTGAAAATGGGCGTGTCCGTGGGAAGATGAAGCCCATATTTTTTTTGATGAAAAATTTACACATACCAAATTTTGTTCCTGTATCTCATATGTTAATACCTTTATAGTGTTTTCGCTATTATGGGTTGTATGGGAGGTGGGCGTGTTCGTGTATGGGTTACGCTCAATTTTTGAATACACACTAGTTTTGATATAAAATACAAACATATCAAATTTTATTTCTTTGGGTTAAACATGAGCTTTTTATTGATTTTTTCATTTTTTGGGCTATATCGGTACACTCAGAAAAAAGCTGTCATGTAAAATTAACGTTTTTTAATGTTATTTCCAATGTAAATCAGAAAATGTGGATTTTACGTTAGAAAATGTTAAGTTAACATGTATTGTGTTGAATTGATAAGAAAAATATCAAATTGATAATGTAATGTTTTACGTTGCAATATCAATTCTTAATGTTAAAATAACATTTAAAATGTTTTTAGTTCATCATTTTTTACTGTAAAATTGATAGTATTTCATATCCATTTAACATTAAAAATGTAGATGCCAACAACAAGCAGATGTAATGTTTATTTAAGAGCTGAGCCGTTAAGCCATACAGGTGACCGTGGCACACAGGTTAAGAGTGTGGCTTCGGATGCCCGGAGCCCTGGTTCGAATCCCACTCGTGGCAAATTATTTTTCAATACATTTTTTTTTATCTGCATTAATTTACTGATACTTTTTGATATTTTAAGTGTTAAAATAACATTATTATGTGACAGTTATACATTTTTAAATGTAGGTTTCGTAATGTAAAAAGTACATTAGGATAATATCAATTTTAACATTTTTTAATGTCGGACGACTTTTGTCAACTAAAAATGTTAATTTTACGGTTGTTTAATGTACTTTTTTTTCTGAGTGTAGGCGTGTCCGTGCTACAATGACTGCTATTTTTCAGAAACGTCTGTTTTTTGTTATAAGATATAAACGTACCAAATTTTTTCTCAGTAAAGCAAACATAAGCTTATTTATGCAGTTTTCAATTTTTGTTTTGTATGGGAGGTAGGCGTGTTCGTGGGAAATGACGTCCATTTTTCAACAACATCTTTGTTTTGACATAAAATACAGAAGTTCTTAATTTTATTGTTGTATGTTAATAATGAGCTTATTTATGCAGTTTTTAATTTGTGTATGAGTTGTATGGGAGATAGGCGCGTCCATGAGCGGATAACGTCCATATTTTAAAAACATCTTTGTTTTGTTATAAAAAAACATTCGTAGTAATTTTTCTCTGTAAGTAAAACATAAGCTTATTTATTGAGTTTTCAATTTTTGAGTTGTATGGGAGGTGGGCGTCTTTGTGGACGTATAACACCCATGTTTCGCAGACATTTTGTTGTTTTTATATAAAAAATACATACATACCTAATTTTATTAATGTACGTCAATTATGAGCTTATTTATGCTGTTTTCAATTTTTGTCTTGTATGGGAGGTAGGGAGGCGAGTCCGTGGGCGGATTCCAAAAATATTTTATAGTGCATATCCTTGGACTCATGTGGCTGTGTGTATCGAGTTTCATACAATTATTTCAACTTTTTCTTATCCTGCGTTTACGAACAACATACAGAAGGATGAGTGGACGGGCAGACGGACGGACAGACATGGATAGCTTGACTCTCTAGGTGATGCTGATCAAGAATATATAGACTTTTCTATACCGGACTCGCTGAGATCTATGCGTTACAAACGTTTGCACAAAGTTAATACAACCTAATTTTTCAGATTAAGGGTATAACAAGTAAAGAAAGTCTAAAGCCGGTCTAGACCGACTATGAAAAACCCTAAACCTCCTTTTAAGAAAAAAAAATATTATTAAAAATAGGCGTGTCCGTGGTCGGATGAAGCCTATATTTTATATGCATTTAAATGTTTAAGAAAAATTTATACATACCAAGTTTTATTCCTGTAGCTCACAGTTAATGCCTTTATTATGCATTCGCTATGGGAGTTGGGCGTGTTCAGGACGGATTACTCCCAATTTTTGAACACACCTTTGTTTTGGTATAAAATACATACATAACAAATTTGATCTGTCTATGACGAACATAATCTTATTTATTCAGTTTTAAACTTTTTGGGCTGTATGGGAGGTAGGTGTGTTCGTGAGCGGATGATGTCCATACTCCAAAACCATCTTTATTTTATCATATAAAACATACGTACAATATTTTATTTCTGTTGGTTAAACATAGGCTTATATATTGCGTTTTCAATTTTTGGGTTGTATGGGAGGTGGGCGTGTCCGTGAGCGAATGACATCCATTTTTTGAAGACATTTGTGTGTTAATACAAAAAACATACACTCTAAATTTTATTGTTGTAGGTTAATTATGAGCTTATTTATGCAGTTTTCAATTTTTGCGTTGTATGGGAGGTAGGCGTGTTTGTAAGCGGATGATGTCAATTTTTCAAAATCATCTATGTTTTGTTATAAAAAATACACGTGCCTTATTTTATTTATGTAGATTAAACAGAAGCTTATTTATTGCGTTTTCAATTTTTGGGTTGTATGGGAGGTAGGCGTGTCCGTGGTCGGATCATGTCTATTTTTTTAAAAATTCTTTGTTTTGTCATAAAAAACATACTTCCCAAGTTTTATCTCTGTAGGTTAGACAGGGGCTTATTTATTAAGCTTTAAATTTTTGGGTTGTATGGCAGGTGGGCGTGTCCGTGATCAGATGACATCCATTTTTCGAAAACATTTTTGTGTAGATATAGTTTATAGTGCAATAGTGCAGATCCTTGGGTCCATGTTACCATGTGTACCAAGTTTCATCCAATTATCTCAACTCCTTCTTCTTATCCTGTGTATACGGACAACACACAGACGGACAGACGGACGGACGGACGGATATGGATAGCTCGACTCAGGTAATGACGCTGATCAAGAATATATAGACTTTTCTATACCGAACTCGCTTAGATCTATGCGTTACAAACGTTTGCACAAAGTTAGTACAACCCAATTTTTTCAGATTTAGGGTACAAAAATTGAAGGTGGCAACCCTAGTCGTCATCTGGAATTTTAAAATTCAACATCAGATTTGAAGTGTCTTCATGTTCCATATCTTAGTTCGGTTTCATAATGCCCTACTTCATAGTTTCTACTGGATAGAGTTACTGAAAGAGAGTTCAAAAACAAAGTTACTCAAATCAAAATCGAGAGTTTTGGGCTGAAATAAATAATGATGTATTTTTTGTCATAGATTTTTACGTAGGTTACTACCTACTACCAAGGCAAAATTCCATAGATTTCAAACGATATACTTGCACTTGATAATCTTTAACGAAATACAAAAACAGTTCTTAGAAAAAAGCTTGTCTTGACACCATAAAAATAAATAAAAAACACACATTTTATGACACACATCCACTATTGAGCACCTTAATTAATATTCATAATGGTTACTTTGATGTTTCAAATACACATACCATTTATTTATTTGACTTAAATGGTCCATTTGGCTAATTGTTAGAATAAAAGAGCCTCAAAATAAAAGAAGAAAGAATAAGAAATTGGATTAAAGCCAAACACAGCTCTAGTAACGGTAGATATATCATATCTTTTAAGCAACAAAATCATCAAACAAGTCACCTCAATCAAACTTTTGAAGCTCTTTACCTCTCTCTCTCTCTCTCTCTCTCTTTCTGCATCTTAAAGATTAAACATATTTTGTAAAATTTATCGTTTGCTTTGTGACATGTATACTTCAATTATGAGGACATAAATCTAGGACTTGCTTACAAAGCATCATTCGAACCAAACCAAATCATTTTCATATTAAAATTGTATTAAAAGTAATGCTAAAGTATGCAAAAGTCTCAAAGTCAACCCAAAATAACTAAAGAACCCAAAATGCCAAATACCAAAACAAAGTATGTACAAATTAACGGTTCTGAGTAAAATGATTGAGAGAGAGAGAGAGGGAGGTAAGTGGTACGACAAACAAAACAAAATAAATAGCATTAAGAAATTGTGCACAAAAAACAGGGAATGAAAATCAAATCAATTTTAATTTACAAACAGAAACAACAGGAAAAACAACCAGCTTAAATCCAACATTCAACATATCCTTAGCATATGAACATAAATCTTGCCAGACCCAAATCAGGACACAAACTGAAGGGGACACAGGCACGAATACAGCTGCAGAGTATACAAACGCACACAGAGTGAAAAAAGGACAATAAAATTGCTAAACGCTTCAATGACAATTCGACCATGTAAATAAAAAGTAATACGCATAAATAAATTGCAAAGGACGAGTGAATGGAAGGAAAAAACTAAAAGACGACACGACAAAGGGTCAGTCGGTGAAGGGGGGGGGGGGGGGATAATCAATGATTAGAAGCAGAGCAGCAGCAGCGCAAGAAAATGCAGCATTGAGCTTGTTAAGCAAACCAATCCGCTCAAGAAATGCCAGAGCAAGAAATCGAGCCTGTCTGCGACTTCAATGGGAGGAAGTCTGAAAATTAGAAGAGGAAATAGACGGACGACATGAAAAAAATGTCCTCTTTTATTGAAGAAAATATTGCTGGCTCGCATAGCCAGACAGCTTGTTGGTGCTGACTTCAGTCTGACTGGCTGGGTGTCGAACTTAAAGCCAGCAAAATCAAATTAAAGGCGAGAAAACAAGTGCGGAAAATTCGGACAAGAAAATTGGACTTGAAAGGACGAAGCAACGCGCATACAAGATGTCGCAGACGTCAGCAATCTTTTTCATAGTGCCTTCTTCTCTCCCTCTATCACGGTGTGTGTTTCTTATACACAGTGTGGCGCGCATTTGGGTGCACATTAATCAAGCATGGACAATGCAGGACATTTAAGCGCAAAGGACGACACACGCACACTCAAACTCAGACAGCAACGTCTTTAGAGCAGCATGAGCTGTAGGCTATGCAATGTCCTTGCGGCAGATTGATTTGTAGGCTTGACCTAGCTTGGTGTTTGATTAGATTGAATTTTCAAACAAGAAGTTAAGCACCAACAATTTTGGGGGGAATGAATGAATGGATGAGAAAAAGAAAGGTTCCAGCAAGAAGTTGAAGCTAGTCGGCAAAATGTCCTTTTTGAATGTAATTTAAAATTGCTTAATGGAAATTGGTAACAGATTTGACAGTTAGCAAAGTATTTGAAGTTTTTATTGAATTGTCAACTTAAGGATACAGCTGCTTTGTTTGAGAAGGATTAAAACATTTTTAAATCTTTTGTTTTTGATGTGAATGAATGGGACCAGAACAAATAAGATTTTGAGCAGGATTAATCAATTTTTTAGACGTAACCAGCAGGAATTTGATTTAATTAAGTTATTTAATAATTTATGTTTTATAACCATTGATATATACAATTTTGAATGGAGTCTATGAATTTTAGTAGGATGTTTTTATTTGTTTGGAATATACATACAACTTGTTTTAACATAGTGTCATTCTGTTTAAGCTTTGAACCTAGATTTCAGGTGTTTTACCTTTTTAGCCAAGTCTACTTTGAATATAAAATGGAACAAAAAATAAGTGGGAAGAAAGAAAAATGAAGTGGAGCAAGCGTAGGATTTGCTATGTATTTGTTCTATTGACAAATTTGATTCGGTTAAAAGTATTTGGCCTTCTTCTCCCTCAGTCAATGCATGTCATTAAGACAGCATACTAACCTCTGTCATTCACCTTATCTTGTAAATTGTACAATTTTTAATTTCAGCTTATTTAAGAATCCTCAGAAAATAAATAAATAAATATCAAACCGCACCGAATCGGCTGCCTGGTAATATATCCCAAAACCTCTGAGTTTACCCAGAAAAAAAATACCGTAGTAAATTTATACAAGTTGGCTTTTATAAACAACGAATTGAACCGAATAAAAAAACTTATGTTGAATCGAGTAGCGAAGGCTTTACTTACTAAGGTGGCCATGAAAAACCGTGGTCGGCTTCTTCATCCATACGAAAGACATGACCCAGCCAACGTAATCGCTGAATTGTTATACGCTTAACCAAGTCAATGTCGTCGTAGAGCTCGTACAGCTCGTGGTTCATTCGAATGCGATAGTCGTCGCCAATTCGAACAGGAGCAAAGATTTTGCGAAGAACTTTCCTCTAGAACACCCCAAGAGCGGCTGCATCGTTTTGCGATACCACCCATGCCTCAGCGCCAGAGAGAAGCACAGGTATGATAAGCGTCTTGTAGAGTGTTAGTTTTGTCGATCGAGAGAGGGCTCTGGAACCAAATTGCTTACTTAGCCCGTAGTAGCACCTATTAGCAATTATTATTCTTCGCTTAATCTCCAGGCTGACATTGTTGTTGCTGTTTACGGAGGTGCCAAGGTATGTAAACTCCTTCGTTAAACTTCAAAGTAATATTTGCCTGCTGTAACATGGAAGCCTAGACGCCGCGCTTCCCTATTTTTAGACAGCATTAGCTTTCATGCTGATTGTGGAAAACGGCGGATCAAGTGCGGCGGGAAAATTACTCGAACTCGTTGTTTTAGCGATTGTAGTAACCGGCGAGTAAGTTCGTTGCGTATCGATAATGAAGTTGTCGGATTCGGAGTGAATAAGTGCTATTGTTGAAAACGCAGTCCATCCGTACTTCATACAAATTTTTTCACTTTCATCCGCAACAAAATTGGTGCGGATCTGTGCGGATTTGAAGAAAATTTCTCAAAAAAGAAATGCTATTTAAGATTTCAGGGTAATTTGAGGTCGCTGAACTCGAATCTAGTGTTTAAAATATTGCTAAATCGTTTTCTAACTCATAAATAATTTTTTTATAAATTTTAAAATAAATTAATTTTTATCATAGAAGTTTTCGGATTTCAAAGCAAAACAAATTTTTAGACATTTTCCAAGTTGCTTACTTAATAAGGCTGTATGTACTTTGTGCATTGTACAGCCTTGCATCGTGAAATTTGCAAAATATTATGGCAAATATTTTCAACATAACAGCATAATTTATAGAAATGCTTTTGCCCGACTGTATCAAATTTGCACCACTAAAATTCTAATGCCAATGCATCATACCAATGCATGATATGGGCACATAGAATTTAAAAATCGACTTTTTGAATGTATCATATCTATGTTTATCTATTTATCGACAACTTATGTATTTAATTATACCCTAAACCTGAAAGGTCAGGGTATATTAACTTTGTGCAAACGTTTGTAACGCATAGAAAGAAGCGAGTCTGGTATAGAAAAGTATATATATTCTTGATCAGCGTCACCACGTGACTCCAGCTATCCATGTCCGTCCGTCCGTCCGTCCGTCCGTCCGTCTGTGTGTTGTCCGTATACACAGGATAAGAAGAAGGAGTTGAGATAATTAAATGAAACTTGGTACACATGATTACATGGACCCAAGGATCTGCACTATTGAATATTTTTGGAATCCGCCCACGGACACGCCTACCTTCCATACAACGCAAAACTTGAAAACTGCATAAATAAGCTCATACTTAACCTACAACAATAAAATTTGGTGTGTATGTGTTTGATATCAACACAAAGACGTTTTTGAAAAATGGGTGTCGTCCGCCCACGGACACGCCCACCTCCCATACAACCCAAAAATTGAAAACGCAATAAATAAGTCTCTGTTTAACCTACAGAGATAAAATGTGGCAGGTATAATATTTATAACAAACCAAAGATGATTTTGAAAAATGGACGTCATCCGCTCACGGACACGCCCACCTCCCATACAACCCAAAAATTGAAAACGCAATTAATAAGCATCTGTTTAACCTACAGAGCTAAAATTTGGCACGAATGTTTTTTATGACAAGACAAAGATGGTTTTGAAAAATGGACGTCATCCGCCCACGGACACGCCTATTTCCCATACAACCCAAAAAGTTTTAAACTCAATAAATAAGGTTATGTTTGTCATAGAGAAATTAAATTTGGTATGTATGTATTTTATACCAAAACTAAGGTGTGTTCAAAAATTGGGAGTAATCCGTCCATGAACACGCCCACCTCCCATAGCGAAAGCACAATAAAGGCATTAACTGTGAACTACAGGAATAAAACTTGGTATGTGTAAATTTTTCATCAACATTTAAATGCATAAAAAATACATCCTTCATCCGCCCACGGACACGCCCATTTACAATAAAATTTTTTTTGTTTTTGAAAAGTGGGTTTAGGGTATTTCATAGTCGGCCTAGACCGACTTTAGACTTTCTTTATTGTTTTTGACTAAATTTAACTACTTCACTGTTTAAAAACTGGCACTTGCAAAATTTTTTTAACGCGTTAAAATTATGGACGTTCCTAAGTAAGTTTAAGCTCTTAAATTAAAATTAACTAAACTAAACTTTTTTATATAAACAGCAATCGAACAACAACCCGTGGCATCGGAATCTTCACCAGGAGAGGCAGAGATAAGGCTCAAATGTCTTGGTGTCAGTCCAGAAGTCTCAGGAGCAACGTTAATACCATAATAAATGCAAAAAACATCACCACCAACAAAAAAGAGCTACTGCGAGGCGTCCTGACGGCAGCAACGCTGTGCTGCGGTGAAAGGACCACTCGCCTAGAGCTTCCTGTTGCTAGGACAATGTATTAGTGATTTTTAAAAATTTATTTATGGTATGATTACATTTTAACTGTCTTTTTATTTATACTAGTATCGCCTAGTGTCGAAATTCGACCAATATATTAATTGCCTATTTATAATTATGTGCGAGATGGTTCAAATAAGTTCGAGGCTATAACTCTTAATTGATTAGAGATACAAAGCTATTTTCTTCAAAAAAATTATTTTTTTATTTAATTATTTTGTTCAAAAACAGAAAAACAACATATTAAAAAAATTGAATTTTGTCAAAGAAATCATAGGGTCTTCATCGACTTGATTTTTTGATGGCACGGACAGTTTATTAATTTAGTGTCAAGACAAAATAAATTCACCTAAAATTCGGTATAGACTTTGAAAGAAAATCAAAAATGCAATTTTGAGTTTTTATTTTTTTACAACAAAAATCATTTTTAGCCCATATTTTAAGAATAAATCAAATTTTATGGTCTTTTTTCAAAAGGAATAATTTAAATATAAACAAACAAAAAACGGTATTATTTTCAAAATTTTTTTAAGTTAATTGATAAGACTTAAATACAAAAAAGAAATAAATGAATTCTATTCACAGATGGCGGAGATATTTGCTTCAGAATTTAGAACATTCAATTTGAGACAGTTTTTTTTTTCTCTCTTGGCATTTGGTTGAAACACACGCTAAATAACTAACGACAATATTAAGAAAATTTATTAAAAATACTTTTGGTTAGAACTTTGCTGTAATTTTTATCACATTTGAAAGAAAATTTAACAAACTTTTAGAAAAAATTAGAAAAATTGAAAAACCGTTAAAATCCGATCAAGATATTCACATGAAAAGTGAAATTTTTTAATTCAAAACACATTTTTTTACTAATTGTACAATTGACGAATGCATAAGACTGCATTTTTTTAAGAAATTGTTACTTTTAAAAAAAAATTCAAATTCGACCAACTCAAAAACTTTCTCCCAACCAAATTTCATATTAATCAAAGAGCGGGTTTTTTCTCAAAAATTTCTCAAAAATTTTTCTCTTAGAAGGTTGGGAACCCCCTCTATCAGATATATCATTTATATATATATTCTGCACATTTGGGCAACATAACTTTTGATAGATTTCGAATGATATAAGTTTCATTTATTTTGAGTTTTAATCAATACCAAAAAAGCGTACGTCAAACTTTAATGTTCACGTATTAATATATAAGATTTTTCACTTTTTTTATGAATATTTTACACTTTTGCAAATTCACTCGTTATATAATTTTGTTTTGACAGCTGAACAGCTGTTTTTCGGAGTTCGGAGTGCGGATCGGTATTGCAGTTCACTCGCACGGTTTCTACAATGGAATTCTTTGTTAAAGTGAGGGGAGTGCAACCAATCCGCCGTTTTCCACAATCAGCATGTTTGTTTTACCCTCGTTCACCGTCAAACCCACTTTGGCTGATACCTTTTCGATAGCGGTGAAAGCAGCCATTACATCTCTCTTGGTTCTGCCGATAATATCGATATCCTCAGCATACGCAAGGAGCTGGACACTTTTGTAGAATATAGTTCCAATGCGATGTACACCTGCTTTTCGTAGGATCCCCTCCATGATGATATTGAAGAGATCGCATGATAGCGGGTCGCCTTGGCTGAAACCTCGTTCGGTATTAAAGGTTTCGAAGAGGTCATTTCCTA
This sequence comes from Tetanocera ferruginea, assembly GCA_958299015.1. Taxonomy (NCBI): domain Eukaryota; kingdom Metazoa; phylum Arthropoda; class Insecta; order Diptera; family Sciomyzidae; genus Tetanocera; species Tetanocera ferruginea. Next base: position 119,869,306 of record OY282641.1, on the reverse strand, counting down.
CCTTGACGGAGCTGCATGTATTGCTCAACGTCATCTTGCAGAGCCTTATCAACTTTGCAGGTATACCGAACCCAGACATTGTTGCGTACAGGCAATCCCGAATCGGGCTATCGAATGCAGCTTAATAATTGACAAAGAGATGGTGGGTGTCGATTTGATTTTCGTGAATTTTCTCCAGGATTTGACGTAATGTCAAAATTTGGTCTGTGGTGGACTTGCCAGGACGAAAGCCACACTGATAAGGTCCAATCAGTGTTTTGGTATGCGGCTTCAATCTTTCACACAATACGCTCGAAAAAACCTTGTATGCGATGGAAATAAGACTGATACCTCGGTAGTTGGCGCAGATTGTCGGGTCTCCTTTCTTAAGTATAGGACAAAGCATACTGAGATTCCAATCGTCGGGCATGCTTTCCGCTAGCCATATTTTTCTGATGAGTTGATGCATGCACCTTATCAATTCACCGCCACTGGTTTTAAAAAAGCAGCCAGGCCGTCTCCACCTGCTGCTTTATTGTTTTTGAGTCGCTGAATAGCAACTCGTCATGGCAAGGTGGTGGAATTTCCACTCCATCATCGTCGATTGGTGGTGTCAGACTGCATTATTCAAGGGCAAAATTGTTGGTATCGTTGCCTGCAAGCAGATTGGAAAAATGCTGTCTCCATAATTTCAATGCGCACTGCGTATCTGTAACCAGATCACCATTCTCATTTCTACAAGTGGATGCTCCGGGCTTGAAACCTTGGATTAGACGCTTAACCTGCTGGTAGAATTTTCGAGCATCCTTCTTCCCCTGGTACACTTCAATTTTTTCTCGCTCAAGCTTTTCCTGCTCTCTTTTTTTACGTCTGAAAAGGCATCTCTCTTCCTTCCTCTTATCGCGATAGTTTGCTTGCATGGCTCGCGTTGCAGCTGACTGCAGCGTCTTTTTATATGCGGCGTACTTTGCTGCTGTCGCGTCTTGACACTCCTGGTCATACCATTGATTGCGGTTGTGGGCACCGAAAACCAATGACTTCTTCAGCAGCAGGACGCATGGAGTGGGATATATGCGCCCAAAGTCCGCCAGCGTCGTCGAGGCAAGAGTAAGGTTGGTTGAGCTTAACCGAGAGTTTAGCAAGGTAGGCCTCGGCGGTCCGGTGTGATTGCAGCTTATCGACATCAAGCTTTCGTTGCACACCATTCTTCGGAGTCAATATTGACCCCCCCGAAATGTGCGCACATCCAGTACATTTGAAGCGTGCCTTCCGTCGATCATAACATGATCAATTTGGTTTCGCGTTTTTTGATCCGGGGACAGCCAAGTTGCTTTTTGGTTATCGAGGTGTTCGAATCTGGTGCTATTAACAACCATGTTTTGCGCCACGGCGAAGTCGATGAGCCTTAGACCGTTGTTCGAAGTGGTCTCGTGGAGTCTAAACTGACCGACAGTGGAGCCAAAGAAGCCTACTTTTCCAACTTTCGCGTTAAAATATCAGAGAACTATTTTCACGTCATGGGAAAGGCAGCGATCATACGCGTCCTCTAGGCTCTTGTAAAAGGTGTCCTTGACAGAATGTTCCTTTTCCTCCCACGGGGCATGTGTGCAAATAAGGCTTATGTGGAAGAATTTCGCTTTGATGTGGATTGTTGCCAACCTTTCATTCACAGGAATGAACCGGAAAACAAGATGGCGTAGTTTCCAGCTTACGACGAATCCGCATCCAAATTCACGCTTGTCCGCATGGCAGCTGTAGAGCAGCCTTGTTTTTTCCATTGCATCTCCTGGAAGGCGGTGATGTCAGCCTTTATTTTTTTGAGGGCTTCCGCCAGTTGGACAGCTACACCTTCCCTATAAAGGGTCCGGACATTCCAGATGCATATCCGTAAATCCTTGCCCGTTTTTCGTTTGCGGTGGTTGTCAACGTAGTTGGGGTTCATATCCGAGGCTGTTTTTGTTTTCATTGGGAATTAATAATGTGGTTGGGACTCAAACCCTACTCATGTTCCATTTTTAAGATCTTGTAGAGACCCCCTCAAGTTTATACCACCACTTGGAGGTTTTGAGTCGACTTGAGACAATTTCGACATGGATAATGCTTGCCTAGCCAAGTTGAGGCAATCAGACACGTTGCCATGTGACTATCGCCCCCTTGTCTCCCCATTCAACCTAACAGTGTTTTGAAATAACAGCGGCCGACTGTAAATATAACAGTTGATATTTTTCTGAATGTAGTCCCCCCCCCACATTGTTTATAAAATGAATTGCTCAAAATTGGCCAAATTCAATTGATCGGTTACAGCAATAATAATATTTCAATTCATTCACATCCCATGCATTATAATAGTACTTTACAGCAATACCTCAAAAACCATTGAACCATTCAAAAATTCAAGAAAGCATTCCAGCAACCAGAACTGTTTTTCATTCAGACCGTTTTTTAAATGTAGCACATAAAAATAATTATTATTGTTATTCTTGTTATTGTTGGTATTCTTGTTGCTGTTTTTGTTGCTGTGCTGATGTAGCCGTTGATGTTGCTGCTGATGTTATTGCCAGTGTCGTTGGTTTGTGTTGTTATATTCTAATGGTTCATGATACAATTTCTTTTTTTTTATGGTGTGAACATCACATTTGTGTGTCTTACTTAGATGGTGCATGTTTGTGTGTCATAGAGGCTTAGATTGTTGGTATGTTTAGTTATAGCTTAGGATGCTGCTGCTGATATTGCTGATGATGATGACGATGATGGTAGGAAGACGAAAAAAATCCAACAACTGAGAATTTATGGTATTCGTAGGTGGAGCGTAAACACTCGACTTATTTATGTTTGCAACAGAAGTATCTACAAGAGAAAAAAAAACAAAGCTAAAAACAATGAAACGTTTTTGGCTAGGTTGCAAGCACTTTCCTCGAAAACCGCCCACTTTCATTGCCAGCTCAGCTGCACCTCCTTTTCAGCCCCCAACTTGGTACTAGTTTATGCAGTAAACAAAAAGTAATTTTCACAAATTTGCCAACAAGTAATCCCGGAAAAGCTTCACACAGTCCAAAAGAATTTATGTTACATGCTAGCAATTTGCTGCCCCAGCCACTGACACTGAGTGTTGCCACTGTTTAAGAGTAAACAATTTTTTTTGCTATTGTTAAACCTGAGGAGAAATATTGGTACAAGCTGATCAAAATTTTGAAAAAAGGATGTTCTTAGTCTTGTCTTAAGTTTTCAGTGACTAAAATCGGAACTTAATTCATTGGTTTATGGAGCATATTTAACCGAGTAAGTGAGACACAATAGCTTTTGCTAAGTTATAATGCTTAGTTGTCTTATTAAGCTATTTTTATGTAAGAAAATGTATCAGGAAGTAAAGTTATTCCACCCTATAATGCAGATCGTTATTCTACAACACACGATTTGAATAAAATATATCTTTAAATCCTCAAATGTGTGCATTTTAAAAATCTCTACAGCACATTGCAGCACAACTCCAGCACATCCCAGCACATCTTGAGAATTTTGGAAACAACATAATGGCGGAGCTAACTTCACACCAAGTTCCAATACATAAGGCACATTACTGCATACACTAGGCACCTCACAGCACAATCTTTTTTATTAATAAATCAAAATTGACTGTGCTAACTTGCATAACTATTCATAGCAACCGTACTACTTTTATTTTTTTCATTGGGTGTTTGGCAAAAAAACGCACGCGTCTAGCTCCCAGCCAACAGTCAACAGCCTGAATGTGGCTAACAGCTGCGTTAAGTGCAAGAAACCCGAGCTAGTGTAAAGATGTGTGGCCTCGATCCACGTCACATTAAAATATATGACTAGCATCCGTTGGGTTGCTATGTGTGAGTGGACACAGGTGTTGCCTAAAGGTGTGCAGATACTTATACTTGTGTGTGCTTGTGTGTGTCGAGCGTGAGCAATTTCACTTTCTTAACCACACAGCGTAACGTCGAGAATATAAAGAAAAATTGCTAAGCATGCTAAGACGGAAAATTGTCGCGACGCCATTAATACTGCGACAATGGACGCAGGTAAAAGGATATGGCTAGCTAAAAGGAGTAGCAAAGCCAACAACTTAAAACCCAAAAGTAGACTTAAACTTTATAAAATAAAATGAAAATAAAAAGTTTAACACCACCTTGGCCAAAACCAACAAAGCTTTGCCATAAAATTCTTTTCAACATGCAGTCGAATAGCCGAATCGCCGTGCCGTCACACCTAGCCGCACAACAACCAAAGCCCATTATGAGAGGCTGTATAACCAGGTTGTTTTGAAGAAAGCAGCAACATTAAATTCATGTTCACGCCAAAGTGTGCAATCATTAGGACATGAGAGTCCTTTCGTCCTTTTTTTTAATTTTTTTTTTTTTGCTTTTTGTGTTCAACTTGTGCTCTGACGTTGTTCTCTTATGTTTTATGTGTTCACCCTTGACACAAAACGGCGGGCGCTCAGGGCCCAAGAAGTTGAAATTCTCTGCTTGCCACTTGATGTTGAAAATTAAGCCCCAACGCTTTTCACACAAATGCATTTTACTGCCATGCCAGCCGGTGTGTGCTTGTGTGTATGTCTGTTTATTTATGTGTGTGTATTTGTGTGTTCTTGTTTGTGTCTCGGTATGCCTTGCCAAGGTGCACCACTAGCAAGGTAGACCCTTAATACTCAAGTAATTAAGATTTATGAAGTATTTTACATCAGTCAGGTTAACATCTTGTTTCAATTACAGTAGCAACATATTTTGTGGCATTTTCATATTTTTATATAATATACATGTTATATGTATGTATATTTATTTCACCAAAATTGCTGGCAATTACAAGCAGCAATTAAGTTTAACCAAGTCAGGTTCTTTTATTGTAGCACTTAAAAAAGCTATAAGGGAGAGTTTAGAGTTTAATATTTTTGAAGGAGAGTTATATTAATTTTTTTTTTTTTTGTAAAAAATTTGATTTTTCTTATGAGAGTGCAAAGAAAAAACAGTTAAAGATATTGAACTAAAAATGATAATTTTAAATAAAAAATTTCTTAATTGTGACATAATTTCTTTGTCATTATTTCTTTGTCAACTGAAGCAGCAAGAAAAACATAAGTTATGAGTGAAAACTTCTTTTGTAAAAAAATCCAGTTATAATAACTCAGTGGAAGTGTGTTAGACTCTCATGCGGAGGACGTGGGTTCGCATCCTAGCTGTGTTAGTATCAACAATTATAATTTAATAATTAAAATTATAATTCTGTAAAACTGCTTTATTAAAAATAACCTTTAAAATAAGTTTCTTTATTTTTTTTTAGGTTTTTTTTTAAGAAAAATTGTACATTTCATTTTTATTAAAAACAAAAATATTTTATAGAAAAAAAATTCTTTAGTAGTTCTGCCGGGAATTGAACCTACCTAGGTTAGTCGAATACTGAACGTGAACGCTGACAAGTTCATCTATATATCGGCTACTTATAAGGTCCAAAGGTATGTATGATGTGTCAATTGGCCCCTGCCAATTTTCAATCCTTTTAAATTAGTTCTTAGATTGGTCCAAAGGTAGCTAGGCAGTATCAATTTATCCCTGTCAATGACAGCGCCATGTTAAAGGCACCGGTTTGCTTACGTAATGCAATTTTTTCAAAATTCAAAATTTCCCCAACAAATAAATTTATTCACTTATGATATCGTCACTGAATCACTTTTTCGTACATTTCATTAAATAGCAATTATCATATGCAATTCAATTATAATATTGTGAACTGGAGAAATTCCTCCTTCGAAACGAATCGTTCTAATCGACAAAAAAAATTCGTGAACAACTCGCCAAATTTTAGAAAGTTAATTCGATAACGAATTTTCATATTTAAAAGAAGCTATTCATAATAAAATTTTAAAAGAAGCAATTCATTAACAAATCGTCAAATTAAAAAAAAAAAAAAAAATCTTTAACGAATAACTTTTCTTTGAAATACTGAACACTCTGCTGAACGACTGATTCAGCATCACCATAGGAGCATTTGTCTGTGATGTTCCGGCAAGAGCTATGGTGCTTTCTTTAAGCATCTAGCCAACCTCTGATTCAGACAAAACCAAACTATTCAAAAATAATACGAAAAACTATTTACAAGCGATTCGTCAACGAATCACCCCTCGCCATAATGTTCATTGGATTCTTTTTAAAACTTTTTGTACAGGTTATAAGTTTATCTGTAAAATTTTAAGTTAAATTTTGTTCATAAAAAACATCAGCAAGATTACCAAGAAAAATTATTTTGCTACGTAGCAAGTATCAGATACACTCAGAAAAAAACACAAATCTTTCTCCGATAAAAAATTTCTCTATTTTGGATAATAGCAGTTTTCTCTTTTTCAAATACAATTTTCTTCAAATAGAATAAATTTTCACATTTTCGAAGAAATATTTCTTCATTTGTGGGAAATGAAAATATTTCAATATCTCTAATAACAGGGACCGTACACCGGTTATGGTTTGTATAAAAAAAGTCAAATATTAACTGTTATTATTTAACTTTTAATTTTTCCGACAAAAAAGAAAAGTTATTTTGTGCCTTTTATTTTTCGGGCAAACATAACAGTTATTTTTTACTTTTATTTTATCGGTCAAAAATAACAGTTATTTTCTGCCTTTTATTTTTTCGGTCAAAAATATCAGGCAATTTGTGTTTTTTCAAAGGCCATTTTACTGACTAAAATACTATCGATACCATTATTTTGGTATCATCGGTGGTCAAGGTTTACATATGGTATCAAAAGTTTTTTAATCGGACAAGCGGCCTTTAAAAAAACACAAATTGTTTGATATTTTTGACAGAATAAATAAAAGTCACAAAATAACTAATATTTTTGACCGATAAAATAAAAGTCAAACGTAACCGTTATTTTTGTCTGAAAAAATAAAAGACAAAATATAACAGTTAATTTTTAACTTTTATAGAATCAGTCGAAAATTTAAAAGCCTCTAAATATTCGTAAAGCTGAGGTCATTTGTATCATAATGGTATACTTGAAAATGTCATTCGACAATTTTATCATTGTGTCTTTTTCTTTCAAAAATTGTAAAATAACAGTTATTTTCGGTCACTGTCTAATAATGATAAGTATTTTTCTCGCACAAAAAAATTCTCATTTATAGAGAATTTTCATTTATTTAAAATGAAAAAATTTTCCTATATTTTGAAAAAAAATTCACTATGAGAAGTATTTTCTTCAATAAAAATAAATAGTTTCTCAAAAATAAAAAGTAGTTTTCTCTAAAAATGATATATTTTTATGTATTTTTCTTTTTTAAAGAAGCTTTTTATCATTTTTAGTGAATTTTTAGGATCACATTTAGAGAAAAGCATTCTCTGGAGCAAAATCTATGCCATTTTTTTCTAAAAATTATGCCTTTTTTATCATATTCCGAGAAACTTTTTTCTGAGTGTACTAGCTTCTGTATCGCAAATTTTGAGTAAATTTTACCTTTTTACAGTAACTTGTTTTTCTCCGAGGGTATCTTTTGCCTATTGGCTACTTTAAGCTGAAAAATTTTGAAAAACTGAAAGAAGCAAAGCATAAAATTACCATTCTTAGCCATTTGAACTTTTTCGCTTGTGGTTGTACATTTTTGACATCTCACAGATAATTCCCACCAAGTTTAAGCAAAATCTAAAACATTGTGGTGACCCCGATTTGATGCTGGAATGTGAAAATCGCATGCAATAACTCAATATTGACGTAGAGTATTTCTAATATAAGAATTTATCACCGAAGTCTATTCTGGCCTTAAAAATATAATCTTTATGTGATTTCATTGATTTCAACTTAGAACTAAAGACTGCGTAGTGAAAGCCTTAATTGAACATGAACTAAAGCCCTGAAATAAACGAATGAATGAATTTTCAAAGTCCTGATTAATTTGAAAATTTCAGACCTGAATTTCGGACAGAGTAAGAAAGACATATGCAATGCATGCAGGAAAATTTTAGATAATTTTAATTCCTGCAATACCACTATCACAGCAATACTCTCTTTACTTTCCATGCTCACTTTTCAAGTGTCATAGGTTCTGAAGATAGTGTACTTGATCGTCCACCACGACTCTTAAAACCAGATGTTTTCACGTATTGAGACATTTTTTGAACTGCACCATAGGAAATATCAACGAATTTTGCAATAGCGTGGATCGAAAGGCCTTTCTTAAGTATTACTTTTTTTAAAGGAGTTTGTTTTTTGACAAAACTCAAGAAATAGGGCGGCAGAGGCTTTAGAAAATCAATTTAATAGGGCATTAGTCGAATATCGGACACATAAAATGCATAAGTTATGGAAAACATACCATTCTGGAGGTTTTTCTGGGTCAACAAAAAATGTTGGTTTTTGGAGTTGTCTCGAGGTCCGCCAAAGGTCGACCGGCTAAACGAGTTGCACAATGAAAACGAGGGAGTCTACATTTCTACACCAACGAGAGAAAATTAAATTTCAAGATCGACTATGTGGTCTACTTAAAGGAGCTAGTATCCCTTGCCTGTAGGCTGCCAGTAGCGTTTTATGACAATTCGACAATTTTTGTCGAAATTATGACAAAAATGGAGGTTGCTCTATGATTATTTAAAAACATAGTCTCAAAGCGTGAATTTTTTTATATATTCCGACAGTCACGCTGTGACCAATTCATTGGAAGTCAAAATCAGCCACAGAATATCAGATTTTATTGGTGTAAATGTCTAATAATGTTAGCTTCAAAGTAATATGGGTTCACTCTGCTCTGCGAAAATACTGAAGAGAAAGTGTAAGATTTCTAGGGTTATTTGGCCATCTCTGGAAATCAGACGCTCTAGAGCGCTGCTTCCTCTGAATAGGTTAGACCTAGTTCTACTGGTGGCCATCATCTGGGTTCCAGTCTGAGCAGTCTGGGTTCTCTTCAGTCTGGGTTCCTAGTTCTGCAATGATTTTGATATTGAATGGGGCATCGGTAGTCGAGTGGTTAGCGTGCTTGACTGCCAACCCAGAGGTTCTGGGTTTAAATAAAGATCTGGCCGTGGTCCTACGCTTTTACTTTTCTTTAATTCTTTCCACATTTCTTATCAACTGAAATTAAAAATTCATCAATATATACGACTTTAAAAGTTGTAGTTGGTGGTAGAGATGTTTGTGGAATGAGATTGTTTAATAACTCGAATTGACTGAGGTAAAGGCATAACACTTGCCTCAGATTCCAATTCGTATGTAAGTATAGCACTCCGCCACTCATACACCATTATACAATTGTTTCGATTGATTTCCTTTTCTCTCCTACTTATCTATCTCCCCATTCTTCTCTCCTACTTATCTAACTCCTACTTATCTATCCAAACCAAGGCAGAGTTGACTGAATAGGTTTGACACCTGAAATCCTGGGTTCAAAGCTAAAAAAAAACAAGTAAAGAAAGTCTAAAGTCGGTCTAGGCCGACTATGAAATACCCTAAACCTACTTTTCCAAAAAAAAAATAATATTATTGAAAATGAGCGTCTCCGTGGGCGGATGAAGCCTATATTTTATATGCATTTAAATGTTGAAAAATTTATACATACCAAGTTTTATTCCTGTAGCTCACAGCTAATGCCTTTATTATGCTTTCGCTATTGGAGTTGGGCGTGTTCAATGACGGATTACTCACAATTTTTGAACACACCTTCGTTTTGGTATAAAATACATTCATACCAAATTTGATCTCTCTATGGCAAACATAATCTTATTTATTCAGTTTGAACGTCCATTTTTCCAAACCATCTTGTTTTTGTCATAAAAAACATATGTGCCAAATTTTATCTCTGTAGGTTAAACAGAGGCTTATTTATTGTGTTTTAAATTTTTGGGTTGTATGGGAGGTGGGCGAGTCCGTGAGCGGATGACACCCATTTTTCGAAGACCTCTTTGTGTTGACACAAAACACATACACACCAAATTTTATTGTTGTTGGTTCATTATGAGCTTATTTATGCAGTTTTCAATTTTTGCGTTGTACGGAAGGTAGGCGTGTCCGTGGGCGGATTCCAAAAATATTCAATAGTGCAGATCCTTGGGCCCATGTGACCATGTGTACCAAGTTTCATTCAATTATCTCGACTCCTTCTTCTTATCCTGTGTATACGGACAACACACAGACGGACGGACAGACGGACATGGATAGCTCGACTCACGTGGTGACGCTGATCAAAAATATATATACTTTTCTATACCGGACTCGCTTCTTTCTATGCGTTACAAACGTTTGCACAAAGTTAATATACCCTGACCTTTCCGATTTAGGGTATAACTAGTAAGGCATATCTTCGACTTGGCGAAATTAAAATAAACTGCCGATTGTTAAGGGTACAAAAATTTTAAATTCTTGAGTGGTTGATGCTAATTTTTCTAACACGCAACAATTTTGATATAAAAAACACGAATACCCAATTTCAGTTATGTAGCTTAAATATTAGCCTATTTATAGAGTTTTCACTATTATGGGTTGTATGGGTGGGTGGGTGTGTTCGTAGGCGGATTACGCCCACTTTTATTGCACAATTTAGTTTTGATATAAAATAAAAACGTATCAAATTTTGTTTCCTGTAGCTTAAAGAGAAGCGTTTTTATAGAGTTTTAAATTTTGGGGTTATATGGGAAGTGGGCGTATTCGTGGGTGAATGACGCCTATTTTTCTAACACGTCTCAATTTTTAAATAAAATTAATAAATATCTTATTTTACTTTTGTAGAATTTTACTGTTCGACAGAAGTCTATTCATAAAGTTTTCAATTTTGGGGTTGTGTGGGAGATGGGCGTGTTCGTGGATGGATGACGCCCATTTGTCTATCCCTTATATTACCCCTTTACTCACTATAGTACCCCTTACACAGTACGCGTGGGTGTGTAAAAATATATTTTTTAAGTTTATTACGGGATCCAAAAAATGTGGGACATGTCTAACTGTTTCAACTTTAAGGTAATATATATGTGGGTGTATCCACAAATGAAAATATTTTAATATAATTTTTAAGTAACATTCTTCATTGAATACAATTTTGTAATGATTTTTATAAATGCAAATTTTTGATTATTAATACTTGACAATATTTTGATTCTTAGATAATATTTTTTTAGATGAATATGAAAGTGTATATTTTATAAAGTGTGTGTTTTGTATGTTGGAGTGTTGGTGTTAATATGTGGTAGTATTGAGTCACCACACATATATACTTAGGCATGAAGGCGTCTGGATAGGTTAAACCTATTCTTAATAGACAGACATGCTGTCCGATTAAGCCTTTTTGAAAATGACTTCTGTAGAAGTTGCAGAGACGAAGAGGAGGAAGAAACCATACCTTAATTCTCTGTTTCTGCTCCGCGCACAGTAATCCGCGTTTCTACTTCTGCGATAAACTTGATGGTTTGATGTCAACGACAAGTGTCAGGCGTCTAGCTAGCTTTGTAAAATGTACATGTAGTTCCGTTAATAGGTATCACAATGAATCAAACTGCTTTAAGGGAACTGGTGAATTTAATACATACGCTGCCTACCCAGTCTCGAGGTCTTCAATTAAATAAGGAGAGTACTTTTTAAACTTTTTTTATGGAAACCGAACCCCATATCGGTTAGGCTAACTTATAGAAATTGTATTTTCTTAGCCGACCGTTTTAAAACATGAGTTTAGTTGACCTCTGTAGCGGAGTTTGGTCATTAAATGGGCCAAAAAAATATAAAACCATGTTCTCATAACTAGCAAATATACTCGGAGGTACTCCCGCTGTTGATATAAATAATTGTAAGTAAATATTTGTAATAAAAATATTTAATATCAATTAAATATTAAAAATATAATAAATATTAAATTAAATAATAAAAATATTATATTAAAATATTTTTAAGCAATAATATACACATCCCTTAATATTATTTAATGGTACACATATTCAAAAGCACATTTTTCTAAAAAAATGTTTGTTTTTCAAGGCATTTAAAAAATTTGTAGAATTTTTATCAAAAACGGCTGACGTATATTTATCACAATTCACTGATTATCTATCATCTGTTACATCTGTTAACGCTTTGAAATAACTTTTTAAACAAGTCACGTTGTAGTTCACTCAATAAAAAAACAAACAAAAACAAAATAAAGCCGATTGATTCCAAATCATTTAATTCAATTCAATTCAATATCGTCTCCAATCAGATTAAAATCGAACATTCTTTCCCAAACCATGTCTAAATAGTCGTTTTTCACTACATCTTATGACAATTGCTCTAACACAAAAAAAAAAAAGAGCTACCAAACATTCAACTTATATTGAGGCCAAAACTTAAGGCAACATTAATACAACTTTGGCTTATTTAAATTATCCACACGTATGCCATATGTCTGCGTCATTTAAGATAAGCAACAACTTCACAGCGCAATCAAAGCGAGTTTAAAACGACGCTGCCAACACGCTTTAGCCAAATAGTACAAGTCTATTAAGAGTAACAATTTAAATGTTGCCTTTTTTATATAGATTTGATTTCTCGTGTTTTTTTTTTTTTTTTTTTTTGTTAAATTAACAATATTACAACAGCTACAATGCTGTAGGCGACGCAATAGTGACAACCGTTCGGAAGCGGAAGTACTGACTAGAGGCGATGGGGTTAACAAATGTGTGTGTGTTTTTTTTATTATTTTTTTGGCACTGCGTTGGCTATACATACATATGTCCTTCTACCCGCCTGTCTCCAGAGTGCTATTCGATGCAATCCAATACAATTCCAAATGTTCGTCGTTTTCAATGTGATTGCTATGGATTTGAGAAAGGATTTGTTGTCGTTCCCACTCCGTTACCTTTGTAATGGCTTCAATGCGCGCTACAACAATCATTGGCTGGGGCTTAAGTTGATTTTACACACACATACACACATACACATAGACTAAAAATATGCATAGATATGTAAATATAGTAAAGTTGGAGTTGTTGATTTTATTTTGTAGCGAGAAGGCGGGCATTCGAATTGAAGTTAAAGGCATTCGGGGTAAATTGTTTGCCATGAAAATCTTTTGGAAAATCCACAGCAAATCAAATGGAGATTTACGCGCCGCTCCTTGATGGCACTTTTAGCAGTTTCTGCTGTTGCTGTTGTCGTCTGCTTGTTGCCAATGTCAAATGTTTCGTTCTGGTCGTTTACTTTTTATAGCAAAATATAAATCGTTTAGCTTATTTAAATGCTTGTATGTGGGTTTATTGATGTGTGCGGCCGAATTTTGTACTTGTTGGACTTGGATTAATGAGAGAAAATCGTGTACTATGGGGCTTATTAAAAAAACCGGTTAATTTATGCAAAAATAATCGGTTATCTTAAAAGGTATTGAGAAAATCCAAAAATTACGCCAACAAGCCAACAGGTTTGCCAAACTAGCGAACCTGTGTGAAATTGGTCGCCGTGTGGCACACAAGATTGCAGATGTGAAAGCTACATTAGACTCTGATTATTGCAAAAAATCATTGTAATATCTTAATTATCTTTAAAAAACCGGTTACTTCAGCCAAAATTAATTGGTTCTTATAAAAGATTGTGAGTAAATCAAACATTTTTGCACACAAGCCAACTGCTTTGCCACACTGGCAAAAATGATTCTTAACTACAGAGCATGTGTGGCAATGGCTGCCGTATGTCACACAAAATCGCAGATGTGAAAGCTGCATCAGACTCTGATTAATGCATTGAAGTCATGTACCATTAACATAATCTTTAAAAAACCGGTTACTTTGATCAAAATTAATTTCTTCTTTTAAAAGATAGTGCTAATGGTTAAAATCATGTCGTATAGACTGATCGAAGTGGAGCAGCCTTAATGCCAGGGTCGTCTTAGGATTAGAGTCCACAGAATTTAAGTTTCCAGCCAAGGTTAACTGTGCTATATTCTAGTTAATCCTCTCCGGAACTGACCGAATCATAGGCTGACTTAAGTCTTAAGCTTATCCTAGCGAAGGATATTCCGCGAAGGCCTCGTGACACTTGCCCAAGTTGAATCTGGAGAGTGAACGACTGTTAGAGATTCTCAAACTTCACAACCCCAACATCCCCATGCACGACTGGATGGTCACCCACAGAAGAACAGCATGACATTTCTGTTGCTCATCAGCGAGGAGTGTCTGGGTTCACTTGAGCTGGTGGACAACTGTCTCAAAGTTGGCATACGCCATGCCAAACTGAAAATCTTCAAGGGACACACCGCAGACGAGAGCTCATATGTTAACAAGATTCTTAATACATTGAGCCTTGAAGAGCCTGCGCATGCATCAACCCAACAACCACCTATAGATCCTTAAGGTTTTCCAGATTGGAATGCAGTCCTCGAAGTGTGCTACGGGCAATCTAACATCGACATAGGTATCATCCAGCAACCATGGGTCAGGCATTCGACCGTAATGGGGTTTCGTTACAACCATTTTAATATTTGCCTCAAAAGAAAGGCAGGTAAATCTATAACTTGTATTGTAGTAAAAAAGCACATTAACTTATTTCTAAACTTAGCTCTACCGACTTTACAGTTGTCAGATTGGATCCGCTCGGATCCAACCTCCATCTAGCCGCGGTGTATATGGCACACGATCAAGACGCTCCAACTGATCAAGTCAAATCTCTACTTGTCCAGGTAAAAATATCGAACATCATCTTCTACTGGGCTGTGAAAAATAGAGGTTAGTCTTTATTTGATTATCTTTTTCATTCTCGTCTCGATATATGAAATATGGGAAACATACCCATGAGATACCATTGAGAGATCCCTACATTTCAAAGAAATCACACTAGCCATCCGCAGGGGAGGATAAAATGTTTCGATCCTTCGGGCCTAACAACCGCGGGGTTAAACAAATCCAGGCGCATCTGTACCAGATTGGCGGATTCTTGGTCGGTCGGCAGTCTTTATTTCAACCTGTCCATAGGTATAAACGGAAAATTAGTTAATTATAAAAAAAAACAAAAAAAAAATCAGAAAAAGTAAAAAAATACAGCCAAAAAATACATGAAAATGTTAAAAAAATAACGAAAAAATTTAAAGCTAAAAACAAAACCAATAAAAAAAGTAGAAAAATAATACAAAAAATATAGAAAAATATATTAATACAGAGAACAATTAAAAAAAATACAGAAACATACAGAAAAATATAAAAATAAATACAGAACAAAATAGCACCAAACCCAAGAGAGTCTGTGCCAAATTGGGCGGCTCCTTAGTCTGCGACCCCAGAAGTGCGGCAGTGTTTTAAAGGGAAGGTCACCCTTATAACCGACAATGTTAGGTTCAGGAAGGAACCGCCTATTTGATAACGACCTAACACTACTCATATGAACTACGATTCGCAACACATATTTTGAAATAGGATTGCTTTGTGGCCAACACCACATTTGAAATGAAATTTTGTGGAAATGGCTTTCAAGCTAATGCTGCAGCTGCCTTCGTTCAGTTTAAACCTTGGCTGGTCTATAGGTACGTTCTTCACTCGTCGCTGTTTAGTTGGCCATATAGGTCTAGTTGAGACAACTCATGGTTAACATTCATCCTGGCTCTGAACGCAAGCTCCCATAAAGTCTTGCGTCAACTCTCGCGTGATCTTTCTCCACGGGACTTATTGAATGAATGAATGACTGCATACACGATCGAAGAAAGCGGAGACCCAACAACATGAAAACAAACAAAATTCAAACCAAAACCCAAGAAGAGACAAACAGACCAACTGAGATTCGAACTGAAACGCCTGATCCCTTCCGAAGAAGGTCAACTGTCCTTACATCACTGCCTTTGCAAGATAAGCAAAGCCACGAAACTTGGAGCACCCCAAGCACAGCTTAAGCACCAGAAGCAATGGAAGAGTTCTTAGACTTCTCCACCAAAACTGGCGATTACCAGCACAGACTACACTCAGGGAAAAAATGCTGTTTTATCAAACAAATCATGGGTTGAAATAACAGATTTCACTGTTAAATACCATCCAACAAATGAAACTTTCAAATCAACAGGCGGTTGACTGTTGGTCTATGGAACACGAAACCCGCATAAAAACTTATTTATTGAAATTTGATCACTGGTTTGAAAGTTCATGTATGGCCGAGTGTGCTAACGTGTGCGTCTAGTACTCGAGTGTCCAAGGTTCGAAACCGGCAAGGCCAATAAAAATTTTTGTTTATTTAAAATATTTTTTTTTAAATAAAAAATGAAATTTGCAATTTTTTTTTTTTGCAAGACTGTAACCATTTTATTTTGAAGGTTATTTTTGACCAAACAGTTAATGAAACAGAATTATTATTATTTCAATTATTAAATTACAATTTTTGATACTTACACAGCTAGGGTTCGAACCCACGTCTCCCGCATGATAGTCTAGTGCACATCCACTGAGCTACTGGCAACGATAATATAAATTTAGCAAAACACATATAAAAACTATTGCTTAGAAAAAATTGACAGTTCAATATAAGCATAAAAATATTTCAACAGATGATTTTAAAAGCACAAAAATACTTTGAAACGTTAATTCAACAAAGAAAATTGTTTATTTAAACGCAAATCATTCAATCGAACAGTATTTTGAAATAACAGCGGCCGACTGTTAATAGTACAGTTGATATTTTTCTGAGTAGTGTACATTCCCTATTTCGACTTTGCAAAAACATTCACTAGCAGGTTTCCAACCAAAGCAGATTGGCGCAATGGGGCCCTCAGCTGCTGTATTCGATATAACCTTCTACACCGATGGGCCTAAGATGGAATGCGGAATTGGAGCCAGTATATATTCAGAGAAAGTGGGAGTTGTCACCTCAATCCGCCTACCAGACTAAGCAAGCGTCTATCAGGAAGAACTTCTAGCGATAAGAGAGGTCAGGCCAACACAAACAATCTAAATGCTGCGATACTTTCAGATAGTCAAGCGGCCATCAGAGCATTAGCTGCTGTAAAATCTAACTCTAGGCTAGTAAAGCAGTGCAAGGAGGAACTGGCCAGGATAAGTCGTCAACCTGATATTACCATTATTTGGGTTCACGGCGACGGGAACATTTATGGTTATAAGAAAGCGAACGAACTAGCCAAGTTAGGCTCTTCTCTTGATGTGCTTACAGCGAAAGCAGTTCTATTTCCTCTGAACGTGGTTTAGGAAAAAGTATGCTTCCACTACTTAGACTAAGCTAGAACAGTAGATTGAGAAATGTAATAACCTGGACTTCAGCCCCAAAAATAGGAGCTTCATACAACTTGAGTAAAACTCGCTAACTGCTATCGAGATCACGGGCTGATCACTAGATCACTAGTGAAACGGCCATCAGCATAGGTCATTACTGTATTGTTCAGTTGTATTGTAGTTCACGCGGAGAAACTTGGTGTTTCCTTCAACTCCCACCGACGTGCCTGTAACCACAATAGAAACAGTGATACACTTTTTATGTGATTGCCCAGTGCTAGCAAGATGTAGATTAAGTATACTGGGAAAATCTTCTTCTACAACCTACAGGAACTTTGAAGTATACGGATCTGCGATATAATCATATTCCTTAAGCGAACTGGATGGTTCTGAGGAAACATGCCTCATGCATCCTGCCTGCTCAATAAAGCCAATTATATACTGCCCGTAGCTGTGTCACTACTCTAACCAACCAAACAACCAACATAAATATTTGTTAATGATTAGCTTCTTTTACTTATTTACTTAGTTACTTTTGCTAAAAGTAGTCGGTTCCTTTAACATAACGACTTCCACCGCTACTGACAAGCTTTTGAATTTAAAATATCATGTAAACTAATAATTACAAGTAACTGGTGCACATAAATAACACTGCCTTCGAACTGAAAGTAATTGACTCATTTAAGAAATCGGTTTTTTGCAGCATAAACCCGCTACTGTGGCTGGTCTTATAATAACTTATTTGTATTTCTTAATAATTAAAATAAAAAGTACTGGAAGTGAGCAGTTCTCATAAATATCTGGTTACTCTAAGCCAAAAGTGAACGATTATTTGTGTAGAATGATTTTTTTAGCATTTGGTAGCCATTTTTGTAGTTTTCTTTATAAAAAGGCACGGTAACTTTAATCGGTTATTATAATATTCAGTCACTAGAATCAAAAGTAACCAAATTTTTAAACATAAGCCATTCACTTAAAGTAGGACTTGATTAGCGCAATTCCGCTATGGTTGCTAGTTTTGTTATTGCTAATTTGTACTTGTTAGTTAATAAAAATTTACTTAAAGTAACCAGTTTTTATTTCTTTAAGTAGTTGTTTTTTCTAGCACTTATTAGCAATGTAATTTCATAGACACTCAAACAATCGATTCTTTAAAATATTCAGTTACTAGAACCAAAACTTAATAGCTTTTCAAACAAACCGAAACTTTAATCAAAACCAAACAACCGGTTACTCACATCAAAAGTAATCGTTTCCTCAAACACCTTTATTTTCCTCAGCACTGTTAGTCGTTTTGACTGCTTGTATACTATTTTTTATTCATGTTTTTTTATGCATTCATGTCAGCTGCATCTGTTGAATGAAACCATGTTAAATGTCAAGAGTGGCAATAGGAGGGAACAAAAAAACCAAGACTTCACCAAAGCTAATGGCAAAGGTGAAAGAAAGTAAAAAACTACTGAATCAAAAAGCAGTGGCAGGTATTTTTGTGACATAAGAAACCATTAGAAAAATTGTTTTCTCACTTTAAGGTCGTAGAATCGACATTTGCTGGCACGTGTTCAATTTTATTAATGGCTACAGCGACTCTACAACAACTACATGTCTACAAATACACTTGAAGAATTACAACAATGAACAAAAA
Source organism: Tetanocera ferruginea (assembly GCA_958299015.1). Taxonomy (NCBI): domain Eukaryota; kingdom Metazoa; phylum Arthropoda; class Insecta; order Diptera; family Sciomyzidae; genus Tetanocera; species Tetanocera ferruginea. Next base: position 119,850,519 of record OY282641.1, on the reverse strand, counting down.
AAAATAACAAAAAAAAAAACACTAAATCAACTTGTAAGTTTCGGTCGTTAAGTTTTGCTAGACTTTGTAGGACCACCCTAGTACAGTTTTTTTCTTAAAGTGTTGGGCAGCCTAAATGTATGCAAACAAAAAATTGCTTGCATTAAGCGCCAAACAGAAAACTGCTTAAATTTTGACAAACATACAATCGTATAGTTGCCAAACCTACTCATTTCAATTTTTATTTTTCTTCCATGCTTGCCTTATGTGCCCCCCACTTTTTCGCACATTCAGAATTTTTTTTTTTTTTTGTAAAATTTTCAAAGGATTAGAAATCATTCACTTGTGCAGGTAAATGGACTGAATGCGTTGTAGCGTTCGCATAAATACAGCCAACAGTGCAAGATAAAAAAAAAAAGAAAAGGTTAAATGGCAGCTTTGGCGCGCAATTCAATAAAATCCCAAAAAAAGATACTTAAAAAAAAACACTTTTTTAATACCACTACCGAAAAGCGTACAAAAACGAACACTGTTGTCTGTGTATATCATGTGTGTAGCAGCGTATATCAGATTGCATGAGTGTGTATGAGTGTGTGTATGTATGGTAAGAGTCAGTGAGTGCTCAGGGGAAGATCTGGGGTAAGTCGGGCATGGCTTTAGAATTAATCACTTTTCAACTTCAATACATTTTTCTCTTTCAAACAAGTCCTGCGAGAAGCTTAATCCTGTGCAAAAGACCAATTCAAAATTTATGTACACTGAATTTTATTTCTTTTTCTTTTTTTACGTTTTTACTCACAGCCTTTTTCAGACAAACTTTAGGTCAAGCTATTCTATAGCACGTTGGCTTAAAGAGAATTTAAGTCTATGTATTAAGCCTGACAACAGATATCCTTGAATTTATGAAAAAATCTCATCTTACCTTATGGAAGAGAAAAAACCGACAAAGACAAAACAGCAAACAAAATTTCCATGACCAATAGACAATCATAGTTTGCATAATTCAACATTTTTATGAAGAATTTTATAATAGCGTGATTATAAAATATTTTTAAAAAATTTTTTGACAAAAAAAAAAAAACAAATGAAGACATATTTTTTTTAAAGACTTCTAACAATAATTAGAGGTATTCATAAACTGTGTTTTTAGAGATTATTTTAAAAAAGAATTTTTTTTAAATTTTCTATAATCCAAAAAAAAGAAACGGTCACCAAAATTTTGTATCAGCTAAACAAAAAACCAAAACTAAGACCAAAACCAAGACCAAGACCAAGGCCAAGACCAAGACCAAGGCCAAGGCCAAGACCAAGACCAAGACCTAGACCAAGACCAAGACCAAGACCAAGACCAAGACCAAGACCAAGACCAAGACCAAGACCAAAACCAAGACCAAGACCAAGACCAAGACCAAGACCAAGACCAAGACCATGACCAAGACCAAGACCAAGACCAAGACCAAGACCAAGACCAAGACCAAGAACAAGACCAAGACCAAGACCAAGACCAAGACCAAGACCAAGACCAAGACCAAGACCAAAACCAAGACCATGACCAAGACCAAGACCAAGACCAAGACCAAGACCAATACCAAAACCAAGACCATGACCAAGACCAAGACCAAGACCAAGACCAAGACGAAGACCAAGACCAAGACCAAGACCAAGACCAAGACCAATACCAAGACCAAGACCAAGACCAAGACCAAGACCATGACCAAGACCAAGACCAAGACCAAGAACAAGACCAAGACCAAGACCAAGACCAAGACCAAGACCAAGACCATGACCAAGACCAAGACGAAGACCAAGACCAAGACCAAGACCAAGACCAAGACCAAGACCAAGACCAAGACCAAGACGAAGACCAAGACCAAGACCAAGACCAAGACCAAGACCAAGACGAAGACCAAGACCAAGACCAAGACCAAGACCAAGAACAAAACCAAGACCAAGACCAAGACCAAGAACAAGACCAAGACCAAGACCAAGACTAAGACCAAAACCAAGACCAATGAATCTGAGTTTTTTCGCCCAAAAAATAATGGAAAGATTTCTGGAATTTTCTATAAGGGAAACTAGTTTCAAAAGCATCCCTTTAAATAGGTTTAAATTTGCTTATCGCAGTTACTGTAATCTATAGCCTAACCGATATTATCAAAAAAACTTTTGAGTCAAAACGAACAGCGTTTTATGCGTTCATTGATATTCAATGGCCAAGACTAAGACCAAGACCAACACCAAGACCAAAACCAAGACAACGACCAGCACAAAAACCAAGACCAAGACCAAGACCAAGACTAATAAATGCTAAAAAACGTAACTTTATATTTTGGTTATCAAATTTTGAATTTCTTTTGTTATTAGTTATAAATGCTTTTCCATTTAGTAATTTTTTTAAAAGCTAAACACATTTTGCTTAAAAGAACATCTAGTGCGAAAAGCTGTGAGTGAGGCAACACTGGCGCCAATTTGTGCGTGTGCTCGATGAAACAAATCGTCTTTTATTAAGGACCACTTCCCGGGGCATGTATTTGCAAGAGACTGTCCACCACTCACAGAGATTAATCACTCAGTACCTGGTGGCAACATAGGTCTTCCTGGAACACTCTTTAATAAATCTTTGTTTTTTCGCCCTATAAATAAAGGAACAAATTCTGGAGTTGACTATAAGGAAGACTAGTTTGAAAAGCATCGATTAAGTAAGTTTAAATTTGCTTATCACAGTGACTGCAATCTATACCCTAACCGATATTATCGAAAAGACTTGTGAGTCAAAACAAACAGTGTTATATGGGTTCATTGATATTGAATGAGCCTTCGATAATATTCTTACTTTTATTTATTTATTTATTTATTTATATATAAGCTTAATACAAGCAGTTTGAATACTTAAGAACTAAATTTTATAATTAACAGGGAGTATCTTAATTTACAATGGTACCATATCTTAATAAGAAGAATACATTAGAGAGGGGGAGGAAGTGTCGTTGGAGTTAAGAAGGATATTTCGGAGTAGTGGTCTGCTCAGGTGAAAATCGAATTCACTGATCAATCTATTGGTTACCCGAAGCATTCTGGTTATAGGTTCACTGCATCCATAGTCGGTGCGGTGAAAGTTAAGGTGGAAGAGAGGTATAGACCTAAGGTTGCGTGGGTTGGTATTAAAGGATATTGATTGGTGTAGTTCTGGGCAGTTAATGGTACCGCATACTAGTTGATGAATGAAGAGAACATCGGCAACTTCCCTTCGCTTTGCAAGTGTTTGCATGTTAATCAACTTCAGACGGTTGGCATAAGGAGGTAAGTTGAAACTGTCAGAGCCGGGAAGACCACGAAGAGCGAAACGAATGAATCTGCGTTGAACGGCTTCGATTCGCATTGAATGGGTGTTGTAGATGGGAGACCAAACCTGGCTGGCATATTCGAGGATGGGTCTTACAAAGGAAAGATAGAGAGATTTAGTGACGTAAGGATTGGAGAACTCTCTGCACCAGTGTTTCACGAAACCAAGTGCAGAGTTGGCTCTATTAATGATATTATCAACATGAGACCGAAAGTTAAGTTCTTTGTCGCAAATAACGCCTAAATCCCGTAAAAAGCATACAGAGGGAACTGGCTTGCCGAGAATGTAATACGTTCTCGGAGGAAGTTGGTGTCGCTTACGAGAATATGTTATAGCTTGACATTTGCTGACGTTGAGTTCCAGAAGATTATTTTGACACCAAATGGAAAAGCTGACCAGATCGTCTTGAAGTTTGCGAGAATCGGCATTAGTTTGTATGCGCCGATAGATTTTCATATCATCAGCATACACAGAAAGATTGGATTCATTGATGATACCATCAACATCAGCAATTGTTAAGACGAATAGCAAAGGACCAAGGTGACTGCCTTGTGGGACACCAGAGGAAGCTGTAAAAGATTTTGAATTGGAAAATCTAAAGATGACATTATAACTGCGATCTTCGAGATAAGATTTAATCCATGACATAAACAGAGATGGAAAACCAAAGGCTTTAAGCTTAAGAAGGATGATAGTGTGTGAGATTTTGTCAAACGCTTTACTAAAGTCGGTGGAAACTGCATCAACTTCGTAACCATTTTCCAACGAGCATAAAGTGTTTGAAACAAATTGTGTGAGGTTGGTGGTAGTCGATCTACCCTTTAGAAAACCATGTTGACTAGGAGGAAAGATAGATTTGCAATGGAAGAAGAGAATATCGTAGATAATACTTTCAAAAATTTTGGGAGTACATGACAGTTTTGCAATAGGTCTGTAATTAGCAATATCATTTTTAGGTCCTTTTTTATGTAAAGGGATTATGTACGAATTCTTCCATAACTTTGGAAAAACTGAGTTAGAAATAGAAAGTTGAAAGAGTGTCAAAAGGGGATGAGCCAAAAAGTTCGCGAATTTTTTGATGACAATAGCAGGCAACCCATCGGGTCCAGGAGAAAAATCATCTTTTAGATTATGTAGCTTTGCTAAGACATTAGTTAGTGTAATATCAACAGAAGTCAGCGAGGTTTGAGCACAATTCCTTAGTGAAGAAAAGTATTCATAGTCTAATTCATCCTTATGACTTATGAATGACTGACTGAAGAAATTTGCAAATAGGTTTGCAATTATTTCCGGGTTATCTGAGGAGATAACGGGTTATCTATTGTCAAATGGATGGATTCTTACTATGTTAAAATGTAGAATCATCATGTTTGAGCTCAGAGGAACATCTAACGTCATCAGTACCACTAGAGGATGCCCTCAAGAAGGGGACTATCACCTCTTTTATGAACATTAAACGTTGATCAGCTACTTGAAAAGCTGAACAATCAGGTTTTTGCTACAAGAGGATACAGAACTCAGACCAGATGGAAAGATGGAATTGATTCTTCAAATGAGGTCAAGTACTTAGAAGTGACTTTTGATAAGAAATTTATTTGGAACACTCTCTTGACTAGCACTGTAGGCAAAGCTATACGTGCTTTATTCACCTGTTAACGCCTTCATAACTCAGGTTAGAAATGGTGTGTTGGACGTTCTTAAGTATTGTTTAACCTATGTTACTTAGTAGTTTCCGACCGAATGTAAATTTTTGCCGAAGCCGAAGCCGATGCCGATTCTTCGGCAAAATGGAATTAATCGGCCGAAGGCCGAAGCCGAAGCCGAATAACAAACAAATGTTTTCAAGTAAAAAACTTATAAAATTTATTCTTTGCTTTTGTTATAAAGGGTGTTTAAATTTTAAGGGCCGATGTTGAATGTGAACCACACGTAAACGTCAAGTTTTTTTGTGCATTTCATTTGACATTTCTCAATATCAGACTAACTCAATTTTAACCACGGAAAGATACACAATCGAAAATTGGCGTTCAAATAAAAATGCATATCATGAAAATCATCTTCAGTGATGAGGCACATTTTCACCTCAGTGGATTCGTCAATAAGCAGAATTGCCGCATTTGGGCGAATGATATTCCAAGAGTGATTGTCGACAACCAATGCACCCACAAAGAGTGACTATTTGGTGCCGTTAATGGGCTGGCGGTATCATCGGGCCGTATTTTTTCCAAAATGAGACCGGTGAGGCAGTTACTGTGAATTGTGTTCGTTATCGTAAGATGATAACGAACTTTTAGTGGCCCGAATTGGTAGATATGCATGTGAACAATATGTGGTTTCACCAGGATGGTGCCACTTGCCAAGATCATGTGATTTGACCCCGTTTGACTTATTTCTTTGTGGTTATTTGAAAGAAAAGGTGTACGTCGATAAGCCAGCAACAATTCAAGAGCTAAAGTATTAGATAATTCGGCACATTAACGACATAGAACCTCAATAATACCTCAGCGTCATCGAAAATTTGGACCATCGGATGGAGGTGTGCCGCCGATGTCACAGCGGCCATTTGGCCGATATTTTGTAACATACATAATTGAACTACACCAATATTATCATAATAAAAATAAATGACCCTAATTTCCTAAATAATTTGTGTTTTATTCAAAATCAACACCGGCCCTTAAAATTTAACCACCCTTTATATTCATTACAGTTTAAAAACACGTACTGAAATCATTAAATTCTAGTTAAACGCAAGAGTTTTTCTGCAAAATTCGGATTTTTATGTAATTGATTTATTAACGTCAGGATAAAGTAGAAAAAATTTAATATATTTTCGATCCAGTCGAGAAAATCTACAGAAATGTACACTGAGGGAAAAATGTGTTAAAATTAAATGAAATTGTGTTCATATCTAACGAATTTGTTTTTGAAATAGAGCTTGAAACAAATTCATTAAAATTAAACACAACTGTTTTTAAAGTTAAATTCAAAACAAAAGTTTTTGTTTTTTAAAACAATGTTTTTGTTACGAAAAACAAATTTAAAACAAAAATTTTAAAATTTAAAACAAATATTTTAAAGCATATTTCGATGCCATTTTTTTAGCTTTACCGAGTTTTTAGCATCAGATGCACAGACAGCTACCCTCGGGACCTCCGAATGTTAACTCCATTCGAAGAATTTTGCATTTGATATATTTTAATATTTAATTAATTAGTTTTTATTTTATCGTATGTTCGATATTTTTCAAACCAATTCAAAAAATTCAAAAATTTTCTTGTATTCAAATTTTTGCTTGTTTTTTTAAAGAAATAATGAGAGAAAATAAAAAAAAGAAAGTATTTCAAAATTTTTTGTTTAATTTTAAAGTATGTTTTTTTTCTCAGTGTAATACTAACTAAAATCTGGTAGAAAATTTCTAGCGTTAACTCGGCTTTTATATTGTCCATAACAAAAGCAAAAACGTAACAGTCGGACACGCTGATGTCATCAATGATAAATGTCATTTGAAAAGGAGAGAAACAAAAAACGAACTATGAAAATGTTCAATTGTGGAATTTTTAACGGAGTTCACTGAATAATTCAAAAAAATTCTAAGAACTTGTTTAGCAACTTGTGTAGCAAAATTGTTTAGCAAAGCAAAACATTCGGCAAAAATAATCGGCTATTTCGGCCGAAGCAGAAGCAGAAGCCGAAGCCGAAGGTCAAAATTTCAGCCGATTATACCGATTACCGAAGCCGAAACCGAATAATCGGTCGAACACTATTACTTATACAGCACTTGCATGGCGGTCAAAAGTTTAACAACGATCAACAAACAATACACTTCTTAAACTGCAAAGACTGGCATGTATTGGAATCAGTGGGGCAATGCGAACGTGCCCGACTGACGCTCGTGGTATATTACTTGAACTGCCTTCTTTAACGATAGCGATCGAAAAGGACGCATGTCTAAATGCACTGAGGTTACAGAAAATAAGTGATTACAAAGCAAGGAAATTTGTTTGAAAAGTTTTCCTTGAAAACTTGTATGGGAGCCTCCATACGGAGGGGTCGGAGGGGATGGGTTCCAAGGCAAAAAATGTTCCTCTTGACAAAGTAATGGGGGTCGGTTATATTGATTTCATTAACAGTAGGGAATTAGGGTTCTGCCTCCCCTGTAGCTCAAAAACCTAGGGTGACCCGAAAATTCTGACTTCAGATTCTGATTAAGCGAACCCAAAACCTTGGAAAAACCGTTGTGAAACCTCTTGGGATTTTTAAAAACTTCAGTTTTGTTGTACAGTGTTATTATTAAATATTTGAATTTCTTCAAAATACTCCTTTAAGGGAAATTTCATACATTTTTTGGGAAAAATTTAGTCTACAAGCTAAGAAACAATGATTACAGATATTATATAAAAAATTTTTATAACTTTATTTGTAAAAAAGTGTCTACTTTGTTTGAGTTTTAAAATATCTGTTAAGGAACACTCTTACTAGAGATTGACATCGAGATCTTCAAAATATTTTATTTTTTCACATAATTTTGGCTCTTGCAAGTCAAAATCTAAAAAATGCTTGTTTTTTTAAAGTAAAAGAAGGTGCACCTGGTTTTTAAACCAAAAACCGATGCCAATGCCTGAAAAATAAATTGCTGAAAGCCCACAACACATTTTGATTAAATCGGGGGGGGGGGGGGGGGGAAATGTTCAAAATTAAATAATTCTTTGAAAAAATACAAACATTTTTAATTCAATATCTTTAACGCTTCCTACGTAGTTCTCTCATAAATAATATCAAAATTGTGTAACAAAAATTAATATAAGTTCCATTAGAGAAAATATGTACCTTTGAACAGATTCTAGAAAATTTCTCTATTCGATAAAAATTACTTTTATGGCATCTTATAATGTGTACTGCACTTGATAATGTAATGGTTTTAAGAAATTATTATTTTTTTAAGAAATTTTACAAAGAAATTATTAAAATTTCATAACCTTAACCCAGTCGGGAATAATTAAAAATACTCATGAGTCATGACAAAAGATATAATTGAATCCTTAGGTCTTTATATGGGTAGCTTTTTACATAAAGGCTATAATTTTAAACTAAATTATTGGAAAAGGTTTATCACAAAAATTCCTGGAAAAATTTTAAATTCACTTTATATCGAGCAACTATCATAACTGTCATAACAGTTACATTTTTTGACAAACAACAAAAATGCACAAAATGTTGATTTTAAAATGAAACATAATTTAATGTGTGAATTAATATTTGATCTCAGCAACATGATCTTTGTAAAAAAATGTACTCTAATTAATATTTTTGCAGAAATTTTGTATAATTTTATGAGCCCAATTCAACCCGCGTCACTTAATTGTAACATAGTTTTTCGACCAGATCATGATCATTCAAAGAATTTTTAAATAAAAAAGGTTCTGGCAGCATTCAAGCAAGCATAACTACCAGTGTTGGTAACTAATGTTACGCATACGTCCCCGAAAAAAAATGGGCCAAAAAAATGGAAGACATCGTTAATCTCTTATTTGAACATAAGTAGGTATAAGTAATGATGCAGAATTTTTTAGTTTTGGCAAGTACTTTCACGATATAAGTATTATTAGATCTTAGTCCCAAAAAGATGAACTTAAAAAAAGTTGCACAATGTAATAAATCTGTACTCTAGTGTTTGAGTACTTCAACACTTATGAGTACAGTACTTCAACACTTATGAGTACAGTACTTCACATGTACGTTGTACTTTAATACTTTCAATATTGAAAAACTACATACATAGATTAAGTCAGGTCAAAACAGGTGTTTGAGAAACTCTTTTAAAAATATTCTTTGACTCATACAAGAAGTACCTCCATGAACCAATTTCACAATGTGTTAACTATTAGGTTTCCTAGAATTTTTTACAAAACGTTCCTGTTTTGACAAAAAAGCACTTTTTGTGTGAAGAAGTTTTTTGAGTTTCTTAGAATTAAAGTTTCAAAAATTAATACTATCAGAATTAACAAAATTTTGAAATTCATTTTGAAGTCTTTATACAAAAAATGCACTTTTTCAAAAATTTCAGGAAGCTTAACGTATAGCGATATCGTTTCGTGCTGGCTACTACAATGAGCCAAGAAATATTTTGTACCGAGTTTATCAAACACTTTTTTTTTTGTATGGATATCAACCCGGGCTTATGTAAACGTCCGAAAGTCTTAAAATATTTGCTGCCGTATCCTAAAAATATGCCATAATTTTTATTTTTACTTTTTTTGCCAGAAAGAGTTGCTTATCTTTAACTCAGTCAGACAAAACAATTCCTATGAAGAGTTATGTTTATGAAGCATATAAATCCTAAGTTCAATAATTTTTCCATTATTCTTCTTCTTCTTCTTCTTTTACCTTTTCTGCGAATTGAACTGCTTAAGTAGCTCATTCACTGTCAATGAGCCAGAAATCCGACCGTTATTATTGTGCGTCATTTTCTACTCTTTCTTGCTTGATGGTTATTGTATGAATTGCGTAATAATTGTAAGCAAACAAAAATATCCTGTTTCAGGATATTTTACTATAAATATAATGCAATAAAGCAGAAAATAAGAAGAGACAGTAAAGAAACTTAGAAAATAAACGAGAAAAATAAAAACAACATAAAGAGAAAAAAAACATAAAAGTATTCAAAACTTTCCAGGCGAAACTGTTGAATATGAAAATCATAATATTTTTTTATATTTCATAATGTTGTTGCTATTTGCATTGGCACACTCTATAGCAAGAGAGAGAACGGAAATTTATAAATAAAAAGGGCATAAAAGAGCAATAACAACAACAACAACAACAAACAACAACAACAACAACAATAACAACAGTTTACAGGCTATAAAAATGAACTTTAGATAAAATAAAACTCGGCAACATATGTAGATTTAAACGCAGCTAAACGAAAGCGAAAAATGAAAGTTTAGTGAAGCATAAGTTAAGGAGTTCAAGTGGCGGAATTTCATTATTATGGCTTATAAAGATGATGGTTGGGTAGAAGTGTAGCTAAGTGTATTTAAATAATAAACGTACAGCTATTGAGCGAAAAAAAAATAAAAAAGGCTTCAGGACATATATTTTGTTTTTATTTTTTGATGGTTTCAAGAACGCTTTAATAAACATAAAAAAGAAAAAAAAAATAAAAATAGTGGAGTAGAAAATGGCAGCCAATAAGATACAACAACAAAAATCAAATGCTTGTACAACAAACTAACTGCGTATGCAGCAAGCTAGTTAAAAGCACACGCTGCTCATCAGCATCCAAGCGATAGCCAGCCAGGCAGCACTTGAAACCATTTAACAGACTGATGCGAAGAGTATCGTGCTGCCTGCCCAGCACTACTCTGTAGAATTCTCACTGCTGGATATTGGTTAAAATGTTGTTTTTTTTTTTTTTTTTTCTTAACGCTGCTCAGTGTTCTAATAAAATGAAAGCACCGCAACACAACGTAACGCATAGATAGCAACGGAAGGCAACTCTCCGCTTTCGTTCTGCTTCATACCGCACCGCATGTCTAGCATATTTAATTTATTTATTTTATGCAAATTCAGGATAATGTATCTGTGGCCGCTGGCACAGGATGTATGCGGCACGGGCTGCTCAGGAAGGGTTCATGTTGGTTGGAGCTGGTTGTTGTTGTTGTTGGTATAGTTGTATTGCTGGCATTGCTGGCTGTTGATACAGCAGCGCAGCTTTGCACTGAAATAACAGCAAATTCTGCGAAAAATTAGTTTTTCACTAAAATATTGAAAACTCAACGAAACTGAACGAAAAATTATAGTTAAAACGTATTTGCGCTTAAACCGCACACAATTCTGATGTTTAGCCATCTTGCAGTTATTTTGGGATCGTGCTCCAGCACCCGCCCCCCCCCCTCCCTCTTCCTAAGCTTTGCTGTTATTATTGTATGTACTGTACGTTATGCCGTTACGTTTTAATTTTCCAGCAATTTTAGTAAAAATGAATTGGGTTTTTTGCTGCCGTTGTTTTTGTTGTTGTTTTAGCTGTTTGAGCCGTATTACATTCAAGTTTTCTTGTTGTAGAATGGAACAGTTGGTTTTTATGAAAACCACAAAATGTAAAATTTTTAATGGCTTCCACCGCCATGTTGCTAATATTCTCAATGAGGTGGAGATGGGGGGGAGGAAGGTGGATTCGGGATATGATAAGGGACTCGCTTAGGTAAGTGATGAGATGGGCTTAACTAATTAAATGATTTTATGCATCAGAAGAATACTCAATGAAGTTCGCCAGTGTGGGATTCAGTTTCCATTCAGGGTCCATTAGAGTAGTGGTTAGATATGCCATGATTAATTCATAGTTTTTCGTAAAACTGGCAGTAAATATTTAAGGTTGAACTAAGACTGGGCATTAATTTTGATTTGCTTGAAATGCATTAGTTTTAATGAAAGTAAATATTGCTGAAAAAAAAGAAACAATTTCGATAGTATCGTAAGTGTAGACGTAGAATTACGTTTAAGTTGTAACCTCTTCGACATTGTCTATTTGGTTCGATTGTTTTGTCCATTTTGCAAATAAATTAATAACACTCAATTATGGACTTCTTATCGAGACCAAAACAAAGAAAACGTTAAAAGTAAGCATGATAAAATGAGCAAGCAAAAAGATATAAGCAAACTGTTAAATTTGTTCGATCATTTCTTTAAATTTGACAGGTTGAGTTCATCGACTTAGTTGAAAAGAAGGCGAAGCAAATACATTTTCCATTGGTGCCACTTTCCTCTCTGCCCGATATATAGCTTGCGAGATACAGTCAGCATAACAGTAGTGCATATATAAACCCAACGCGAACCAATGCTTACAATGCTACCAATACGAACCACTCAGTTCGTGCAAAACAAAAACAATACAAGCATAAAGCTGTTGATTGATTTTCTTATATAAACACATACATTTTTCTTCTTATATTTTACTATTTTGTGACTTTAATATAATAGTGACAAAATCCAATATTAGATATTCATTCAGCGCAGGGTATATCTGATATTTTAGTATAAATATTATCTTTGAACGATAAGTATTAAAGGCTGTAGGTATACCCTAAAGTATTAGCCAAAAACGTTGCATGAACTTCAAAAAATCTGTTAAAACGACCCCATACAAACTGCACTGTAAGATATAATTCTACGTCAAAATAAAAGAGTCCCCTAAGGAAATTTGAGGGTAAGTCTGGTAAATTTGGTGTAGTGAAGTATTTACTTTAGACATAAGACTTGCAATAGAAATGATCTAAATAGAATATTACTTTGTCGAAAGAACTATTTGTTAATGTCAAAAATTAGTCTGAAGATGTAAAGTACCCAAAGTTCGTAGTGTGCCGGTCAATTTGAAGCTGTGTCACGTAGAAAAAAATTGTACCCCCAAATAAATTATTGGAACTTTTATTTCTGTGAGCATTTTGGAAAAACCAATTTCCACTTAGATGAGAAATGGGAATTCCAAAAGAGAACTAAGATTTGCTTATTTAAAATATCTTGTAAACTAGCAGTTTGAGATAATTTGGGCCTGGTGAACTTTTATTTTGTGTTTTTTTTTTTTGTAACTTTTATTTGTTCAATAAATTAACATAATAATATCATTAACAACATTTCTGGTGGATTAAGACTATATTAAGTTAAAATTAAATCACAATACAAAAATGTCACGTATGAAAAAAGTCACGTATCGACTTAGAATTTCATTCAAAAACATAAAAGTACAATAGTTATTGTTCTTATCAATCAAAATGCATTATGAAGTAACTTTATAATGCATAATATTCTTAAATAAATAGCACTAAAAACTGTGATTATCACGACGCCACCGCATAGAAAGGCGCCCATTCAAAGCCATCCTGCAGTTGGTTGTTACTCGTTCTGGAATGGAACGATGCCGTGAGAATTTGAGATGGAATATGGCTCGAAAAATTTAGATATCTGGCCTTTGGTTCTAAAACCGGGTTCTCTAGTCGGGTGGATCCTGCCAACTACCGTTGGATGAGCCGTCTTAATATCGTTTATTAGGTTTTGTGGGGCGTATTAGTGACAGACTGAAACCCGTAAGAAAGACGTAAAGCCCTGTGAAAAACGCTAGCCAACTCATTGGACCTTGTGAGTGTGGCTTTAGGTGTAAGAAGTCCACCATGAAGTCCAACAGATATTTACGCTTCGACATATCTTTAAAATGGTCCGAGAGATACAAATCTACACGCACCACCTTTTTGTTAATTATAAAGCCGTCTTCGACAGTCCAATAAAGAATCACCTTTACTCCACCATGTCTGAATTTGATATTCCAGCAAAACTAATTCATATTTACAGGATGACACTGAGCAACTTAACACCGCAGTGAAAATAAAACAAACGATGGTTTGAAAAAATACGAAAAAAACCCAAACGAGCTTTCAAATAAGGTCACCCTATCGTGTCAGTTTTTTAATTTAATGAACAAGACATTAGAATATAGATACACCATTCACTCAGATATTCTATAAGAGTGCTACACGGAGAAAAATTTGAGCTGAAAACAATCCCAAACCAATTAATTTTGGGAGTGATTCTGAGCTAAGACATGCTTGATATCAAGATTGTTTATCAAAAAATTAACACGCTCATTTATGCGTAATATAAGTGATTTTTGGATCATTTATCGAAAATAAAATATGCCCACATGCGTCCGATATAAGAAATTTTTGCCTTGTTTATCAAAAAATTAATATGCTCACTTGTGTTCAATTTATGTAATTTTGGTATTGTTAATAAAAAAACACATGCTCATTTGTATCAATTTATGCCATTTATGGATTGTTAGTACAAAAATTGAATATGCCCTATCCAAGAAATTTTGAAATTGTTTATCAAAATATGTGAAATGCCAAAAAAATTTTCAAATAAAAACAATTTATGACATTTTGTAGTGATGACAACAAGCATAATAAAAATTATATTTTCATTGTCCAAATTAGATATAATTGATCCAATTCGGGCAGGAAAATGTAATTTTTCAATTTATTTCCTGCACTTTTATACACTTTTATACTAACAGGAAGAAAACCAAACTGAGACTTACGTCGTTCGGCTGCTCATTTTTTTTTTTTTTGAGGTACAAAAACAACTACAACAAAATTTATTTTTATTTCAAACTAGGTCAAGATTACACGCACTTAGCACAAATTGACTTGTTTATCAAAAAAATTTTCAGGCTCATTTTCTGGCATAAATTGCGAACATGTATAGCATGTTTTGAGCTCTATTGAGCTAATTTCAATTACGAACGCTTTGAGCTTGACTAAAGCCTATTTTTTGACGTAGAATTATGTCTTACAGCGCAGTTTGAATGGGGTCGTTTTAACAGATTTTTTGAAGGACATGCAACTTTTTTGGCTAATACTTTAGGGTATACCTACAGCCTTTAATACTTATCGTTCAAAGATAAAATATATACTAAAATATCAGATATATCCTGCGCTGAATGAATATCTAACTTTGGATTTTGTCACTTTTATATTAAAATCACAAAATAGTAAAATAAAAGAAGAAAACAGCATGTTTTTATATAAGAAAATCAAACATCAGCTGCTTATGTGCCTGCTGCTTTCTTTGTTTTTCTTTCGTTGTTTATGCTTGTATGCTTTGGTTTTGCACGAACTGATTTGTTCGCTTTGGCAGCATTGTAAGCATTAGTTCGCATTGGGTTACTATTTTGTAGTATACTATTTTGAAACCAGAGGTCATGAACCTCTTTTCAACTCAGTCAATTAACTCAAACTGTCAAATTTAACGAAATGGGTCTGTGATCCGGTTAGATTTAACTCTTATGAAAAAAACGAGTTGGATCATATTTCTTTTTATGCTTTTACCCAATAGATGGCGTAAAATTTTAATTTTTGTTTTTAATGCAAATTAATTTGGATTCCACATTCCACTAGCACTATCGAGTGCAGTTTGCAAACTATACATCGAACAGAAAGTGTAGCTAGCAAACTAAATATCAGACAGAGACGAGAGGAAAGGACATGTGCTAAGCGTGTAATATAGTGACCATACGATTTTTCATCAATCATACTTACTATTTAACTTTTTCTTTGTTTTGGCATCGATAAGTAATCCATAATTGAGTGTTATTCATTTTTTTTTTAATTTTTGGAAGATCAATAAAAATACGTGCAAAATGAACAAAACAATCGGACCAAAGTAGAAGAGGTTACAACTTAAACGTAATTCTACACTGAGAGAAAAATGTGTTAAATTTAAATGAAATTGTGTTCATATCTAACGAATTTGTTTTTGAAATAGAGCTTGAAACAAATTCATTAAAATTAAACACAACTGTATTTAAATTTAAATTCAAAACAAAAGTTTTTGTTTTTAAAACAATGTTTTTGTTATGAAAAACAAATTTAAAACAAAAATTTTAAAATTTAAAACAAATATTTTAAAGCATATTTTCGATGCCATTTTTTTTTAGCTTTACCGAGTTTTTAACCTCAGATGCACAGACAGCTACCCTCGGGACCTCCGAATGTTAACTCCATTCGATGAATTTTACATTTGATATATTTTAATATTTAATTAATTAGTTCTTATTTTATCGTATGTTCGATATTTTTCAAACCAAATTAAAAAAATTCAAAAATTTTCATTGAATTCAAATTTTTGTTTGTTTTTTCAAAGAAATAATGAGAGAAAATAAAAAAAAGAAAGTAGTTTATAGGTAGCTGAAAATTAAACACACTTGTTTTAATTTTTGTTTTGTAGAAACGCAATGGCGTTAAATTTCTATTTCAAAATTCTTTGTTTAATTTTAAAGTATGTTTTTTTTTCTCAGTGTACGTCTACACTTACGATACTATCGAAACTGTTTCTTTTTTTCTCTCCGTGTATGCTGCTGGCCTATCCCTCCAGTTCGACTCATCAGTGACGAATGAGTGACTTCACTAGCTATCGGTTATCACCACTGGTTACCCACCAGATTACCTGCAATGCAATTCACTCATGAATTTAACACGGGGATGTCATTGCCGGTAATGATTCCATTACTCTCTGCATTACCATTCACTAGCTGTTTCATTCTTCATACGTTACTGTTTTCACTAGCTATCGCTCACCATTCCTTTTGTTATACAGTTTATGTGGAAGAAAAAACCTCAGGTACTAGAATTCACTAGCTACTATTCATGCAGGATATCATGAGCGTCAAAAGACTAATTGTGATTGCCAGTACTGGAGGGATGCTGATGATGTTGATACCGTAGATAGCGCTTATAAAACGAAATATGATGGGTCAACAAACAAAGTGTTCCAGCGTCTTGGAAACTTCGTAATTTTCGACAACATGTCCTTCGAGATTAAGGTTTTTTAGGATTTCGTCTATCTGGGGTCTAGCATAAGCTCCTCCAATGATAAAAATAATGATATCAGACGCAAAATGCGATGGAACCATGAACAGTATAAAGTGTATACCAGCATCGACATAATAAAAACTAAACCCATACAAATCGAGCAGCTAGGTTATGTTGAGCGAATGAAAGACGACATTCCAGTGTAAAAAGTAAGTCAATAGTCGCTTCAGTACCCGGTGGTGGTCAACGCTGACGAAGGCGACCAAATCTCCTTTGGTAGGACAAAGAGTTGGACAACCATACAACATAATTGGATGGCACAATATCTTAGTAGAGACCAGAAAATTAGCAAGTTTTTGCAAAAAGTGCGCATTTTGGTCTGGAGGTGTCATTGATCCGCATTTTTTTTGAAAATGATCAAAGAGCAAGCGTTAAAGTCAATGCTGAGCAATATGTCCGTATGTTAACTGATTTCTTTTAGCTGAAATTAAAGATATAAGAAGAAGGAGTTGAAATCATTGGATGAAACTTGGTACACATGGTCACATGGACCCAAGGATCTGCACTATGGAATATTTTTGGAATCCGCATATATAAGCTCATAATTAACCCACAACTATAAAATTTGGTGTGTATGTGTTTTGTGTCAACACAAAGATGTCTTCGAAAAAATGGGTATCATTCGCCCACGGACTCGCCCACCTCCCATACAACCCAAAAATTGACAATGCAGTAAATAAGCATATATTTAACCTACAGAGTTAAAATTTGGCACATATGTTTTTTATAACAAAACAAAGACGGTTTTGGTAAATGAACATCATCCGTCTACGGACACGCCTACCTCCCATACAACGCAAAAATTGAAAACTGCATTTATAAGCTCATAATTAACCCACAACAATAAAATTTTGTGCGTATGTGTTTTGTATCAACACAAAGATGGTTTAGAAAAATGAGTGTCATCCACTTACGGACACGCCTACCTCCCATACAACCCAAAAAGTTTAAAACTCAATAAATCAGATTATATTTGTCATAGAGAGATCAAATTTGGTATGTATGTATTTTAAACCAAAACTGAGGTGTGTTAAAAAATTTTGAGTAATCCGTCTTTTTACACGCCCATCTCCCATAGCGAAATCACAATAAAGGCATTAACTGTGAGCCACAGGAATAAAACTTGGTATGTGTAAATTTTCCATTAAAATTTTAATGCATATAAAATATAGGCTTCATCCGCCCACGCACACGCCCATTTTCAATAATATTATTTTTGGCAAAAGAAGGTTTAGGGTTTTACATAGTCGGCCTAGACTGACTTTAGACTTTCTTTACTTGTTTTCACCGTGGCTTTGGCACGCTCTGGTGACCAAACCGACTTTAGACCTTCTTTACTTGTTTTCACCCTGGCTTTGGCACGCTCTGGTGACCAAACCGACTGATTCAAAATAGAAAATATATTTTCTCGAAAAATAACCTTGTCAATGGTATTACAATAGTTCATGTGACTCAAATAATTAGTTAACGATCAAAAGTCATGAATAGTGGAGATCATGTAAAAATCATGGAGATAATGTAAAAATTCATAATTATTGTGTGCTTTTTGGTTAAATAAGCACTACAGACTGTTTTTAATAATTCATATTTTTTTTTAAGGTCATAAAGGCCGTCAGCTTTCGAGCACTAGTCCTAATGCATATTATAGCCCAGCTGTATTTTTTATCGACCATATTCAACGCATAATTTTGTGCTTTAGCAAATAATCCAACAGATGTTTTCAATGAGCCTTAATCGACAAATAAAATTCTAATAATATGCGGCATTTATTTTACATTGAAGCGCCACTAAGCCAACACGTGCCATCCAGCAACATGGGATGCCATAACAGCGTGCTCCGCATTGCGGCTCATTATTTGCTCAACTTTATAACGATATATATATATTAAACCATACAACAACAACAACAACAACAACAACAAGACTAAGCTAAGTAAACCTTCAATCGTCGCCAAACACAACGACTACGAACTCAGTAGATCAACTCATTAAACGCAAATGGCCAAACATCAGTAACGTTATAAATCCGGGCTATGCCTCTGGCAAACTACAAACCACCCGCACTCCACATGCTCCAACAACAACTGCACCCAAACAACGCCAACAACAAAGACTCATTTTAAATTCAACTCACACGCA